>CM042141.1:122171134-122173634 GCA_023376005.1 Doryteuthis pealeii | reverse complement strand
CTATAAAGAAAAAAGTTATTCAATTGTAATTGTATTTTACTATGTGTTTAGAAAATGAGTTTTTTTTGTTTTTTTTTTAAATGAGTAATTTGAAAAGGCATTTTGTGTGTGAAAAGCCTGAAAGAGTTTTTGTTCTGCTTGAAAAATATGAAAAACCTTTTCATATGTGTGTGAGAAATGTGAAAAACCTTTTTGTACATGTGTGAGAAATCTGAAAAACCTTTTTGTACATGTGTGAGAAATCTGAAAAACCTTTTTTACATGTGTGAGAAATGTGAAAAAACATTATGTACATGTGTGAGAAATCTGGAAAACCATGTGAAAAACCTTTTTGTGTGTGAGAAATGTGAAAAACCTTTTTGTATGTGTGTGAGAATGTGAAAAACCTTTTTGTATGTGTGTGAGAAATGTCAAAAACTTTTGTATGTGTGTGAGAAATCTGAAAAACCTTTTTGTACATGTGTGAGAAATGTAAAAACCTTTTTGTATGTATGCAAGAAATGTCAAAAAACTTTTTGTATGTGTGTGAGAAATGTGAAAAAGCATTTTGTGTATGAAAAATGTGAAAAAACCTTTTATGCCATAAAACAAAACAAACACCCATTTTCTTGGGTTTGTTGGGATGCAGTCATTGAAAATGAATGTAATTATATCAAGGTCCAGTATTGAACCCAGAACCTTGTGGTTCCCAGTTAGACGCTCTACCGACTGAGCTAAGTAGTAAAGTAAAGTTGTCAGGTGCCTAAAGTTGGTATCAGCGGACGGCAAGAGAGTCTATCCCCTTTTCACTAGTGCTAGACCAAGGAGATTATTTTTGCACCTGAGGTGGAGCGCCACACCTACCATCATTTCCTCACTTTACCGCACAGATCTCTGTGCTACTCCTACGCTGAATTGGCGAGGGCCAGTATCGAATCAGGAACCTTGTGGTTCCTAGTCAGATGCTCTACCGAAAATGAAAGGAGATTACATTTTTGATGATGGTATCTAAATAAATTTAACTTACATTTGTTTTTATATTGTCTCTGGTAAAACATAATTACTTTCCCTAATGGAACTCCATTTTCTTAATTTGTTGTCATGGTACGTTTCTAAACGTCTTCTTGTTCTGTCCAGTATTTTCTTTCACATTCCTAAGGTGTACACTGTAGCTGGTCTTTGGAAAAAGTCACTTAGTGCTTGTTTTTTGTTTTGGATTTTTTTTTTTTTTTCCTCTTTCCCTTTCATCTCAACTAGAACATGGCTGTTCAGCTGAGTGACAGAACTTAGTGCAAGGTCTGGTGTTAATGAGAGAATTCTCCACTGGAATGAGGTCAGAATAATACAACAACCGTGCAAAGTTCATAAGGTGAAGGAAGCCAAACTTGAGTGTCAAAAATAAATGTACAAATAAATAAGGTGTAGATTTCAATACCAGATGGAAAATAATGCCCATCTCCCACAATAAAAAAAATGCATAAAACTAGGATAGATAATAGCAAGTCAAGGATATGTTCAGGAGAGAGAGAGGGGGGTGAGAGAGAGATAGAGGGGGGGGAGAGGGGTGAGGAGAGAGAGAGAAAAGAGAAAAAAGAGATAATAAACCATATTAAGTGAATGCAGCAAATAGACTCAGAAGAAACACAAAAGCTGGCATAACTTGATGGGGGAGGTGATCCACTGAGAACTGTGCAAAACAATTGAATTTTGATCATACAGACCAATGGTATATACATACTATCTAACAATCAATCTATCCTAAAGATAAGACATACATAAGAGAAGAATAGATTATTCCTTCCTTTTCAGCACGACCACCAAATATGATGGGATTAAAAGCAAACCCTAAAAACACGCACCAAGAATAACCACAGCCACCTTTTAAACCTAAAATGTTAAAATCTCGTACCCTTGGAATGGTCCCCGAAGGTCTTGAAAAGAGACTAGGGGAATTGGAGATAAGAGCGAGAATCGAGAGCATCCAGACTACAGCCCTTAAGATCTAGAATACTTAAAAGAGTTCAGCAGTCTGAGGAGACCTGCTGTCACTCAGTCTCCAGTGAAAAAATAAACACTATTCCAAATCTGGTGTGAAAACACACACAATGAAAATAATTTGAAAATATTCAAAACTTCAAAAAATAATTATAAGAACTAGCCAGAATATGCACAAGTATTTCAGTTTTAATGTAGTGAAATATATTAAATTAGAAAGACTAATGAAACTAAATAAGAATGCAGATAAAATGATTTGAAACGGAGGGGGTATAATCTAAAAATAGAACAACTTTGAAACTAACTTTTCCATCATTTTTCCTCACTCCCATATTTCATTGCTAAATTTTTCTAATTTAATTATTTTGTTAAAATAGGAACTCAAGAATAAAATTACAGTTATTTCTCCTTGTTAATAGATTTCTTTTAAAGTTTATCTCTGAGATTTTTTGCTCGTATTTAATTTAAAAAAATTTAAAAAACAATTAGAAATCAATAATACTAGGCACATATTTATTAAAATCAA
>CM042141.1:122161134-122163634 GCA_023376005.1 Doryteuthis pealeii | reverse complement strand
GTGCAAAAAGGGCATGGTTGTTTCGGCATTTCCCTTTTTGGGGTGCCTCAGGCACCAGGCACTAAAATTAGCCTTGCCTCTTTTATATAAAGGAGTAGGTACTGCCTGGGGTACAACCTTCTGGGACTACACATTAATTTCACCATCACTTACTGGTTTAGAAGCCAAAGCTTTTAAACACTAAGTAAGTAGCCAGGTAACTGCCATAAGTTTATACTGGTTAAGATGATCTAAATTCATCTTATACTCTTTTGGATACCCTCATTACTACGTTGACATCATTATTTAGAGAGCTTGTTCTAAAGACAAGAAAAGCTGATTATTTGGTAGTTACACAGAGTAAACTGGAGTTTGGGTTAAAGTAAGCAGATAGTCCTTGCTATTTGGTTTGTCCAGAGAATACAAATATACAACAATACACCAGTCAGACCTACACTGATATAATATAAAGAAAAAACAGCAGATATAATATATAACCTCAAAATAATTAAGCAATAATGAAATCAAATGGAAGATATATTAAATGTACTCTGCGTTCACGATATAGTGGAAAGCTACAATTTTATTTAATTTTTGAAAGAAAAAAAAAATCTTATCAATGTTTTGTTTTTTTTTCTTTTATAAATGTCAAAAACTAATATTATTGATGCATTTTGAAATTGGAAAATATCTGAAATTGAAAGAAAAAAAGAAAGAAGAATAAAACGAAATCATCTTAGCAATTCAATACAAGCACAATTGTACAAAGATATTGTTATAGGATTACCTCAGCCATAAATTCCATCTCAACACAATATAAAGTAAAACATTCTTATATACGTCTTGTTTAACAATTCAAAAATACTCAATGGCCTTTTGTGATGAGATATTCAAACTAAACTTATTCTAAAATATCTGAAATCGATAGCGTTATTTTTAAATGAAGTTTTAAACCTTCAAGAAGTAGAAATAGATAGTATTATATTTATTCATTTATCATGAAAAATGTTTCTATAAGAATCAGAGCATTGTAAAACAAGCATAGATATTTCAACAATGTTTCTCTGAATTTTTGAGATGAGGCTTGATAATTAGGATTATTTGGACTATTGTCCTCATCTTTATTGTTATCTGTACAACGTTTCGGACGATGTGCCCTCTGGCCTTCTTCATTTAAGATCTCAGACTTATATATATATATATATATATATATACACACACACACACATATATATATATATATATATTGATGTTAATGATGAAGTACATAAATCTAGTTTTTTTAATAGTTTGCTACATTTATAAATAAAGAGTACCTAATATCATTGATAGTGTGTAAATCTAAGTTAACTTAAGGTAGCGAAGAAAAAATCAACAGTGCTTGGTAACTGTCAGTTTTTCACCTATGTGATTTTCAAACTAAGTTTTCTCTACCAACTGAGCTAAAGCAGCCCTAAAGGAATGATGCTGATAGCTTTTTGATTTAGTGCATCCTGAGACGCACATATTTGCTTTGAATGAGTCACTGGGAAAATTTATGGATCCCAACTAAAGCCGTCTAACTCCTACCTTGTAATCTATCCTGTGTAATTCATTTCTAAGAAACTATTGAAATGTATTTATAGTTAGTTTGAAATGGTGAGGAAATGAAAATAGAAAAACACTGGAACGCATGGATACGATTTTACTGCATCCTTTTAGATTTTTATGCATCAGGGATGCAGGACGCCTACCTATCAGCATCAGCATTGTAGTCAGGATGAAAAGGAATTAGCGAAGAGTAAAGAGACTAAAGACAAGTTGTACTTTTACGGTTAGATTCTTATTCCTAGGTTCACAACATTCTCGGAGAGGGACATTCTCCCTGAACCAGTCAATAGTGTGTACCCAGTAATGATCCCTGTCTAAAAGAAAGAGTATCCTCTACAGCACTAGGAAGGGGATTTTTTCTCTGTGTATGCCCAGATTGTTCTTCCTGTCTTAAGCCTCCTGTGAGATTGTTACTTTGTGTTTTTTTTTTTTTTTTTTTTTTACTTAATTTTATTTAGTTTTATTTTATTTAGTCTCCACATACATCAAAATGAAGTGGGCTCCTTAGCAGATAATACTCAGGTGATTGTTGAAAAATGTTGAACTCTTACTACTTTTCAAATGGCCTGTGCATTACAAAATAAGACCAAATAAAATGATTTTTTTTATCATATATCTATAATTATTCATTTACTAAGCCTAGCTTAGTTGTGCCAAAAGACCAGAAGTACAGGGTGCCCAGTGATAATCAAACTCACTAACAATGACATACTAATCTAGCTTTTAGAGGAATTTAATTCTTCTTGGTTTAATATACCCACGGAAGTGCAAGGTTGTATCTTTCAGATTATAACTGTGAAATTTTTTTTTTTAAACTTGAATTAAAATATATCCTGAAATATAAGCAAAAAGAAATGTTAATCAAATTATTATCTATGAAATAGGAAATTGACATTTACATTACAATTTAAATTTATTAGGAGTCAGAGTC
>CM042141.1:122113634-122156134 GCA_023376005.1 Doryteuthis pealeii | reverse complement strand
ACAATTACAAAAGAACCAAAAGGTAAAACAACAAAATCATCAGAACAAGAGACAAACATAAAAAAACGGAAAAGAGTAATATTTCCAAGAAACAGAAATATTTCAACGAAAACTCTTTTACCATGAAAAAAAAATGACTAACTATTTACTAAAATAAGATTAAAAAAGAAAAAAAAGAAAAAAAAAGAAAAAAAACTCTTTTCAAACGTTTACATTTATAACTCCCAAAGGTTTCAAAACAAATACTAACTAACCCACATATCTTTGCCAGAAGAAGAAAAAAAAAAAACCTAAGCATAAAATTCACATGAATCTTAAGTTTCCTAACTTCTATCATAAATGTATGATACTCATCTCAACAAAGCCAGACTGTCTTACTGTTTAAATTGTATACAAACTCTATGTACATCTGGGTTTTTTCTGTCAACAAATAAAACTTATCTTGGTCCTTTGTTTATACTGATAAACACTCAAGTGCACAATATGCAGAGTGTCAAAATAATATTTGTTTACTGAAATCCAGTGATAGACTATAAAGCTCTAAGTATTTTTTGTCAAGAGCAGGCATTAAGTACGGTTTCTCTTGTGAAAAAGTCAGAGAAAAACTAACACCTTATCAGACGCAGATTTTATTGGAACCTTTCACTATGCAAGACAATACTCTGCTTAGCTAAATGGAGAGCATAACTGTTTAATTCTTTTTTTATTCTCATTAGCAAAGAACAGAGAATTCAGTGTATATAGAATAGGATTTCTTAAACTTTTTGCACTCACGGAACCTCTAAGAGTGAACCAAAAGAGATTATATAGTGTATGTGCAGCATCATCATCATGTTGTGCTGTCAGCATGGATTCCTCTGACTCTTTCTAACCATCCATCCCTATCACTCCCAATATCCAGAATCCACAAAGCTGATTGATGAAGGATTCTTTTGGTTGGCTCACTCTGGTGTGACCATTTGAACATGTCAATAGAAAAAACACATGCTGCACACTGTTGGAGAAGCAAGAAAAAAGGAGATATATATTTACACACAGAGCTCTGTCAGCAGGGCTTAGAATATAATAACCATATCCTTTACGAATCCAAATCCTGGATGAGGCTGATTGTATTTCATATAGCGTAAATACCCTTGAGAAAGGTATGAATCCAACTATTTCCCTTCCAGCTATGGATAAATAGTAGGGCACACTGAGCTCTTTAACCTTGGTATGGCAACCGGTCTAGGAGAAGGCAAAATCTGAATTCAAATCTATTAAACTCCACTTGAAAATTGACCTTGAATCACATCTTACTTGTGCAGAGGGGTAAATACATATCTCCTACAAAGGGGTAAGACTCTCCTTCTATATAAAAAAAATAAAAAAAGGTGTCTTGGGTATGAGACTGAACTTTCTCTGGTGATGAGGCTCCCGTTCTGGACACCTGTGAAATGTGGACTGAGCCCTTCACTGCCATTATTCCCAGGTCTACGTTGACTAAGAGCGGTGGTACCTTTTAGGGTCCATCTATGGATCAGATAGATCTGACTTAAAATTATCACTATTAGATAAGAATACACAAAACCATATAATTTATGGGGAAAAAAAATTATTATTAAATAGGAATAGTTACTTGAAACCATATAACTGTGAGCAAATTATTTGTATCAAATTACAACATTTAATAAACCATAATGGATTGATATGCTGCTAAAAAAAAACATATGTATATAAGAGCCCAGACATGTTTCCTATATATATATATGCCCTGTCTATAGCTCTGCTGATGAGGCCTAATGGGCTGAAATGTACATACAGAGATTGACTTTTTCTCGAGTTGTTTACACTTTACATTTAAACCGATATGCACGCCTAATTCATTTAATTATAATTAATTAATTAACAAATTAGGTATGACTTTAATTAAGCACATAATCTCCCTAAAAATTGTCGGCCTTCGCCTTTTCAAACACATCGTTTGAACACTTCATATATATATATATATATATATATATATATGAGGAGTGAAGGATTTGAATAAATCCGACAAAATGTGGTTGAGAATAGAGGAAAGTGTGGATATAAAAACACAGACAGTTAAATTCAATTGATATTTTATCTTATTATTGGATGAAGCTTTCCCCTATTCTCAACCACATATGTGTGTGTGTGTGTGTGTGTGTGTGTGTGTGTATGTGTGTGTGTGTGTGTGTGTGTGTGTGTGTTTATTCATCTATTTTTTATTTCACAAGCAAGATGTAGTATAATTTTTTTTTTATTGCAAAATTTATTAAAATGTTTATTTATAATGTTAGTCTTAATTCTCCATTAATCATGGCTCGCTTAATGAAAACCAATAACCGAAGTCTGGAACAACAGAGACATTTTGATTTCTTGCATCAATAATACATAATATTTCATTTTGAAACAGGGAACGGTTTATTTCTCAAAAATCAGCCATGGAACCAAAAAATAAGTGATGTGGAACTCAATTTCAGAAACCTTGATAGAGAAAAATCGTCCTTGCTAAAAATAAAATAAAAGAATGGAGGAAAAATGTACAGCCAATAATCAATTTTTCTTCCAAGTTTTATAAACAAGATGGTGGCTTAACCAACATAGAAAAGAGCAAAGAGAGTGAAATTGGCTCAGATTAATACACTAAATTATCTTCTTTTGAACTACACACTAAACTCATTGAGCTGTCAATTCTTTTAAGATCCCCATAATTGGCAGCCATCTTTTATGAGTTTGAATTTGATTGGTTAAAACTATATCCTCTTAATTTCCATGAGAAAAATCTTCCAGAGCCACTAGTTTGTAAACAGCATTTAAATCCAACTGTTATCATTTCTCTGTGTATACTTATTTTAAACATATCACTCAGTATCAGGATTTAATTATTTATTGATTCTAGACGAGGCTAATCCTAGTATCTTTAATAATTAAGAGTAAATGTTCTGATAAAGGTGAGATTTTAAAAGAACTTTTTTAACTGTTTCTGCAAGTTATTCTTCTGAATTTTTAACATGAGGTTTTGTTGTATCATCAAGGGGGAATGATACACAGAAGAAATTGAGTGCTTAATATATCTATTCAGCACCAGTATCCAGTGCTAACGGATACATACAAAAACACAGAACAATAAGTTACAAATAATTAACAAAACAAACTTAAAAGAAATAGAGGAGGGTCAAATGCAGTATAGATCAGTCCGTTTATCATTTTGCTTATTAATCCACTTTAATCGTAGGCTATTTAAGGCTATGAGCCAGTCCATCTGGTAAAGTGCTGAAGGGGTGATAGCTACTCTACAATAGGTTTGATATGTATTTTTTTATATTTTTCAGACTGTTGTCCCCATCTTTATTGTGATATATGAAAACATGTTTTATATATCACAATAAAGATCATGACAATAGTTCAAAATATCAAAATAATACATTTCAAACCGCATCTAAAAAATTCAGACAAATAATGTGATATCATATACTTGAAGAATAATTAAAGTCCAATTACCGTCGAACTGGGAAGACAAGGCAGCAAACAGTTGTAACTCAATACAATCCCGAAAGCCACAAAGTCCACTGCAAAATGACAGAGTATATATAAGACTCCACAATGTCATTCAAATCAAGCAATCAAGCAGCCAATCAGAACTCAAGAATGGAATCACCCAGATTCATGGATGGATCATTCTTGAGTCCTATTTATACCAACTGTCTTGGACACTGCTTGAGTGGTACTTAGCTGCTGTTATTCACACCAACAGTAGGCTAACTGACCTTAATAATACTAAGATTTTCTCAATATAAGAAATGGCTCAGTTATGAAATCATTTAAGAAATCATAATTTCTTATTTGGTTAATTAAACAATTCAAATTGATAGCAAAAGATCATTCAGAGAATTAAATAAAAAATATTATTTATTTTTAATAATTCAAATAAAAATATAACTTTTAAAAAAATGATTGAGATGTTTCTTGGATTGATGGGCATGCAAAACAATAATCATTATTGGAATTAGATCTTTGTAAGTTCCTTGTTTGCTCAATAGACAAACTATTCAAAATGATTTCCCAGGTCAAATCATTGCTATGCTCAGACAGACAATGTACACCTGAAGAAGACCAGAGGGTACAATGGCCAAAATGTTGTGTTTTTATATATCACAATAAAGATGAGGACAACAGTCCAAAAAATAAAAAATAATACATGTTTCTATAAGATTAAGTAAAATCTACAGAGTGGCCTATTGACAGTACCAGCCAAAAAGCGAGGGAGTCTCTTTTTGCTAGGCTAGAACAGGGAGATTGTTTTGCTGAGGTGGAGCATCACATCTAATGTCAGCTCCCAGTTGGATCCAAGTGATAGAGAAGGTGCCCCATATTTTTTTCCCTAAGCACTTTCGTCCAAATCCGTGATAGGTGGATTATTTGTTGTATGCTAATGTTTAAAACTTATTTACATTTAGTGAAATGTAAAAAAATATAACCTGGTGACTTGGGATATACCATATACAGAAATGCTGATAGATGTGCTGCCTGATACACAAAAATCTAAAAGGACACAGTAAAATCATATCCATGCGTCCCAGTGTTTTTCTTTTTTTCTCTTACTATTTCAAGCTAACTGTAAATACATTTCAATAGTTTCTTAGAAAGGAATTACACAGGATAGGTTACAAGGTAGGAGTTAGACAGCTTCAGTTATTTCCCCAGATCATAAATAAAAACCCTAAAATCTATTAAGAAACTTTAGTTGGGACCAATTAATTTTCCTGGTGACTTATTCAAAGTAAATATGTTCATCCCAGGATACACTAAATCAAAAAGCTATCAGCATCACTGCATATATATATATATGTGTGTAAGGAATAATTTGAACACTGATTTTCAAGACAGGAGCGCCCTACCCACTGGAAAGATTGTGTTGCATCTCTCCCGTTTGGCCTTGTGTTGTACTTATGCTAATCTTAGTCAAATATGAAAAACTTCACCATTCCAATGATCTTAAATAATCTTAACAGTTCAGTTAACAAGCCAGACAGCCATTTTGTTTGTTCCTCTCATCCAAATCGTACAAATTACAGAACCTAAAATGAAGAACCCTCAGACCATAGATGCACATAAAACAGATGCTAGAATATTCCTGACAGATCTCTATCCCCCCTCAACAAATTATGGCGCTTTAAGACAAACAACGGAAAAAAAAAAAAAAAAAAAAAAAAGTTTCAGACATCATTTTACAACTTATATCTCCCCTATCTCCACCCACCTACCCACCCCCATTTATCAAAGAACCAATTCTTATCAAAATATTCATAAAAGTCTGCTGCAAGCTTTGCTTCTTGCTGGAAACTTCCACACATGATCAAGTGGAAAAAAAATCGGTAAAAACGGTTCTGGAATCTGAGCACACCAAAACTGATCAAAACTTCAGAAAATTCTTTCTGGCCAATCAAAATTTTTTTTATTCACTGCCAAACTGGCTGGTATTCACAAGTATAACACACGGTTAAAAGATCACCGAATAAAAAGCAACAAAAGTCAGAATTTGAAACCCACTCATAAAGTATCTGATGCTTCATTAATCATAACAGTGGAGAAGCAAAATGAATTATCAAATTGAAGAATCAAAATATAGCATTAAAATCTATGATCCCCACTGTTATATACCCTACCTATGAACAATAATAGGTTTGTGTATATAGATTCATTGTATGGATGTGTTACTGGGACTTTTGATTTTCATGCCTGTTTTTGTTTTTTTGGCATTCATCAGGCAGAATATATATATATATATATATATATATATATACACAGGTTAACACACAACATCATTGTTACCATATTATTATTTTTTTCTTTACACCTGCATTGTGATAGCCTTCTAAATCAACCTCCTAACCAATATATATATATTATTATTTGAACATCTGTGTGTTTTCATTTCCTTACTTTTAACTAATATATATATATATATATATATATATATATATATATATATATATATACACACACACATATATATGATGGCTGTCAACTCGTGATTCAAGTAAGACCATTTCCTGCTTTTTTTTTTTTTTTTTTTTTTTTTTTTTTTTTTAATCATCATATTTATATGCCAGTGGTATTTAACTCTCCATTCCTGTGTTTTCTCAGATGACTCACCAGGCCAGCCCTGGAGAGACATACTCTTCCACATAAACCACATGTTGGAACTTCTCCACTTTGAATGTTGCTTGGTTAAAAATTACCCTTTCTAATTGACCGTTTCAGTTTTTGGTGTTTGATTCGGTTGGACTCAAATTCTTCCACAGACAGATAGATAGTGGCTCTCCAGCTAGGTCTATTACAAGCTAGCTTCTGCCAGTCCTCAACAGCAATAGCAGTATATATATATAATAATTTAATATTATCATTAATAATATAGTTTGTTATATCTATAAGTAAAGAGTGCTCAATATCATTGATAGAGCATGTATATATATAAGTTATTTTTCCTCAATAATGAAATGCATACAAGCTGATCCAGGATTTGAACTTGATTCTCAAAGTTCACTTCCTAAGATGATAACCATCATTCCATGAATCTCAATACACAAATAAGTACAACACATAAATTAACCTGACTCATCTGTTTACAGAAGGTTTGAGTTAGACCAAAACAACACTAACACTGGAATGGATTGATTCAACTATTCTTTGATTGGCCTATTCCAGTCACAAGAGCATTATTATCTGATCTGATACTTTCATTGGTGCAGCTTATCAGCTGATCTCCTCTTTCACCTAAGAAGATTAAAGAAGATAATCTCTTATTCTTAGATTTCTTCCTTAAATAATTAAGTCTTTCTACTTACTGACAAGCAAGAGGAACTTTGAAAAGAAAAAGACGAGAGTCAACAGGCCAAACATTCCAATATACAAATTGCCCTCAACATGATTTATGTTTCACAGGTTCTGACATAATTCACAATTTATGACTGGTTAGTGATGCTCATTACCAAATATCTAGTAAGAAGAGTGTAACTCAAAATGGTAAAATATGCTAGTAGCTGGAGGAGGCAGACTAACTTCCTTAAATCTTACAGTTTGGCAAAACGAAAAATGAATACTTTAAAATAAGTGATTAAAAATTCTCTCTCACAAACACTCATTATATATAACACACTCACATTATATCTTTCTTATTATAATGGAGATTGTGTGTTTTTCTGTCTGTAACTGAAACTATATTACTACTCAAGTCACAATTCTCTTAGTTATTAACGTCACATTCTCCATGATTTTATTTTTATTCAAACCTCAATTATTAATAAAATTGTTTTACATTATTAATACTGTTGACCATATCAACATATTAAAAACATACAATTGTATTTATATAGACAACAAAATAGCAGATTACAGTGTGAACGGGAAGGCTAATTTGCATATTGATATTACAAATTTGATTTTTAAAAATATGTGCTCAATATTATTGATTTCTAATTGTTTGGTTTTATCTTAATGAATATGAGCAAAAATCTTGGGTATAAATCTTAAAAGAAATCCATTAACAAGAAGAAATAACTGTAATTTTATTCTTTACTTCCTATTTTAACTAAATAATTAAATTGGGAAAATTTAGCAAGAAAGACTGGAGTGATGGAATTGTTTTATTTTTTATTATACTCCCTTCTGTTTCAAATTTTTTTATCGGTATTCTTATTTGGTTTCATTAGCCTTTCTAATTTAATATAATATTTTATTACATTAAAACTTAGATACTTGCACCTGGAGGGTGCATATATTTGCTAGTATATATGATTATATATATAACATTGTTTGGTATATTTATAAGTAAAGGTGCTCAATATCATCGATAGAGCAAGTATATATAAGTTATGCTAGTAAAGACAAAGCTTGGTAACAGTCATTTTCTTGCCTATGCAATTTTCAAACTAAGTGTTTGATTTGAAAATCACATAGGTAAGAAACTGACTGTTACCAAGCACCATTGACTTTATGTCAAACATTCTTATCAAATATAAATAATTTTGACAGTTATATTGCTTCAAGTAAGTATTTTTTATTCCCATGATTAAAAACCACCTACAATGCAACACTCCCAATGATCAACCCACCCCACAATGCAACATCCCAACGATCAACCCACCCCACAATGCAACATCCCAACGATCAACCACCCCACAATGATCAACCCACCCCACATGCAACTTAATAATGATCACCCACCCCACAATGCAACTTAATAATGATCAACCCACCCACAATGCAACTTAATAATGATCAACCACCCCACAATGCAACTTAATAATGATAACCACCCCACAATGCAACTTAATAATGATCAAAAACCACCTACAAAGCAACACTCCCAATGATCAAAAGCCCTCCACAATGCGACATGCCAATGACCAAAGACTGTCCCACAATGCAACATGATAATGATCAACTAAGATAAAACATTCAACTATTCTTAAAATGTTCAAGAAAAAAATACGAGGTACGTGTTTCCTACTTTTCCGAAATGAAAAGGAAATAAACAGTGTTATAAAGCAATGCATTGGACGGAATGTTAATGTTGAAGGCGGTCTTCTCCTCATGACCTCTGATCAATAGTAAACCTAGATTAAGACTGACAAGAGAGAAATGAAGGCTATTTACAAAGTCTGTCCGGAACCTACTAGCCATTTTGAATATCTCAAGAATTGGCCTTGATGTACCTCTAACCCTATCAGCATTTAGAAATTAATCAAATTCCGGCATCAGATAACCCATAAGGATTTGATATGCCATTGAATAAACCAAACCTACTCTACCTTTAGTTCATAGGATTTGGTGCTTGTCATGCCGAGGAGAGGAGGAAGAAAAATTATTTTTAGAAATTAGTTTTCAAAACCACAAAATATGGCTTTTAACGTTGACTACAATAGAATTTGGTTCTTCCTATGTAAATTTTTCTGTTTCTTTTTTTTCTTTCTAACTCTCAAAATCAATCAATTAGAAGCAAATCATCAGTTTGTTCAAATACTTATGATCAGTACTATATATATGAATTTGTATTGAGTTTCATGTACTCTTCTGCTAATGGAATACTGAACAGCTACAATAGAATTTTGCATACAATTCTGTGACTATATTGTAGTCTCTGTTCTTCTAAAATTGATTGTACGTATTTTGATGTTCAATAAATGATCCATTTGATTACTTTTCATCTCTTGGAAAAAAGAAAAAATTCTTTTTCCAACTGAAAATTTCTACTTTTATTTCTACCCAATATTTTTCATTTTTATTTCTTATTAACCGATTCGTTATTCAATGAAATTGAAACTTTGTCAACAATATTAGACCAGAAGTTGACCGATTCTTTCTATTCAAAAACTTCTTAGAGTATCTTGGTTACTAAAATCATCTTGGTTCTTTAACAAAGCCCAGACAACATTGTAAAATAAGGTAGGTCAATTTTGCAACTGTAATGTCTCCAATGTGGTGAAAGTTGCAAATTAACAAAGAATTGCCCCACAAAATATTTTTCTTCAAAACTTTGCCTTTATCTGAGGAAATAGATTTCAATCTTTTAAAATGTTATCACTGTTACAGCTTAATCATTAGGTAAAAAGCAGCATACCGAAGATGTCAGTGGTGATGGGGGGCATATTTTCAATTTGAATCCTAGTTACAATATTTTATTTGTTTTGTATAAAATGACAAGCTTTTCTGTTTTAAATATTGAAATAGCTAAATTTTCTAACAAATTTGTAGGCTAAATGTTGCGAAAACAAGGATTTTTGGTGCATTTTTGCAGACAATCTTTGATGCTATTTCCTCAAACAATGGTGCAAGTAAAACATTTAGTTTTTGGTATCATTATTTCAGATCAGGTTACCAATAGGCACCCCAGCTGAGATCAGTTTTGAAAGGAACGGAATTTTGCTTTTCAACGCTTCTGGTTGTTAGTAAACAAAATCAACAGACAATTTCTTTCAACATTAGAATTTCATACAAACCAAAGACACGTTTTTATACTAAAATAGTTTTTGATTTTAAGAGAAATAAATGAGTTATTTCATGTTGTTGTTAGCATATGTGAAAAACTTAATTTTTCACTAAAGATAAACTAATATTGTTATTTTTTCTAATTATAAAAATTTGAACGAAAGACACGTTTTCATATCAAATATGTTTTTATTTAATCAAAATAGGAATCCAATTGAGATCTCTAGCACCCAGGTATTACTTTAATCAATCAGAAGTTTTGCTTACTAATCAGAAGTAGACGAATATTTTTCAACACAATAATTTAAAAAAATTATTTTGTGGTGCCTATTGGTGACCTGATCCAGTATTTCTTATACCACACACAAATTTCACTATTTGAGAGAATTTGATATTTTCAAAAAAGTGAAAAATCAACCTACCCTATTGTAAAATCCTATTTTCTCTTGATAGAATGGCAGAGATCCTTAGTGCTGCCTTCAAATGAATAACTCATTTTGCTATAAAATCAATGTTCGTCTATTACTTGCAGAGCATTGTAGACTTTTCTTCTTTTTTTTTAAATAATAATTTAGCCTCTCTGCCACATTTCCAATTCTTGTATTACTTATTATTTGCCATCGTGTCTGTGTCAGTATTTCTTCTCACTCTTTTGTAGCCTTGCTCTAGTGGCATGATATGAAGAAAGCAATGAATAAATAGACTCTAATTAAGTTATATTTTACACAGTTGTAAAAATTTTTCTTCTTCTGCCTCGGTTTCTTGCTATAAGGTGAGCAATGAATCTCCAAACTAATTTTGTTTGTATGTAAGCTGCTATTAACAAAATGTGAACAAGAAAAAAGAAAATTTCCAAGTCAGGTTTTTTTACATACAGAATAAATAAATAAATGCAGAAAAAAAAAATACTGGAAATGCAATGTATTTCTTAATATTATGAATACAAAGCTTTCTAAATTTTTCTTGTACAGTTTGTTGCAACATCACGATACACCTTTCTTCTTACATATGAAAAACAAGGAACTCTTTACCTTTTCTTTCCACTTATAAGAAACCTTTTTCACTGCAAACCAACCCTGTTGAATTTTGTTTATTATTTATTTAAGTAAATAATGGGTATTCTATTGTTATTGACTAAGCTCAGATTAGTTTGACACAAGGTCAACCCTTCCACCACGAGCAGGGTGTGACACAAGGTCAATTTTTAAGTGGAGTAAAACTGGTTATTGACTAAGCTCAGATTAGTCTGCCACAAGACCAGAAGTATCTATTTACCCAACCCTTCTGCCACAAGCAGGATGTGACACAAGGTCAATTTTTAAGTGGAGTAAAACTGGTTTAAATTCAGATTTTCCTTCTCTATGATTGGTTACCTAAAACCGCATTTGATGGTGAGGAACTCTGGGGAGTGTGGAGTACCCCTTCAGTGCCATTACTCCCAGCCCCACTATGATATGGAGTCATATGGTTTTACATCTGACAGTCATATGGTTTCACATATTCCTATCCAATACTAATAATTTTCAAACCGATCTATTTGAACCATAGATAGGAACCTAGCAGGTACTACCATGACAGGTCAGAGTGGACCTGAGAGTAATGGCAATGAAAGGGTACTCCACACTCCCTAGAGCTCTAGAACTGAAGCCTCACTACCAAATGCAGTTTAGTATCATACAGACACATTTTTTCTTTTAACTTTTTATTTGTTAAAGAACCCAGGCTGTCCTGATATTCATCCATATCTGGAGGGAGATTAGTTGGAATCATATCTTTCCTAAGGGTATTAGCACTATGTGAAATGCAAACAGCCTCGTCCAGGATTTTTTACAATGATAACCATTACACTACACACCTCTTTTAGGCGTTTATAAGCATTAAGTCTTCATAGCTTCAGGATTTATGCATTAAAAAAGTCCACAGATTGGCCTATTGTTGATATAGTTATTTACTAAGCTTATTTTACATGTGGTACAAGGGCAGAAGTATGGGACACTCAGTGAGAAATAAACTCACTAACAATGGTCTGCAAATCTAGCTAACCATTACACCACATGAGGTGCCCATTGTTGGTATAAGCTAAAACAATGAGGGAATATTCTCTTTTTGCTAGTGCTAGACAAGGGAGATTGATTTTGCTGTGGTAGAATGCCACATCTACTGATAGCTCCCAGATGCTTTACCACACAAATCAAATTACACAAGCTGTGCTACTCATGCGCTGAGTTAGCAAGGACCGGTATTGAACCCAGAACCTTGCAAATAAAAAAGTTAATAAATTTTCATTGTTACAGAAGAGATATTTTGTCATGAAAGTGAATCTTTCAAATTTTGTTTTTTGTTTTTGGGGGTGGAGGGGGAACAAAATCACAAGAAAATAAATTTTATCTAAAGTCATTGTTTGAAGAGCCATTTCTACCAAGGGAATCAACTCATGCCCATTTTTTTTTAAATTATTTACTCAACTGTAAAGTGATTTCAGTTCTCCATGACAAAGAACTGACAGTTAAATACAAATACAAAAACATAACATGGATAATGAATATCTTTTTAATTCTAATTATCTTCATGTCCTGTGAAGAATTCATGTGTTACCAATAACATGAACACTAACTCATAGAATGCCAATAAAAAAAAAATGCTTAATCAAATTGACTAATACAACTAAAACTGCAATAATAATTTTCAGACAAATTTATCAAACAATTTCATAGCTTAGATTAGCAGAGCTACCAGTCATTACCTGGAATTTAAAAATTTCAACCTCTTATCTATACTAGCAAATATATGCACCCTCCGCCAGGTGCAAGTATTTAAGTTTTAATGTAATATAATATTATATTAAATTAGAAAGACTATTGAAACTAAATAAGAATACAGATAAAAAGATTTGAAACAGAGGGGGATATAATCGGAAAAAAACAGAACAACTGAAACTTACTCTTCTATAACTCCTGTCTTTCATTGCAAAATTTTCCCAATTTAAGTATTTAGTTAAATTAGGAAGTAAAGAATAAAATTACAGTTATTTCTTCTTGCTAATGGATTTCTTTATCCCCGAGATTTTTGCTCATATTCATTAAGATAAAACCAAACAATTAAAAATCAATAATACTAAGCACATATTTATTAAAATCAAATTTTGAATATCAATATGCAAATTAGCCTTCCCATTCACACCGTAAACCACTATTTTGTTGTATATATAAATACAACTGCATGTTATTAGTATGTATATATGGTCAACAGTATTAATAATGTAAAACAATTTTATCAATAATTAAGGTTAAAGGAATTGCGACTTAAGTAGTAATATAGTTTCGGTTACAGACAAACACAGAATTTCCATTATAATAAGATTTATATGTAGATTATTACAAAAATTATTTTTCTATATATTTGTTTTATTATCTTTTATCCTTTATATATTCTTATTTTTAAGTTGTTTATTTCTATTATTTTTCTTGTTGGTATTTTTTCTTTTATTTGCTTCTTATGTTTTATTTAGTAATTTGTTTTATTTCTTAAAATTAATTTTTTAATATATCATTGACTTATTATATTTTTATTTAGCTTTTCTTATGGTAAATGAGGGATAAAATGTTTTTTAAACCCATCCCCTCTCAGACAAAGATGGGGTGTGGATTTTATTGTTCTTGGGTCTTTGCTGGTCTCCACCAATTTTCCATTATATAAACAGACATCTTTCTTTCATATATATATATATATATATATATATATATATATATATATATATATATATATATATATAAGAGAGAGAGAGAGAGAGAGAGAGAGAGAGAGAGAGAGAGAGAGAGAGAGAGAGAGAGAAGATAGCTAGATAGATAGATAATTGTATATTTCCCAATATAAGAGTTTTTCAAACCTTTATTTTCAAAATAGTCAGACCCATCCCACTTTGAATAATGATGCAATATTGTGATGACTTTCACTTACTTGAAACAAAAAGAACATTCTGCTTCACATGTTTTTCATTTAAGAATCCATTTGTAATGTGAAAATCATGCATGCACAGATTCAAGTCTTTATGATACTATTGCATGTGAATCTGCAGGAGTTATCATGCTTATAAAGACTTGTTCATAGCAACAGGAGATTGAACCTCTTAAACTCAGCAAAAATTGACTTTGTGACACATCCTACTCGTGCGAAGGGGTTGGTGGTAAATACATTGTTAGAAGATAGTGTTATGAAAATTTTCCTAAACAAATTTCTCTTTGTAGGATAAACATCATATTGCTGCCCTTTTGAGAACTTGTCAAGAGGGACTCCCACTTTTCTTGAGTTGCAACCTTCGACAAGGACTGGGTGACTTGTCTCGCTCCAGATTGGAGTAAAGAAGGGATGGGCTTCCTACTGCTAAAGAAACATTGTGAATGCACCATTGAGAAAGTCAATCTGCTGTCCGAAGATTGGCACCTAATATTTGCTGGTTATAATGTGGACTCTTTCATCTATATAAACTGAACATTTGACTGTGTTCAAGCATTTATTGCAGAGCATATTCAGTTACGTTCTTTTTTCTTTTTGTCTGGTTACTGGACGTTAGCAACAGCCTTGCCGTGGAGGTGAGTATGATGTTTATTCTACACTCTTTACCATTTGACCTTGTGCCAGACTAAGCTTAGTAAATATCAATTCTTGATCAAGTCCAAAACTAAGACACTGTGAAGTAGAAAAAAAACATGTAAAGTGTGATTCTCCTTGGTACTAAGTACGTGACAATCACACTAAATCAATGATCTATACTCAACTAACGAGCTGACCCATCACATCATCCCTTAACTATTTTCTCTAGTATTTCAGTCAGGCTCAAGCCAATATAACATTCCCTGGCCTCGACAAGGACACCCCACTTCCCTCAATACCAATACTCTTCTTACAGATTTCAGGTAAACCGTGCGTGCATGTGAGCATTCTTTAATAGAATTTAATCAAGAAAGTAATGACATGAAAGGATTTGGTAAACATCAAGAATCAAATGTTCAAGAAAATGAAAAACAAAAAGAAAAGAAAAGAAATGGTTCTGCCCTTTTCTTTTTGAAATCAGTTGATTACTAACAATTTACAATCATTAGAAAATCACAGATTTTAATTAAAATGGATCTGGAAAAGATATCTTGTATCATTTTTCTTAGCATTTAATTCAAAGTGCTAGACTTTTGTAATCATTAATTCTTCATTATCTTCATGATTTATATGTAAAGGTTTGGTTTGTTGGTTTTACGGAATATCAACCTCATTGGGTCATTTAATGCCGACTAAGTTTTCAAATAAATTCATTCTTAATGAATACTCAATTTTTTTTTTTATAAACTCACGTTTTTCTATTTAAACCATAGATGGGACCCTAAAAGGTACTACCACTTCAGGTCAGAGTGGACCTGGGAGTAATGGTGATGTAAGCATTATTTCTTCATTACTTTCATGATTTATATATCGACGGCGGCCTAAAGTCGGTATCAGCCATACAGTGAGGGAGTCTATTCCCTTTTCACTAGTGCTAGACCAAGGAGATTGTTTTTGCATCTGAGGTAGAGCGCCACACCTACCATCAGCTCCTCATTGATTTATATATAAAGAAAAGAAAAAGTTAATAAATTCACATTCAATCACATTGATATTCCACGGGCTTCTTTAATGAGCTAAGTTAAAGAGAATAAATAAGAATTTCATAAAAAGTAGGTATTTACCCAACCCATTCGCTACAGGCAGAATGTGACACAAGGTCACAAGTATGAGGCTTCCAGCGAGGATCGAACTCGTTAGCTTGCTAACCATTACACCATGATGGGATGCCCTTTTATACCCATCCCATTTGCCATATTATGACATTCTGTAGCCATGACTAAGAAACCAATCTAGGTGAATGAAAATTCTGAATTCAAACCAACTGTCCTTTGATTAGAGATGTACATTGTGTCACATCCTGTCCATAGCAGAGTTATTGGGTAAATACATACATATTGTGACACAAAATAAAATTTTGACATTCTGGAGGAAAATGACAATTTTGATCTGGATATTGTATGTATTTTTTAACAGAGTACATCTGGTTGAAATTCAGAGTTTTTCTTCTAGACGGGTTGCCATACCAAGTCTAAAGAGTCCAATCTGCCTAAAAATTTGATTGCATAATACTGTTCAATATTCTTATATTCCATTTTTGGGACAACCCCACTTGCAGCGATCTAAGATTATTATTCAGCTGAGCAAATCTATAGAGACAAACATGAACTGAATATGTTCCCATGTGTTCAAGGTCAATATTAATCATCTGATGTTTTTCAATTAGAGTTGCTAACCTGAAAAATAAAAACCAATCCTATTACTGTTTAGACAAACCCTGTAAGGTCACAGAAGCAGCCAACAAAAATCTGAATAGATTTTACAACCAGAATAATTCAGACAAGAAGTCTCTCTTTAGTTTTATGTTCTAAACAGGAACTCTTGATAAAAATATCTCAATATTTTATAGTTTTCTGCAAAGCCTTATTTAAAGAAGGGATGTCCTGTCTTCAAACAGAACCACTCATGTTTCTCTTTATCAGCCACATGTCTATTTTTTTTTTGCACATAAACTTAAAGTCCTTAGTTTTCCTGATTACATCAACAAGCTGCATAGTCAGAATCCAGACCCAACTGGAAGAGAGATCAACAAAAACCCCACTCTCTACTATTTTGATCAGATATAATCAAGCCAAGCTAAAAGTATCTGTCTTGCTAAATCACTAAAGTTAAACAGTTGAACCAGTTCAGTACTTGAGTATATATATATATATATATATATATATATATATATATATATATAAAGAAATAACAAAAGAATTAGAGAATTAGCATTATAGTCTATTTCAGGGAGCTTAGACAATAGTCTCGACTCATCAGATGCGAATAGACTATAATGCTAAATCTCTAAGTCTTTTGTTATTTCTTTACTTATATATTTGCTCTGTGACTCTAACATTAAGAGCGCACATTGAGCTCTCAAACTGCGACTTGGTTTTGTTTAAATAAAACTCTTGTGTCGTAAGAAAGATTTCTTCTCTGGACTTTTGGATTATATATATATATATATATATATATATATATATATATTGGTTTGGTGGTTGGTTTTGAAGGCTATCACAATACAGGTGTAAAGAAAAATGAGGTAACTATGATATTGGCCGTCTACTTTGGATTTATTTTCTTAATATTTTGGGATAAAGATCCCTTCTTCAGAAGATTTCTGAAAGCTAATTTCTGGAGCTGTTACCTTGTTTCTAGGATTTGTCCATTCTGTTGTATGCCTGGTGATATCTTCCTTCAAATTCTGTGCGTGTGTGTGTGTAAGTGTGTGTTTGTATTTATGTGTGTGTGTGTTTATGTCCAACAATGTCTTAGTATCATTCCAGATTTAGCCTATTCTTTTTTTTTTTTGGGGGGGGGGATATTATATATCGAGAGAGAGAGAGAGAGAATCAGAGTTAATGAAAGGTGTAATATGTATTTACCCAACCCCTCTGCCACAAACAGGTTGTGACACAAGGCCAATTATTAGACATAGTAAAGCTGATTTCAATTCAGAGTTTTCCTTCGCTTAGACTGGTTGACAAACCTTTAGAAGTTATCCCCTGATATTGTAGAAGCAATGCGATACCAAAGTTAAAGAACCCAGTCTGCCCTACTATTTACCCATAGCTGGGAGGAGAAGATATTGATTCATAGCTATCCCAAGGGCATTAGTGCAAAGGGAAATGCAAACAGCCTCATCCAGGATTTGAACTCATGTTGCCGATTCTATTTTGATAACTGTTACACTAAGTACACTTCCTATGAAAATATTAATGTATTTGTCTAATAAATCCTATAAGTGACAGCAAAGATTATATAGACAGCTAGTATTAAAGATAAGTTGCAATGCATTTATGCCATTGATAAATCCTATTAGTGATATCTATTATTATACTAAAGCTGAGCGAATCAACTTTTGTTTCCTAAAGGCTTTTTTACTCTTTAGTTTAATGACACGAAAATTATACTAAATTATTCCTTACTTTTAGGATTGAGTTATGTTTGGAAAAAATTCCATTTGAATTGGTTCTAATTAGTTGTAATTTGCAATTAAGTAAAAAACTGACCAATCTTTTACTTTACATTCTGCCTATCACTTTCTTCCCCTCTATGTATATCTTGATTACCTCCTCGTTATATATGATTAGTTTCTTTTGATTTTAATATGTTGTCCAGGCGTATTTATTTTTAAGTAGACGGAAGGATACCAACATACTCTCGGTCATATTAAAAGATATAATGTAAGTATAATGTATATTCAGGAACAGTCAGTGTATGAAATAATAATAATATAAACCAGCTATGGGTAAATAGTAGGGCAGACTTGGCTCTTTAACCTTGGTTAGGCAATCAGTCTAGGAGAAGGAAAACTCTGAATTCAAACCTGGTCACTACTAGAATAGGCTCAGGCCTACTTAGTGATCTATTTCAATTTAAAAAAAAAAAATTTTAAGAATCCATCTAGTTTTTTTGTCCAAGTGTTTTGTTAAAGTCCAAGTGGTGAAATCATACAATAGTACTAGTAACAGCTACAAATTAGGAAAAATTCCTGTTTTATTTTATCAGAGAGAAAAGTAGGAATCACAAAGAGTCACAGATGTGATTAGTCAGACACTTTCAAAAATCTTTTGCTCTTTATTTTAATGTGAAAAAGCCTCAGGAGTTGGACATCTCTCACCAGTATGAAAATATCAAAATGTCACAGAAACTGTTTGCTTATGATTCAATAACAATGATGAAGGGTTTGATGACATCAGTGTACATGAGAGGGTTAAGTCATATCAAATCTCTTACTTTTTCAAACAAAGCCGTATTCTATCAATGGGTGTCATGTGAATAGCGGGAAAAAGTTGTCTTAATGTCAACTGAAAATCTCCACAGAGAAAGCACAGTGGAAAAAAGGGAGGAGATGTGAACCCCTGGGTTATTTTTATAAATAAGTCATTGTTCACAATAAGAGACTAACATCAACAGTCAGCTTCTCTTTGTAAAAAAAAAAAAATGTTGAATCAAAAATTATGGAAGCAACTACATCATGGGTGCCACTATAGACTAATCTTTAAGACAACCAAATGTCATGTTAAGTTAAGCCATCTTTTGTTTTTATTATTATATACACACACACATATATATATATATATATATATATATATATATATTATTCTGAGTAGTTAGAGTGGTATGATTTATATACTATGTCTTTTTTTCTACATATACTTACCTATAGTAGTAAAGACAGCGGAATCAGTAAGACAGCAAGGGAGTCTATCCCATTTTACCTAGTGCTAGACCAGGGAGATTGTTTCTACATCTGATAGGGAGCACTACACCAACCATCAGCTCCACACTTTGCCACTATTTATGTGCTAAGTTGGTGATGGTCGATATCAAACCCGAACCTTGTGGTTTGTATGTAGATGCTCTACTGACCGAGCTAAATTAATTAATAGATTACATACTATAACATGTGATCAACAATATCTAATGATTAAAAAAAACAGTAATCATAATAATGTTATAAAGTAACAACAACAGAGTAATAGTATTGACACTCAATTATTTTATTCAGTATTAAGTATGAATACAAATTATTGGTCTCTAAAGACTAGGCCCTTTTATATCATCGAAAGAGGTAACTTCTGTAGTTCAATATTTGCCTGTAGAAGCTCCTATTATTTAATAGGATGATCATTTCTACTCTAAAATACTAGGGCAACTCAAAAGTTTTGCAATATTTTAGTAACAGGAGACACAATTCGGCAGCTCCACATGCTTTTGACAAGATCATGAAGGTGACAAACCACACTGGACTGTGTGATATAATTTCATTACTCCCAAAAATAATAGAATGTCATTTATGTTGACTTTTTCAAATAAATATTTCCTATCATTTGCATTAAAAAATACAACATGATACAATGGTGCTAACACATTGTTAAAACCAATTACTGAAAAAGTATAAATATAAATACAACATATATTACTTCCTAACCGTTAGGCATGACATAACCCCAGATGGGTTGATATGCCGTTAAAAACAATCAACCAACCAACCAATTAAAAAAAAATAATGTTTTTATTTCGTTTGATGTAATCAGTTGCGAACACTACTCATTGGGTAATGTCCGCCTTGGTTTACATTCTTTTTGCTTTCAAACCATTTGATAATAATTTAACTCTTAACGTCCTGTTGAGAATTTTCTTAAGTCCAGAGCCCCATTCCTCTAAGGATTTATCAATAAATAGCTAAAAATGTCCTTTTCATGTAAAGTTACCTGTTATAATAGGCTCAGCCCTAATTAGTGATCATCTTCCACACATTAATACAATAACCAACATTATGTTTTTTGTCTTGTGTGACATTGTTTATATTATGTAGTGTGTGAAAATAAACCATTGTCTTCTTCTCCTTGCCTCAATGGCTTGAAGCACAGCCCCAGAATCCATTGTTTCAGGTCTACTTGATCTTGCCCAATCATCAAGGTTCTTCAGCCATCTGCTTACTTTACTGTGATCAATTGCACCTTCACCTTTCACACAACAAATGTTTTTGGTTATTTCTGCAGCATTAAAACTCATTAAGCATAAGTTCCAGAATTAGGCTACATTGCACATTTATATACCAAAATATTGCAAAACTTTTGACTCATCCTAGTAGTTAACTACTATTGATCACACAAGACTAACGCAACCCTTTATACTCAAACAAGAACAACAACCACAGTGTGAAACATGTCAAACACCTATGACTGTTAAACACTTATTCATGGAATGCAGGTTTTTTTTGCTCACATCAGAAACCGTTATTTTAATGCAAACAATATGAAAGATCTATTTGAAAATGTTGACATGGAGGACATTCTGTCCTTTTTTTTAGGGAAATAAAATTATACCATAGAATATAGACTTGAACTTAATCAATACCATACAACATGATCCCCAATGGTGTTAACACATTGTTAAAACTAATAACTAAAGAAGTATAAATATAAATACACAACATATATTACTTCCTAACCGTTAGGCATGACATAACCCCATGCTGTTAATCAACCAACCAACCAGCCAACCAACTTAGTAGTTAAATTCCAGAGAAAAGAAAGTGTGATAGTTTGACTAAGAATATGTGTGAAGAGGAGGCGAATTAGTTCAGATGATGAATAAATAAGGATACATAAAATATCAAAAGAAACAAAAATTTATCAGACAAGAACCCAAAACCATTGTGAAGATTTTTTTTCCCCCTGCGCATCAGAATATTGTGTTATAGTCTAACAACAATTTTATTATTATGATCCATTGCCTGCTGGGTATGTCTTTGATACGTGAATATTAAGTTTTATCAAAAGTATATAAGTATATTGTATATATATATATATGTATATAAGAAGAATGTAAGCATAGAATAGACATTGGACAAACTATTGTGAGATGAAATAGGTTGTCTTCAACACTGATAAACATAATGGAGGTGCCATAAAATAGAGCTCTGCAAAACATAAATAAAAGAAGTTAGAAAAATAGTTTCTTTGTAAAGATAAAAAAAAATACTACTGGCATGTAAAATAAAATTATAATTAAAAAGGAGGTTAGTATTATTAGCGTTGTTCGGACTATTGTCCCCATCTTCATTGTTATCTGTACAACGTTTTGGCCATATACCCTCCGGCCTTCTTCAGGTATTTCTTGTCGGAATTGGACACATGGCCGAGTGGATTAGGCAGTTTGGTTAAAAGACAGTTCTAAGTGACAGTTATCTCTGGCTCCCGAGTTCAATCTGAGTGAAAGCAGTTAGAAAAATAATTAATTAGCACAATTCCTACCCCCAGCTATGGTTAGCGGAATGAGAACAGGATACCCCCGTGGAATAAATAAAGGGTTAGGTTCAAAGTTCCGTGATGGCTCCCGAATACGACAAGAAAATTCCCGAGTTCGAAAAGAAGGTTCCCGAGTCCGAGAAGGTTCCCGAGTCCGACAAGAAATACCTGAAGAAGGCCGGAGGGTATATCGGCCAAAACATTGTACAAATAACAATGAAGATGGGGACAATAGTCCGAACAACGCTAATAATACTAATCTTCAAGCCTCATCTCAAACATCCAGAGAAATAGTAAAAAGGAGGTATTATAAAGTAGTAAAGTCAGCAGAATGGCCAATTGTCAGTATCAGCCAAACAGCGAGAGAGTCTATTCCCTTTTCACTAGCACTAGACCAGGGAGATTGTTTTTTGTGTCTGATGGGGAGTGCCGCACCTACCATCAGCTGTGCAGAGATCCAAGCTGTGCTACTCATGTGCTAAGTTGGCGAGGGCCAGTATCAAACCCAGAACCTTGTGGTTCCTAGGTGGATGCTCTACCAAGTGAGCTAAACTGCCCCCTGTGTGTATTAAAGAATAACTAAATAGAAATGAATAAATAAATCTATCTATACATATATAATGGGCAGTTGGTGCATATGTATGTATGAAACTATGAAAATAATACAATTAAGGACAAAGTAAATATATACACACATCCACTATCGCAAGTTCTTGCTTTTTGAGCAAAAATTATCAAGATTTGATTTGTATTCGACGATATCTAAAAATCGAAATATACATAGAAATAGCATTGAAATTTTACTTAAAAGTGTCCAGCATCTGTGAATCACAAAAGTAAACAAATCAATACACCAGGGTTTCCCCCCCCCCTCTACCCAGTTGATGCTGGGTAGCCGCTTCTAGTAAACAAATAAAAGAGAAATGGTATTTGAAGAGAAAATAGCTCATTGATTAATTTGTTTTCAAATAAGGTATGCCTTAAAAAAATCTAAAGAAAGAAACAAACATGTAATGTTGTTCATTAGTAATTCAATATTGGACTAAGTAATTAAGTAGGCAATTAAATCAAAAACAAGAATTAGTAATGTTAGTATATGTTCAACCGATCAATCATTTTTAAATACTTTTTTTTTTCTCTTCATTCTTCTAATTACATTCTCATAGTTTTTGCTTATTCAAAACAAAAACAACATCCAAACAAGTAATTAACAAAACACATTTTAAAAAGGTGAGATTAAAGCTCTGCCTAGGAAACACAAGGTTCCGGGTTCAATACCAGCCCTCGCCAATTCAGCGCATGAGTAGCACAGCTTGGATTCAAACAAGTAATTAACAAAATACATTTTAAAAAGGTGAGATTAAAGTTCTGCCTAGGAAACACAAGGTTCCAGGTTTGATACCAGCCCTCGCCAACTCAGCACATGAGTAGCACAGCTTGGATCTGTGTGGTAAAATGCAGAATTAATGGTAGGTGTAGCACACCACCTCAGATGATAAAATGAGAAAAGATTAGAATATCAGGAAATTCCATAAAGAATGAACATTAAAAGAGGAAAAGCAGCAAAAAGATGAAAATTTCATTTAATAACAAAAAATAAATAAATAAATAAAAATAGATAAAAATAAATAACAAAAAAAATTTTTTTTTTTTAAATAAAAAATAAAAAAATAAAAATTTAAAAAAAAAATCACCTTAAAAGAATTTTCATTTGAACCCGATGCAATAAAAATTTGAGATTTCCCAAGAACGAATTTCAACTGCCAAAATTACTTCTCCATAAACACCTGTTGTTGTTGTTGTTATTATCAGTATCATCATCATCAACAACATAATGCTGATGCTACAATTACAGCAACAACTTTTTTTTCTCCCCCATATAAATACGATTAAAGCAATTGGGTCGTAAAGTGTAGCCAGGAATAAAGCGAAAGTGAAAGTAAAAAATCAATAAAGAAAAATAGAAGAAAACTCAAACTTGGAAAAAAAAACCATCAAAAATGGTTTTACTCTCAGAATTCTTTCTCTATTTTCTTTTTAATTCCATTAAACTTTAGAAAATCTACTGTCAACTAAGCATATGAGTAGCACAGAATGGGTAATCTGATCTGTGCAGTAAAGTAGGGAGCTGACAGTAGGTGTGGTGCCCCACCTCAACAAAAAAAAAAAAACCATATCCCTGGTCTAGCGCAAGCAAAAATGGGATAGACTCCCTTACTGTCCAGCTGATACCGACAATAGGCCACTCCACCAACTTTACTTTATAACAGTATTATAAACTCTTCGACTCATAATCTAAAGACTAGCCTAATGGCATCCTATCTTGGTGTAATGGTTCGCAAGTTTGATCATTGCTAGAAACAAGGGGATAGACTTTCTTACTGTCCAGCTGATACCGACAATAGGCCACTCTGCCAACTTTACTTTATAGCAGTATCATACTACATTACTACTGAATAGCGAGCTTGATCCTCACTGGATACCCCATATTTGCAACCTTATGTCCCATCAAATCAAAAATATCAATCCACTTAGTGACTTTTTTTTTAATATCTTAAAAAATTTTTAAATTCCTAAAATGGAACTATGTAGCCTGGGAGGGTTTATATGGAGGATGAGCTGTTGCCCAATTAGCAGGTCCTCCCTCTCCACACTGCCGCTGTGGTCCAAAGGAAAGGTAGAGAAATCAATGCAGTTTGGCAATGATAGTGTTGCAGAAGTTGCTGGATAGCACTGAGTTCAGCATCACAGCACCTTAGGGACTCCAGCTCCGGATTTAATTTCAGGGTTTACTCCCCCAGCCTATCCTATATAGGATAGGTTAGTGACTTTGTACCAAACTAAATAAATATATGTTTAAGCCTACTTAGATTTTAAAAACATTAGTTAATGAAATAAACCTCAGCTCAGGTCTATGTGCAAATCTCAAAAAGTAATTGCTATGAGAACCCACTTTGTGACCAGAAGAATTGCATATTTTCCACTAGAGCTAGTAATTGGATTTCTATATAGACAGGCCCTCCCCACATAGCGCATTACTATCTTCCTAGCTCTTATCAGGCCCTGTACCAGATCCAGACTTATACCCTTGGAAAAGGTATTAACCTACTTATCCCTCCAGCTATAGGTTAAATAATACCACTACTGTCCTTCTACAAGAATGGCTTTGGTATTAGATAACCTATGAAAGTTGATATGGTATTAAATGACCCATAAAGATTGCTATGCCCTTAAAGATCCAGACTTAGCAATGGAGATATGGTCACAAAATTCAACTTTGTGAAACCCAAAAAACAACTTTTTAAGAATTAACATATTTCCTCTACACACAGCTTTAAAAAATACGTAGAATTTATTCTGTATACACACATTATATATATATATATGATAAAGAAGATGACTTACTAGGTAATAAAATATTGAGTTAATCGCAATATCAATGGTCAATACAAATATTAATAAGTCAGTGTTATAAAGAATATAAAGTGCTCAATACGTTAGTAGAGCAGATTTAGTATTAAGATGTGTGTATATATATACATACATATATATATACACATACATATACATACATACATATACATACATATACATACATATATATACACACATATACATACATATATATACACACATACATACATATATATACACACATATACATACATACATACACACACCCAATAGCTACCTAAAATAATGATTTCCATTTGGTCATATAAACTAAATATATTCAAATGAAATCTTCAAAATAGATTTATTCTGGTTTTTTTTTTTTTTTTTACTTTAACTTCATATTTTTATGATTCTGTGGCCATCTTTCTTTATCTTTAATAAATCTATATCTGAGAATTAAAAAAAAATAAAAATAAGAAAAAAAAATATCTAAGGTGTCGATATTAAATAATGATAGATAAGATTCTTTCTAAAATTAATAAAAATTCATTAAAAAAATAAAATAAATAGAATAAAGATAGAAAACTTTTCGATTTCTGCCAATATCATATGTGTCATTCATTGATGGGTTATCCCTATACTTCAGAGGTCTTCAAGTTACCATATTAAAATCTTGTACTTGATAGCATCTTAAAGGGCAAAGAGTTTACTTGGCATCATCCATCTATTTACCGATTTAAATGAGTAGTCTCCTAACCCTTGGGGTGATATACTGGACTTTCTGTCGATTGTATATCAGAAAGGCAAGGGAATTTACTTGACATTGGCCATCTCTCCAAGTGACAGGTTGTACTGGTTGAGTCCCATAATCAAGATGTCACTGGGGTGCCGTACCGGACTTTTTTGTCTGCCATGATATCTCGGTGGACAAAGGAAGTTATTTGGCAGGATCTATTTCCTCTTCATGTATCTTGTAACAAGCACATTGGATTTTTTTTTTTTTTATCTGGATTACATAGAATTGCTGACCTGATTTAAGTCTTTTCTGTCAATCATCAGGGTATCAGACCCTTGTCAAAATATTGGGTGATGGGACGGATAAAAAAAAAAGATAAAGAAAGATGGAGTCATGCCTTTTAAAAGAATCATTAATTTGTGTGAAGTATCCATTAAGTCAGAATTTGAGACTTAGTTCATTAATTTTGTTTTCCCTGACAACACCACCACCTTGCATCACCCATCCATTGTTCATTTTGTGACAGTATCAAATGTTTGAGAAAATTATAAGTAATCCAATAAATAGTGCTCAATATCATGGATAGAGCATGTATATCTAACTTAGGAGACATGAAGTCAATGGCATTTGGTTATAAAAGTATATATATATATATATATATATATATATGTGTAAAATGAAAATGGAAGTGAATCAGACGGTATGTTGAAAAGAGAAATAAAGGAAAGAAAGTATAGAATGGATAAAATAAGATATTTTAATCAATTTTACTTACACGTGTTTCGGTCAGGAGTTTGTGTGTGTATATATATATATATATATATATATATATATATATATACACACACACACATATATATATATGCCCACATAAGTATGAACACTAAGTAAGGGTACTGTCAGCATGAAGTCAATGGTGCTTGGTTACTTACAGTTTCTTACCTATATCATTCTAAAACGAAGTGCTTCGTTTGAGAATCGTATAGGTGAGAAACTGTCAGTAACCAAGCTTCATTAGCTTCATGTCCACACTACTCTAATTTAGAGTCCATACTCATGTGAGCATATATATATCTTACACAATTTAATTTTTAGCTGTAAAATAAATTATCATCAACCAGAGTAGAGCAGAGAGAGAGAGAGAGAGAGACAAAGCAGAACAAACAACACAAATCAAATATTGAGAAACAAGCCGTCTTTTGAGATAAATGGGAAAATCCAAGAGAAAATAGTTAAAGATAAAAATAAAAGTAGTTGCAAACCTGAACTAAAATAAATAAATGTATAAAATGTACTGCCTTGAACCATAGACTAATTAGCTTGATTGCCATAACAAAATGGCTAAGTCTATCATAAGAAATTGTGCTGAGATATGAAATGTACGGACAATTAAAAAAATAAAAAATAACACACATACACACACATACTTCATGAAAGATTTTCTGATGATGTACAGTGGAAATAATATATAAATCAAAAACAGCTTTCAACTTTATAAGATTTTTTTTAAGCTAATAATATACAAAACTCTATCAGCTGGTCTGTATGAAAATAATAGAAATATTTCTTTATTACTCACTTTTCTGCTAAGTGGCCTGTGTTATATTATACATGCTACAGAGTTTTAAAAAAAAAAAAAAATATTTACCAACCCCTTCACATGAGCAGAATGTAACACAAGGTTAATTTCTTAAGTGGTGTTTAACAGGTCTGAATAAAGACTTCTCCATCTCCTACACTGACAACCTAGCCAAGGTTAAAGAGCCCATTCTACCCATAGATGGAGGAAGAGTAGTTGGATGCATATCTTTCCCAAGGGTATTAGCACTATGTGAAATGCAAACAGGCTTGTCCAGGATTTGAACTCAGGACTACGAGTCTATTTCCTATGACCATTACACTTCCACTATATATATATATATATATATATATATATATATATATATATACACACACAGAGATGCTGAGAGGTATGCGTTCTGCATCCCTGATGCACAAAAATCTAAAAGGACGCAGTAAAATCTTATCCTTACATCCCAGTGTTTTTCGTTTTGCTTCCCTCACCATTTCAAGCTAACTATAAATACATTTCAATAGTTTGTTAGAAATTAATTACACAAGATAGGTTACAAGGTAGGAGTTAGATGGCTTTAGTTGTTTCTCCAGATCATAAAAAAAATCCTATAATCTATTAAAAAGCTTTAGTTCGGACCCATAAATTTTCCCGGGGACTCATTCAAAGCAAATACATGCATTCCAGGACGCACTAAATCAAAAAGCTCTCAGCATCACTGTATATAGTCTTGCAAAACATTCAGAAGTATAATCAATCCAGGTCTAAGTGCTCTATTATTCTAACCCTGTAACAAACTTTTATATATGTTGCGTAGGGGCCAAGTCGGGTTGTAGTAGTAGTCGTCATTAGTTCAGAGTAACAATATACAAATATCAGGTCAAAATGTGGTTATTTCTTTCTATGTGCATGGGTTCTTTTTCAAAGAGAAGGAGAGAGAGAGTAAGGTCAAGATGTTCTATCGTAAATCACGTTCATGCACGCAGTTCGTTATTACCCTAGACATGTCCAATTGAGCCCCAACAAACACGTCCAACCTTTCTTGGGTGGAACAAGCGAGCAAATTTTCTTTACTTCCATTCTTCCGCAGAAACTGGGACTTCCATTTTTATTTTTAAATCTAGTTCCTGGGTCATTGGTCAGTCAATGGCTGGCACCCATTGACTGTTTACCTTTCCAAACTTTAACCTCTTTTTGTTCTAATTTCTTCTCTTTTTCCAGAAATCCAATTACCATTTTCTTTTTAATCCCCAAATTCTCCATAGACCATAATAATTACACTACATATATGCAACCTTTAGTTCTTTAGTTACAAAATATTTAAAGATGGGAAAAGTTATAATGAACTTTTCTTTTTTTTTTTTCTTGCAAAGTGAACCACTGTCAACTGGTCCTATAGAATACCGACTGAGCAAAACCGGAAAGAACAAGATTTGACATTAAATAACCCACAAGGGTTGATATGCCATTAAACCAAACAACCAACCAATGAGAAGTGAACCCACTGAACTCATTTGTACTTGTTGTAACAACAATAACTTCAAGTTACTTAAACTAAAACACCTGTCTTTCACTATTCATCATTAACAATGACTGACTTCTTCAAATTAAGTTCTATTTCTGATTTACTTAACAGTAGACCATTTATATACTTTGGCCATCAGTCAAACAGATATGACAGGAAGTGACATCACAGTAGTAGTGAAAGTCATCTTCATTCATTCAATAATCCAATGAGACTAAATCAAGTTTTACACACACGCAATATATATATATATATATATATATATATATATATATATATAATACATATATATATATATGACTCAGATTCTTGCCCTAATGAGGTAGTAAGCAAAACTATTAGTTGGTATATCTGAGTCATTAGGATTAATATTACTATTTGCTCTACTTAGGTATCGAGCACTCTTTACATCTTAGCTTTAGACAAACTTAGCAGCATATATATTTTTTTTTTTTTTTTTGGCTAAGTGTTAATCGATTATTTTCAGTTGGAGCAACCCTCTTGGTTTTTTTCATTTTTTCAGCATATATATATATATATATATATATATATATATATATATATATCAGTGGCAACTGTACAGCATCACTGTATATATCTCAGTGATAACTCTAGGTTATCAATGTTAATTGGGCTCATATTTTGAACATAATTTGATGTGTGTATACTTTAGAATAGGCATGGGCAACCTTTTTTAAAAAGCGAGTCACATGAGACATGGCACATCATCGGGCAGACCAACAATAGTGAAAAATTTCAAGATAATTTTACATTAAACAATTTTTACTACAGAAGACCATATGTGTAAGTATCTGCTTTAGAAATAGGGAAAATCTTATTTTTATTTTTTTCGGCAAAAAGATCTTTTGTATAAAAAATTGAAGTTTTAGTCAAACAATTCAGAAAGCACTGCAGGGTGTATGTGGCCCATGGGCTACAGTTTACCCCTGACTGATTTAGAATATAAGAAGAATTTTACCATCCAATTACATTTTTTTTTCGAAATACAATTCATCAAATCACTGTGCCTGTGTTTATAGTAAAAAATATAGCTGATTAGTTGAAAGAAAAAATACATTCTTTAAAAAAAAATTTGGAGTAAAACACATTTGAGATTTTTAAAGATTATTTTTATTATTTCAGATAGAAATCTATTCGCCTGAGTCATGATATTAAAAAGATTTCATTCCTTTTTTAAGGTTGATTTTCATGGGTCCAAAAGAACAAGCAAATTTTTTTTGTTTTTCTTTGTGTAACATCATTATGAACAGTGTCAGCAAAATTTATCTAAATCAAAATTTTCAGGCATGAAAATAAAAAGTTATAAAAGTTAGCCAGATAATATGAGTCAGAATATTGAGTCCAACTAAAGACAAGGACAAATGACTTGTTCTGAGAGAATTTTTATTGCTTTGAAATTGATAAATTTGAGATAAGTTCTTTAGGCTGAGCCAAACAATCCCTACCCCCGGAGTTGCACTGAGATTATATATATATATATATATATATATATATATATATATATATGTCTGTCTGGAGATGCTAGACTTCTTTTAAGAGAAGTTTGGTTGAAATAGATATTTATAATAGCTAACATGACTTGATTTTAAGTTTTTTTGTATTTCAAATATTACTCTGTATATAATTGTCATGCATTGAGCTGCCCAAGCAGACTATGAAGAAAATTTTCTAATATATCTATAAGGAAAAAATTCACATTATATATATATATATATATATATATATATATATAGAGGGGGTAGAGAGTTATTATTTCTAGTGAAACAATTGAATCAAAAAAGATATTAGGTATTATTTATTACTAGACACTACCAGCCTTGAAAATCAGCATTTGAAACCCTAGGTTTTATGTGGGCGAGAACACCCACTTCTAGCACTGGTGGTAAATATACAATCATCCCAGTGAAGAAAGTGTGCATCCCAGTGTTAAACCTGCTGTTGTACCAACAGGTATTAAATTAGTCTGCCACCATTATGTGATGTGATGCAAGTGCCAGGTACCAGTTTGGGCTTCAGACCTAAATGCGAAACAATCGTGACACAGTCACCTGTTCCATTATTTTAAACTTATAACCTCTTCATTCTTTCGTTAGTAAATATCTACCAAAAATACTTATTCTTCTTCTTCGCAAATAGACTGACTGAAGACATATTGAATGAGGCTGAAAAACATTGGTACCATTCAGAATTTCTTCTTTTTTTTTTTTCTTTTTCAACTTAATTTACTCTCTCTTCCTGACAATAGCAGAAAACTTCATTGATTTGTTCCATATCCAACAGTCATAATCAGGTTTCCTATACACGCAGAGCTTTTTTTTTGGTTTTTTTTTTTTATTCCTGTACTAGTTCATTTTTTTTTTTTTTTTTTTTTTCCCCCGCCCTTCTATATTTTTTTTCCTATTCTGTAAGGAAGAATCAACAATACAAAGAAAAACTCATAACTACTAAAAGACCTCGCAGGTACGACATAATTGGAATCGGTCAGACAAATGCAAGATGAATCATACACGACAAAACTCCTGGCTGTTGACTCCACTGGAAGAATAAGACATTGCAGACACCTATTATATGTAAGTTATATCCACAAAGTTCTCTTCTTTCAATATGACCAACAACTTCCACATCAGAGATGATAACTCTTCTTGTCAATATAGATTACTGAATTTCACTTGTCTAAGTCAAACAAACACAGTGACAGCCTTCAAAGAATTCTTGACTTACAGACCTTGTTAATTTCCAAAGTTGAGGTGGTCGGTCAGAGGCAAAAGGTCAGTTTTATATTGTAGATAGACATTGGCAGACATTGTCAACTGACACCGGTTTGTCTTTCGGAGATGTCTAATCTTAAACTTGGAAATAAAATGACAATTTGATCTTATCTGATATATTTTTCTACTTTAGTATCTAATCAAATTCTCATTTTACCACATTGGTAAATATTGGTTGATCTATAATTTCGGTTCATCAGATCTTTAACACTAAGTGATTAAGAAAAACTATCTTATTATAATGGCTTGTGGGTGGTCCCACATTAATAGGGCCTTGTGCCTGACCCAGGTATGTGGTAAATATCATGTAGATATGGTCAAAAGTATTAATAATTTAAAACAATTCTATTAATAATTCAGGTTTAAATAAATATTAAATCATGGAGAATGTTATGTAAACAACTAATAAGGCCGGTTCATTTAAATAACTGTTTATGCAAAAACAAATTGGACGGAACTGAATGTTTGACTAATATGACAAGTGAGTAGATAAAGCAGAAGCAGTCGACGAAGAAGCGCTTTTCAGTAAGGAAATGGTAGTCAAACAGACTAAATAGGAAATGTGATTTTGAACTGCTAAAGATTATTTCGACTATGACGACGGACAGCTGCTAGACGAAGAATGTGTTGACCAACATAGGCTCTGGCTCGTGAGAAGACAGAAAACTCGCTTGTTTTTGGTTCCCCCTCGGCAGGAGCTTGTTGAGTCGAAGGTCTATTTCGCCCCATATACTTTCCCCCCTTCTATAATAACATTTATAGGCCATAATCACTTAATTACATAAAGTGGAGTCAGAGTTGGAGGCACAAAAAATAGAGGAGTTGGAGTTGAAGATTTTGTGTTCCAATTCCACAGCCCTGAAAAAAAAAATGTGGCACAAATTTAATTTTTTTAATGAACTGCATGAAGATCAAAATCCTCTTTCAGTTGCAAATTGGGCTGGAAATTGCTTTATTCTCAGAAGAGCATTTTAAATGTATTGCACTAATAGAAATATCTCTATGATGTGCTATTTTTTTTAGCTGAGGTGATAGAAATCTCCCTGCAATAAGTCTTTTTATATGTATTACCTGACCAAGAAGAGTGTTAAATCCTGTACCATGCATGTAATGTGCCTGGCTGCTATACTTCTCAAGAAATAAAACCAAATCAACCATCAATAACACAAACCATCTTTAGACTTATGTCGGATCTCATTTATGAATCGTGAGAACTTTTAATGGTTTTATCAGGTGTCTCTCTCTTCCCTGACAGTGAATACCACACTTTATCCCCCAAGTTTTTATTCGTCTGCCTCAATTATTGGCTAAAGCACATCAGCTGATCATTTTTGGATTATTATCAATATGAAATCGTTTTGACAGCACTTGATATATTTGATGGAGCAATCTTTTCATATATTCCAATATTTAAAAAAAGAAAAAATCATGATATGAATAAAAGACAAATATAACAACCAATATAAGTATTACAAGTGTGGAACTTTATATATATTTGGTAAAGAAAAAGCTTAAAAATCGGTAATTTTGCAGTTATAGATCTATTTCTACCCACAGGTATCAGTGTATACTTATGAGTATCATCAGACCACTGACTTTATTGGAAATGGTAAACAGAAAATTCATGAGACTTTATGTACAATTTTTCTGGAAATCCTGAAAGGTTTTGATTACAGTTCTTCTCATCAACTTAGGAGATGGATAGGGATTAGTTTGTCAAATAGTCTCACCATCTATATACTCTCTCTCTCTCATATATATATATATATATATATATATATATATATATATATATATATATAGATAGATAGATAGATAGATATATGTGGAGAAAAGTAGACAAACACTGGATGTTATGGAAACTTGATGTTTATTGTCGATGGTGCAACGTTTTGGTCTCTTATTAGACCATCTTCAGGACTTGGATATAGTTCTTACTCCAATGATGGAAATTCTCAAAATGCTGAAAACGGAAGGTCGTCAGTAGGGGGAGGTGTAGTGGATTCTTTTTATATATATATATATATATATATATATATATATATATATATATATATATATAGAGAGAGAGAGAGAGAGAGAGAGAGAGAGAGAATAGTAAAGTAGGACGAGTGACCTATTCTCGGTATCAGCCAGACAGTGAGGGATTATATCCCTTTTTCACTAGCACTAGACCAAGAGATTGTTTTTGAATCCGAGGTGGAGCTCCACGCCTACAGTGAGCTCCCCACTTTACCGCACAGATCAGACTACTCAAGTGATGATACTCATGTTTTGAGCTGGTGAGGACTGCTATCAAACCCAGAACCTTGCAATTCCTAGGTGAATGCTCAACTAAATGAACTAAAACTTAAAATGCTCTTAGAGAATAAGGGAATTTCCTGACCAATTTGAAACTGACTGATAATTTTGTGAGAATGGCCATTTGCACTGAATGTCTTTTTTTAATCATGTCCATTTTTGATATAATGGAGATTTACTATGAAATATGAATTAGGATCCCCCACACATTTCTAAACAGAAGCATCAATACCATAGACAACTGATAACTATGAAATGCTAATTAGAATGCTTCACTCCTTCCTAAATAGAAGTATCAATATCATCATGGACTGGTGATAACTATGAAATGCTAATTAGAATGCTTCACTCCTTCCTAAATAGAAGTATCAATATCATCATGGACTAGTGTTAACTATGAAATGCTAATTACAATGCTTCACTCCTTCCTAAATAGAAGTATCAATATCATCATGGACTGGTGATAACTATGAAATGCTAATTAGAATGCTTCACTCCTTCCTAAATAGAAGTATCAATATCATCATGGACTGCTGTTAATGATAAAATTCTAATTACAATGCTTCACTCCTTCCTAAATAGAAGTATCAATATCATCATGGACTGCTGTAATGATAAATTCTAATTAGAATGCTTCACTCCTTCCTAAATAGAAGTATCAATATCATCATGGACTGGTGATAACTATGAAATGTTAATTAGAATGCTTCACTCCTTCCTAAATAGAAGTGTCAATATCATCATGGACTGCTGTTAATGATAAAATTCTAATTACAATGCTTCACTCCTTCCTAAATAGAAGTATCAATATCATCATGGACTGGTGATAACTATGAAATGCTAATTAGAATGCTTCACTCCTTCCTAAATAGAAGTATCAATATCATCATGGACTGCTGTTAATGATAAAATTCTAATTACAATGCTTCACTCCTTCCTAAATAGAAGTATCAATATCATCATGGACTGTGATAAAATTCTAATTAGAATGCTTCACTCCTTCCTAAATAGAAGTATCAATATCATCATGGACTGGTGATAACTATGAAATGTTAATTAGAATGCTTCACTCCTTCCTAAATAGAAGTGTCAATATCATCATGGACTGCTGTTAACGATAAAATGCTAATTAGAATGCTTCACTCCTTCCTAAATAGAAGTATCAATATCATCATGGATTACTCTTACAATGAGAACTCAGCAGGTTCATTAGACATCAAAGTTTTATCAGTAATACTTGTATTACATCCTGACCACTAACAATCCCCTTCTTTTTTTTTAAATATAGATTGAACACCAAAACCTGCTAAATTAAACGATAAAAAAATAAGTTGAAAATACTGGGTTGAGTCAAAAGTTTTGCAATATTTTTGTATGTGCTAGTTTGTGGCGCGTATATCATTTGACTGAAGCCGTTCAATCTGTGGAACGGTACCCGCTATGGTTAGTAGTATTGCAGTAATTGGTGCACTGACACATTGTGCATTATTCCGTGTGGGATTTAAAAGCTGCACAGATGAATGTGCAATGTAATCTAATTTGGGAACTTATGCTTTGCAAGTTCTGAGCCATAACACTGTAGAGGTAACAAAGAACATTTGTTGTGTCCTAAAAGTGAAAGCACAGTTAATCATAGAAATTTTGCTTGGGTTGCAAGAACCTTGATGATCGGGCAAGGTCGGGTAAGCCCAAAAAGCATGGATTTATAGAGGAAAATTTGGGAGCAGCAGAGAGTATCAGGTGAGTTCAGTAACAGTCCTAGCAGTTATTCACTAAGTATAGCTTAGTTGTGGTACAAGGACAGAAGCATGGGGCATCCACTAAGTATCAAAACTCACTAACAATGTCCAACCGAGTATATCCAAAAAAATTATAATTTAATTTAATAAGGCGAGGTGGGCCTAAAACTATGAATATCGAGGCCATGCTCGAGGCCATAGAGTCAAGTCCACAAGTAGCACTCAGAGAGTATTAGTCAAGCTCGGTATCTCAAGTTTTAAATTGTTTAATAAGAAGCTGACATAAACAACAGAATTGATAGGTATTCATTTTGGTTTGTTTATTCTTAAAATAAATTGATTATAAAAAGAAGAAAAAAAACTAAGTTTAAAAAGAGAAGTTTATTTAAAATTTATAAAGATAATTGTAGAAATGATTTCTTTGACAAAGAAAAATTTGTATTGGGTAACAGAGGCAGGAAAAGATGACTGGGGGGTATTTGCTAAAATTTGATCTCAAAGCCTCTAATGACAAAAGTCTTGGGCTTTGTCCATGATACACTATACAACTTAACTTGTGACACCTTATCTCTTATAATTATGGCAGGGTCACTCACTTCCTTGTTAAGTCTGTGTGATTGAATTAAGGGGTGGTAGGGGTGGGGGAGGTACCATCAATAGTGAAATTGATCCATTAGGCTGAGTGAAAGCAGACTGTTTAGTATGGTGTTTCTGACAGCAAAAGACAAGAGTTTCAAGAGGGTGAATTCGGTTTACCTGAAAGGAGGGACAGGGGAATGATTTATGATTCCAAGAGTTGTCTAGAGTAATAAGAGATGAAGAACACAAGAGAGAGATTTGAATGGTTAGAAAGATGAATGGCATCAGCTTGTAGCATTGAGAAAATGGTAAAAGGCAGAGTGTATTAATAGGAGAGGTTTTGAACAGAACAAGATTGAAAAGGCTTTAAGAGATAAGAAAGAACCACCATGCAAGCTGAGGGAAGAAATATCAGAAATGGAAGAATTGAAGAATCCAGGATTAAAGAATGAAGATTGATAAGAATAAGATCAAAAGAGTGTAGGGCCAAATATTTTAAGGAAAGTAAGGAGAAAGTTTTGAATCTTTTTTTATGAAAAAAAATTATTAAAAAAAAAAAAAATGTTCTAAATTTTTGTTTTTAAATAACCAAACAATTAAAATTAAATCTTTAAAATTTTTTGATTATGAAAAAAAAAAAAGCAATCAGTCAAAAATTAATAAACCAGAACTAGTTCTAGAAAATGGGGTCAGCTATATCGTTAAGGTTATATAAAAGCAAACACCCAATTAATTCTGAGACCTCTGCCTCATTATAGGCCCCCATGGGTGTGTCAAAGCTACTTCTAGCCCCTTTTTAATCCATAAACTATCATCATAATACAGAAACGTTTTACAACAATGTTTAATAATCCTAATCTACAAACAAATGACCCAATCCCAGCCAGAAGACCAAATCAGACCAGACCTAATAATTAATCAACACGAGGAAAAGAACTTGTCAACTCCCATAGAGTGAAAATGAAAGAAAGCGAAATGATAGACAAATACTTGAACCTTGCCAGAGAGCTGAAAAAATGGAACATGAAGATAATGATTATACCTATTGTAATTTGAGCCCTTGGAACGACCCATAAAGGCCTGGAAAAGAGACTGGAGAATTGGTGATCAGAGGATGAACCAAGAGCATTCAGAATACAGCACTGATAAGATTAGCTAGATTACTAAGGAGAGTCCTGGGGATGCTGTCACTTATACTTCAGTGAAAAACCACCAGTTAAAACAGATTTGAAAAACTAGCTTAGAGGGAAAATAATAACAATAATAATAATAAGTAGCAAGTGAAGTGGCCTATTGTCAGTATCAGCCAGTGAGGGAGTCAATCCCCTTTTCCCAACCGCTTGATCAGGGAGATTGTTTTTGTATCTGGGGTGGAGCACCACACCTATCACCAGCTCTCCACTTTACTGAACAGACGCAAGCAGTGCTACTCATTCGTGGAGTTGGCGAGGGCTGGTATCGAACCAGGAACCTTGTGGTTCCAAGGTCGATGCACTAACAACTGAACTAAACAAGACCCTAATAATAATAATAATAATAATAATAATAAGACCTTGCCAGAGAACTGAGAAAACTGTGGAACATGAAGGTGAAGATCATAGCAATTGTAATTGGTACCCTTGGAACGGTCCCCAAAGCTCTGGTAAAGAATTTGGGTGAATTGGAAATCAAAGGAAGAATCAAGACTATCCAAACTACAGCACTGTTGGGATTGGCTAAAATACTCAGAAGAGTCCTGGAGATCTGAGGAGACTTGCTGTCACTCAGCCTTCAGTGAACCACCGGCTACAGCAGGTGTGAAAAACTCACATAAATAATAATAATGCTTTTTTGAAGATATCAGACCCTATAAGATAATTATATTTAATTAGTATTACCTGGAGAAATGCCATAGTATAATTAGTATATACAAATAATATCCAATACAAACAATGAAATAAATTGAATATATTAAATAGATAAATTAAACAACTTTAAAGAATACTTGACTCATTTAAAATTTCATGGTAAACAACAATATTTTTCATAAATGTAATTCCCTGACTTTCTTCAATGTTGGTCGCCCTGTCGGCTGTGGCATTAGAATACACCGACTGCACCTTTGCAGAGGGGTAAGACTTCCCCAATAGGGCTACCTGTTGGCCATGCGTGACGACCCATGATGCTCAAGGATGGAAACCAGGTGGCTGAGCAGGCCATGACATGCAACACTCCACTTTGGCCCTTACTTAGTCTAGACGGGCAGTCGAAAATGTCCCCTCCTGACCGTATTGCCCTTATGGCAAGCCCCAACCCTTTTAATCATATGGGTGCTAGAAGGCGGTGGCTGAGGGTTTTCATGTCCTGGGAATGATGTTAAACTTTATCTGATGGTGAGATTCCAGTTCTGGAGGTCTGGGGAATGTGGAGCACCCCTTCATCACCATTGCTCCCTGGTCCACTCTGACCTGGAGTGGTAGTACCTGTTAGGGTCCCATCTATGGGTTAAATAGAAAAATGTGTTTATAAAAAAAATTGAGTATCCATTAAGAATTAATTTATTTCAAAACTTCGTCGGCATTAAATGGCCCACTGAGGTTGATATGCCGTAAAACAAAAACCAAACTTCAATGATTGTACAACTTTCATTTTAACATTAAAAATCTATGAAAATAAATTTAAGAATTTTAAAAATAAAAATTCTTGAGGATTTGTTAATAAGTGTTTATGTCTAGAGGCTGTCACTGCCTTTTACCATCATTTTACTGTGTCAATATAATATCTGGTCTCATAGAATATATATAAAAAAAAAAGAAATAACTAACTTGAGAATTAAGATAAAAATCAATGAAAATAAGATAGGAAAAACAATTTTTTTTAAATTAATACTACTTCTGTTCCATATTAGTTGTTACATTTACTAGATAAAATTCATATGGAAATATAATAACTACTACTATAGGATAAATGTAGGAATAAAAACCTATGATAATGTTCACAAATATACAGACATGAAATTGAAGTTGTAAAAATTACTATTTAAATGGAATTTTTATACAATGAATCCATTTGCTTGAAATAAATAGTCATGCTTTCAAAAAAATCAATCAATAAAACCAATTTTTTTTTTTTAAGGCTGTTTTTCCTGCAATGGTTTTCGATTTTTATGGTTTTTTTTTTTTGGTTGGTTTTTTTTTTAATTTTTTTTTGTTTGTTTTTCTTTTCATTTTAGCACATGACAAAAGAAATTTATCCAATTTTATATTTTTATCTTCATTTTTTTTATTTTCTACTTTTTGTCAATGGATAACAATTTGTCATGTTGTAACTGATGATTTTCTATAACAATACCAGTAAAAACATTAGATTCAAATTTACTGAGTGCCTTTTCCTTACAAAAAAAAATTTGTGTAGTTTCTTGGCATATCTAATGTTTTCTGTTCATTTTTTTTTAAACCTTTTTGTGTGGAGAGAACTAGAGTTTCCCCAAATCTTATTATAATGGAGATTGTGTGTTTGTCTGTAACCAAAACTATATCACTACTCAATTCACCATTCCCTTATTTATTTACGTCACATTCTCCATATCATTTTTATTTAAACTTCAATTATCAATAAAATTGTTTTACATTATTAATACTGTTGGCCTTAACTACATACTGATAACATACAATTGTATTTATGTATGTAACAAAATAGCAGTTTACAGTATGAACCAGAATGCTAATTTGCATATTTATATTAAAAAATTGATTTTAATAAATTGTGCTTGGTACTATTGATTTATAATTGTTTGGTTTCATCTTGAATATGAGCAAAAATCTCATAGATAAATATTAAAAGAAATCCATTAACAAAAAGAAATAATTGTGATTTTATTCTTTACTGACTAATTTAACTAAATAGTTAAATTATGAAAATTTAGCAATGAAAGATGGGAGTGATGAAAGAGTAAGTTTCAGTTGTTCTATTTTTCGATTTTAATCCCTCTGTTTTAAATCTTTTTATATGCATTCTTATTTAGTTTCATTAGCTTTTCTAATTTAATATAATATTTTAATACATTAAAACTTAAATACTTGCACCCAAAGGATGCATTTATTTGCTAGTATACATAATGCAGGAAGGAGAGATGTAACTCTAGTCCACATTATTTCAAAATTTTGGAACTTGTGCGATATACGCCCTCCCCTAAAAAGTGCCTCTTGTTTAATATACCTTCAACCTAAAATTTAAAAACAAAAAAAAAATACTTTATTACTTATAAATTTTTAGTATAACAATCATTTTTAGAAACGGGGCTGTGCAGTCAGAGTTGAGGAGTCAGAAACAGTTAAGGGGTCACTGGAGTCCAAGTCAAAAAAGCTATAGAGATTCCAATAGAATTTACACTTTATATGGCCCTAGTTTAGTCTGTAAAGTTATACAGTGCACATTCCTTATAAATAGATTATAAAAAATTATGTTTTATATCTATTATGAATTGTATGTAATCACTTAATTACATAAAGAGAAGTCAGAAGTGCTAAAAATAGAGGAGTCGGAAATTTTTTCACCCTAATTCACAGCCCTACTTAGAAGTATCAGTGGCTAAAGAATTCTCTAATGAGCACAATAATGTATTGTAGTTTTATATATTATATAATCCTGACTGTGCTTGCAGCATATAAGCCCTCAATGTTCACCATCCTGGCATCCTCAATTAACAAGTTACACTTAGCTGTACTCAAGGCCCTCCTCATCAACAAATTCTGTCCTGCTCCTTGTATACAAAAGAAATTTTATTCTTTACTCTTTTTTGGCCCTACCATTCTTAATAACAAACCAACATAAAGAAATATATATATATATATATATATATATATATATATATATATATATATATATATATAAGTGCGTGGTGTAATGGTTAAAGTCATCCAAAATGGACTTGTTACCCCGAGTTCAAATCCTGGATGTGGTAATTGCATTTCATTTAGCACTAATACCCTTGAGAAAGGTATGAATCCTACTCTCCCTCCAGCTATGGATAAATAGTAGGGCAGACTGGGCTCTTTACCCTTGGTTAGGCAACCAATCTAGGAGAAGGAAAACTCTGAGTTCAAACCTGTTAAACTCCGCTTGAGAAATTGACCTTGTGTCACATCCTGCTCGTGTGGAGGGGTTGGTGTGTGTATATATATTTTAAATTAAGTAGAATTTACTATAGAAATACATTGGAAAGGAAATTATTATATATTGTGAAATTGATAAAAAAATTTATTTGAAACCTTCTTTTATTTTATGGTTAAAAGTGCATTTAAGCCATTAAATTTGTTGCCAAATGTGCTGCAACAAGAGGGTTAAACCAAAATTAAATGTCCTGGGTATGACAATAAACTGCATCTAGTGGTGAGGTTCCAATTCTGGAACACTGGGGAATGTGAAGTACCCCTTTATCACCATTACTCCCAGGTCCACCTTGTTAGTACCTGTTAGGGTCCCATCTATGGGTTAAATAGAGTTTAAAAAATAAGTATTAAAAAATATTGAGTTTGAAAAAAAAAATTGAATACCCAACAAGAATGAATAAACAAAATATCTTTGGCATAAAATAAACCAACAAGGGTTGACCTGCAGTAAAAGCCAAACAAACTTAGATGGAAGAAATGTCTATAGATGTATCAAAAACATCATTTATCTCATTTTTCTAGAAAGTAATGTAGTAAGTAAAGTCATCAGGTTGGCCTAATGTCGGTATCAACCAGACAGCGAGGGAGTCAATCTCCTTTTCACTAGCGCTAGACCAAGGAAATTGTTTTTGCATCTGATGTGGAGTTTCACACCTACAATCAGCTCCTTACTTTACCACACAAATCCCTGTGTTACTCATTCACTGAGTTGGCGAGAGCCGGTCTCAAACCAGGAACCCTGTGGTTCCTAGCCAGACACTCTACCAACTGAGCTAAACCGGCCCTTAAAGAAAGTAATGTAACACACCTAATTTTTATTCTTACTGC
>CM042141.1:122108634-122111134 GCA_023376005.1 Doryteuthis pealeii | reverse complement strand
GTATAATAATTATATATATATACACTACACACTCACAAAAAATCACGTAAAATAAGTATATATATATATATATATATATATATATATGTGAAAATAAAATGGAAATTAATCCGACAGTATGAATAAGATATAATGAAAAAAACAAATGATGTTTACAACTGAAATAGGCTCATCAGAAGAGAAAGTGTGCAAACCGTTTCGGGGCCCAAAGAGAATTGGGCCCTGAAACGGTTTGCACACTTTCTCTTCTGATGAGCCTATTTCAGTTGTAAACATCGTTTGTTTTTTTTTTTCATTATATCTTATTCATATATATATATATATATATAACCTCTTTTAAGTGATTTTTATCACTTCCAACACACACACTTTCTTCTTTTGGGCGTTCAGTTCTTCTAACTACTTGCCCATTTTTTTTCCTTAAAATTACGACTTTTATTATCTTATTAGATATCTTTATTATCAGCAAAAAGTATAAAACACACTATGCAAGTGTGTGTCTGCGTGTGTTTGTGTGTGCATGTGCGCATTCATGTGTATAAATTTTAATCTCCTATTCAAAATTGTTGTGTCTCTATTGGCACCAGTGATTTAATCATAAGATTGAGGGTGGGGTGAGGAACAAGATAATGTAATTGAATAGTAATAAATGCCGATACAGTCAGGCTTGTGACTTGTTTTCAAGGCATTGCAAATTATGGAGAAAAAAAAATAAAAAGTTCTAAAAAATTTAAAAACCGTAAAAGATTTTTAAAAAAGAAAAATTTAAAAAAAAAAAAAAAAAAAAAAGAAAATTAAAGTTATATTCCTATGCAAAATTTATCATTTTTTCATAAATTAAAAAAAAAAAATATTTCACTCATAAAAACACTGCATGTGCCAGACAATGAGACGAAAGTTATATAGAATAGTTTTTTGGGGGTTTTTTTGCTTGTTGCGACTCATCCTATCACGTTGGATGTATTTGTGTATATGAATACATTTATTTCTTTTTTAAGTGTAACTTTTTAGGTTAGCAAACATGTACTGACAGACACAGACACACACATAAACACACACACAAATGGGAAATAATTTTCCTTTTATGCAAGTTTTATAAATAAAAAAAATGACTAAGGATGTTTTTCTTTCATCATTTTAAATATTTTTGTGTTTCCAAATATAAATTCATGTTTTCATAAGGCACATCAAAATTATTTAAACGCTAAAATTAAAGCTAAAATATTTTTTTATAGACACAAGTATAGAATATATATATATATAATATATATATATATATATAGATAGATAGATAGATAGATAGATAGATAGAGAGAGAGAGAGAGAGATAGATGTGTTGAAAGATAAAAGGGAAGAAAATGTTGTTTAGATAAAAATTATTTATTGGAATGCTGACATGTGTTTTGACCAAGAGTTTGTCCTTGTATACATTGTATTCTATTCATTATTATTTTAAATGCAATAATAAAATAATAATAATAATAATAATAATAATAATAATAATAGAGAAAACATAAAATTTAAGTATACAAAAAAGTGGTCATCTTCAGGACAAGATATTTTAATATTTGAAAATAAAACAGTAAAAATACAATGTATACAAGGACAAACTTTTGGTCGAAACACGAGTCGGCATTCAATAAATAATTTTTATCCATACAACATTTTCTTCCCTTTTATCTTTCAACATAATTGTCAGATTTACTTCCATTTTTCAACTTACACAAACACACATATATATATATATATTATGGCGCCTGTGTGCTATAACCAGGTTACGCATGGGGCAGCATGTGAATGAGACACTCTCAGGAAGGATGAATTCCAATCAGAAAGAATGTACCAATCTAATCCTAGATGTTAAATATGTTAAACATATATATATATATATATATATATATATATATATGTTTATCCATTTGTTTCCCCAGTCTATAAAATAATTTTTTTCTGGGTGATTTATTTTCTGTCAAGTCCATTTGGGAAAAGGGTTTTAAGACACACCATCCATTTATCTTTGTATATTTCTAGTATCAGTGCAGATATCTGATACTTTTCTTTTTTTCAATCCTTTTTATAATGGTAAATTTTATATCTCTGTTAAAGTTGTGCTTTACTAAGCAGAAATATTGTTCTATAAGGAACAGTTTTATCTTTTGTCTTTTGTCTTCATTCTATGTCTGTAAAATGGCAATTTAGCCTTTCTAATATTTTATTGTTTTTAAACAATGTGTAAATTCTGGCAGATAAATGACAGTTTTGTGTCTGCAATTAGAACCTTTATAAATTTTAATTCTTTTTTTACTTATAAAGCTAGTGTGTCCATATGTAGGTGTCCACAGGAGAAGGTCACTTATTAGTTCACCCTTGCTTTTCCAGCATGTCTTGTTCATCTTATTTGGATAGGTTGTGTGGTAGAAGGTAAGTGGCCATACAATTGTTTTTTTTATGGAGGTGCATGATGTAATGTTTACAGTTGTAGGAAATGGACTCGTCCACC
>CM042141.1:122078634-122106134 GCA_023376005.1 Doryteuthis pealeii | reverse complement strand
AGAAAGAAAGAAGAGAGAAAGAGAAGAAGAGAGAGAAGAGAAGAAAGAGAGAGAAAAGAGAGAGAGAAAGAGAGAAGAAAGAGAGAGAGAAAGAAAGAAGAGAAAGAGAGAGAAGAAAAGAGAAGAAAGAGAGAAAGAGAAAGAAAGTGAGAGAAAGTGAGAGAAAGAGAGAAAAGAGAAGAAAGAAGAGAAAGAAAGAAGAGAGAGAGAAAGTGAGAGAAATCAAAAGATTAAATTTGAACAAGCAACATAACGTGCAAATTAACAATGAGCCATAAGAATCAGATTCTAAGAATCTTCTTGATGGCTTTGGGATTTCAGATGTAAAACGCTTGGTGAAACATGATGTTCCAATAATGATTCTTTGTTACACACACAGCATGAAGAGGTCAAGTGAGATCTGTGTGTCTTTAAGCTGAAGAAAGCTATGCACACTTTTGGATTCAATTTCTTTTGCCCGTGGCACAAAGTAGGAGAAAAATATGATACTACTATAGCAGCACACGGTTATGATATAATTGGCTTTGAATGCAATACCATAATCTGCCAGAATCCTCAGCCAGAAACAAAAACACAGGAAAGAAATACGAAGGCATTTTTTATTCCTTTTTTTTTTTTTGGATGGGGGGTATATCTTATCATAATGGAGATTGTGTGTGAGGGTGTGTTAAAAAGTAATGCCATTTTGTTTAGGATAGGTATAATTACCAACACAGGAACATGTATCATACATCAAAATGAAACTGGTCCTCTGTGGATCACATCCCTACTTCTCCACATTGTCACCATTTCTCTCAACAGTAATGTTCTCAAACCCTCTTTCATGGGGCTGAAGAGATAATAGTCTGAAGGCAAACATTATTTCAGTGACGAGGAAGTAAAATCTGTAGTGAAGAGGTGGCTCAAAGAACAGTCAACAGAATTTTACGGGACAGGGATACATGCTCTCATTCAAATGTGGAACATTGCTATTGAGAGAAACGGTGACTATGTGGAGAAGTAGGGATGTGATCCACAGAGGACCATCTTCATTTTGATGTATGATACATGTTCCTGTGTTGGTAATTATACCTGCTCTAAACAAAATGGCATTACTTTTTGACTCCCCTCGTACACAATCACCATTATAATAAAATATACTTCCTTCCAAATTTAAAAAACAAAGTATTCCCAAAAAGATAAATTTATTATAGATGTTGAAGTAGATGTTAAAACGTTTCGGTTTTTATCAAACCTTCATCAGGACATCAGGCTGGAAAAAGTGTTGTCTGAATAGTGATGGAAATCTTTTATAAATAAAATAAATTTATCTTGATAATAAATAAATAAATAATAAATGAATTCATCTTTTTGGGAATACTTTTTTGTTCTATATTCTACACACACACACACATATATATATATATATATATATACACACACACACACACATACATACATACACACACACATTTACAGAAGCTGAATGCAGAACGATGATTAAAATCGTTTTTTAACTTTTAAAATAAACCTTTAAAAACTTCTTTTTTTTTTCTTTAAATCGAACAGTCATCACAAGCCCTTTAGCATAACTGTCAGTTTCACAATGTGAAAAATCGATTGTCAGATGCTTGTATAGATGGTAATTGTTTTTCGTTAATTTGTGACTGTGACCACCCCTCCTCTACCTTTAAGGAGGAGGAGGAGGAGGCAGTAACAGTTTCAGTCAGTGCTTACAAGAATATAAATATTTATTTGTATGTTTTGATTTTAAATGTTTTTGAAGGTTTATTTTAAGTTTTTTTAAAAAAGCAATTTTAATCAACAGTCAGCATTCGGCTTTTATAATGGCTCTATGCCAGATATTGAGCACTTAGAAAATAACAGTGTAAGTTGTATTTATTTTTTTTTTACACTATATATATTTAGCTCAGTCAGTAGAGCACATGCCTAGGAATTGCAAGGTTCCTGCTTTGATACTGGGCCTTACCAACTTAGCGTATGAGTAGCACAGGGATCTGTGTGGTAAAGTGAGGAACTGATGGTGTGGTGCTACACCTTAGCAGACACTAAAACGATCTCCTTGGTCTAGTGCTAATGAAAAGGGGATAGACTTCCTCGCTGTCTGGCTGATACTGACATTAGGCTGCCCCGCTGACTTTACTTTTTACTTTACCCTTAGGAAAGGTATGAAACTCCAACATCCTTCCAGTTATGTTAAATAGCACCTCTACTGTTGGATGGCTTTGGTATTAAATAACCCATGAAGACTGATATGCCATAAAACAAAGAAACCAAAGTATGCCATGATTTATTGAATTACCATCTTACTTTAAAATTAATTCAGAAATATCTTGTGTTAAGTATTTGGCTGCCATCCTTGGTCAGTTGTAAAGGAACTTAAAGTAAGTAAGTCCTGAAATCTAGAATCCTTTGGTGAGTGAATAAGTCCCGCAATACAGAATCCTTTGGTAAGTCCTATGAGGTCCAGTGAGATAATCACATGAGGTCCGTACTCCACGAGTGTCCAAAGTGAAATGCCTAGGTGTTCTCAGACCTTCAGTATATATAACATCAGCAGCAGAGTGCTGTCAGTGACTGGTTAATAGGTTGGTCACGTGACACTCGGCGAGTCTATAAATGGAAGTGACCTTTTGACGCACGCCTTATATACTAAAATTCCAACATCTTGGGGGTAAAAAAAATGTTTTACTTTGGCCTTCACAGAGTTCAGACCAGAATCCGACTGAGGACTTATGGAAGTATTTGAAAATATGTGTAAGCAAAAAAAATTTTAAATAAAAAATTTTTTTTTAAATCTGCAACAACTAGGAAGATTATCCAGTTGAACAGTTACAAAATATCTCTGCAGATATTTGTTCTAATCCAACAGATTAAATAAGATTCAAAAAAGTTATCGCTCAAAATAGGATTATACAATTGACTATTAGTTTTCTCCTGCCATTAATTTTAGACATTCAATTATTTAAAATTGGATATTTAAAATTTCTATCTATACATCTAATAACCTCATATCTATAGCTACCTGTGTTTTGAAGGAAATATTTACAACTCAATTATTTCGGTAACTATTTTCGATAAATCGAATGCTAATAATTTCAGTCATATACAACATTTGGAATATAAATTTTTTTTTAAATAAATATAACATAGATATTGAGTAAAGTAAGAAAAACAACCTAAGATAGATTGACTAAAGAGTAAAGAATGAGCTTCGGTTTGTGCATGGCTCCCCATGTAAAAAAGGCTTTGTGTTAATCCGGCCTGGTGGGAGATCAGGAAAATAAATACAGCTGGTTTGAATTTCAAGTTTTCCTTCTCCTATATTGGGCTAAAGAGCTCAGTCTGCAAAAGTAAAAGTCATTGCTATTCATAATGTTCTGAAGATGATGAGTATAGACATCGAAACATGAACAAAATTCACCTTACTATAGAGCCAAGTTAAATCATGACTGAAGTTAAAATGCATCTGATAATCAATGAGAAATTCATGAAACTGACAGTAACACTAAATATTTCTGATAATCAATTGGTTCAAGAAGTCCACAGAGGGGGGCAATTGGATACATAGCATAGTGGATAAAGGAGTTAGGTTAAGACAGTTCTAAGTGACAGTTATCTCTAGACTGCAGGTTCAATCCTGGTCAGTGGCAACAGTAACATAGAATAATAATTAACACCTGTACCCCAGCTATAGTTAGCAGAATGAGAATAGGATACCCCCATGGACTGAATAAAGGGTTAGGTTCAAAGTTCCATGATGGCTCCCAATTACGACAAGAAATACCTGAAGAAGAGCGGAGGGCATGTCAGCCGAAATGTTATATAAATAAAAATGAAGATGAGGACAATAGTCCAAATAATCCGAATAATACTAATTATCAAGCCACATCTCAAAAATTCAGAGAAATGGTTAAAGAAGGGTTTTTTTGGGGGGAAACTTTTAAAAAACAATTCTAACAACAGTCAGAATAGAACTTTATTCTCTCTCAGACATTATAATATATATATATATATATATATATATATATATATATATGGTGAACTCTCCTATCGTAAACAATAGGATGAGGGTCAGTAGTGAATGATTTGTTTCTTCCCATGTTCTGCATGCAATCAAGAAGTGTTGTGTTTTCTCATGTGATACCAGCCCAGCCTTGCTGCGAGCTACAAAGCCACACTGACAGATGAAATTTTCTAAAGCGGAAGTCAGAGGCTTTTGCTTTAAAGTTAGATGGAGCTGATCACGATGTTTCAGTCTATTTTCTTCAAAGCTCTAATGAAACATGTCTTACGCCATTCTTTCCAATTTGATGCTAGATTTATATATATATATATATATATATATATTTATATATATCATCACACACATAAAAACACACATGTGCATGCAATATATATATATATATAAATATATATATATGTGTGTGTGTGTGTGTGTGTGTGTGTGTGTGGAATGAACAAATCGTTATAAAAACATTTTTTCTTAACAAGAGTAAGGATATAACTTTACTCTCTATCAGACATTATATATATATATATATATATATATATAATATATATACAAATACATCATATATAAAGTGTTGTTATGGTCAAAATGTCAGTACCTCAGCACCTTCCTTTTTCTTTAAACCTTTATAAAAAATCTAAAATTGTAAATTGTCAAGAGCCTGAACATAAAGAAATTTTTCAATGAATTTCTTAATTATGTTTTTTTTTTTTTTAGAGTTATTTCCAGTTTTGTTTTAAAATAGTCAAATTAATGAGGTTTGTTTAGGAGAGCAAAGGTGGAAAACCTGTAACCTGATGAAACCCTCAACTGTGTCCTTCCATAGCCTTGTTAAAAGATCAATTAAAATTCCAAATATCCACTTTAAAAGCTGACATCAAATGTCACAAAAAGTAATCTAAAAAAAAGTCATTAAAAAGATTCATCATCATCAGATTGGGCTGACAACACAAATACACCACTCATCCCAGTTAGCATTGCTCCTGGTAGGTCTTCCACACAGCATCCATAATCCATACAGAGCTGATTGATGTAGGTTTTTGCTGCTATGTCCATGTGTAGGTGTTCACAGGAGAACATCACTTGCTTCTCTGGCAGTGTCCAGCATGTTTTGTTCGTCTTACTTGGATGGTTTGTGTGATAGGAGGTAAGTGGCTGTACAACGGCTTTTTTGTGGGGTGCTGTTTCCAAGAAAAGATCAATAAATTTTAGAATAGTCAAATTAATGAGGTTTGTTTTGGAGACCAAAGGTGGAGAGAACCCGTAGCCTTGAGAAACCCTCAAGTGCATCCTTCCACGACATTGTTTAAAGATCAATTAAAATTCCACATCTCCACTTCAAAATCTGACATCCAATGCTTTCTCACAAAAAAAAAAAAATCACTAAAAAGCAATCATCATCATCATCATCAGGTCACCCTGACAGCACAAATTCTCATGACTCTCTCACCAACTGTCCCTATTGGTCATCACTCTAGGTCTTCCTCACAGGATCCAAAATCTACACTGAGCTAATGATGTAGGGTTTTACTGGTCAGCCTACACTGGTATGCCCATGTATAGGTACCCACAGGAGAACATCACTTATGAGTTCATCCTTGCTTCTCCAGCAGTGTCCAGCATGTCTTGTTTGTCTTAATTGGATGGTTTGTGTGATAGGAGGTAAGTGTCTGTATAGCTGCTTTTTTGTGGGGTGCTGTCTCCAAGAAAAGATTAGCAAGAACTAGACAAATTTGTTTTAGAAGAATTAAGTTTATATAAAACAGATGATAACAACTAACAACTGCCACACACATTCTATCATACTAAATTTCTTTCAAGGAATTTTTGGTACAACCCTCAACTTGTATTATTTGCTCATTTAGAATCATTCACAAGAGCCCACGCCCCAGGAATGAGTTACATATTATCTTTTAATGACAACAGACAGTGTTCAAGCCAAGATAAAAAGCTTGGACTTTGATTACCAATTTTCTAGTCGGTCACCTGCCTTGGTTTTTTTTTTTTTTTTTTTTTTTTTTTGGGGGGGGGTCATTTATTCCGCTAACATATTAATACAGACAGACAGAATTACAACCAAATTCATGAATATTAATATATTACATCCATAAGAATTAGTATTATATTCGTGAAAAATTAGTATATTACATTTACGAAAATTAGTATGAGGTGGAGCTCTCAAAGTAGTTTAACTAATGAGAAGAGAGTCCGTTAAAGTTCAAAGAAACATTCCTAATAATATTCAAATTAATAAAAAAAATATCAATTTACTTCAGCAATATGTGTAATATTACAAATTACAAAAAATAAAAAATAGAAAATAAATATATATATATATACACACTTTATATATATAATATATATATAGATATGAGAGTAACACACACATATATATATATATATATATATACATACATACATACATATATATAGAGTTATTCATAAGTACATAAGTATATATATATATATATATATATAAGTACACAAATATATATATATATACACGTATATAGAGTTATTCATAAATACACAAATATATACACACATACTCATATACATACATACATATACACATGTGTATACATACATATACTTACACACATGCATACATATTCACATGTTAGAATAAGGATAAAATATCGATAAGTATAAGAGACAGACTCCTACACACACAAAAAAAAAAAAAAGAAAAAAAAAAAAAAGATAGCAGCAAATACTGTAATAGGTTAGTACTAATGGGGGTTAGAATATACTGACTGTTTCACCTGCAGAGAGGTAAGACACCACCCACCCAAAAAAGGGGTATCCTGATAATGACACTAAATTTCAACTAAAGGTGAGGCTCCAGTTTTGGAGCGCTAGAGAGGGTGGAGTAACCCTCCATTGCCATTACTTCCAGGTCAATTCTAGCCTGGAATGGTAGTACCTGTTAGGGTCCCATCTATGAGTCAAATAGATCTTTGAGAATTAATATTAGATAGGAATAATTGATATCATGGAAATTATTTGCATTAAGAATAGTTAATTGAAACTATAATTGTTTACTAAAGATTATTATTAGTTACTTGAAACCATATAACTGTATACAAATTATTTGTGTTAAGAATAGTTACTTGAAGCTATAATTGTTTACTAAAGATTATTATTAGTTACTAGTTATTAGTTACTATGTAATTAAAAATCATTATTATTTATATATCATACAGCTGGGTGCCCCATAATTCTGGTCTTGTGCCAAACTTAGAATAGTGATTACTTTTTAGTTAGACTAGCAAACCACTGTGAGTGAGTTCGATTCTCCTGGGTGCCCCATAATTCTGGCCTTGTGACAAACTTAGAACAGTGATTACTTTTTAGTTAGAAAGACTAGCAAACCACTGGAGTCAGTCGAACACTGGGTGCCCCATAATTCTGGCCTTATGACAAACAGTGATTACATTTAGTTAGAAAGACTAGCAAATCACTGTGAGTGAGTTTGATTCTCACTGGGTGCCCCATACTTTTGGCCTTATGCTTAGTTAAGCTTAGTAAACGACTACCTCTATTTGGCTTTATGCCATACTAACCCATGTTTAGTCAATATCGGCAACTAGAATCATTCAGAATTTTTTTTTCTTTCTTTCTTTATCTTTGATAATTAATAGATTGATTCTGAGAAAAATAATAACTTTTGATGATATCAACAAATGCAATATTTAATCTTGGGAAGGTATAACTAAAATTTTGAGATAGAAAATGGATAGATAGAGGAAATTTTTTTTTTTTTTTTTTTTTTTGGTTTTGGGAAAATCAAATGTCAGAAACATTCTCATCAGGAATAAAATCAATAAACTGAAAAATTCTTGTTTCCCCAAAACAAAACTTTATTTTTCTGACTCGGCAGAATTCAACACAAACACAAGAGATAAAGATGCAATTAGGTAAAGAGATGCAAAGATGTAGAAAAAAAAAAAGAGAGAGAGAGAGCAGAGTGTATAGAGAGAAATGATAAGGTATTAAAGGACTAGCAGAGAGAGAGACATGAAAATGAGAAGAGAATGCAAGAAAGAATGATATAAACAAGCTAGTATACTTTTTTTCAAAAAATAGTGCTAAATTATAAGGTATGCAAGTATTGATTCACAAGGATAATATACAAAACTATATATTAAATATTTCTAAAACACACACACACACACACACTGACGGAAAGCAAAAATTGCAACGTCTATCTATCAATCACATTCTGTTACTATCTAATTCTATTACTATCTACCTCATTCTGTTACTATCTACCTCATTCTGTTACTATCCATCTATCTATCTATCTATCTAATTCCTATCTATCTATCTATTCTGTCTATCTGCACTCATTCTATCTATCTATCTATCTACCTCATTCTGTTACTATCCATTCTATCTATCTATCTACCTCATTCTGTTACTATCCATCTATCTATCTACCTCATTCTGTTACTATCCATCTATCTATCTACCTCATTCTGTTACTATCCATCTATCTATCTACCTCATTCTGTTACTATCCATCTATCTATCATCTATCTATCTACCTCATCTACCTCATTCTGTTACTATATCTATCTATCTATCTATCTACCTCATTCTGTTACTATCCATCTATCTATCTATCTATCTACCTCATTCTGTTACTATCCATCTATCTATCTATCTATCTACCTCATTCTGTACTATCCATCTATCTATCTATCTATCTATCTACCTCATTCTGTTACTATCCATCTATCTATCTACCTCATTCTGTTACTATCCATCTATCTATCTATCTACCTCATTCTGTTACTATCCATCTATCTATCTATCTACCTCATTCTGTTACTATCCATCTATCTATCTATCTACCTCATTCTGTTACTAAGTCTTTTTCTATCTCAATCTTTCCCTATATTTCAATCTTCTCAAGATTAAATGTACAGGTAATATAAATGGATTTCAGTTAAGGATTGCCTATATAGATCAAATATGTGAACAGTTTCAAAAAAAAAAAAAAAAAAAAAAAAAAGGGAGTGTATCAACAGTACTCAGAGCCGATATTAATATACTGTATATCCTCCTTGGGGGTCTTAACAGGCATGTACTTTCACATGCATATGATCATACAGATAGTGAGTGAGTGTTACTACATCAAAAAGATGGCTGATGACTTTACAAATTTAATCAGAATATCTACTACCCACCGGCATGCACATACTCGACTCAAAATTGGTATCATCCTTCAGGGGTCTGCACGTTTATTTTCCATCAATGTGTTGAAACACATACATACATATATATTTACCAACCCCTCCACACGAGCAGGATGCGACACAAGGTCAATTTTTTAAGCGGACTTTAACAGGTTTGAATTTAGAGTTTTCCTTCTCCTAGACTGGTTACCTACCCATGGTTAAAGAGCCCAGTCTTCCCTGCTATTTGCCTATAGCTGGAGGGAGAATTGGATTCATACCTTTCCCAAGGGTGTTAGCACCATGTGAAATGCAAAAAGCTTCGTCCAGGAATTGAACTCAAGCTGACGAGTTCATTTCCTATGACTAACCATTAGACCACGTGCATATATATATATATATATATGCACGTGCATGGTGTAATGGTTAGAGTGATATGAAATGGATTTGTCAATCTGGGTTCAAATCCTGGACGAGGCTGTTTGCATTTCACATAGTGCTAATACCCTTGGGAAAGGTATGCATCCTACTACTCTCCCTCCAACTATGGGTAAATAGGAAGGTAGACTGGGCTCTAACTTTTGTTAGGTAAACAGTCAAGAAATTGACCTTGTGTCATATCCTGCTCGTGTGGAGGGGTTGGTAAATATATAACTTGAAAAGGACTTTAAAGGGTCTAAACCACATGGCTCACCCAATAAAATAAAATAAACTTTTAAAAAACAAATTATTGCAAACCTTCTTTATTATATAATATATACTTTTATATCTTTGGATGTTCAAGAATGAGAGAGAGAGAGAGAGAGAGAGAGAGAAATATATGAATATATATGGAGAAAAGTAGACAAACATTTATTATAGGTAGTGATGTCAACATTATAATGTTTCGGTCTACCTATAATAAACATCCATCCAGTACAACATCCCGTGTTTGTCTACTTTTCTCATATATATATATATATATATATATATATATATATATATATATATATATATATATAATATATATAATACTATAGTGTGAGATGGTCACTGTTTCAGCTTTTGCTGGAATGGTGTACCAAAGGCAGTATTATTGGTAGAGTGCTCAATATAAAATAGAGCTGTTATATAATATAATAAGATAAATATATAAAGGTTTTACATATCTATTTATTAGGTGACAAAGAACAATCACAACCATATTGGTTTCATGCGATATCACATGAAACCAATATGGTTGTGATTGTTCCTTTGTCACCTAATAAATAGATATGTAAAACATTTATATATTTATCTTATTATATTATATATACTAGTAAATATATGCACCCGCCGGGTGCAAGTATTTAAGTTTTAATATAATAAAATATCATGTTAAATTAGAAAGGCTAATGAAACTGAATAAGAATTCAGATAAAAATATTTGGAACAGAGGGGGTATGATTGAAAAATAGAACAGCTTTGAAACTAACACTTCCATCATTTTCCCTTACTCCCATCTTTCATTGGTAAATTTTCCTAATTTAACTATTTAGTTAAAATAGGAAGTAAAGAATAATATTACAGTTATTTCTTCTTGTTAATGGATTTCTTTTAAGATTTATCCCCGAGATTTTTGCTCATATTCAATAAGATAAAACCAAACAATTAGAAATCAATAATACTAAGCACATATTTATTAAAATCAAATTTTAAATATCAATATGCAGATTAGCCTTCCCGTTCACACTGTAAACTGCTATTTTGTTGTATATATAAATACAATTGCATGTTATTAATATGTAGATATGGTCAACAGACTTAATGATGTAAAACAATTTTATTAATAATTGAGGTTTAAATAAAAATAAAATCATGGAGAATGTGATGCAAATAACAAAGGGAATTGTGACTTGTATAGTAATATAGTTTCGGTTATAGACATACAAACCCACAGTCTCCATTATAATAAGATATATATATATATATATATATATATATATATAGACACAAACACTCATTGTTAATTGGTAGAAGTAAGTCTCTTTTTGATTTTTGAAACGTCCTTTCTAAAAGTCTACAATATTTTTTTTTTTTTTGTTGGCATGTTCTTGTATAATGATTTGATATCAAGGCTTGCCATCTTAAGACTTAGTGAATAAAATTTTTAAAAAAACATCACTATGAATAATAATATTATGGCATGCCTTGATCTCAAATCCTAATACAAGAACATGCCAACAAAAAAATTGTCTCAGACTTTTAAAAATGAATAAATGTTTTTTAAATCTAAAAAAAAAAAAAAAAATAATAGATCAATAATCAATTCACCTCCACCAATTACCAAAATTATAAATGAATAAATCTTATTATAATGAAGATTGTAAGTTTGTCTGTCTGTAACCGAAACTATATCACTACTCAAGTCACAATTCCCTTAGTTATTGACGTCACATTCACCATGAATTTATTTTCATCTAAACCTCAATTATTGATAAAATTGTTTTACCTTATTAATACTGTTGGATTAATCTACATATGATTAACATTCAAGTATATTTATATCTTCAATAAAATAGTTGATATTAAGAAGTTGATTTTAATAAATATATGCTTAGTATTATTGATTTCTAATTGTTTGGTTTTCTCTTAAAGAATCTGAGCAAAAATCTCGGGGATAAATCTTAAAACAAGACGAAAGAACTGTAATTTTATTAAATACTTCATAATCTAACTAAATAGATAAATTAGGAAAAATGAAAGACGGGAGTGATGGAAAATGATGGAAGAGTTAGATTTAAAGCTGTTCTATTTTTCGATTATACCCCCTCAGTTTTATTTGATACAATATTTTATTACATCAAAACCTAAATACTTGCACCCGAAGGGTGCATATATTTGCTAGTATAAATAAATACGCTTGTGTCATAGTAGTTATCATCATAGGATGTAGACTACTACTTAGGTGCAAAATCCTGAACAAGGTTGTTTGTATTTTATATAGCACTAATAACCTCAGCAAAGATATGTATCCTACTATTCTTCTTACAGCTAGGCCTAAGTACGTATTTACAAACCCTCCGCTGAGCAGAATGCAGCACAAGGTAAATTTCTTAAGTGGATTTTAACAGGTTTGAATTCAGAGTTTTCCTTTTCCTATACTGGCTACCTAGCCAAGGTTAAAAAGCTCAGTCTGCCCTACTATTTACCCATAGCTATAGGGAGAGTAGTTGGATGCATACCGTTCCAAGGGTATTAGCGCAATGTGAAATGAAAACAACCCCATCCAGGATTTGAACTCGGGTTGATGAGTCCATTTCCTATGACTTTAACCATGTGCTTCCAAGTAAGTAATAGAGCACACTGAGCTCTTTAACCTTTAAACAGCAACTAGTTTAAGAGAAGAAAAACTCTGAATTTATTCCTGTTGTTGACCTGGAGAGGAATGGGCTCCACCACACTATTCCAGCCTAATACCCTTGTGAAAGATATAAATCCAACTATTCTCCCTCCAGCTATGGATAAATAGTAGAGCAGACTGGGCTCTTTAACTTTTGTATGACAACTAGTCTAGGAGAAGGAAAATTTATATTCAAACCTAGAGAGGAAGAGGCACCCCCAGACTATCCTGTGCTCACTATGTGAGTTGGTCAGAGACATTGTGAACATCCTTAGAAAAGCACAAATCAGATATCTTCATAAATCATCTAATCCTTAGAATGCAATACTGGTTGTCTCTGGAAAAAGTGGATAGGCAAGCACTTAGGAAAAATCACTTTCCCATAAATACTTTACATAACCAAGCTGCTACTCTTGTTGTCAATCATGACAGAGTCTAAGCAGTATATATATATATATATATATATATATTATATATATATATATATATAATTTACCATATCTATAAGTCAAGAGTGCTCATATGATAGATAGATATTACTGTAAACTGTTCATGTTCCTGACACTAATACATTATTCTGTGTACTAGACATGAAACTTTGATGAGTTGTGGTGCACCTGAGCACTGTACACAATAAATTTCATTATTATTATTATCATACTATTATTTCACACATTTTCAAATCATTATCTCCACCTTTTCTGTTTTTAATGTTTAAAAAAAAAAAGCAGAATCCAGTTTTGTCAGTTTCCATGATACTATTAACATGAGACCTTAACACAGTCCTGCGATTCTACTGGACTAGTATTTTAGTTGAAGAGATAAGAAAAAGAAATCAAGCCCTAAGTAATTTTTCTCAAGACCACCAGATGCTGAATACACCTCGGAGGCCATAGGATGTATCACCTGAAAATGTGTTAAAAAAACAAGTTAAAAAAAATAAATAAATAAAATAAAAAAAAAGAGAATAGTGTGTAAAATATACAGACAGAAAGTAAAATTGCAACACCCTGAAGGATGGTGCTGATTTTGATCTGGGTACAGTAGGCGCATGCTCGAGGGTAGGAGATATATTCTGATAAAAAATTTTAAATTCTTTGGTGTGAAATAATGTATTGCAGGTTGTTTTTTTTTCACCATCTGTACAGCTGTATGCATACAAGACTACAGGCCAGCGCTAACGCCTAAGGAAAACATACAGTGTATTGACGTGGAATCGAAGTGTAATACACCTCTTATTTCGGAATCTGTGCACATACTGATCCGATTGGTTGGTTGGTTGGTTGGTTGGTTATGTTTTATGGCACGTCAATCCTTGTTGGGCTATTTAATACAGAAGTAACTCTTTCTTTGCAAGCAATTATATAGATTTAATTAGTATGTAAAATTGGCCTATTGTTGGTATCAGCCAAACAGCGAGGTGGTCTATCCTCCTTTTGCTAGTGCTAGACCAGAGAGATTGTTTTTTTGAGCACTACACTGACTATCAATTCACAGATGCTACTATACCACAAAAATTAGATTACCCAAGTGATGCTACTCATGTTCTGTGTTGGCAAGGACTGGTACCGAACTAGGTAGTCTATCCTCCTTTTGCTAGTGCTAGACCAGAGAGATTATTTTTGTTTTTTTGAGCACTACACCGACTATCAATTCACGGATGCTGCTATACCACAAAAACTAGATTACCCAAGTGATGCTACTCATAATTTTAAACAATTATAACTGCAAAGTAATTATTCTTAATCTAAATAATTTGCATACAGTTATATGGTTTCAAGTATTCCTATCTAATACTAATAATTATAAAACAGATCCATTTGACCCATACATGGAACCCTAACATGTACTACCACTGGATTAGAGTGACCTGGGAGTAATAGATGAAACTAACACATGCTGATCTATATATGCAACAATTTACTGTAATCAAGCTACATTATGTATATTGTATATTTTAATATTAGAATTCATGGATATGTTCAGGGTGTTGTATTTTGTATATAATATTATATACCAATACTTGGGGGGGGGGGAAAGGGCAGTGTGACCAACAAATCCTTCATCAGAAGATGACATGGGGTCAGGCATGGTGTTAGGACCAAAGCATCATTACCACTAGCCGAGAGCACGCTCATCAAAACTTGATTTAATAAACAATTATTTGCTATTACTGATTTTTAATACAATCATGTTATTCTCAAATATATTAAAGACAATACTATATATAATTCTATATGGAAATCAATTAATATAACATTGAAATAAAAAAAATTGTTAGGCTTTCTTATTTAATACAATATTCTATTACATTAAAACTTAAATACTTGTGCCCAAAGGTCACATATTTTTGTTAGTATGATTAATTGACTTTTTTGAACATACTCTATTTTGCAAAATTTTAAAAATATAATTCACCCACCCTACAAGGATTAAAAAAAAACGATCCGTTAACTGACAAGATGACAAATCATTACACTGAACATAAACAAGAATAGAATTTCCATAAAATTCACATCTAAAGTCAATGTATATGATCAGTATTGAATCATTAATTCAGTGATGTTAATTTGAATTATACAACGAGATGATAACATCATTGGAAAGTCTAAATAATGTTCTACATAGAATCCAGCTTTGAACATGAACTATTTTAAATTTTTAACTTATTTTTTATCATTCTTTATATGATAAAATATTTAATCTCAGAACCTGGAAAAACAATGTCTTCTGTCTATACTCATATTTAATCACTTGATTATAGCAACAAAAAAAACAAACAAAAAAAAACAATGTAGATATTAATATAAACAGACAATCATATGAAAGGATTATCTATAAAATTATAAGAAAACTTTCCTTCAGATAATATTTTTGAATTGATATATTTTAAATATGATTAGTTTATTCATTACTAGCTATCAAATATGACACAATGGACTATTTTATCTAACCAAACATAACAGATAAATCAGAATTTATCATATGATATACAATATATATATATATATATATATATATATATATATATATATATTAATAATGGAGATTAGGTCTCTATTTGTCTGTAACTGAAACTATATTACTGCTTACTTCCCAATACCCCCAATCAGCATGACATAAAACAAATACACTCGAAATTTGAGCATGCAACCTTAGACGGTTCTCTTGTTTTTCAAACAAGTTTTAATAAATACATACCCAGTATTATATATTTATACATAGATTATATTATTTAGATATATATTTAAAGTTATCCAAACTAAGTTTCCAATTCAAATTGTTTTGTTTTTTTACTCCTTTGATAAATTTGATGCTTTTACTTACTTTACAAACGCTCTGGCATTGAATTTTTAATTCCTACCTCCTCAAGCAATATCTTTCAAAAATTAATTTTTACACCGCCTGGAGGGCGTTTTTTTTTGTTTTTTTTTTTTTGTTAGTATAATATAATACACAATATATCATTCATTATTATAAATGAGAAATTATTTTATTTAACCAAACAGACAAATCTAAATCATCTGTAGTTTATTAATGGAGTGAGATTTTTTTTTGTTTTCTGAAATATAGATTGTGTTGTATGCAAATTGATGGCACATTTTATATGCAGTGAACTATTCTCATCTTTTTCTTATATCTTTAAAAGTCATCTTCCAAAATTTAAGACTTAATGGGTTTGTAACTAATGGTTAAGATAATCAAATTTTAAAAGCCATAAGTTTTAAAATTAAATTAAGGAAAGCTAAAGTATTTGCAGGAATGAAAACTACATAATCATATGTTTGAAATTATCTCTGATGAACAAGTTTTTATGATGCGTGTGTGCACGCATATACATACATACATATACATACATATATATATCATTCATACATACATATACATATACATACATACATATATATATCATATACATATACATACATACATATATATATCATACATACATACATCATACATACATATATATATATATCATACATACATACATACATATATCATACATACCATATATATATATATATATACACTAGTTGACTTTGACAGCACTTTCAGCATTCCTAATTCATTGTACACCCTGTTAGTGGGGCTTAGAATATCAAAATTAATATTGTATCGCCTGCAAACCCCCTCCACACACATATACACACACATACATACATACATACATATAATATTACTGTACACTATTCATGTTCCTGACATTAGTACATTATTCTATGCACTATACATGAGACTTTGATAAGTTGTGGTGCACCTGAGCACTGTATGCAATAAATTTCATTATAATTCTTATTTTATTTTTATTTTATAACCCCCCACCACCACCAAAAGGGGTGTTCTAGGTATGACCCTAAACTACCTCTGATGATAATTCTGGAGATCTGGGGAGAGTGGAGTACCCCTTCATTGCTATTACTCCCAGGTTCACTCTAACGTGGAGTGGTAGTACCTGTTAGGGTGCCATCTATGGGACAAATAGATGTTTAAAAGTCATCAGAAATGTGAACGTATAATGAACAAAATTCCTTAACCTCTAGGCATGAAATAACCCTAGATGGGTTAACATGCCATTAAAATCAACCAATCAATGCATTGTTTTGGTGATTTCTTCTTATGACCTATTAAAAATTATGTAACAGGGTCTGAACTAAATCCTAAAAAAATGTTTTTTTTCTTTTGAAATCTTTCATCTATATATATTTACCAACCCATCCGCATGAGTAGGATGTGACACAAGGTCAATTTCTTAAACAGAGTTTAACAGGTTTGAATTCAGGGTTTTCCTTCTCCTAGACTGGTTACCTAACCAAGGTTAAAGAGCCCAGTATGCCCTACTATTTACCCATAGCTAGAGTAGTTGGATGCATACCTTTCCCAAGGGTATTAGCGCTATGTGAAATGCAAACACCTTCGTCCAGGATTTGAACACGGATCGATGAATCCATTCCTATGACTAACCATTACACCACACACCTCCATTGAAATCATTCATATAACTCCATCAATCAAAAAACATTTTGATTTAAAAGATTTAGTCCAGGTTAAAAGTGCAGTAAGGGTAACCCTAAGCCAAACTTTTTTTTAGACATTTTTTCCAATGCAGGTATCATTGGGGAATGAAAAAGTTTTGGTAAACCGATCACACTTTACCCTTACCACACTTTTAGCCTGGACTAATTATATCAAATCACATATTCAAATAAATCTGTGTTCATTATTTTCCATACTTCTGAAAGATTGAAAGATTTTGGTGGGAAAAACAAATTGTACCCTACAAAAATTAGACTAAATCTACAGTAAGTAAGTAAAGTCGTCGGGGTGGCCTAAAGTCGATATCAACCAGTCAGCGAGGGAGTCTATCCCCTTTTCAATAGTGCTAGACCAAGGAGATTGTTTTAGCATCTGAGGTGGAGCGCCACACCTACCATCAGCTCCTTACTTTACCGCACAGATCTCTGTGCTACTCATACGCTGAGTTGGCGAGGACCGATATCGAACTAGGAACCTTATGGTTTCTAGCCGAACACTCTACCGACTGAGCTAACCCGACGCCTGTAAATCTACAGTAGTTTACATAAAAATAAATCTTGAATTAACTCTTAACTTTCTCTTTTAGTTAAATTACATTTATTATTATTACTATTATTATCTTCACTCATTTTGAGTTTTTCAAACCAGCATTAGCTGATGGTCTTTCACTGGAGTCTGAGTGACAACAAGTCTCCTCAAGTCTCCAGGACTCTCCTGAGTATTCCAGCTGATTACAACAATGCTGTTGTCTGGATGATCTCAATTCATCTTCTGATTTCCAGCTTCTCCAGTCTTTTTTCAAAGTTTTTTTTTTTAACCTTTCCTAGAGCACCAACTACAATTGGTATCACTTTCACCCTCATATTCCACAGCCTTTTCAATTCTCTGATACGGTCCAGGTATTTGTCTATCTTTTCGTTTTCCTTCATCTTCACTCTGTGATCTGCTGGAACAGCAAAATCTACTAGAAGTCAAGTTCTCTTTATTTTGTTAATCAATACTAGGTCTGGTCTTCTGGCTGGGATAAAGTGATCTGTCTTGACCTCAAAGTCACAGAGAATTTTATGCATTTCATTCTAAAGAACAGATTATGGTTTATGCATATACCATTTTGTTGTATGGTCAAAATTTAGTTTTTTTGCATAATTCCCAGTGGATCACCTTTCCAACCCAGTCGTGCCTAGCTTTGTATTCTTGTTGTGCTAGTTTGCTGCATTTGCTTAATAGATGGTTTATGGTCACATCTCTGTCACCAGACATTATCACTTTTGCTGTTATGTTGTGTCTTATCAATTTTTGCTTTGATATAATTTGTTCTTATGGCATTGTTTTGTGCAGTAATTATTAGCGATTCATTATTATTATTATTATTATTATCATTTGTATCTGACTTTGTGTTTTGAGAATTTTTTTAATAGAAAGACAAGAATAGACTTTGACTAAGAAGAGGATTGATAATAGATATAAACAAACAAAGATGAACGAATAAAGGAAAGAGTAGGTATTTACCTAACCCCTCTACACAAGCAGGATACGACACATGGTCAATTTTTAAGCGGCGTTTAACAATCTTGAATTTAGAGTTATCCATTTCCTAGATCAGTTGCTATAAAGAACCCAGTATACTAGGTACCACCAGACCGTTTAGGTCATCTTGAATAAAACGGAAATAGATATTTCCGAACTTTGTTTATAAAAAATCTCGTAAAAAAAAGAAAGTACAGGGTTGTTACAAAGAAAAATAGTTAATTCAAAGATCAAATTATCCGATTGGGAAAAATTACATCGTTATCTTAAAAAATAAACAAACCTATCCATATTACGTGCGAAAGGGTAATTTTCAGGCCGCGATTTAGAGAGAAAGAAATACATTATTACCTCTTACAGTTATGCATCTAAGTACGGATGGGTGTAACGGACAAACTTTTTAGCCAAATTGTTTCTATTAAATGAATAAAAATCTTTAAAACTTAATATTACAATTAAAATGAATAAAATCTTTAAAACTTTAATATTACAATTTACTATGAATAAAAACTTGAAAAACTTTAATCTTAAAATTTCGCAGTGAAATTGACGTTAAAAAATGTCTTCGGTTTTAGTATTAATTCTTAAAATCGAAAATAAAATGAAAATTTGAATATTTTTTCTAAGAGAAAAACTGATAAACAATCATTCAATATATTATTTTTTATTCTAATTGGTCGTAAAAGTTAAATAAAATATTTTTTTACGCTCAGAAAAACAAACTTTAGTTACGAGAAGCGTCTCGTCATATGTCAGTTTTGCTCTTCCGTACATTCTAAGAATCACACATTACTATTCAACAATAAAAATTACAAATTCTTTTAAAAATATTAATCGAGCACGGATCGGACCAATTTTAGTTCACCTGAATTCTAAAATTCCATGTTTTTAAATATCCGTGAAAATTTTGATTTTTTCCACAGGAAAAAAAAAATTTAATTTATTTCACGCAGAAATAAAAATATTTTAATCACACAAAAGATTGAAAATCTCGTAAAAATTAATTTCTTAAAAAAATTTTTTTTTTTGACAATTTATAGAATATAGTACATACCAATTACATAAGAAAAAAAAAGTTTTCAAATATTAATATTATGACATTTTTTTTGCACTTTTTATTTCCGATTTCATTATTTTTTCCTAAAAAAACTATAATTCGGTACGTTATACAATTCATTGATATAGTTATTCAGACTTATCTTTATAGAAAAAAAGTACCAAATTTTTTTTCCACATCATTTTTTTTATCTCATAAAATAAATAGGGGGGTGATAGACATCGTAAAAAATATTTTCCCTAATATTTTTAGAAAAAAACTATTTCAGATGTATTTACATCCAATGGTAAACTTTTTCGTGAAAATCGGACCATTAATTGATTTTTTCATAGAATTTTTTTAAAAATCCTCTTATCGTAACTTGTTTTTAGTTACGTTAAAATTTCAGTTGATTTAACAGTGCAAAAAATGAAACATTGTTTTTCAATCATAATTTTCATTATTTCGTATGCTGATAAAAAATTTAAAAAATCATCAGGAGTTTATTTAATGTTTTTTCTTTCGAATGGGAAAAAAATTTCAAGAAAATATTAATTTTTCTGCAAGTTTCATTGTGTTAAATGTAGGGGGGGTAAATTGCACAGGGTCAAATTGGTGGTACCTACAGTATACCCTACAATTTATCCATATTTGGAGGTAGAATAATTGGATTCGCACCTACCTCTCCAAAGGGTATGTGAAATGCGAACACTAACAGTCTCGTCCAGGATTTGAACTCGTGTTACCGTGTCCATTTCATACGACGATAACCATTAGACACGAGTGCCCTCCATAAATAAAATCGGTAGAACACAAATATTAATACGGATAGAGTACGCATTGTTAAGTTCCACATAACAATTTTTTTTTTAATTCTATGAATTCTCTTGAAATATTAGTAATATAAAATTGTTTAAATACTCTTATACATGGACTGTGTGTGTGTTGTGTGTGTGCGCGCGCGCGCGCGCCAGACAGAAGTCAACTACAGACAAAAGGATAGCAACAATAAAGAAAAAAGTCAGGGAGAAAGAAACTACTCCAGTAAACAATGACCATATAATGAATGTGTAGCCTATGTCTTTTACGAACTAAAAAAAATTAAAGATTTCTTATTTACTATTTAAAAAATAGAAGAAGAAAAAACGTCTTGCTGCGATCACGTTAATTTAAGTACTAGCTCACCAAATAATTTTAAAAAATCTTTTTTTTTAATTAAGAATAAAAACTTTTGTTATTTTTCTAGTTTACGGGCGCAGCAAATAAAATATAATTAAAATAATACAATCATACTTATCTTACCGTGTTCCAGATATTTTATATACCCGGTATGACATGTAATTTTATTTGAAAAAATTATTAGTAATATAATTAATAAAACCTTAAAACCAGAAACCTACGGTAAATTCATAGCAGCCGTCTAAAAGATTTTTTTTATTAAAAAATCGGAACACCTACGCGCGTTCGCGTGTGAACGTAGCTGTTGACAAAAAGATGAGGATACTTTTACTTTTCTTTAATACATTAAAATATCACATTTTTCCTTTTTTTTAATCTTTAATTTTACTACATACCAGGTGTGTAAAAAGGTGTTGTTTTTATCATTTTTTTAACGAAGTTACATTCGCTAAGATTGTAAAAAATATTTAGAAAATTGGAAAGAAATGAAATACGACGATTAATTACAAAATTTCTTACAAAAAAAAAAATGAATGAAAAAAAAAAAAAAAACAATCAGTAATAAAATAAATAGATAAATAAATGAATAAAAATGATAATTTAATAACCACGACACTTGATGAGCGAAAGACCAAACGAAGTGGATGAAAAAGAGACATTTTCGCAGCAGTTCACATGACTTGCACTTGGACAAGAGATAACATTTCTCTTTCACACACACACACACACACACACACAAACGCAAACGCAAACGCGCGCGATCCAGCGCACTTGTACACATGCGCGCACACACACACGGACACGCACATTGATAGAGTTCGCCTTCATATTCCATTAGTATTCCATCTATGTCCGTACACTTTTATATTCCATTAGTATTAACTAGTCCTTTCTGACTCAGTTTTGTGTGAGTTTTGTCTGCCCCAGTTAAATGCCACGGAAAAGTAATAAATGCAGCACAGTATTCGTAACAATCGACTAACGAGAACTTTTATAAAATAATGCGTTCGATTTTGTTGGATGGGGGGAACAGAGAAGAAGGGGAAAAAGAGGAATATATATATAACAGTAAATAATTCAACAAACATACAAATTATTACCATTTATGAGATGTACCGGTAAGACTGACTCACTCACATAAACACTCTCTCTCTCTCTCTCTCTCTCTCTCTCTCTCTCTCTCTCTCTCTCTCTCTCTCGTTACACCTGTTTTTCCGTGTTTATCTCTTTTTGTCTTCCTCATCTTATCTTTCTTTTACATCTGTTTCCCACTGTTTTTATTTTACGTCTTTTCTCAATCTATCACACACGCACACGTCGTCGTAAATATCTCCTTTCTTTATTCTCTCGATCTGTCCCATCTTTTTTATCTCTTCTTTTGGCCTGCACAGTCATACTACCGCTCTCTCTCTCTCTCTCTCTCTCTCTCTCTCTCTCTCTCTCTCTCTCTCTCTCTCTCTCTCTCTCTCTCTTCTCTCTCTCTTCACACAGAGCTATCTATATTACTTTCTGCTTACTTACATCTCACCTCACGTAATATAGTGGTTAGCAAGCTAGATTTGCAGACTATTGTTAGTGAGTTCGATTCTCATTGGTCGCCCCCATACTTCTGGCCTTGTGCCACATCTAAGCTAAGCTTAGTAAATAACTATATCGTATTATCTCCAGGCCAGTCTACCTTTCTATCTATCTATCTAACTCCTCACATCTATGTGCCTGTCTACCTATCTGGTCACATTGTTATCTATATTTGGGAGAAAATGTTTCAAATGATGATTGATATATATTGCATTTGTACAACAGCTTAACTAGTAAAGTATTATAAGTATCAACTTTCTTTTTCTTTTCTTTTTTAATCGTATACATTTTTAGCTCTTTTAAAAACAACAATCAAATGAAGATATAATCTAAAATATCTTTTTGGTTACAAATTATCCAGTATCATTAATTTCACTCTTCTTAAAATTAAGAAATATCTAATAAACTTACGAAATTTCGACAACTTCAATAATTATTACATTAAACACACACACACACATACATATATATATATATATATATATATATATATATATATATATATATATATATATATATACTAATAATAATAATGATAATAACAAAGGAAAATTAGGGTAATGCATTTGCGGAGAATTACATAAATATTGAAAGCAATTTATCAACTTAGAAGGATAAAAAGAACAAAGGAACATAAATACCTACTAGAATATATTTAATCAAACATAGATTATTTTCTCGTGGAATCAATAAAGCTTGTCCTCATGTAATATTGATCCTAAACTTCACATAGCAAGCGTAGATGAAAAGAAAATTCAATCAAATAAATAATTCAAGAATACGATACAAAAATGTTGGTATTATTCAATTCGGAACTTGCTAATAATATCAACGATAACTCCTTTTGCGAATATTACATCACATTAAGACAAGAATTTTTTTTTTTTTTTTTTTATTGAGAAAATTGTTTAAGCTAGATTCGCAGACCATTGTTAGCGAGTTCGTTTCTCATTGAGCGCCCCCATACTTCTTATGCCACACGTCCGCCAAGGAATCACAAGGTTCCTGGTTTGATACCGACCCTCGCCAACTCAGCGTATGAGTAGCACAGGGATCTGTGTAGTAAAGTGAGGAGCTGATGGTAGGTGTGGCGCTCTACCTCAGACGAATTTACATTACATTAAAACAATGAATTTTTTAATTTTTTTTTAATATTGAGAAAATTGTTTAAGCTAGATTCGCAGACCATTGTTAGCGAGTTCGTTTCTCATTGAGCGCCCCCATACTTCTTATGCCACACGTCCGCCAAGGAATCACAAGGTTCCTGGTTTGATACCGACCCTCGCCAACTCAGCGTATGAGTAGCACAGGGATCTGTGTAGTAAAGTGAGGAGCTGATGGTAGGTGTGGCGTTCTACCTCAGACGAATATTACATTAAGACAATGAATTTTTTTTTTTTTTTTAATATTGAGAAAATTGTTTAAGCTAGATTTGCAGACCATTGTTAGCGAGTTCGTTTCTCATTTGGCGCCCCCATACTTCTAACCTTGTGCCACACGTTCGCCTAGGAATCACATGGTTCCTAGTTCGATACTGGCGCTCGCCAGCTCAGCGTATAAGTAATACAGGGATCTGTGTGGTAAAGTGAGGAGCTGGTGGTAAGTGTGGCGCTAAACCTCAGACGTTAATATAATCTCCTTGGTCTAGCGCTAGTGAAAAGGGGATAGACTCCCTCGCTGTCTGACTGATACCGATATTAAGCCGCCCCGCCGACTTTAATTTTTTATACTAGCCACTCTACAGGCATATTCTTAAAGCTCATAAAATTAAACTATATTTGTGTGAGGACATGATAAACTAGAAGCGGCTAACCGGCGTTGCTTGGATAGAGGGGGCAATTTAGTCTCGCAGATCCACTATTATTGAATTGCTAGTTGGATCATCACAGGATGCCCCATTAAAATCCCTACGTAAAAATACCTTGCTTTGATCGGACCTGGTGAGGCGTCAGAAAAAAAAGGTGCGCAAACACTATGAAAAATGAAATCAGTCTCGAGTCTCCTATTTAAAATATTAAATACAAAAAAAAAATCCATGCTGTTACTATTTAAGTTTTTTTGTTTGTTTTTTTTTATCTTCACGGATATAAATCAAATCATTATTGTTACTCAAAAAGCAAGACCTGGTGATAGTGAATGTGTAGATATATTTACTTTGTCGTTAATTGTTTTATTTTCGTAGTTTCCTCCGGACATACACACATACATACATACACACCAACTGCACTTTTTATATATATATATATATATATATATATATATATATATATATATATATATATATAGATAGATAGATAGATAGATAGATAGATAGATAGATAGATAGATAGATAGATAGATAGATGTCATCGATACGTTAGAGCATTTTTTTTTATTTAGATTTTCCAGTGACCACAAAGAAAAACGATAGGAAAAGAAGTATTAAATTTTAAAAATTATATCTTTGATTACTAGAAACTTTCAGCTAGATGCCTACTTTATATGACTAAACAATGAATAAAGATATGATTTACTTAACCTGATGGACACAAAAGTAAGGGTCCAGTTTAACATTACACGAGGGCCAATCAATAAATAAGGTGAATTTTACCTAACGAGCTGCCAATAGGAAGCACTGTTTACAGTAGCACTTTTTTCAAGGAAATCAATAGTGAAGTGTCCTCTCATGTCTCAGAAGACAGTCAGCATGACCTGACCGCTGCACCCAGAACTTTTTTTCTTTACCGGCGAGTCAATGTGTTTCCATGGACTGTCTTTTCGACTCCGGCTCGTAGTGGCAAACTTATCTTTAGCCCATTTTTAAACCTTTTTTTTTTCTTTTTTTTTTTACATGCATCTTCGTATATATCACACATTCTTCTGTAAATTTCACATTGTTTGCATTTCTCAGCAACCAAAGATTTTACGACAGACATCTGTTTACCTTAGAGCACTGTTTGATTTGCTGCCATTTTGAAAAGCCTCAAAACAAATATTTTTGTGTGATTAAACTAAGTTTTGCGTTAATATAATTCCAAATAATACATAATTGACAGATATGGAAAAAATTCCGGAAAAATATTTGCTTTTTTTTTTTTAATTCCCCTTATTTATTGAAACACACACACACACACACACACACACACACACTCTCTCTCTCTCTGGTCTAGCGCTAGCGAAAAAGAGATAGACTCCCTCACTGTCCGGCTGATACCGACAATAGGCCACTCCGCCAAATTTACTTTTTTAACTTATTGAATAACCTCATACTAACTTATTAAAGGAAACCTACACTAAAAAATTTTGAGATTTTGGAATTTTTACAAACTAATATACTAACAAACATGCCCCAGGGTACCATGAGTAAGCACAGAAAATTTGCTGGGCATAGAATCTATGCCCAGCAAATTAAGGGGGTGGGTCAAAGTTAATTGACTTGAAAAAAATCAGAAAGTTTTGAAATAAAATAACTGATACATTATAAAATTCATTCATTGATAAATCAACACTGAAAATTTTATTAAAATCGGATAATACCCTGATTTTTGGTGAATTTTTTTTTCAATCGGGAGGGTTAAATTTATTTTGTAAACACGAATTTTACGGCAAGTACGGCGGCCGTGTTAAGTTAGATTTAAGCAAAATTGACTGAAAAAAATAGTTTAAAATGTATTAAAAATAAATTACATGTGTAATATTTTTTTTTTTTTTTTTTTTTTTTTTTTTTTTACTAATGCTCATTATGTTACTACTTTTCGACTTAGACAAACATTTGACCTTAGATAATCGATATAATTAATTTTAATTCGTTTTTAAAATGAAAAGCAGACGAACAATTGGGTATACCTAGCATTGATCTAACCTTTTTCATTTTTCTATGACTGACAGGTGAACAAGAAAGGCATTTGGTGATCTATATAAGAAGTTGATAAACTTATTCATTTTAATAAACCCAAGATGTATAAACAACTAAATAACAAGGTTCATAAAAATAGAGTAACTAAAATAGAATTAGCTTACCCCATTCGCCATTTTTTTTCTTATGGAATATCACATTTAAAAAAATAGTTTTTGTGTAATATTCAATTCATTTTTTATTTTTTACTATTCTTCTTCTCTTCACTAGTGATTTTCTTTTGTCTCTCTCATGTTTCAGCTTATTCTTAGAATCTTTGTAAGGTAGAATTTGTCAGGTGTTGAGTCGGTTTCATTGTATTGCATCACAGAATGGAATCCAGCCAACGAACCCGGAGAATTCAGGGGCTCAAATTAATGTTAAAGTTTAAAAGAAAGAAAGAAGAAAGAAAGAAAGAGAGAGAGAGAGAGAGAGAGAGAGAGAATGAAATAATTATTAGATATAAAGTGCATATATATGTTTACCAACCCCTCCGCACGAGCAGGTTGTGACACAAAGTCGATTTATTAAGCGGACTTTAACAGGTTTGAATTCGGGGTTTTCCTTCTCCTACACTGGTTGCCTAACCATGATTAAAGAGCCCAGTCCTACTATTTACCCATAGCTGGAGGGAGAATAGCTGGATATAAAGTACATATATAAAGTATAAAGTTCATTTTCACAATACATAAAAATGGTGTACTGTACTCTAA
>CM042141.1:122018634-122073634 GCA_023376005.1 Doryteuthis pealeii | reverse complement strand
ACTGATTTATATATATATATATACACACAACATACTGAATATTATATTAATCACATATATATATAATATACCAACACACACGAATATTATATTATATACACAATATAATATATATATACACAACCATGAGAATATTTATATATATTATATATATATAATATTATATATATATAAACACAATACATATATTATACATATCAAAATATCATTATATACATACAACACGAATATTATATATATATATATTAATATATAATATAATATATATATATAACACAATTATATATATCACACACACATAGAAGCCCACACTTGATTTATATATAATAATATATATATAATATATAAATTATATATTATTATATACTAATATCAATAATATATATATATATTTAACAACACACACACATGAATATTTATTATAATATATTATATATCAATATATAAACACAACACATATACTTTAAATATATATATATATTATAATATATTATATATTACACATATCAATATATCAAACACACACTGAATATTATATATATTATATATATTACTAATATACAACATATATATATAACAACCACCACACACTGATATATTTATATTATATAATATCAATAATAAAAGATTCTATAACAATACTGATTATTATATATAAATATATACACATTATAAACAAAATAATATATATACACACACACAAACACACTAATTTATATATATATATATTAAAATATACACATATATACAAAATATATAACACACACGACAACCCTGAATATTATATATATATATATGTATATATATAATAAAATAATTATTCCAAATATATATATATAATACATCACACACACTGAATATTATAATATAATATATATATATTAATAATATATATATATATATATTTACCATAATACAAAATATCATATTATACAACACACACAACTGCATATTATATATATATATATATATAGTATAATAACATATAAGATAATAATATAATATATCATATATAATTATAATATATACAAACACACACACACTGAATATATATATATATATATATAATATATATATATACAAAACATCACACACTGAATATTATATATATATATTATATACCGCAAAACAATAATATCATATATAACAACACACAACACAAACACTGATATTATATATTAAATATAATAACACACACAACTATTAATATCATATAACACACACACACACACACCAAGCTGATATTATATTTTATATTATACAAACAACACGCAATAATACATATACACACAACACACACCCGACAGTGAATAGTTATATAATTTAATATATAAGACACAACTATAATTATCATATATACCACACACACACTGAATATTAATATATAGTATTAATATTATATATATAATATATATATATATAATAATATATATATTATATACTAAAATTATATATTATACCACACACACATAAGTACATACACTGAATTTTCTTATAATATATATATTATATAATATATTCAACAAACAATTAATATGATATATACACAATTACAACACACGACTGAATATTATATATATAATATTAATTTATATTATAACAACAATTTAATTCATATATACACACACACAATGATATTATAATATTATATATATATATAATATTACATCAATTAATATATATTACAACACACAGACAGCTGAATATTATATATATATATATAATATATATACCATAAATATTCATATATACACACCACGACACTGAATATTATTATATATTATATACACATTTATATCATATATACACTACACACTGATATTATATATATATATATATACACAATTATGAATCATATATAACACACACAACTGTTATTTATATATATAATATATACTTACACAATTATATATTTAAACCACACTGAATCATTATATATAATATATATATATTTACACAATATAATATCATATATGAACCAGCCACACTTGAATATTTATATTATATACCGTTATATATATACCAATTTATATCTTTACACAACACACACTGAATTTATATATATTTATATATATATTATAACAACCAAATAAATATATATATATTATATTATATATATATACATTATATATATATATATATAATATATATATATATAATAATATCTATATATATTATATATATAAATATATATATATTATAACAATTATATCATTAAACACCACAACATGAATATTTATATATATATATATATATTATATAATATCTTTACATATACATTAATATCATATACAACACACAGAACCTGAATAATTATATAATATATATATTAGTATATATATATACATATAAATTAATAATCAATATCAATTAACACACACTGAATATTATATATATTATTAGTATATATATAATATTATATATACACAATTAATATATACAACACACACTTGGATATATATATATAATATATTATATATATATATATATATAATATTCTATTATAAGTATATAACCAGTATTATATTATACACAACACACACTGAATATTATATATATATAATTATTATATATAATAATATATACACTATACACACAATATCATACACACACAACACCAACACCGAATATTTATATTTTAATATTTACTATATATATACCACATATCATATTACACCCACACTAATATTATATATATACAACAACTAAATATTATTATATAATATACAACACAAATTAATCATATATACACAACACATGGATATATATATTACAATTATATATACATCCCAATTAATATCTATATACACACACACACTCACTGAATATTATATATATATATTTGTTTCATTTTTCGTTCAATCTTTTATGGTATATCAATCTATTTTTTCAAATTTTGAGAATGTATTGCATTCTCTCCGCTGATGATGGCCTAAGCTTGAAACTGGTAGAGAAATAATATTGCTCAAGTTTCTCCTCCCCTATATTATATATATATATATATATATATATATATATATATATATATATATATGCGTGTGTGTGAATGATAGTGAAATAGTGAAAAAGCATGTGTATTGTGTATTGCACATAGAAAAAATATCATTACGTATCTACAACTGATGCAGTAAGAGAAAATAGTTTATCCAGTATTAAAAGTATAATCACACTTTTCTGTTGCTGCTTTTCTGTACAAAATATTCATTCAAAATAATACTCCCTCTGTCCCATAATAATTGTTACATTTCCACATATTTTTTACAGTGAATGTAACAACTATATGAGACAGAGATAGTACAATTTTCTTTATTTTTTTTATTAGTATTTCTTGTCATTCGATTGAATGGATGAATGGATTAAAATATTCTTATTTTATTTTGAGAATTTGCAAAAATAAATAAAATGAAGCAACGGGTAAGTTTTATATTACATTTTAAACAAATCTAATCAAGGTGTGTCATAAAAGTGCAGAGTTTGGAGCTGTATTTACCAAGATATAAATGAACAATGAATGGAATGTTAATTTTTTTTTCAGAATTTTTTTTGTCAAAAAATACAAAATATCTCGATAATTATTTTGACACACCTTGTATATTATAATATATATATATATTATATATATATATATAATATATTGGTTTATGATATTGGATTTTAGCAGATGATATCTCTCAATTCTAAAATTTCTACTATAACAAACAGATCATAAACAATGATTAAAAACCGTTTAGTTGTGTGTACTTTATCAATCATTCATGTTGTGCAACAAATACAGTGAGTCTTGTGTTACTTTTTTTTTTCTTCTTTTTTTTTTTTTTTTTTTTTTTTTTTTAGTTCGATCATTTATTTTAATACACCTTTTTTTTAGTAATCTTAAATTCGATGATTTAGCAGAAAAACTAAAATATTGAACAAGCCTAATATAGACAAGAACTACTATAGTCTTTCACAAAATAAACGAGAGAAGAAGAAAGAGAGGAGAGAGAGAGAATAGAGTTTTTACAGTCAGTTTCGCTTTTTGTCTAAACTATTTGTGTATCAATATATAATACAAACTTATATTAAAATGACTCGATACAACTTATAAAATATATTCCAGGTTTATAAAAATATATATTTAACCAAAGTCTTTCCTCATTTCAAGAAATATATATATATATATATATATATATATATATACATATATACACACACACACACACACGTTAAAAATTAAATCGTGTCTTTCTACATTTAGTAATTATTTCCTCTAATTTCTCCCGGATTGTTTTACAAGAACAATTTTATCATTCTCCAGATGAATGAATTTGTAAAAGTGAAAATGTCATTGTTTTAAGATGCAATTAAGAAACAATGAAACGTTTGTAAATACTACAATTGAAGTCATTTTTCCTGTTAAACATATACATAAAAATCCCTTTGAAAAATAATAACAATACTGTCTCATGGATGTTACATTTGTAAATAAAAGTTCATGACATTAAATCTAACGTTTATTATGGGATATCTAAGTAAAAAAAAAAATAAATCAAAATATAAAATGTCTCACTACAATTGTCAAGACAGCATAGTAATTATAAAAAATAAATTTGATTAGAAAGAAATTTTTTTTTTTTTTATTAGCAACTGTGATAAATCCAATTTGTATTATAGAAATAATAATTATTTTTACAGGCTTTCTTTCTTTTAGAAACTATACAACTGAAATAGTTGATACAGTGAGTTGAAATGTTATAAAATAACCACATAAAGAAGAAGACAAAGAAAGTTGATGCCAGAAAACCTGAATGTTAATTACTTTTCTCAAAGTTATAAGAAGACGATTCATATAAATACACACGTGCAATACAAAAACAAACAAACAAAAAACTTTAAATTAAAATCATTTTCCTAACCTCCCGCCTGGCCGAATTTGTTTTTTTTTACGCAGAGATTTTTTTATGGTGCATCCAGCGAGGATCGAACTCGCTATTCAGTTATAATGGATCTGCGAGACTAGCATGTTAACCATTACACCACGATGAAACGCCTTCAATTTCAATTTATACAAACATTCTATCTATTGCATTAACACGAATGACGATCAAAAAGCTGCTACCAGTTTAAAATAAAATAAAATAAAATTTACTAAAATGTATAAATGTACTCGCCAGAAAACCTTTAAAAAATGACCAGTGCTTCCTGTTATTTTAGTATATACTTTACCAAAATTAAGCAATGGAATTTAAATATGTTCATAAATATTATTATTCGTGAATAATATTTATCTTAATGGGGGTGGGAAAACTCCAATATCAATTTACTGAATTGAACTTATAGAAACGCTGAAATATTGAATAAGCTCCTGGATCAAATTCAGATACAAAAGAAAAGTTGTTATATGTAATTAATTACCAAATAAAGTTAATAAAATTACATTTATCTCTGTCTTCTCTTTAGTATTATTAACAATCATAAGATTTTTGAACATTTCACGTTCTTGTAAAATACCGTGACAAGTAATCTCGCAAAGATCAACTTAAAAGTTATGTAAAAAAAAATTACTAAACAAGTTGGATTTAAGTAACACTACATTGAAATTGAAAGTACTTTTTTTTCCAAATACGAAGTGTGTGTGTGTGTGCGCACATGTGTGCATACCGACTTAATTCGAGAGAATCACTAATAAAACAATGTTTATAATCGATTATTATTATTATCATCACGAATTTAAAACAATGAAATTCTTTAATCTTAATTCTGTTCACACACACTCGAGATATACAATTTTTTTTTTCTCTTTTTGACTTTAACAAACATTGATAGATCAGAATTATTTACTTTCTTACTAAGCATAACCAATTTTTTTTTAATGTCAAAAACATTTATTCTCGATAAATTACCACAGAGGGCTTTGTTTGACTTTAATATTTGATTTGCCGAAAATGACGTTGGCCATTATTACACACACATACTTTTAAGTTTATTGAAAGAAAAGACTTTTAGAAAAACGAATATCAATTCTTATTCACTGTAAAATGACGACAATAACGAAAATTAAAGCAATAAAGATAAATGGTTGGAATTTTTATATATATTTTCTGATCGATTATCTTTGAAGCGTACGACAGAATTGAATCCATAAATAACAATGGAATGAAGAAAATTAGGATTTATTTTATTAGAGTTTCAAGATAAAATCATAGATATATAAAATAGAAAAGTAGAAGAAAGGTTTACGCAAAATATTTATCATGTAATTCTAACGTAAAATCATTTATGCATTAAAGATTTTTGTTTGTAACGAATGAACGAAATGGTAAAAATAAATAAATATAACAAAAAGGCGGAAATCAATTGCCCGATTTTTTTTTTTGGGGGGGTGGAGGGGGGCACAGAACAAAAAATTCCAAAAAATGTTCTTACACACAAAAAGTAATCATTTGCCATTTTATTCTTTTAACTTATTAATTATACAGTGATTTTTTTTTAAGAGAATTGAGCCGATCGTCTGAAAATACTTCGGAAAGACGCACATGTCAAAGTAATGGTAAAAGGGAGTGGCGGCGGTAAATATCACAAGAAACTGACATGTGTATTAGGGTTTTTCCTCCCTTTAGGTGTGTGTGTGTGTGTGTTCTCTTATTTTCTTTTCTATGTATCTCTTAACATTTTTTTTTAATTGTATAGGCGAAATAAATCCAAACAGTTCAATCTACGTAAAGAAGAAAAAGAATCTTAGCAATAACATCAATTGGGAAAGAAAAAAGAACTATGAGCAGATTAACTTAAATCGCTAAGAAAACAGAACAACGATTTTTGACTGGCATTTTGAAATAACATAGCACCAAAATAACAACTAATGTTTTTCTTTTTTTGTTAAAAGGCGAATGTGACAACGGTGTCGTTCACAAAAAGAAAGATGAAAAAAAAAAATCAATGAATATAGCCTCGTAATTGAAACCGACTATTCCCAACTTCAGTCAACTAAAAAACAACACCACCTGCAAAAAACGTAGTTTCATTTACTTAGCCCTCGTTTATATTTATTTATTTATTTTATTAGTTTTCCATTTCAAAACCGATATAGTCAGGGTTTTTAAAATCGTCTTTCTCACATTACAATAAAAAAACAAAAAGAATTTGCCATCATTGCAAAAAAAAGAAAGAAAAAAGAAAGGAAGTAGAAACTTGATAATTTTGAAGAAATTATTCGCTGTCGTTGGAAAAATGTCTCAACTTGATTTATGTTTTAGGATTAAAAAAAAATATCCTTATATCTAAATAAACAACACAAATCAGATTTAGTAAGAAGAAGAAATAAAATGTCGAAAAATACGAAAGATCTCTTGGATAAATTAATTACTGGTTTCCCCGGACTCAAATCGGGACAAAGAGACAACTCTCTCGATAGACAAAATTTACATATTTAAAATCGATTTCAGGAATTCCTCAAAGATAACTTTTTAGTACAACTCAATCAATAATCAGTTAAAATGAACATTCTTTTTAAATGTTTGTTTATTATTGGTGATCGATATTAGAAGGGGTTTTTCCCTTGAAAAGGAAGGAATAAATCTAAGAATATGAATTAATTTTTAGTTACAAAATAAAGATCAAATTAAAAGAAAGTTTACTTTTTGGTGAAATCGCTGGCAAAAGTACAGTGCTTAAAAGATAACAGCTTTAAGAATTAGCACTCTTACCATCTACATGTTTTGTTTCATTATGAATAACGGGTTTAATATTACATGTATAGCGATTTTAATGAGAATATGATTTTAAATATTATCCAAGCTTCTATAATCAAAGAGAAAGATTATGCACTATACCGCTGTTGCTACAACAGTATTGCACAAATGAATGGAATCATGTCAGCTACGTTCGATTTTTTCTTTTTACCTGCAATAGTTTAAAACAACGATCGACATACCAAGCAACTATAATAGTGCACCAATAATACCTGATCGGTATAGATAACTTTACGTTTATTTTAACTCCATTCATTCATTCATTTTTTTTTTTTTAATTAATTTTCTTTCTTATCTTTTACTTCATTAAAATGATATAACTGATTGTTGGTTGACTTACTTTAGCCCAAGCAGGGCGGTTATTCTCTACGGGGTATTTTTTTTTTTTTTTTAATAATTATAGATATCGATTTTGATTAAAAGTAGTGGAATTATAGAGGAGATATATGCGCGTACGAAAGCGAGATTATGAAAAATAAGGATTTTATTTTTAAAAAAAAAGGTGCTAGTGTTTAAAAATGGATAAAAGTCTGGTTTTCAAAATAATTAAACATTACATTACAACGAACAGGAAGGTAGAAACAATTAGCTTGGAATAAATATTTTCGTTATCCAAAATGTTGTTCTCTGGCGAGTGATAAAGTATATACAGCTAAAGAATTTAAAGGTAATTTATGGAAAATGGATCTAATACGCGACGATCCTGAACACTAGGAAAGGGATAGAACAAAAGCCGCGGGTTAAAAAAAAAAATAGGAAAGTGATGGAAGGTAAAAGGTTTAAGTTCTTCCTGAACATTTATTGTATCGAAGATAGATCAAATGTTGCTTTTGAGAGCTAAAATTATGTGTGGTCTGATTGTCCACTAGAAAGAAGGAAGAAGAAAAATCACCGGTGCGTTGTTAGAATATATAAAACAAAAAGAAGGGAAGAACGAGTTAAAATGTCACTTTTATAGCATATTTCATACGACGACCAGTGATGGCATAGTAGTTTCAACATCAGCGTGTGAGGCGCGTGCACAAACGTATAGCCGCGATGCCAACAGAAAAGAGAGAGAGAGAGAGAGAAGATGCACTGTGTTGTAGAGAGAAGAAGAGGGAGAAAAGAAGAATATCTATCACGAAACCCATGCACATTTTTCTTTCTTTCTTTTTTTTTTTTTTTTTTCTTTCTTTCTCCTAAAGATTCTTTTTCTTGGTGTCGCAGAAGGAAAAACATACACACAAACACACGCACACACGGATTTTTACATAAAACTGTTTTGTGGTTGGGTTTTTCTGAAAGCTTTTTCTTGCTTTTTCCCTCTCCACCTCGGTAAAACGTGTTTTTGTGTGTGTGTGTGTATGTCTATGTAACATTCCATTTAGCGCATGCTTGCTTGCTTACTTTTTAGCCAAGTCATGTTTCAGTGTCATCAAATAAAAATATAAATTCTTTTCCTATCAAAAATGAATGAACATTCATATGATATTTGTAAATCATTTACTTTTGTCCCCTACTAAAAAAACACGGCTAGAAAGATATGACACAAGAAGTAGCAATAGTAGTTTTCGACCAAGTAATGTTAATTTTAAAATAGAAATTAATTTTGTGTGTACTTTTTTTTTCTTATCAGTTACAACTAAAAAGACAAAATTAGAAAGGACCAACAAAGATCAGGAGTTATATATATATATATATATATATATATATATATATATATATATATATATTATATTATATTATATTATATTATATTAAGAAAATATATTTGTTTAACATAAGGAAAATCGGTTGTGTATTAAAAAAAATACCCAAAAGAAAAATGTAGTTTTTCGCATTTTTTCAGTGAAACAAAGCGAAACTACAACACATTGTGTACACACGCGCGTGCGCACACACAAACTTATATATTACATACACGCGCACACACGCACACACATATATATACACACACACACACAAACATACATATATATACACACACACACACAAACATACATATATATACACACACACACACAAACATACATATATATACACACACACACATACATACACACACACATACACACACAAACATACACACACACAAACATACATATACACACACACACACACATACACACACAAACATACATACATACACACACACACAAACATTTGTGTGTGTGTGTGTATATATTATATATACACACACCCAAACATACACACACATATATATGCACACACACACAAACATACATACACATACATACACACACAAACATACATACACATACATGCACACACACATATATATATATGCACACACACAAACATACATACACATACATATGCACACACACATATATATATATACACATGTATGCACACATACACACATATATATATATGTGCACACACATACACACAGACACAGACACATATATATGCGCGCGCGCACATGCGCGCGCACGCACACACACACACATAAAAGTGATCAAAGAAAGATCCTTTTTCTCTAGTTATTAGCCTTAAAATTAAATATACAACAATATTAAGTCAACGTTGGAAAACTAATTTCTAAGATGATCTCAACAAAGAATACGTTCTTTAAACAACTAGAATTATAAATGTATGAAAAAAGCGGTATGGTAAGAGTGCGAGGGGTCTGTTTAATCACATGAAAAAATGTAAATAAGGTAGATAAAAGATGACAAGAAAACAGTCAACTGGGTTGATGAGAATGACTAAAAACCTGTCATAATAACATTATTAATAGATCGATCGCCATACAATGTCTTTCTAAGATACGAGTGTTTTAAATAATCGACACCAAAATATTAAACAAAGTACCAAGTTTTGTTTTTTGGTGGGTTTTGTTTTTGTTTTGTATTTTGTTTCGTTCATTTTCTTTTATGATAAATAAATTATAGGTGTATCTTTACGTTTGTTAAATAACCGGTGATTTTTTTTTTTTTTTTTACTATAGTAAGAAATCGATTACATTTTAAAAGTTTAACTTCATTAAGAATGAATGAAAATATAACAGCACAGTGGTGTACTTCTTTTTATTATTGCCAATGGCAACCCAATAACTTGATTACAGCAAAATGTAATATATTTCTTCATTCTTTAACTTGAAAACTGGTAATGTTCTAAACTCGTGGCTGGATTAAACTAAACCCGGCTATGTACTTTTTTTCATTTCCTAGTTACGATCGTATAAACGAGACTTAAACCCCGTAAAATCAATGTGATTTTCCGTGTATGTGTGTGTGTGTACACAGCACACCGAAGAAAGAAGAAAAACGGCTAAATTCACGGAGAGTCTTAAACGTTTAATAAGAATCCAAAAACCATAGAAAATACGCTTTTTAAAATTCTTTGTCATAAGTTAGAATGCACTTTAGTTTCCAGTCTCCAATTCCACGACAGCAATACGATCCATTTTTAATTACATTTTTTACCAATAAACTACTAATATGTTTGGTTTGTAATCAAATAACTAGTAACTACTAAAAACACGCCTTCTACCTCGTGTACGGTGCGTGCGTGCGTGCAAATAACGTCAAGAAGGAGAAGCATGATGAATAGCGAATAATACCGTTTCCTTCCTCCTCCAGGAATATTTTGTCCATTATATCCTCTTAAAATTATTTTATTTTCCGAGTCTGATGATAATAAATACCTTGGACACATAACGCACAGGTAACAATTACAGTCTAAATTTAATGTGGGGGTAGAATTTTTTTTTTTTTTTTAAATTCCGAGTTCGATTTTAATTTGAAAGAAAGAGAGAAAAACTAAACAAATCGCATGCCACTTGTATGAAGGTGGAAGAGTTGATAGTTTTCTGTGTGCGAGAGAAAGAGTTAAAATAGAAAGAAGAAAAAAAAACTATCTTTTGGTTTTAACTGTCAAAAAAGGGAATAATAGAAAATGAATTTCAGAAATATAGTAGAACCGCGCTTATTACGAAAACAGGTAGCAAGAAAAACCAGAGAGAAAAAAAAAGGCTAGAGAAATGTTGATAATATGTGGACTTTGTGAGTGTGTGTGTGTGTGTGTGTGTGTGTGGATTGATATATAAGACTTGCCTTTAAGAAAAGCAAGATCTTTATTTGTAATATACTTTTATCCAGATATTTGGAAAATACGCTGTGTACACTGTTGTGTAGCATGGGCAATCATCGATGAGAAAGAAAGGAAGAAAGAAAGAAATCGCTGGACACGATGAATTGGAAATAGACTCAATGCCAAAATATAGAGATGCGTGGAAAATATCATGTTAGAAGCAGAGAGAGGTGTAGCGCTCAGCTAAAGATCGTCGGCATTGTGTCGTTGTTGTAGAAAGCGTTAGTGAAATTGAAAGTAAAAATAAAAATACAGATCGTCAGAATATAAACACCGAAAGAAGAAAAACTCGGCTTGATTTATTCATTTTAACAGAGAGAGAAAGAACAAAATAATACTTCTCCAAAACCGACTAAGATAGATAAATAGCTTTAAATTCTGAACGTGATTCTAAAAAAAAAAAAAAAAAAAAGTACATCAGAGTTTAACATTCTTCTTACCAAAGGGATTTTCCAATTAATAGGCTATCTTTTCTTTAACTTTAAAATCGGTAAGGTTAGAATATTAAAAATCCACCCTTAAAACAATAGTTTGCTATGTTTATTTTTATTTTTATTCTTATATTTTTTTTAATCAGTGGAAATTGTAATAACTACCGAGTGGTCAAGTATTAGAATTTCAATTTTTTTTTAATTCTTTGTTTTATGTATTATTAAAATCATTTTCAAAAAAAAAATTATTTTATTGTCACAGTTCTGGACTTACTTGAGATGTTTCTCCACATAGCCGCGTCATCGTGTGACGAGGAAGCGCCAATTACAGAAATCAACATCGCAGCTACCACCAGTAAAAGTAAATCCATGGAAAGTGTACTCCCTGTAAGCATGAGGAGAGAACATTGGCAAGTTCAGCAACAATAATAAAACAAGCTGCCGTCAACATGTGATGTTGCTTAATAATAACCTAGCTGCGTTGTAATTGACATGCATATATGTCAGCTGATTAGCCAATCAGAACGCTCCTCTTAATTGCTCATCTTACTTCTATTCAGAAGCACATCGGTGGAGGGTAAGATGACGACGACGACGATGACGGAAAAGAAAGAGAAGATGGAAAGAGCAGGCCGCAGGAGCAGTGTTAGTTGGATGGATGGATAGATGGATGGATGGTTGGTTGGCTGGATGGTGGTGGCCACGGCAGCAGCAGCAGCAGCAAAAGAAGAAGCAGCAGCAGGACTGGCAGTGGTAGTTGGCAGCAGGACTGGCAGTAGTGTCTCTCCCTCTCAGTGTGATGTGGTTGTGTCTCATCAACACATCTTTCCTTTCGTTGGCAAAACTAAAATGCAATGTGTCCCCACATCTTTCACTGAAAATCACGGACCTGCTGACACACGGTTATTGTTTTAGGGAACTGATAAAAAAAATAGTGTTAAAAAAATGAAAAAGAAAAGAAAAAAAAAGCAAACGTGATTAGGAGGAATCGAACCTGGAAACGTTAAAAGAGGAGACCAAAAATAAGAGCTGATCTCTCAGTGGTTCTAAAGTGGGTGTGTGTTGTATTCAGTGCAGTTAAAATAACAGACGTCCCTTCTTACATGGAAACAAGAGCGTCTGCGGAAGAAACTGCTGCAAATGAAAATTCCGAAACTAATGTTTGCTGTATTGGAAGAAGCGACTATTTGCAATTCTGGATAAACAAAATTAAAAGTAAAAAAAAAAAAAAAATTAAAACGGTAGAAATATTTGATTTAAGGAGGAAAAAATAGGAATACTAAAAGGAAAAGGAGAATCAGAGAGAGAGAGAGAGAGAGAGAGAGAGAGAGAGACTGACTATGTTCACTGCTCTAGACGCAGTTTTCGTTTAATAGGGTTTTAGGCGCAAGTATTTTAATCTACTTTTTTTAAAAGAACTTAACGATTAAAAGCAGGTATTACTTTAAGAACTGAAATATTAGTAAAAACTATCATAGAAATACTTTTTCTTTGGGGGGGGGGTCTTTTTTTTTTCTTTTTGGTCAAGCAAAAGGAATTACTTTTTTACTATAAAATGAAATAAAATAATTAAATTTGAATTTGAAGGAAGAGTTGAAAAACTTTTCGCGCTTATTATATCGATGCTAAAAAAAGGGCGATTTAAGAAAAAAAGCAAATCGTTACAAAGTAATTTTGTTTTACCTCTACTCTTTTATTTTCTTAGTTTAGTTTATTACCAAGTTTGGCACAAGGCCACATTAGTGAGAGCAACCAGGCGATATTTGAGTGTCCAGATGAAGATTATAGATACATTTTTTTTATATAAATCTAATAGTCGAAACATTTTAAACATCGACAATAATTTTGAAATATCAATCAATCATCCGCACGACTCATTTTTTCAACATTTATTAATTACTTTTCTACATTGTCAGATTCATTTCCATTTCTTCTTTACAAAAAAAAAATCGTTATAAAAATTTTTTATTTTTCCTCTTAAAAAAAATGCTACCAATTTATTATTCTAGTTTGGTTTATTATTAAGTCTGGCATAAGGCCACATCAGCGAGAGCAACCAATGAAACTAATTCTAGCAATGTCCAGAGAGCGGAACAAAAAGGCTCGTAATCGCTCTAAAGGAAACGATTGACCCGGCGTTAGAGTCTCATGCCACCACCACCCCAATCAATGATACGGAGCCCCCCCCCCATTCTACTACATGTCAATTTTCATAAAATAGTATTTATATAGAATATATGAAACCCCCGTTCTACTACATGTCAATTTTCACTATGTCGTATTAATAGAAAATATATGAAACCCGCCCTTCCAAGACCTACAAGCAGGCTATTTTCACGACGGGGTGTTCGGGGTAGTTTACGCGAGCCCTGTAGAAAGGCTCACTTTAAAGGAAAATTGTTTGAAAAAAATAAAAAATAACAACAGGAAAATGTCTTTCCAATTAAATAGTTATTATATTCATTGGTATAATTGTAGCAACTGTTACAAGAATAATAGTAAACCTGATGCTCCGATGAGCGCAATTTTTTTTTTTTAATCCTTTTTTTTTTTTTTATCTAAGATTCTTTTAGAAGCGTCTCATTTTCTTACGCTTACAAAACTTAAGAATACATTTATGAAATTATGAATGGAAATAACATTTCATTACAAAATATATATCATATATTTATACATATATAATTATTATATATATATTAAAAATTACGCTGAGATTCTTTTTAATAAAAAATAAACCAACGTTATTCTAATCGCCAATATATGTCTTTTTTTTTCTATATCCAAACGCGTTTTTAATACAAGTGATTCTCTTTCCAGATGACTAGACTTGTTAGTTTTCATTATTTGTGGTCGCTAGTATCAACGGAGCTATTTCTTAAGATTTGATTAATTTGGCATAGGGCCATAAATGCAAGACTAGTGTGAATTGAACTCGCGAGGGTAGTAATCGTCTGCTCGGCTAGCTAGCCATTGCTTTATGGCAAGAAGAATCAGACAAAATGTTTTGATAAAAATACAACAAAGACGATTATACTGGTTTTTAAAAAATCAATATATGATGATAATTAGCTATAAAACTTTTTCAATAACTTATTTTTCACTTGGTCTAAATTCGGTACAATTATCCTTCTTTTTTTAAGAATTAAAGTAAAACTATCGAGGTTAAAAAATAAACTCTGGATAAATTGAAAATTAAGTATTTATTCAGTAAATAATTTATTCATAAAAATTCCAAAAATTTTCTTAAATTTCAATCATTTGAAAAAAAATACAAAATAAAAAAGTATGAATAAAAAAATCCGTTTATTTTATTCATACCAAATTTGTTCCATTCTATTTGATAATAATACTGTACTCGGAAAAGTGGCGTTTGACTTGAGTAGTTCCCCCTGTTACGACCAATTTCCAAACATTTTGGAAAATTACTTTCTTTTGGGTAAATCCTCGCCATGGAGCAAGCTGATTTAACAGATTATCATTACGATCCTAATGAGTCTGATCTTCACTAGTTGTCCCATATTCTTGGCCTTATACCAAACTCAATCTTAACGCCAGCTGCGATTTTAGTTCTTATAATACTACAACTTAATGTGAATTAATCTTTCTATTATTACACATAGAGCTGTACAACAAAACCTAAATGAATTAATTCAAATTACTGTATCATACGGATTTTACCTAATAAAGATATTTTCATATAATCCTTTTTAAATAATTGAAACAAAATATGAAAAAATACCATATCTATTCATAAAATTCTCACGTTTATATATAAACCCGGCAAAAAAGGCTCATCATACCAAGATTTTTATTATAATAAACTTAAAATGTTCTAAGGGAATAAAGAAATTTCCAATCCAATTTGCAAATGAATTATTTTTTTAATGATCCAAATTTTCGACATAACAGAAATGCTAATTAGAATCCTTCACTCCTTCCTAAATAGAAGCATCGATATCATCGTGGACCGCTGTTAAATCAGGAACCCAACGAATTCACGGGTCGTCTAGACTATTGAATTTAAATTACAAATTAGAATCCTTCACTCCTTAAATAGAAGCATTGATAAAACCATGGACCTCAGTTGAAACGGGAACCTAACAGGTTTCACGGGTTGTCTAGTATATTGAATTTAGTTTCGTTCGGGTTTTTTAAAAAAGTAACTGTAACATGGAAATTGAAAATCTCAAGAAGCAGAGACAAGTTCTGAGTCACAGTTACATCATGATGTTTGCAAGAGAACAAAAAAAAACGGTGAAAAAAAATGACCTTGGGACACATTTTGTATTAAACGAGATTGCAGAATAATTATATATTAACAAAAAAACTTTCATTAATGCGTATTTGTGTACGACGTACACAAATATTGTTTTAAAGTTGAACAATTAAAAAAAAACTTTTTATTCGATATTCATTCCTGTTTGGTTCACACTAACTCACAACAACAATGCCCGAAAACTTTATCCATTATTTTTGCGATACCCAACTTAATAAAATCATAATCCTTTCGCGGATAGGAGGGAAATTAATTTGGTTGTAAAATAAGTTTTAAAAGGGACGATATCTAGAACGTAGTGAATTCATTTTTGTCAACCAATTTTATCTGCCTTTCTCTATACTGCATTTTTAGGACAATTTAAAATTAAAATAAAATAAGATATAGCGATCTCATATAGATGAATAATACTCTAGTTTATTTTAAGATCCTAAAAATCGTTAATTTATACATCATACAGAGCTCGGTCTCTTTTCTTTTTCTTTTTAATTAATCAAATGAATTCTAACAACACGGCATTTTATGGTAGTTAAAATAATTTTCTCGAAACCCTCACTAAAAATTCTTTATAAAAGTTCCATAAACTGTTGATCGGTGGACCGGACCTAAAACACCAATTTACATAAAACATTTCATGTTTCTATCCAAGAATTTATTAAAGTTGGTTATAATATAAACTAATTTTATTTTAACCTGGTAAAAAAATTATTTCTAAATTTCTGTCTGAAGATTTGCTTCTTGCCCTATTTAATATCATTCAGAAATATTTCAACACCCTAACGAAGCGGACTCCTAGTTTTTAGAGGAGGATCTTTTTTGCGTAAAATTGTATCTTTAAACATCGACTTATACACGAGTGTGGGCGGAACTAAAAGTTTTTTTAAAAGTTTGACCAATTAATTATTAGCAAATATATATATTTTTAAATATCCAGTTCCAACTTTGTTCTTTAGATATTTTGTAACTTTCTTTTTATATAAAGTTTTATCTTTAAATATTGACTTGATACACTAGTACGGGCGGAACTAAAAGTTCTAAAAAGTTTGAACAAATTTTTTTTTACCAAATCAAAGATGATTTTAAAATATCTATTTTCAACTTTGTTCTTTAAATAATTTGTAACTTTTTATTATTATTCGTAAGACTAGTTTGTACTCCAAATTCGAAGATGCAACATTGAACCATCGTTTGATATCACTAATATTTAAAATTCCCATTAAAACAAAAAAAAAAAAAAGATTATTCTTAAAGATCATTGTTTAAAGAGTATATATATATATATATATATATATATATTATACATACATGCACACACAAGGTGTGTCAAAAAAGTATCGAGATTTTTTTGTACTTTTTGATATACCTGGTATTCTGGAAAAAAATAACGTTCCATTCATTCTTCATTTCTATCTTGGTAAATACAGCTTTAAACTTGGTACTTTTTTGACACACCTTGTATTCTGAAAATAATTAATGAATGGAACTTTTTTTTTTTCAGAATACACATCATCATCATGTCGCGCAATTAGCACGGATATCCATGACAATCTCTTGCCAATTTTCAGAATACAAGATGTGTTAAAAAGTACAAAAAAATCTCGATACTTTTTTTAAGTGATGGGTTTATATATATATATATATATATATATATATATATATACACACACACACACAAGGCGTGTCAAAAAAGTATCGAGATTTTTTGTACTTTTTCAGAATACAAGATGTGTTAAAAAGTACAAAAAATCTCGATACTTTTTTGACACGCCTGTGTGTGTGTGTATATATATATATATATATATATATATATATATATATATATATATATATATAAACCCATCACTTATAAATTACAATAGTTGGTTATTTTAATTTTAATATATAAGTCACATGAAAAGCGATCCAAACACTTACCCTTTCTTGTATGCAAACTAATGGGTTTAGTTTGCTTGTTTTTGTTGTTTTTTTAAAAAAATTGTAATAAATGTTTTACCATTTTCCCGGGCTTTAACTTAAATTCAGCAAAACTAGGGGATATGTAAGAAATATATGTTAAACACCTTTTATATAAACATGAACAATATTCATTGGAGGTAAGTTTTTCTAAGTTTTAAAAGTTAGATGATACTGTCGAAGACAAGAATTACAGAATTAGTCAAGACATTTATTAATCTAAATGAAAACGTTCTCGTAATAATTTGCCAATAAAATATAAAGACAGTTTACACAAATTTTGAATAAAAATATTGAATTTTTGTTTCGTTAACAAATTTAAAAGTTTTCTAAATACATAAAAATAACGTGAACAATTTCTGGCTTCTAAACTTTAAACTTTTCAAAGCCTACACACAATTTAAATATATTTCAAGTTCAACGATTAGGGGGGGGGGGGTTACATAAGATTTTTAAAAGCTTTTATTCATAATCCTTATAAGGTCTAAGTTATATCTAATCAAATTACAAATGATTCAAATTTTTACATCTTTATTACATAACACGAAGTAAGATCTTTTCATTTCCATTTTTTTTAAATTTAAAACCAAGTCGACAAATTTAGAAACAACGGGGGATTATGATGAGTAAATTCCGATTTTTTTTTCTTTTGACACTTCTTCATCAACGTTATTGTTTTTAACACAACGTTTCTGGTAAATATGTCCTTCTTCAGGTGCATGTCGCATCTAGTGGTATGCAGAAGCCGTTTAGTACTTTCTTTCACCAAAAGAACGTGAAGACAATGGAATAATGAAAATACTTCATCTCAGAACTTTAGACAGTAATGTTGAAGATGGTATTATCATTTTTAACACTGTATTAAAAACAACTAAGGTGAAGACGAAAATTGAACAAATATGGAATATTGAAAAATAGAATACTTCATTTCAGAAAGTTAGATAATACAGAATAAGTGAAGAAGAGCGAAACGTTAAAAGCAATAAGGATGAGGAGACAACAGTGCGAAAATGTGGATGAAAGAAATTATAAAAAAGGTCGAAGATTGTGTTAAGCAATAAAGATGAGGAGAATGGTCTTAAAATAATGGAATAAGGACTAATAAAAAAAAAATTAATCTCAGAATTAGCTGAAGATGAAAAATGTATCTACCGAAACGTTAGAAAACAAGAAATATGAAAATAGTTTGAAAAATGCATTAAAATTATTTCGTCTTGAAACTATAGACGAATATTGAGTTAAAAACGCAATGAAGACAATTACTCTTGAAAAATTCGACACAAAAAAAAGACACAGGGAGAAAAAGGCACAATTTTGGCAATTAATTTATGGTGGTTGATTAGGGTTAGGTTTTGTAGTGAAATACGAGGTGTGTCAAAAAAGTATCGAGATTTTTTTGTACTTTTTGACACACTTTGTATTCTGGGGGAAAAATAACGTTCCATTCATTCTTCATTTCTATATTGGTAAATACAGCTTTAAACTTGGTACTTTTTTTTACATACCTTGTATTCTGAAAAAAATTAAGGAATGGAATTTTTTTTTTCAGAATACAAGGTGAGTCAAAAAGTACAAAAAATCTCGATACTTTGTTGACACACCTTGTATATTTTTAATTCGAGTGAGGCGCATGTGATTTATCGAGTTTGGTTTAAGATTCGTTTTTTGTTTTTTTTAACTAGAATACCCAAAATAAATATATGGAATTAATAATCATCTCAGAACAACTGGAATTCAGAATATGTCGAAACTTCTAAGTCAGTCTTTTTTTTTTTTTACTAATATGGTGTTGTATTAAATATCAACTTAACTTTTTTTTTATATATCTAAGTAATTTATTGAAAATATTTGCAAGATAACATTTTTAATGTTACCAAAAGAGTATTCTCATTTTCCAGAGTCGACTTTGCTGACTTCACAGAAAAGTTTTTGTTTTTTTTTAAATCTGAAAAAAAAAACATTGCAGATGTATATAGAGTTGTTAAGAGAAATAAAAGCGATAATTCAGCTTTCTTTCAAACATATTCCTCTTTTTAGAATTATTTTCGAAAAGATAGCAAAAAATGTATCCTGGATTCGTTTTTATTTATTTATATATTCATTTATTTATTTTACTATTAAAAAAACGTCAGTTCATTTTTATGTCTGTAAAAGGACAAATCCAGGTAAAAAAAAAAAAAAAAAGCAACAGAGAAAAATCTTAAACTAAAAGTGATTACTTTCGTCTCATTCGAATTATAAGCATATTTATCTACAAAACTTAACCCTAACCGATCACCATATATTGTGACTTTTTACAATGACTATATAACCGACCACAAAGTTAACTATTATCTATTTTTATATATCTATTTGAAGAGTAAAAGAAAAAATACATCTATCTATCTATACATAAAGGAGAGTTGGTATGTATGTATGTATGTATGTGTGTCCGGATGAAACTACGAAAGTAAAACAATTAACGACAAAGTAAATATATATACACATTAAATATCACCGATTCTTGCTTTTTGTGCAAAAATTATGAAGATTTGATTTATATTTGAAGATATTTAAAGATTAAAATATACATAGAAATAGCATTGAAATTCTACTTAAAAAATGTCCAGCATTTGTAAATCTCAAAAGTAAACAAATCAATACATCAGAGATTGTTTGCACCCCTACCCAGTCGATGCTGGGTAGCCGCTTCTAGTATTTAATAAAGATAAATGTCCGCTCAACAATCAATTTTAAAAGTTTGTTTTTTTTTGTTTTTTATTAATATTTTCAACGAGGAATTTGAAAGATACAGAAAAGTTTAAATATCTAAAAAGTTTCACCGGTATTATCTTTTTAATCAGAACTAGTTACACCCAATTGAAATAATTTAATAATCAATTGATTAGTATCTTTTTTTTATTATTTTAATTTTATTCAGATTATTAACTGTCATACGCCAACTTTAAAAGAATAAAAGTCTGGATGAATCCAAGAAAAAGTCACGAGAACAAAAAAAATGAATCTTTTTGGTTAAATCAAAAATGTTTCCTCGATAAATCTCTTACGTCTCACCTGAATTAAAAATATATTTCTCTACAAAACTTAACCCTAACCCGACACCATAAATTAATTATAACTTTTTTCAGTGACTTTAATTTCAGCTACGTCGGACCAGGAACCATCTGGTTCCTGGTTCAATTTCGACCCTCCCCCAACTCAGCGTATGAGTATCACAAGAATCGGTGCGGTAAGAAAAGGGCTGATGGTATGTGTGGCGCTCCACCTCAAATGCAAAAACTATCTCCAAGCTCTAGCGCTAGTGAAAAGGGGATATACTCCCTCGCTGTCTGATACCGACTTTAGGCCACCCGATAACGTTATTTACTTACGGACTGGACACCTTTTTTTTTCAGTTGTGAAATTACGTCAGGAATCGTTGGGTGTTTTTGTTTTTAGTTCATCTTTTTTACTTATTCGATAGAAATAAAATAATTTTAGAATAAAATAAAAATATTCTTTAAAACCTCTAAGAAAATTGTATTTAGTAAATTTAAATGAAGTTTTGTTAATTCGACAATTTAATCTTTAATAATTGCTATTATTGCAATGTACACTTATTTTATTGAATTATAAGCATCAGTATTACCCTAAGTCTTTTACACAACTCAACTGGATACTTTGAATAATACACTCATCAGAAAAAAATGCCTATTACTTTTCGGAGAAAAAAAACTAATAGTACATCTGTAAGCGTGTCATAACAGATGCGACTATAGAACTTTTTTTTTTAGTTCTGCTGATTAAAGGGAGGCAACTCTTTGGACATTCAGCCCAGAACACGTGTAAGTAAGAAATTACACATTGCTCTTTCTGCGATATTCTAAAAAGAAAGAAAAGTTTCTTTTGACAACATTTTTATTTGCTACTAAATTATTAGTTTTTTTGGGTTTTTTCGTCAAGCTGAACAAGAACTTGACATAAACTATACTATTCTAATTTTAAGGATGAACACGTTGCAGTTACTGAATGTGAATTAATCTAATTTATTATTAAATATAAATAATTATTAATATAAATAATATAATAAATTATTATATTATTTATATTAATTTTATTTTAGGGTATTAATAAAAGTTGATATCATTTTAGATGTACAGGGTGTTTCAGAAAAATTGCTATAATTTAATAATCTAATAACTTGACCAATTCTCGTTCAAATAATTTATAATTTACGTTGCATTCGGTAATATTGAAGGACTTACAGCATGTGTAAAAATACCTCTAAATTCTATATGTTTAAACACCGTTTCCTTCTTCCAGTGAATGGAATTTCTATACCCGATAAAAGACACCAAACATAGAATTTTGAATTGTTTCTGCACATACTGTTAGAATTTAAGATCATTTGAGTGAGAATTAGTCAAGTTATTAGATCACGAAATGATATCAAATTTTCTAAAACATCCTGTTTTTATGACTTTATTTTCATCGTAGTAGTTTCGGTCGCAAACTTCTCCTTTACTTTCCACAGGTGTACGTTGCATTCGGTAATATTGAAGGACTTTACACAGTACACACAATCCTCATTTTCTTAATTAAAAAAATATATATATTTAGCATAATTGCACCACCCAATTCAAAACATATATTACATTTTGTTTTAATGCAATACTTTGTTCCTCTGCCACACGGTCGATAAATGAGGTAAAATAAATCGTGAGGTCCCAAGGGTCCGTCCTCACCCCAGTCAGCACTTGCCCCTCACTTAAAAGAGGTAAGGGGCCGGGTTTATTGCTAGGTGCCTGAAGTGCCCCTCAAGGGGAATGCCGACGGGGCCACGCATTTTTGCACAGATCATTGCATGAGTTTCGTTTTGTGCGTGTCTCCCCGTGTTAAAAAGACATATTAATCTGGCTTGGTGGGTGGTCAAATTTTTTTTTTTCTTGAATTTATCCCCCTATTTTAAAAATCTCCACCATTTAATCGGATCAAAGTCGTTGGGGTGGCCTAAAGTCGGCATCAGAAAAGACAGCAAGGGAGTCTATCACCTTTTCACTAGCGCTAGACCAAGGAGATTGTTTTTTAGCGTCTGAGACGAAACGCCACACCTACCATCAGCTCCTCACTTTACCGCACAGATCCATGTGCTACTGATACGCTGAGTTAGCGAGTGTCGGTATCGAACCAGGAAGCTTGAGGTTCCCAGCCGGACACTCTACCGACTGAGCTGGTAAAATCGCAGTATACTCATATAATCGACTTTAAATTATAACATTTTGAGAGAAAAAAACTCAAAATATCCTATTAATTTCTATGCTAAGTTAAAAAGATGGTGAAAAAATGTTATTTTTTTATCATCTTTTTAAACAATTGTAAATTTTACCACACGACTGTATGAGTTATGAGAAAGTGTAAAAATGTATACCACAAGCTATGAATTTAATCTTTGTTTAAATAAATATTTTAATATACATCTTGAACCAAGTGTCAAAAATATTTATAGAGTATGAATAATTCAATAATTGTAGTTCAAAGTTATTTATATTCATCGAGATTAAACTCGGATCTTATCAAATTTCCTTATTTTTCCTGTATTCAATTGTTTCTCGTATTTTTTTACAAATATTTTCCCGAATATATCGTATCATTTACGATTTTATTAATTTAACATTTAAATTTCTTCAACTTGTATGATATTAATCAACATGCGTCTTCGTTATTATTCTTTTTTGAATATGCTGCTATTTTAAGAAAGAAAAAAAAACACACGAAGAAAGATGAAAGCAATTTAACATCCTAGTTGACTAAACTTACTTTAAACCGAAATTATTAACTTAGAATAAATCGCACAGAATATTTTTTTTTTAATTATTTTATGTTTGTTAAAGAAAAAAAAGATTTTTTTCAAAAGTCGCCCCTTCATTTTTTTTTTTTTAATGTAAAACGTTTAAAATAAAATTGTACCTTCTAATACTCGTATAAAGAGTTTGTTACACGAAGTTAAAAGATTCTTGCGACATAAGATTTTATAATGTAATTTAGGGATCATTTCTTCTTTAAATTTAAAAAAAAAAAAAAAATGTCAATTACAATTAGTGTTAGTTCAGTTAATAACGCACTTTTTGTGTTTCTGGAGAGAGTTAAGAATTAAAGACTTTAAAGTTAAGAATTAAAGACTTTAAAGTTAAGAATTAAAGACTTTAAAGTTAAAACACATTACACATTTTTTCCAGGTATCATTTTTATTTTATTTATTTTTTAGTGAAAGTTATTTTATTTCATTGATTTTTTTTTAATACAAGAGCTTTTCTGATGACTGAGGATCTCTCAGACTTAGGAAATCGGTGATATTACTAATGAAAGAATTTGTTTGATTCATCAAGAATTTCCTGTTTTCAAAAAATCCGATGCTTCAAAATGATATGAATGTTTTCTGGAAATCCACCCCTAAAATTGGATTTTACAATTCATTGCTTAATTTGCAGTGTACGCCAAAGACTTCTTTTCTTTTTTTTCTAAACAATTTTATTTTATAGATTAAATTAAAAAGAAATGAAAAGGAACTATTATTCATTGTCGCAATGTAATGTAAATCCAGATGTGTAGAAAAGTTTATTAGTTGCTTTATAAAAATAAAAAAGAAGTTAGTTGACTTTGAAATGTCTATGACATTAAACTGCATCTAATGGTGAAGTTTCAATTCTGGAAATATGGGGAATGTGGAGTAATACTTCATCACCATTACTCCCAGGTCCACTCTGACCCGGAGTAATAGTACCTGTTAGGGTCCCATCTATGGGTTAAATAGTTTTTTATGTGTTTTTTTTTTAAATTGATTTTTTTTTAAATTTGAATAGATCAAATATCTTTGGCATAAAATAACCCAATAAGGGTTGACATGCCATAAAATCCAGCAAACTAAACTGTTTTCCTAACATTTATACACTATTCTATGTACTACACATGCACCTTTTTTATGAGTTGTAGTGCACCTGAGCACTGAATGCGATAATTTCATTATTCAAAAACAAAACGGTAAAATTAAAATATCATATTCGAATTTCTTAAAACTTTTTACAAGAGTTAATTTTCGAAATGAATCCAGCAATTCTGAATATTGTCGTTTCGCGGATCAGAGAAAATGTTTCAAAACGTGAATTTTGTCTAGCAATTTCACTTTGTCAAATGGCAAATATTGACCTTTTTCGCAGTTTAAGTCAGTCTATAACCATCAGGTATTTATTCGGCCCCCTGCGAGGCCAAAATGTGATACAGTGTCGGTTTAATATATGGGGTAACCCGTGAGAAGTGAACCTCCCGCGGGGCGATTAAAAAAAATTCCTTACAAGTCTACAACTAACGGCACTAACAGAATGGTTACTTACTCAATTAAGTTGGACACAAGGCTAGGTGGAATAGAGCACATCCTTACGCACGAATTTGATGCAACTTTCCACCCCTTAAAAGGGGAGATTAGAAACGGGTCTTCACAATCCTATCTTTAACTAATTCCATTCACTGGCCTAAAAAAAAATAGTTTTCCTTTCACCAAAATGTCGCATGTATTTTTTTTTAAATCTCAAACTATAGTCACTAAAATAGTCTACTACGAAATCCTAAAACTAATTCCATTTTATCTACCAACACATATAAAGAGCAGTTGGTGTGTATGTATGTATGTATGGATTATATTATGAAAATAAAACAATTAACAAAGTAAATGCACATTGAATATCACTGATTCCTGCTTTTTGTGAAAAATTATAAAGACTCGATTTATATTCGAAGGTATTCAAAAATTAAAATATACATAGAAATAGCATTGAAATTCTACTTTAAAATGTTCAGCATTTGTGAATCTCAAAAATGAATAAAATTTATATGGAGTGGACAAAAATATATTATACCCCCCCCCCCGACACTGGGTAGCCGTTTCTAGTGTTATCATGAAAGGGAAAGAAAAGATCGGAATTTTATTAACAAAAAGAAATCTCCGATGATGTGAAAATGAGAAGGGGAAATATTTAGAATTTAAAAAAGTATTTATTAGTACGGAACGAACCCCTCCCGACACGAGCTAATATGACAGAAAAAAAAACAATTTTACCCGTCGAAATATTGATCCAAGAAATTGGGGTGGGGGTAAATAAAATTTTTAAAAATTGAAAAAACTTTGCTTTGAGGGTAATTTATGAGGAAGTGTGTCCCGGTCTCCTGCCTCAAAAATTGCTACCCGGTGACTATCAAAATAACAACCCCAGCTCGTCGTAATTCTTGTTTATTTATCGTAATTTGTCGTAATTCTTGTTTAGATATGAAGATGGATATATAGTTTGGTACAGACTGAGATAGATAGATAAACAAACAAAATAATATAGATAGATATTTTCGACAAGTAAATGTATTTGGGGCGGGTCGCATCTTTTTTGTCGTAATTCTTGTTTATTTAAACTAAAAACAAGACATTAAACAAACATGAATAAAAAAAATCTTAGTATTTAAAGTAATATAGATAAATATGAACAAATTGAGATGGATAGTTTTGAATAGACTGAGCTGGGTCGTTATTTTAATAGTCACCGGGTAGCAATTTTTAAGGCAGGAGACCGGGACGCACTTCCTCATAAATTACCTCTAAACGCCTTATCTCACACAATAGAACCAACATTCTTATGCAACGAGGAGTAAAATAATTTCTGGGGCCCCTCCGAGATTAGGACCCCAGAAACTTATTCTTCATATCATAAGTTTCATAGCAGATACGGACGCCCCTGTACGTCTTGATAAAAACGTTTTAACTTGTAACATTCATTTTACTGTATTAAACTTTCTTTGTAAAAAATTAGAGAAAAATATTATGATATTTACTTTAAAAATTACCATTCGCTTTTTTTTTTTTTTTTTTTTTTTTTTTAATATATATAAATTAATCTTTCTTAAACTTGGACACCAAACCACGGCATCGGTCGGCATGATAATTGTTTACTAAGCTTAGTTATGACACAAGGCCAGAAGTATGGGGCACCCAGTGAGAATGGATCTCACAAACAATGGTCTTCTTATCTAGCTTGCTAATAATTACACTACGCGAGGTTCCCTGGTCGTAAGAATATACCAAAAATTTACTAAGCAAGTCCTTGTAGAAAAAAATCTTTTTATTTTTACTGTACTTTAAAATATCTATTGTTGTAAAAAATTTTTTTTTTTTTCAAATGTCGTGGTTTTGTTTTGTTCTTTTTTGTTTTTTTAACATTCTTTGAAAAAATAATTAACAATTTCAAACAAACAAATCATTACATAGTCTTCCTATTTTAGAGTAATTTAATAAAACATACCATTCCCTTGCAGCCGACTCTTTTGAAATGAGTCGAATCAAAAGGTTGAATTTTAATTTTGTAACATTAAAGAGTTACAAATAGGGAAGTAAAGTAATTCTGAGTAACTTTTTTTTTAAGTTTTAGTTTTTTCTTTATTTTATATATATTAGGGTTACCCTTTTTTGTCGTCTGCTAAGAGTTTTGAAAACGAATTAAACATAATTAAATCTATCATTTAAGGTCAAACTTTGTCTAAATCGATAAGTAGTAACATACTGACCATCATTAAAAAAAGAAAAATATCATTACATATTCAATTTATTTTTAATACAATTTATACATTAAAAATCGTCCAAATTTCTAGGAAAAGTTAACTCGAATTTATTTTGATTTATCGTGTTCAATAATGGTTTTAAAATAGTTTTAAAATACTTATAAACATTTCTTTGTAGAAATAAGTAAGGCGTTACTAAATACATATTTATCAAATATTACTGAAATTTTACTCACTCGTTTAACCAAGTAAAATCCGTTTTTTGCATGTAAAAAAAAAAATATTAGTTTCGTTTGAAATGAAAATGGGTTTGTTTACGTCCGTTATTTATAGTGTTGCGTAAGTGTCATAATATTTTTTTTGTCTTGCTTGATTGACGTAAAATCCGTTTTTTTGATAAAAATGAATTTAGCCCCCCCCCCTACAGAAAATGATTTACCAAAAATCAGGGAATTATCGGATTTTTATTAAATTTTCAGTGTTGATTAATCAATGAACGAACTTTATAATGCATTATTTTATTTCAATACTTCCTCATTTTTTTCAGGTCACTTAATTTTGACGCCCCCACCACTTTGTAAAATCTCTGCAAGTTGGTCAGTGTTCGATATTAATTACAGTATAAATAAAAACTTTTTATTTATATATAGATAAAAGACCAAAGTTGTGAATAGAAAAAAAAATTTTAAGGGGAATATTCTATGAGAAAATAATTTAACTCTTCAATTTATGCTAAGGGAGGGAATTCATATTTTTATTCTTGGTGGCTTCCATAAAATTAATTTTCGAACAATATTGAAAATAAATTTAATTGTTTTAAAATATGATAAGCCTTGTTTTAAGTTTAAAATGTTATATTTTTAGAATCTAGAAATAAATATCTATTTTAAATATCTATTTTAAATATCTATTTTTTCCACAAAAAGTCTACTTTTTGAAAAAAAGCTCAATTGAAAATGTACCCCCCCCCTTTTAAGCAGAAAAAATATGATGTATAATTTTTTCTTTTATAAGATAATAGCCAATTAAATAATTATCGAAATGAGTAAAAAAGAAATCTCCAAAAAATTTATTATTTATTATTTTTTTTTACATTTTATTTTTCGATTTTCAGTACTTATTTTCTCATAAAACAGCAATTGTAAAAAAATTTTTTTTGTTTCTATTCATAACTTCGGTCTTTTATCTCATTATTTATACTGTAATTAGTATTGCAAATGACCAACTCGCTAAAATGTTACGCCCCCAACATAAGGGGGGGGGGTCAAAATTAAGTGACCTGAAAAAAATGAGAAAGTTTTGAAATAAAATAAGTAATGCATTAAAAAGATCATTCATTGATACATAAACACTGAAAATTTCATTAAAATCCGATAATTCCCTGATTTTTGGTAAATTATTTTCTCTAGGGGGGGGATGAAGTCATTTTGTCAAAAATGCAATTTAGTCTCATTTTGGGTGTCCCTAATATATATACTTTATTCTTTAAAAATATTTTTTCTTCATTTAAAAAGGATATTTTATTGCTGCTCGTGTTTTGAAAGTGATAAACAATTATGTCCATGCTTTTCTATTTTTCTTATTATTACATTAATTTATTGTTTTTTTCAATATCTTAAATTTCATTTTTAGAAATTCAAATTAAAAATAGTTCATATTTTTGAAACATCTAAGAAGATCTTTAAAAATTTCCAAGAAAAATGAAAATTATTTCAGTAAAACTATTCCCTAATATATACTTATGAATTATATTATATATTAGGGAATAGTTTTAGGAATATTATATAATATAATATTTCTATTTAGCTATTTATTTACTGTTTCTATTGTTGCACTGTTTATGATTTAAAGTCTGCAGCATTTTCTAAATGGCCAAAAAATTAAAATAAGTTCTTTGAGAACATCAGAAAGAAATTTAAAAAAAAATAAAATTCAACTAATTTTTTTTTTTGTCTCATCTACCAAAATATTAGGTCAATAATATTAAAATTTAAGACTTTGTCTTAAATGTATTAATGTTACTGTTTTATATTATAATTCAAAAGTTTCTTGTTTTTTTTTTTTTTTTGATTTTTAAAAAATCAAGATCTTGTTTTATCACGGTATAATTTATTCAATATACACAAAAATGCACTTTTTTCTTCTTTTTATAAACCAATTTTTAGTAGTAGGAAAGCTCTAGAACTCATTTTACAGACAAAAATAGCTTACAAAAAGTCACCATTTTCCGTGAGCCACCTCAAATTTGGAGAGCTAAAAATCGATATAACTTCGCCAATTTTTGGAATTAGAAGCTCAAATTTTTTAGATTGTCTAACATTAACATAATCCACACATTGAATATGACCAGTTTCTGCTTTTTGTGTAAAAATTATGAAAATTTTATTTATATTCGAAGATATTTGAAAATTAAAATATACATAGAAATAGCATTGAAATTCTACTTAAAAATTTCCAGCATTTGTAAATCTTAAAAGTAAACAAATCAATACACCAGGTTTCCTCTCCCACCTGTACCCAGACGATGCTGGGTAGCCGCTTCTAGTTTCATATAAAGAATAAAAGTATATAGTTAAAAAAAAGTCAAGATATCTTTTGAAGTTCCTTAGATACCTTTACATTTTTTTAGAAAAATATTTTCTTTTTAAAAAGAAATCTTTGATCATATTCTATGACAACATTAAAATTATATTTTATTGGCATTCTTCTGTCTGTTAGAGACGATGGCATAGTGTCCATTTTTATTTATTCATTTATTTATTTATTCTAATTGCATCTGCAATTTCTCAAGGGTATTAGTCTGAAGTGGAAAAACAGTATTTGATTTGTACTATCATTTTTGCAAAATTATATTTTAGCACATTCAATGGAACCTTATTCATATTTTTAATTCATGTTGTAAAATGAAATACGCCAAAAAAATTCAAAAAGAGTTTTGATTTAAAATAGCAATAATATCAAATTTCCAAAGTAAACATTCAACAACATTTAAAAGTTACCTTTTAATAGTGAAAAAGAAAAAAAATAATTGGTGATAGATCCGTAGTGTAGTGGCTACCATGCTGGACTATGACGTTATACTAAGCGAATTTGAACTACAGTTGCATTATTAGGTTCACTTTCAGACTAATACCCTTGGGAAAGGTATGAACCCCCTCATCCCCCCAGTTATGGGCTAAATAGTATAACTACTGTTTTTCTACAAGAATGGCTTTGGCATTAAATACCCACAAAGATTGATATGTCATTAAACAAAGAAATCAAACTAAAATATAATTGAATTTTGCTTTGCCTTTAACTTTGTGAAGACATTAACATACCAGAAATTATTCAGTCTGATGAACCTCTCCTTCATATATATATATATATATATATATATATATATATTATTCATGCATTTGTTCCAACCCTATTGCCTTTATGGCAAGCCCCAACCTTTTTATCATATGGGTGCTAGAATGCGGTGACTGAGGGTCTTCATGTCCTGGGTATAACGTTAAATTCTATCTGTGGTGAGGTTCCAGTTATGGAGGTCTGGGGAATGTAGAGCACCCCTTCATCACCATTACACCCAGGTCCACTCTGACCTGGAGTGGTAGTACCTGTTAGGGTCCCATCTATGGGTTAAATAGAAAATTTGTTTACAAAACAAAATTGAGTTCCAAACTATCGCTACGAATCTTTCAAAACTTTGCCAGCATTAAATGACCCACCGAGGTTGATATGCCGTAAAACAAAACAAACAACAAATTCTTCATGGATTATGCAGCAGACAAGGAGTGGAGGATGGATCAGCTAAAACATTATATCAACAACATCAAGATTACAAAAAAAAAAAATAAAAGATGTTCAGTAGTCTATGGGGTGGCATGAGGTTTTGTGTTTTAAGGTTTAAGGTAGCTGGATATTCTCGGTGCATGTTCTTAGGGTTTTTGCTTTTAACCCCATCTCATTTGGTGGTCGCGCTAAAAAGAAAGAAATTCAAGGAACGAAAGGAAAGAGACAAAGGCAGAAGGTGGTTTTATGACTTAGGCTTTATTCACCGGTCATAGCCACCTGTGGCAAGAGAATATCTCCCTGGCCGCTAGTAGTGACTAGACACAGGCCTAAACTAGAATGGCCAAGAGATTATCTTGGGGGTTGGAAGTGGGTCGTTTTTCTCTTCCAGTGAAGGCTCTTGGGAGTTTGTTGTTATTTTATTTTTATTTTAGTTTTATTTTAATCCCAACAATTCCAAACAATTCCCTGTGAGGATTTTACTTATATTTAAATTATTATTCACATCATCTTCAAAATCATTACTGAAACTGATTCCTGTTACTCTGATTAGAAATTAGATAAGTATAGATAAATATATAGTTTGTTAATAAAAATCAAAAGAAATTTTTTAAAATTTGAAAAGTCAATGTTGGTAGAAGAATTAACATATCAAATAAAATTCAGTTCAAACTGAGGAAAAACAAAACCATGATTACTAAGGATAAAAAAATCTCAAAATATCTGAAAAAGCAGTATGGTTACTAACAAGAGACAGGTTTTCAGGACTTTTAAGAAGAGAAAATAGGTTTATAATATCTAATGTCAATTAAGATGCAATGAAAAGAAATTAAGATAAAGTTTTCATGTTATTACTTTTTTCAGTTTCACTGATTATTTTTTTTTACTTTAATTATTTGGAGTTACTTCATCATGCTGTTTGATTTATCATTATCATTGTTACAAATTAGATCTAAAAGTTATTTGTTATAGTTTAAAAGTTGTATATAATATATATATATATATATATATATATATATATATATATAAAGTCGTTGGGGCGGCCTAATGTCGGTATCAGCCATACAGCGAGAGAGTCTATCCCCTTTTCACTAGTGCTAGACCAAGGAGATTATTCTAGCATCTGAAGTGGAGCACCACACCTATCATCAGCTTCTCACTTTACCACACAGATCGCTGAGTTGGCGAGGGCCGGTATCGAACAAGGAACCTTGCGATTCCTAGCCAAACGCTCTACCAACTGAGCTAACCTGCCCCCCTATATGTATATATATATATGAATTAAGTCAAGAAGCTTTTTTTTTATATGAATCATATCTAGAAGTTATTTATTTTTATAAAAATTAATTCTAGTCAGAATAAGTTATTTTTAAGTCTAGAATTTCCCTTTTTTAATGTTATCAGAAATAAGTCTTTTTCCTCACTTTTCTTTTCTTTAGAATGGTATAGAAGGAATTTTTGTTTAGTCACAGCTTACCAAATCTTTTAGCAAACATAATCTCTTTCTTCTCTTTCATCTAAATCTGCCATTTTGGCAAATAGTGGGAAAGTCATTCTATTCCTTCTTTAAAATGTCTGTTAAAATAAAAAAAAAAAAACCTTTTTGCTGAGTAAATTCTTTTAACACAGAAAAAAGATAAATTTCAGTGAACAACAAGTTACTTGACAAGAAAAATCTATCATTATTATTTAATAAATTTAAAAGCAAAAAAATGTGAAAGTCTGAGAGCGAATAGAATACTTTTGAAAATCATAGTTTTTCTTTTAGAGGCAAAAATAACAGACTGAATGAATCTGTGGGGTGTCAAGGGGTTTAACATTTTAGGTTTAAAAGGTAGCTTCTTATTCTTGGTGCATGTTCCTAGGGTTTGCTTTTAAACCCCATCTTATTTGGTGGCCATGCTAAAAAGGAAGGAATTCAAGGAAAGAAAAGGAAGAGACAAAGACAAAAAGTAGTTTTATGATTTAGGCTTTATTCACCGGTCATAGCCACCACATGGCAAGGAAATTTCTCCCTGGCCAGTAGTATTGTCTTGTCCCAAATGAGGCCTATGTTCAAATAGCTGAGAGATTATCTTGGGGGTCGGAAGTGGGTCCTTTTTCCTGCTCAGAGGATTCTTCCAGTGTGAAGGCTCATGGGAGTTTGTTATTTTTTTTTTTTTTTTTTTTTATTTTATTCCCCAAAAATCCCTTTAAATGATAATTATTACTTTTTTTGTATTTGGAAAAAAATCATGTCTTTATATTACTTCAATTTTTCAGACTGCTGTCCTCATCTTTAATGTTATATACACAATGTTGCATAGCCCTTCCTCACTGGCACTAAATAATTATAATGTTCCATACCTCTTTCTTTAATTCTATTTCTTGGCCGTCTTTAGTATTCTGATCGTCTTTGGTATTTCTTCTATCATCTTAACTTGGTCTAGCATCTTCTAAGGTCTGGACTTTCTTGGGGACTTTGGGTCTGGTTTTCTGTTAGGGATTTCTCCTTATCAGAAGCCCTATGTCATTGTTAATTTTTAGGTAATAAACACAAGACTTCGATTTACTTTTGATCTTATTTTATTGATAAATCCCCACCAGACATCTGCTAACTAACATAGCGCGCATATGCAGAATGAGTCACAGTTTGGCAGTACATCTTTACTGCCTGACGTCCAACTGCAAACTGGGGACTAAACAGGTCCCACGTGACTTCATGTATTTTGGCGGGCTTCTGTAATTTTCCATTGAAGGACCCGGCCATGGTATGAAAAGGGTCATCCCCTCAGAATTACAGGGGACCGACAATAATCTTATGCAACCGTATAGATTATGTAACACACAACATTTCGGCCAATGTGGCCTCCAGCCTTCTTCAGGTGATTTTTGTCAAACTCAATAACTTTCACATTGTTATCAGGTGCCTTTATTCAATCCACAGATAGAATGGATGACTGGAACCCACCTGAATCATCAAAGAGAATAACTTGTATCACGATAATCTGCGCTGGCCATCAAAATAAGGATATTATGGTTGCTGCCCGATGCTCCCTGAACACTGTAAAAACAATCAGGCATGAACTGGAGAATTGCAATGGAGACTACGAGGCTGTGGCAGACGATCTGATTGCGTTCGTACAGCAGAATTCCTTAAAACTCAGATGCCTACATGGAATAGCTAAACACTGTAGTCAAACCCTGGATAACAAAGGTAGCCAATTGTAGGCCGGATTGATTGGAGACTGCTGTAATATTGTTGCAGGCGGAAAGACTTTGTCAGTAGACTTTTGCAGTTGGGAAAGTGATTACCGTGCTTTATCTCAAATAATCCCTTTCAAAACGATTTTTTTCAGAAACATCTACACATGCGCTACTACATGATGTGTATATAACAAAAAAAGATGAATGAAACAGTTTGATAAATTCAGACAAATAGTATTACAACTTCTTTTGGGATGTTAGCACATATTCTTAAAACATTTCTTTCAAAAAGCAAAAGACAGTGTAAGATTCAAAGGTTATGACAAGGTCATAACTCGTTGGAACGCAAACAAACTCCGACAAAGGTTGAGGGACAAAACATTTTATACAACAGCACAAGAATTAACAGGGTACATAATACATAGAGGTGTACATAAACATAGATACATAAGTAATATAAAGTTACATGTAAAAGGGATAAACACAAAAGCACAGACATGAGACTAAGAATAGTCCATGCTGTATAAATCACTTACAGTGACAAGTCCGGCGTTGAGAGCCGAAGCCCCAACGAGAAGGGGGTAGACCAGAGTTTAACCCATAGTGTCTCGTAGGTCGAGCAGCAGGGAAAGAGAGAGAAGAAGTTCAAATCAGCCGCTTAAATATACCAGGCCCCTAGCGGGAACCAGCGACACTATACGGGCAGACAACTCTCCAGGCAAATACGAAAATAACCCCACAACAGAAAGAATGAGAAAAAATATAAGTAATCTGTATCATAATGATATGATTTTTATATACGGGGGAGGGGGGCTGGTGTAATGACTAATGTGCTGGACTGCGACATTGTTGTAGGCAAGTTTGAACTCCAGTGTCATTATTATGTTCGCTTTCAGACTAATACCTTTGGGAAAGGTATGAATCCCTCATCCCCCTAGGTATGGTTTAAATAGTATCACTACTGTTCTATGAGAATGGCTTTGGCATTAAATAACTCATAGAGGTTGATATGCCATTAAAAAAAAACAAATCAAACCTATAATTAGAATTTAATACTTATCTCCCTTGAAAAATTTATAATGTTACAATAGGACCCCAACAGATTAATGGGTTATCTAGTTATAAAATACATTCTATAAAGAGCCCATGGTGTAATGGTTATCATCATAGGAACTGGACATGGTGGCATCAGTTCAAATCCTGGACAAGGCTCTTTGCATTTCACATAGCGCTAATAACCTTGGGTAAGGTACGAGTCCAGATATTCTCCCTCTAGCTATTGGTAAATAGTAAGGCAGACTGGACTCTTTAATGTTGGTATGGCAACTGATCTAGAAGAAGAAAACTGAATTCAAACCAGCTTCACTCTGCTTACGATCGAGTCATGTTGAAAGCACTGGTTCCCTTTAGATCAACAAAGTTAAGCAGCAATGAACCTGTTTAATTCTTAGATGGGTGACCATTTAAGCAAAAGCAGGTATTGTAAGAAAAAGTAAAGTAAAGTCGTCGGGGCGGCCTAAAGTCGGTATCAGCCAATCAGTGTGGGAGTCTATCCCCTTTTCAATAGCGCTAGACCAAGGAGATTGTTTTGGCGCCTGAGGTGGAGCGCCACACCTACCATCAGCTCCTTACTTTACCGCACAGATCCCTGTGCTACTCATACGCTGAGTTGGCGGGGACCGGTATCGAACAAGGAACCATGTGGTTTCTAGCCGAACGCTCTACTGACTGAGCAAACCCGAGCCCTTAAAGATTAAACAGAATATCAAAATGACTTGATATCAGCATCAAATAACCCAAAGAGGGTTGATATGCCATAAAACAAAATAACCAACTAATCTGTTTAAAAAAAAAGACCTTGTGTCACATTCTGCCTGTGGTAGGAGCTTGGGTAAATGCATACTATACTCCCATCCTTGTAGGGCACCTCATGTTTTTTTCTACATTTTTTTCTCCATCTAGCACACACATGCACGTCGTCATAAATCTCTCTTCTCTTTATTCTCTCGATCTGTCTCCATCTTTCTAATATCTTTCTTTGGGCCTGCTCAGTCATACTACTGAATATAATCTCTCTCTCTCTCTCTCTCTCCTCTCTCTATCTCTCTCTCTTTCTTGACGTATTGCCCCTTTCTCTCTTCCCTTTAAACAGAGCTATCTATATTACTTTCTGCTTACATATATTGTATTATCTCACCTCACCTCACATGATGTAATGGTTAACAAGCTAGATTTGGTGACCATTGTTAGTGAGTTTGATTCTCATTGGGCACCCCATACTTTAGGCCTTGAACCGCATCTAAGCTAAGCTTAGTAAATAACTATACTCCCATCCTTGTAGAAGTTACAGACAGGTAAAGAAAGAAAAAAAGAAAGAAAGAAAAAGAAAAGAAAGAAAGAAAAGAAAGAAAGAAACCTTTCCTATGCGCAAGGGTTTACATCATTATGATGAGCCAAAGAGAAAGGATTAATGCCAATGACTAATTTAGAATGTTTTGGCTTTGCCATTGCTTGAGTTTTATAGACCAAGTTGGATCATCTCCAGTTGCAACTAAACTATATTGGATTATGTTTCTCTTGTCTGACTGCTGGTTTGGATTCTTATTTGGTGGCAAATTTATTTTTGTTTCTTTTTTTTTTTTTTGGTTTGTTTTTTTTTGTATTTTTTTTGGTGGGGTGAGGTAAATAAAACAAAAAAAAATATATTACAAAATAATGACAATTCAAAAATTTTTTTTTTAAGTGGGTGTGTAATAATTTCCAATCCAGAACATCCCTATTGCAGAGGATAAATTTAGTATATTCTAAGCCCACCGACTGAGCTTTCAAATAAATATGTTTGAAAATAACTATTTTTATAGTAATACTTAAAACCATATAGTTATGTGCAAATTACCTGTATTAAGAATAATTAATTCAAACTATAATTACCTGTATTAAGAATAGTTACCTCTAACTATGGTGAGGTAAATAGAACAAAAAAATGCATTACAAAATAATGACAATTTAAGAATTTTTAAAAAAATAATCTCCAATCCACAATCTTGGCTGAAAGAATTGAAAACCCATTGCCCCAAAGAATGGCAAAGGAAAAACTCTTTGAGAGTGCTATTCGACCTCTCCAGGCTGGTTCCAAGGTCCAGCAGTCTTTTGAGCCTATCAATTCTTAGATGAGTGACTAGTACCTGTTCGGATCCTATAAAAAATTGGGTTTTTAAAAAATGTGTTTAAAAGAAATTGAATTTTTTTTTTAAATTTTCAATACCTATCAAAAACAAATCAAACAAAATGTCTTTGGCATAAAATAACCCAACAAGGGTTAACATACCATAAAATGCAACCAACCAATCTAACTTAGACAATAAAACTGTCTAATATTTAATAATAAAGTAAAAGTAAAGTTGTGGCCTAATGTCCATATCAGCCAGACAACGAGGGAGTCTATCACCTTTTCACTAACGCTAGACCAAGGAGATTATTATAGCATCTAAAGTGGAGCGCCACGCCTACCATCAGCATCTCACTTTACCACACAGATCCCTGTGCTACTCATACTCTGAGTTGGCGAGGGCCGATATCGAACCAAGAATCTGTAATTCCTAGCCGAACACTCTACCGACTGAGCTAAACTGGCCATAAGCTTAGCTTAGTTGTAGCTCAAGGCCAGAAGTATGGGGCACCTAGTGAGAATCGAACTCTCTACCAATGGTCAGCTAATCTAGCTAACTAACCATTGCACCACTGATGATAGTGTAGAGCCGTGGTTCTCAACTGGGGGCCATATAACTTTGAGGGGCGGGGTCCAGGTAAGCAAAAAATATTTAATCATGAATATACAATAGGATTTTTAAACATTAAATGGCTGGTGTGGGGGGTGTCCACCATAGTAAATTGGGAATCAAAGGGATTCATAGGTAAAAAAAGGTTGAGAACCATTGGTGTAGGGCCTTTAACAGTAACCGTTCATCATAATTTATCAAGGGAGACAACTATCAAATGCTCATTGTAGAGTACTTTCCCTTGTTTATTTTCAATTCTTATCATAATGGAGATTGTGTGTTTGTCTGTAACCGAAACTATATCACCACTCAAGTCACAATTCCCTTTGTTATTTACGTCACATTCTCCATGATTATTATTATATTTAAACCTCAATTATGAATAAAAAATGTTATCTTATTAATACTGTTGGCCTTACTTAATTAAATCTCAATGATTAATAAAAATTGTTTTGCATTATTAATACTATTGACCATATCTACATACTAATAACATGCAATTGTATTTATATATACAACAAAATAGCAGCTTACAGTGTGAACGAGAAGGCTAATTTGCATATTGATATTAAAAATTTGATTTTAATAAATATTTGCTTAGTATGGTTGATTTCTAGTTGTTTGGCTTTATTTTAATGATTATGAGCAAAAATCTCTTTAATAAATCTTAAAAGAAATCTATTAACAAGAAGAAATAACTGTCATTTTATTCTTTACTACCTAATTTAACTAAATATTCAAACTAGGACAATTTAGCAATGAAAGACGGGAGTGATGGAAGAGTAAGTTTCAGTTGTTCTATTTTTAGATTATACCTCCCTCTGTTCGAATCTTTTTATTTGCATTATTATTTAGTCCCATTAGCCTTAATATGATATTCTATTATAGTAAAACTTAAATACTTGCACCCTATGGAGGGTGCATATATTTGCTAGTAATGGTAATGTAGATTTTATGAATAGGATATAACTCAACATAGAACTTAATGGTCACTGTTGCTCTATTTGAGCTATGATAATTGAAAAACAAATCCAAATACTTCTATTTATCAATAAATTTTATATGCAATGTTCAGCTATAGGTCAGATTGTGCTATTTAGCCTTTACAGCAACCAATGCTGGAGACGGAAAACTCTAAAATCAAACCAGCTGTATGCTATTTAAAAATTAACCTTGTATTTCATCTTGGCTAAGTTTGAGTAGATACATACAGATGAAGTGATGAAGTTAGGAGGGGGGGGGTTCTCAAAGTAGTTTTGACTAAGAAGAAGAGGGGCCCTTTGGTTTGAATTCAGAGTTTTCTTTCTCCTAGACCAGTTGCTATACCAAGGTTAAAGAGCCCAATCTGCCCTACTATTTACCCATAGCTGGAGGGAGAATAGTTAGATTCGTAAATTTCCTAAGAGTATCAGCGCGATGTGAAATGTAAACAGCCACATCCAAAATTTAAACTTGTCTCGCCATATCCGTATCCTATGAGAGTAACCATTAGACAACATACGGACAAGAGCTTAGCTTAGTTTGGCACATGGTTATGGCAAGGGAGTACCCAAGAGAATCAAATTCACAATACTAACAAACAGAACTAAGAGAATGAATCTACCAATGCAGGCATCCAATAGATATTTTTATAAAATATTTTGTGAAATTAAACATTTAGCAGTGCAACAAATGTATAAAAAAGATCATTAACTTATAATTGTTGAGAATTCCTCCAAAGACCCCATCCCCCCGAAAATGAATGTACTGGACATGACATTAAACTTGTCCAACCAAATACTAACTCACTAACTGTATTGCATTGTATTGTATTGTATTGTATTTTTCTAATTAACACAAAAAAAAAAAAATTTTAAATCAAAAACAAAAACAAAACAAAAAAAACAAGGAAAAAGGGGACAATACTAATTTTGACGGTAATGTTGACAATATTAAGGTTAAGAATTAGATTAGGAATAGCAAAATAATAACAATAATTAATTTTTTTTTACAAAATAGGATTAGTAAAATTAGGTTTAAAAGTAATAGAACAAAAATACTATTACTATAAATTTTAAAATTTCTTAATGAAATGATTGTAAATTGTAACTTTATATTCCTGAATGAAATGATTTAATATTTCTGAATGGAATCACCCACCTTATATCAAAATAGAGGGTATGTTGAGAATTTTGGATATAAGGCGTATGCTTGATGTCCACTTCTACTTATAGACTCACCTTGTGACCAACCTATTGACCAACCACTGGCAGTATTCTGCTGCTGATATTATTATTTATACTGGCTGTTCTGGTCATACCTACTCATAACTACTTGAACCTTTGTGGACGATGAAACATAGGATTATATCACTGGACCTTTGACACTACGTAGGATTCCAGAACTCAGGACTTATTCAATTACCAAAGGATTCTATAACTCACGACTTACTTACTTACTTTAAGTCCTTTACAACTTTACAAGGATGGCACTCAGAAACTTAATAATAATACTGTAGTGATTATCTTCCCTTGTTTGGATAGGGTAGAGATTGGCAAAGGGTTATCTTCCCTTGCCACCAGGGTTTGCCACTAAGGGGCATTGCAACCTGGCTATTTAAACACAGCCCCGGGAAAACTCTCTTTTTCATCTGGTATCTCCAAATATGCACTAGACAAGTTGTGTCTCCGTCCACTTGGACTTGTGTGTGTGAGAGGGGGCCTTGTTCCCCAACTACAGGCTTATACCTGTGTATGTACGTGGCACCTTCTACATCCTATGGCTCCACCAAGTTACATGCACCAGTTGCGTCTTTACCGTGTACCTGTTACACAATAGTTTTTCGACACAGTAAGTGACTACTTCTATTCTCCATTTAGTAACTTCAAGATTATCTAAAAAACACTTTCCCTTAGGATCTTCATTCTAGCTGTTTTTGTATTGTTATTGTATTATGTATGCTGGATGTTGCTCAGACAATAAAGTCTGTATTTGTTATAACTCTTGTTGGAATTTGTTGTATATGATTATGTAAATTCACCTGCATTCAGTGGCCTTTCTAAGGCCTCCTAACGCATTATAAGAAAATGGTATTAGCTACAGAAGTTAAAACCATCTTTAATTCTTATAGTACTAATAGAAACTTCACATTGTATAATGGTAAGGTCTGAAAAGTATTCAGTTCCATTACAGCACTTTGGTTTTTTGCAATGTAGTCTCTTTTCCTCCACTTGGACTCTTCAGCTGTTCTTGAAGAGTGACATGACTTTGGTCATGGTTAGGCACTAATGTTGTCTGTTAGTAGACTGGTCTGTGCAATGTCGTTGGCCAATTTACACAAGAGGTGAGAGCCTTTTTAATAATAACTCTAATAAAAACATCAATGATATAATGTAAGGTTTTAAATATTCAAAGAAGCTGTAAACATGTTATCAAATATTGATTAAAACCAATCATGTTTTTTTTTTCCTTTTCATCCCTTGTGTGTTTTTGAAAAAAATCTGTTTGTGCATTCATTTTTTTGACTAAATAGAATTTGACTCTATCTTCATATGGAGGATGAGCTGTTGCCCAAGCAGCAAATCCCCCCTCTCCACATTGCTACTGTGACCCAAAGGAAAGGTAAGGAACCAATGCAGTTTGGCAGCAGTACTGTCGCATGAGTTGCTGAGTGGCATTGGATTTCAGCATCACACCACTTTAGGGACTCTGGCTCCTGATTTGTTTTCAGGGGTTTATTCCCTTAGCCTTTCCTTGGGATGAGGTAGCCGCTAGGCAGTGGAGGTTTTGTATCAGTTTTCCTTGTCCTAGATGGGTTGCCAACCAAGGCTACTGAGCCCCTGCTAACCCATTAATCCAACTACTGTCTGTGTTCCTGAAAAAAAATGGTAACTGTAATAAAAACATCAATGGTATTATGTTAGGTTTTAAATATTCAAAGAAACCGTAAACATGTTATCAAATATTGATTAAAACCAATCATGTTTTTGTTTTTTTTTCTTTTTCATCCCTTGTGTGTTTGTGAAAAGAAATCTGTTTGTGCATTCATTTTTTTGACTAAATAGAATTTGACTCTATCTTCAATTAAAACACTGAAATATCAGTCAATGAACAGACTAATAGATAGAGAGAAAGAAGCAAGAAAGATAGGTAAAAAGTAAGATAGATATCTATAATAGTATATTGTATAATGGTTTGTGAGTTAGATTAGCAGACCATTGTTAGTGAGTTTGATTCTCACAGTGTGCCCTATACTTCTGGCCTTGGTACTAAATTAAGATAGGCTTAGTAAATGACAACTTACAATACTAATGACACTTATTTTTACTCTATCTTCAATTAAAATACTGGAAATATCAGTGAATAAATAGACTAAATATAAAAAGATAGATATCTATAATAGAAACCTTATTTTATACAAGGAAGAGTCAAAAATTATCTGCGCTCTTATTTTTTTCAATTTATTTTAATTATAGAAAATAATTATATTGAAAACTTGAAGCCACTGTTTTACTTTTTGTTTTTAATATTTAATTAAATGTTGAAGACAAACAAAATATTTTTCTATTATCAATTTTTACAAGTAATCTATTATTCTAAAAATTATATCAATTTTTTTTTCTTTTTTTGAGGGAGTGCATGTGTTGTTTTGTTATCATCTACTGAAAGTGATGTCAATATAGGTAAAGCCTCTGAAATTTGTAGACTAGTTCATATACCTTGGTAGCAATATCTCATCTACTGAAAGTGATGTCAATATAGGTAAAGCCTCTGAAATTTGTAGACTAGTATATATATATATATAGTTGAATAGATTAATAGATAAAAAGAAAGATAGATATCTATAATAGAAACCTTATTTTATACGAGGAAGAGTCAAAAATTATCTGCACTCTTATTTTTTTCAATGTCATTTTTCTATACAGTCTTCTACTTTTTTGATGCCCCTAGTCCAGTAGCCCACAAGCTTGTATATTCCTTCCAAGAAGAAGGTTTTTGGTTGGTCATGCAACCATTTATGCACTGCTTCTTTCACATCTTCCTTCATGCAACACGCTTGTCCAGACACTTTTAAACTTCTCTACCTACTTATACATGGTAGTACACTGTCTCTGTACTGTGGCAAAGCCTCCAATAAATTTCAGCCCATGACACTCCTTCCGACCAGAGAAATCGGGTCACAGCTCTTGGTTCTTCCTTGGTGCATACTGCTAGTAGAGTGGCCATGTTTACACTGTCAAGCAAAATGGCGCGATCAGGCTTAAACTTCAATCACATGACCACAACAGCACCAACTACAAGCACACATGTGCAGAATACAGTGAGACAATAATAAAGATATATTATATCGTATATTTTTTTTTTTAATAACTGTTTTTGTTTTAGCTAGAGAAATCAAATGCTTAAGTCAAAATATATTTTGTTTACTAATCAAACAGATAACTTTGCAAATAACTCCTAACATTATCTATCTATCTATCTATCCATCTCTCTCTCTCTCTCTCTTTCTCTCTCTCTCTCTCTCTCTATATATATATATATATATATATATATATATATATATATATATATATATTTGGAGGATATGTGCTTAATTGAAGTCATACCTAATTTTGAAAATTAATTAGTTAATAATTAATGAATTTAGGCGGCATATATGTTCAAATGTAAGGCTAAACAAATCGAGAAAATGTCAATCCCTGAATGTACATTTTGACCTATATATATATACATATATATATATATATATATATATATTTTTTTTTCTTCCTTTGGGCAATGCAACATTAGAGACTAGAGAGAAAGGGTAAAATTTTAATTAAAACTAATAATTATTTAGGTGATTGGATTAAAACCCTCATTCCTTTACAAACGATTCTAAAATATTTTCTGAGAAAATATTCTTAAATCGTTTGTAAATGAATGAGGGTTTTAATCAAACCATTTACATACTAGCTTTATTTAAAATATATATATATATGTGTGTGTGTGTGTGTGTGTGTTCAAGCATTTTATTGTTAAATTGTGTGGAGTTCATTAAGACAACACCTCCACCTTTGTCAGAAGGTGTGATGAGAATGTTATTGTTTTTGAACAAACCTTTCAAAGCAGTTATATATCTCTTAGGTAAGGTGTGGTCATCAGTGTTAGTGGTAGTGGTTGCAGTGATTAGTCCCTGTATAAAATCTTTTTGGAAGTCAGAATCCTTATGTTTATAGTTCATGTTGATCATATTTGTTATATTGTTGTTATTGTTGTTTTTTTATCTTACTAGTAACCATATGTGTCCCCCGGGCATAAGTATTTAAGTTTTAATGTAATGAAATATATTAGATTAGAAAGACTAACAAAATTAAATAAGAATGCATATTTTAATGATATTTTAATCGGTTTTTATACTAAATTATTCATAGGATTGATTTTAATACATTGGAGAGAATAAAACAATGATATTAGAGATCAATAACTCCAAGTAATTATTTATTAAACCCGGGTTTTTAATACCAGTATGCAAATTAACCACACCATATATTATGTAAACCATTATTTCTTAGTAATATACAAGACACATTACAGGATATTAAACCCACTATAACATAGGCTGTTTTGAGGCAAATCTAACTCAGATTTTCATAGAGACATCGTTAAGAAATAAGATTTATTCTATGTATTAATGATTTTGACTATAAATTAAATACTCATTGATAAACATATGCAATTCCTGAGATTATTGTATGGTAAGCAGTGACATAGTTTTGGTTACAAACAGACACCGTATCTCCATTATAATAAGATATATAATGTATGTATGTATGTGTGTGTGTGTGTGTGTGTGTGTGTGTGTGTGTGTGTGTGTGTGTTGCATTGCCATATCAACAAGAAGAAAAAGACAAATCAAAATTTTGTGGAAATTGTGAATCAGAATACAAGTTAGGTTGGTTGTTGGAGTAAACAGACTACTTGACTCAATCTGTATTTTTTTTTAACCAATCAGCAACCAAGATTTCAAATGTTTATTAAAAATAAAAATTTGAATTCTTAGAAATCACAATCCAGTTGTGACACATAAATACAAGGCACTCGTATTACTCCAAGCAGGCGCCATTGGACCACCAAGATTTGTCAACAAACTCCAGGCTACCAAAAAATTCCAAAGCACCTTCCATCTTATCGTGCCATATATTCAAGAAGACTCCCCTCTTTGTAACTCAAAGAACTTCACCCAAAGAACTTATAACTCTAAAACAAGAAAATTGAATGAATTCCTTTTTATACACGTGCACATTATTTAATCTCTGAACAATTTTTTCTATGAGACAAAAAAAAGAAAAACAAAGATGAAATACACTTCTATATCATTAAATCACTAGCAGGACCTGTGAATATATTACAGTATGATCATTTTATTACAGCATTTGATATGTTTACTAAAGAGTTATTGCAAAATAGTTCAATATATAAAAAGTATAATAATCTTGATTTAACTCTCTCTCACTCTTTCTTAAAAGGGGGGGGGTAAAATAATTACATTGATTTGGCAATAAAAATCTGGGTGGAGGTGTTTAAAATATCTACATTAATTTGCTAACAAAAAAGTGACAAAAGCACGACTCGGAAAATATCTAAGTTGGGTCGGAAATTCGCCTGACGCTGGCTCGCTAAAACATAGCGTAAATTAGGGCAGGAGGCTGGGACAACATAAGATCAAAATTAGCAAAATATATTCCATAATTCACAACTTCAATATTACAAATAAAACAAACATGTAACTTCAGTTTTTTCAATTCATTTTAATTTTACATACGATTGAAACAGATTAGTATTATCACTTTCATGTGCTCACCCCCTCTCTCTAACTTTTCCCTACTCTCTTTCTTTCTTTCTGATTATATTTTTTCTGTGTAGCATGTCCTTTTTCTTTCCTTTCTTTCTTTATAATAAAGATAGAATGGTCCATTATGAGTTGATGACACTCATAAGAAATTAAAATTTGGCAGATAAGCAGCACCAGCTAATGAGGATTTACATTTTTGCAATCCATCTTGGGTGGTTTGGACAGTCTCATTTTTAACCAGAGGGTGTTGTGAGATGATAATGGTCGTATAATTAAGGAACACGAGTATTGGTATATAGATGTTTCTCCTCTGTTCTTATGACATTCACAAACACATTGCCACTCAAACTGGAATAAATTGACAATTGATTATTTCAAACCAGTGTGCTCATCTTTTGTTATCTTTATCACAATGTTTTGGCCATTGTATTCTCCAACCATCATCAAGTGTCTGGTAACCTTTTAGGTATATCTTATATGACAAATGTCTGAAGAAATCCAGAGAATTCAGAATTGAATTAAACATGACAAAAATCTGGTCTGAAAGAATTAATGTATAATGTATCATCTCACCATAGCGTAAGGGTTACCAAAGCTAGTCTGGAAAATCAGTTACTACCGAGAAGTGAGGTTGGTTCTCACTAGGTGCCATATACCTGTGGCTTTGTGCCTCATTGGATGAAATGGTTAGCAAGTAAGACTTGGGAATCAGTTACTACTGAGAAGTGAGGTTGGTTCTCACTAGGTGCCATATACCTGTGGCTTGTGCCTCATTGGGTGAAATGGTTAGCAAGTAAGACTTGGGAATCAGTTACTATTGAGTAGTGAGGTTGGTTCTCACTAGGTGCCATATACCTGTGGCTTTGTGCCTCATTGGGTGTAATGGTTACCAAGCTAGTCTAGGAAATCAGTTTCTATTGAGTAGTGAGGTTGGTTCTCACTAGGTGTCATATACATGTGGTTTTGTGCTTCATTGGATGTAAATTCTAGCAAGCTAATCTTGGAAATCAGTTTCTACTGAGTAGTGAGGTTGGTTCTCACTAGGTGCCCTATTGAGTGTAATGGTTAGTGAGCTGAGCAAGTAAACTATTGTTAGTAAGTTCAATTCTCTCTAGGTGTTTCATACTTCTACCTTTATACTAAACTAAGCTATTATTTGTTTTGTAGAATGTATATTTTATTTAATGTAAAACATTTGATTCTATAATTCATTTATGGAATTGAAAAAAAAACTGTTAGGGGAGATAACTCTTCGTGAATGAATGATATTACTTTTAAGTAAAAGGTCAGTCCAAGGCAACATCAGTGCAGAGTATGATCATTAAACAAGAAAACAAGATGCTTGCATGAACATGCACATGTGAACAGTAAATGCCTTATCCATATTAATCCTCCTGTACCATGGTCAGTGGGAAATAAAAACAAATATTGTTGACTTAAAAATATGTTTACGTCTTGTATTATTATTTCTTGTTCCTAACATATTGGTTTATAACAAAAATATTTTCATGGAAAATTAAGAATAAATCAATTGTCTGGTTGGTGCTTGTCCTGCTGATACATACAAATGTGATTGAAGAACTATGAAATATTCAAAATATTACTATCCTCTAGACCAAGGATCACCAAACTACAGCCTATAGGCCAGATCCAGCCTACGATGGCATTTTATCAGGCTTGCCAACGGTGCTTGAATTTGTTCGTTAAAACATATGGAATGTGAGAGGTTCTGATACTATTTAAATTTAAATTTCAAAATTGAAATATGTGAAATCAACCCATCAAACGAAATTGACTGATAAACATTTGAAATCAATTCTCTTGATTGGATGTAGCAATTCCAAACCAAACATTGACGATATTTTGAAAGGCAAACTTTACTTTCTCAAATCTCATTAAACCTTTCTGCTAATGTTGTGTTCTTTGATAATGTTTTGAAAATAAATAAGTTGGTTAAATTTGTTTTTGTGCATCTTATGCCACTCATCCAGATAAATTTTGTTTTACATCTTTTTCTCAGAGTTTTTGTTCTGGCTAGCAAGTATTGATCACAATAATGATGTGGCCCATGCTCATTATTTTTTAAATTATCCGGCCCAACGTGAAAAAAGTTTGGTGATCCCTGCTCTAGACAAAAAGGGTCTTGGATATTAAAAACAAAAGTTTCACTGGATTCTAAAGAAAGAAAAAAAACATTTTGATTATACCCTTGAAAATGACTAGTGGTGGTGAAAAGTGTTCAGTTCTCATTTGGACTTGAATTAAGTTTGAAAATCCTTTTTAGATAACAAGAAAAACATGAATAAAACAACTCCTGGCTAAATATATATATATTTACCAGCCCCTCCACATGAGTAGGATGTGACATATGATCAATTTCTTATGGTTTAACAGGTTTGAATTCAGAGTTTTCCTTCTCCTAGATTGTTTACATGACCCAATGATAAAGGGCCTTTTGTAGTACTGGCACGGCGATTGGTGTCTTTCTCAACAGCACCCCATACATAATAATCCATGGGGTTAAGATCTGGGGGGTTCAGAGGCCAAACATTGGGACTGGTGTAGTCGTAAAAATTTGCCAACAACCATTTTTTACTTTTCCCAGAAGTGTGGCAGGGGCCCGAATCCTGCTGCCATACATATGGCCTACCATTGGCTACCCTTGTTATCCAGGGCTTGACTACAGTGTTTAGCAACTCCACGTAGGCATCTGAATTCAACCTGATACCCTCTCTGAAAAAATGTGGAGGCATCACATCACCCTCAGAGGATACACATCCGAAAACTATCACAGTTTGGGGAAATTTAGTCTGCATGACATGAGGAGCGTCCTTTGGACTGTATGCAAGCTATATGCTATTTGCGTGTTGTGCTTTTGATCTTGGCAAAAGTTTTTCTCATCGGAAAAGAAAACAGATTGATTGTGGTTCAGCAGGATGTTTCATTTTGTTCAGAAGTTTCTTCGCCTTTGTCAGATGTTTTTCACGGGCCTTTTCTGGGAGCAGTTGACCTCTGCGACACTTGTAGGAGTAGTAGCAAAAGCCTTCATTGAGTGCAAGTTTCATGGTAGAGGCTGAAACATACAATTCACGTGAAAGCCCGAATTCCAATGCCAGGGTCCTTCAACACTTTTTTCTGCAGATTTTCGAGTAATTCTGCTGTACGAATGCCATCAGATCATCTGTTATGTCACTTTCTTCTAGCCACAGCCTTGTAGTCTCCACTGCAATCCTACAATTTATGCCTGATTGTTTTTACAGTGTTCAGGGAGCATTGGGCAGCAACCATAATCTCCTTATTTTGATGGCCGGCGCAGATCATCATGATACAAGTTATTCTCTTTCAGGATTCAGGTGGGTTCCTGTCATCCATTCTATCTATCATCAAGTATATGAATGAAGAGGGTCCAGGTTTTAAAATGGTGCATAGTGTGCATCAATACCTCCAACGTATGGAGAAAAATAACCAAATATATGTATGTCAAATTTATCCTGACACCCTGTATACTATTTCTCTGAATGTTTGAGATGAGGCTTGAAGATTAGTATTATCTGCATTATTCGGACTATTGTCCCCATCTTCATTGTTATTTGTACAACGTTTCGGCCGATATACCCTCCGGCCTTCTTCAGGTATTTCTTGTCGGACTCGGGAACCTTCTCAGACTCGGGAACCTTCTTTTCGAACTCAGGAACTTTCTTGTCATATTCGGGAGCCATCACAAATTAATTAACACAACTCCCCCAGCTATGGTTAGCGGAATGAGAACAGGATACCCCCGTGAAATAGATAAAGGGTTAGGTTCAAAGTTCCGTGATGGCTCCCGAATACGACAAGAAAGTTCCCGAGTTCGAAAAGAAGGTTCCCGAGTCCGAGAAGGTTCCGAGTCCGAGAAGGTTCCCGAGTCCGACAAGAAATACCTGAAGAAGGCCGGAGGGTATATCGTCAGAAACGTTGTACAAATAACAATGAAGATGGGGACAATAGTCCGAATAATGCAGATAATACTACCCTGTATATTGTTGAATTAGATCAACCATTGGTTTGAACATAGTATGAAGAGACTTATCCAGTAGCCGGATTTGGTTATCTAGGACCAGCTCACATGTCCTGGGCAGGAATAGTCTATAGTATAATAATACTGAAGTCAGTCAGTCTTAGCTTGATTATTCTACAAATAATAGATTATTATATTTTTAGTTTTTTGAAATGTTATCAGAACTTTTAAGGGTCGACCAAATAAACATGCACCTCAGACAGCACTTGTGCTAGGTTGTTGGCATCCCTCTGTCTACGAGAGACGATGAAGTAGTGTCCAAATTTTTTCAGAACTATGTAGCCTGGGTGGTTCATATGGAGGATGAGCTGCTTCCCAAGCAGCAAATCCCAACTCACCACACTGCCACTGTGATCCAAAGGAAAGGTAAAGAACTAATGCAGTTTGGCAGTGGTAGTGTCACAGGAGTTGCTGGGTAGCACTAGATTTCAGCATCACACCACTTTAAGGACTCTAGCTCCTAATTTGTTTTCAGGGTTTACTCCCCTAGCCTTTCCTTGGGATGAGGTAAAGCCGCTAGGCAGCGGAGGTTTTGTATCAGACTTTCCTTGTTTTAGATGGGTTGCTAATGAGCCCTTTTAACCCATTAATCCTACTGCTGTCAGTGTTCCTGTTACAGTTTTTGTGGCCATTTTTAGGCTTCAACTTAGAACACTTTACTGTGGAGATCCTGTGGATGTAATGAAAATAACATACCTCGAAACTCAAAGCGTGCGTGGACGAGTCTGGCTTGCAGGGTCATCGCGGGAAAGAAATATGGCTGCTGTAAGCACTATATTTAACGAAGGGCGATCTCGAACCAGCGAGAATGGGATTGCACATATGCAAATTCTCTCGAGATCGGGCGTGCATATAAGCATATGGCGACGGCTAGAGGCAGCGTCACACGATTACGTACGACGACTACGAAAAAAGCTGGCAGTAGCATTTTGGCTCTTGCGACGGGTGGACGAGGCATTTTGAGATAGATTTTGATTCTTGGTGAGCAGAGTGTAGCATAGTTGGGAGAACATTATAACTAGAGATCCCTTGTGTTAAGCAGAGGCTGGTCTTTAGTGAAGAATCTTTTGGTTGTTATGTCACTGCTTTCCTGGCATTAGAGGTAGTTAACATATTAAAATGTTCTGATTGGCTAACTTTGCCACATTTCATTAATTTTTTGTCTTTTTTTTTTTATACAGAATTATTAACACAGGAATTTCGAGATAGATTTTGATTCTTGGTGAGCAGAGTGTAGCATAGTTGGGAGAACATTATAACTAGAGATCCCTTGTGTTAAGCAGAGGCTGGTCTTTAGTGAAGAATCTTTTGGTTGTTATGTCACTGCTTTCCTGGCATTAGAGGTAGTTAACATATTAAAATGTTCTGATTGGCTAACTTTGCCACATTTCATTAATTTTTTTGTCTTATTTTTTTTTTTTATACAGAATTATTAACACAGGAATCTAAATTAATAAACATAAAGAATTTGGCATGATAAAATATCTCTACTTGCCAACACTGAAGAAAGATTTATAAACCAAACCCGCTGTGAAGAGCAGACATAAGAATTAATTATTTTCAGAGCCATCTAGTGGCAGTTCTGGGTGTCAAGAAAAGAGAATCATGTAATACTCTCAGCCTAATTTACTTGTAACAGGAGCTGAGAAATAAGAAGCAGGGAAACTAATAATTACAGCATACCCAGACAGTGATAAAAAAAACAATTTTTTTTAAAGAAATAAAAAAAATAAATCCGGGATGAGCTGGATCTAGGTGTGCACCACTTGAATTCTTCTATAGAAATACCGATTCAAAAGACCTTCATGATCTCCTTCAATTAGTGAAATATTTTCATTATTCCATAATTTCTTCTTTTTTTTTTTTTTTTTTTTTTTTTAGATGACAGCATTATCAACACAGCGTCTGAGTTAATACATTCTTCAGTCATGCTCATGTTTTCTGAAGTTCTGAGATAAAGAATTTTCATTATTCCATACATTTTGTAGTTTATTTGTCTTCCTCTTTGGTGTTTTTAACAATATTTCAGCTAATATATTCTTCAGTCTTCCTAATAATATCTGGAGTTCTGATATATATATATATATATATATATATATATATATATATATATAAGTAAAGAAATAACAAAAGACTTAGAGATTTAGCATTATAGTCTATTTCAGCATTATAGTCTATATATATATATATATTAATCTTATTATAATGATTGTGTTTTTCCGTCTGTAACCAAAACATTATAGTCTATTTCGGACTTAGAGATTTAGCATTATAGTCTCTCTCTCTCTCTCTCTCTTATATATATATATATATATATATATATATATATATATATTAATCTTATTATAATGATTGTGTGTTTTTCTGTCTGTAACCAAAACTTTAGCACTACTCAAGTCACAATTCTTTGTTATTTATGTCACATTCTCCACGATTTTATTTTTATTTAAACCTCAATTATTAATAATATTGTTTTAGATTATTAATACTGTTGGCCATATCTACATACTAATGACATACAATTGTGTTTATATTTACAACAAAATAGCAGTTTACAGTGTGAACAGGAAGGCTAATTGGCATATGGATATTAAAAATTTGATTTTAATAAATATTTGCTTAGTATTATTGATTTCTAATTGTTTGGTTTTAGCTTAATGAATATGAGCAAAGATCTCGGGGATAAATCTTAAAAGAAATCCATTAACAAAAAGAAATAAAATAATTTTATTCTTTACTTCCTATTTTAACTAAATAATTAATTAGGAAAATTTATCAATGAAAGACGGGAGTGATGGAAGTATAAGTTTTAGTTGTTCTATATTTTGATTATACCCTGCTCTATTTCAAATTTTTCAACTGCATTCTTATTTAGTTTCATTAGTCTTTCTAATTTAATATAATACTTTATTACATTAAAACATAAATACTTGCACGCAGAAGGTGCATATATTTGCTAGTATTGATAATATAGATTGCTATATTTATAAGTAAATACTTCTCAATATCATTGGTAGATATCCTAACTTACATTATATATATATATATATATATATATATATATATATATAAATTATATGTGGATATGCATATATGGATTATATGTATTTATATATTGTTTTAATCTTCTTACTTTTCTAACATTAATATTCCATATGAAATATGTCATATTTTGTTAACTTTTTGTTCTCCACCTATTCACATTTATGCATGCGTCATCTTATGATCTTCACCTTCCATTTTTGCACATGCAATGATCACGTCATTGGTTTTGTAAACAAACGCATATAAAAATTAACAGTTAATAACATCATATTCACCCATTCACTATACACTTAACATCTTTCATTTTGTCCCTCACATAAACATTACTTAACAGTGTCCTGAAGATGGTACAATATACCGAAATGCTTAAGTATTGACACATAAAATTGTTTCCCCTGATCATAACAGCCTGTGTTTGTTATATTTTTAAAATATTTCTTCTCATATTGTCGGATTAATTTCCTCACCGTATTTCCATTTTCCATATATATATAAAGTAAAAAAGCAAATTTTGTGAAATGGCCTATCGTCGCTATCAGCTGTATTGTGAGGGAGTCTATCCCCTTTTTGCTAGCGCTAGACCAGGGAGATTGTTTTTGCTGAAGTGGAGCTTCACACCTACTATCAAATCCCAGATGCTTTACCACACAGATCAGATTACCCAAGCTGTGCTACTCATGAGCTAAGTTGGCAAGGACCAATATCAAACTGGACATTGTAATTCCAAGGCAAATGCTCTATGGACTGATATATATATATATATATATATATATATATATAAGTAAGTAAGTAAAGTCGTCGGGGTGGCCTAATGTCGGTATCAACCCAATCAGCAAGGGAGTCTATCCCCTTTTCACTAGCGCTAGACCAAGGAGATTGTTTTTGCATCTGAGGTGGAGCGCCACACCTACCATCAGCTCCTTACTATACTGCACAGATCCTGTGCTACTCATAACGCTGAGTTGGCGAGGACCGGTATCAAACTAGGAACCTTGTGGTTTCTAGCCGAAGGCTCTACTGACTGAGCTAATCCGGCCCTATATATACATATATTTAGGTATTTTGTATTGGAGAAAGGAAAATAAAGTGCTCGATTACAGGTTTAAAAGCTATATTCATTTGTTATAGTTTACTATACTATTAAAAAGGCATTTGTTATCATTGATTTCAAAGCAGTGTATTAGCCACTTATCCTCAAGACAAAGCACACTGGAACATTCCAGGGCATTTTATCTTGGGGATAAGCAGCCAATATGATGATTTTAAACCAATGGTAAAA
>CM042141.1:121973634-122016134 GCA_023376005.1 Doryteuthis pealeii | reverse complement strand
CATTCATTCATGGTCGAAAGAATGACAATACAAACAATTGCTTGTATGCTATCTCTGAAGAGCATAGTTGGCTTCCGACATGCACTTTAAGAGATAGCAGAATATTCCCGTTGAAAAGCTAAACACTTGAGATAGTTCTACATTTGTTTGCTCAGTTTTATGTAGCCTGCTCCTCAAAAGTACAAGGATATCAGAAAATTGTTTTAGCATCAAGGTTTTAAGCCGACTGGGGAAACACCAAAAGTTTGAGCTGTCAAAATTTTCTCTTCACCAAAAATTATTTCATTTGCCACCTCTTTTTTTTTTTTTTTTTTTTTTTCTTTTAACACAAGATTCTTTGTTGAGATTGTCACTTCCTAAATAAACTCAACCTTTTGTTAAAAAAAAAAAAATATATCAATTGAAATATTTAATGTAATTATGTCACATACTGTATAGTGGAGGTGCATAGTGTAATGGTTATGATCATGAGAAATGGACACTAGGGTAGGTCGATTTTTCACTTTTTAAAAATATCAAATCGTCCATCTATGCGAGAGTTGTGTGTCAGTATACTGAATACAGATACCAAAAATTAGATCTTTTACTTGCACCATTGGTTGAGTAAATAGCATCAAATATCATCTACTAAAATGCACTAAAAATCCTTGTTTCCTAAAGGCTAAATTTTAAAACAAGGATTTTTAGTGCATTTTAGTAGATGTTATTCAATGCTATTTCCTCAAACAATAGTGCAAGTAAAAGATCTAATTTTTGGTATCAGTATTCAGTATACTAACACACAACTTTTGCATAGATGGACAATTTGATATTTTTAAAAATTAAAAATCAACCTACCCTAATGGACACAGCAAGACAAATTCAAATCCTGGACAAGGCTGGTTGCATTTCACATAGCACTAATACCCTTGGGAAAAGGCATGCATCTAACTATTCTACCAGCTATGGGTAAATAGTAAGGGAGACTACGGAAATACCAATACTTTGAGCTGTCAAAATTTTCCCTCTAACAAAAATTATTTCGTATTATTAGGATTATTTGGACTATTGTCCTCATCTTTATTATTTTGGCTGATGTTCCCTCTGGCCTTCTTCAGGTATTTCTTGACAGACTCAGGAGCCTTCTCAAACTCGGGAACCTTCTTTTCGTAATTGGGAGCCATCACAGAATTTTGAACCCAACCCTTTATTCAATCCACAGGGGTATCCTGTTCTCATTCCACTAACGATAGCTGGGTACAAGTGTTGAGCTGTGTTAATCATTATTCTATGTTACTGTTGCCCTTGACCATGATTGAACCTGCAACCTAGAGATAACTGTCACTTAGAACATTTTTTCCGAAATAACTCAGAGAGAAAAATTATTTAATTTGTAACATTTTTTTTTAACACCTCCCAAATAAACTTTAATTTTTTTTTTTTTAAATATGAATGAAAATATCTCCTATAATTATGTTACATGGTGAATAGTGGAGGTGCATAGTGTAATGGTTATCCTTGTAGGATATTGACTCTGCGACATGAGTTCAAATCCATGACATAGCTGTTTACATTTAACATAGCACCAATACACTTGCAAATTGTATGATTTTAACTATTCTCTCTCCAACTATGAGTAAATTTTAGGGCAGACTGGGCTCTTTAACCTTGGTTAGGCAACCAGTCTAGGAGATGGAAAACTCTAATTCAAACCTGTTAAACTAAGCTTAAAATAGACATGGCGAGATGAGTTCAAATCCTGGACTAGGCTGTTCTCATTTCATAAAGCACTAATACCTTTGAGAAAGGTGTGCATCTAACTATTCTCCCTCCAGCTATGGGTAAATAGTAGGACAGACTATCTCTATGGGTAAATAGTAGGACAGACTATCCTTGGTTAGGCAACCAGTCTAGGAGAAGGAAAATTCTGAATTCAAACCTGTTAGACGCCACTTAAGAAATTTACCTTGTGTCACATCCTGCTCATGTGGAGGTGTTCGGTAAATATATAACCTGTATATATTTACATACTGGGTTTATATTATATTCATTCTTTTAATTCACTGTTATGCCATTCATCGCCCAACGAATCACTTGTGTTCTCTGTCTGCCTGTCACATCTGTGTCCGTCATTTTGTTATTGTCTGTTTCATTGTTGTCACTCCTCTCGTTGGTTTGTATTCTTTTCTGGAGGAATGGTAACACTCTTGTGTTTGTTGTGCATGCACTTGCACTTGCACCTGCCCCTGCATACACACCTTGCTGCTATGTTCAGTCTTTGCTTGGCAGTTATTTCTCAAGGTTGCTCCCGATTGCCGCTACAGCCAAGTGGAAAGTTTGCACAGTTATTCAGTTTTTGAATGCAAAAGGAATTGAAACAATTGAAATTCATTGCCAATTAACAGAAGTGTATGGTAAGTCATGCATGGATTACAAGGCTATCAGTACTATATGAAATGCAAAAAGCCTCATCCAGAATTTGAACTCCAATGATGGTAAGCATTACACCATACACCTCGAATTCTATATGGTCTCCAATTATGTATAGTATAAAAATGTATCTTTACAATCATTTTAAACAGGTAAATACTTAATATATAGTTGCAATGTTTTAAGAGCATTGTATTAATGAAGTTCAAAATCGTTTTAAACATGTCAAACTGATCTATTTGTCTCATAGATGTTTGCATTTCACATGGCGCTAATACCCTTGGGAAAGGTATGAATCCAATTCTTCCTCCAGCTATGGGTAAATAGCAGGTCAGATTGGCCTTTTTAACCATGGCTAGGTAACCAGTCTAGGAGAAAGAAAACTCTGAATTCACCCTGTTAAAATCTGCTTATGAAATTGACCTTGTGTTGCATCCTAACAGATACTACCACTCTAGTTCAGAGTAAATCTGGACTAATATCAATAAACAGGTGACTCCACATTCTCCAAAAAATTATTTGGTTCACTTCTGTATTCTACCATTTTGCTTTGTAAATTTTGAAATTAACCTTTTGAGGAAGACAAAAATGATTGTCTTCCCTTGGATTGTGGATATGCTTTTCCACATCATGAGTCCATTGGTCATGTGATAATTCACACTCCTTGAAACTTTTTTTTGTTCCCTTTCATTGAAAGGACAACAGCCTTTTTTTTTTTGTTCCCTTTCAACAGCTATCTGTTTTCAGTCCTTGCTTGTTAAAGAAACAGGACATATTTCTCAGCTCTGTTCATAGAACAGAATAGAGACAATTAGTTTCCAACTTTGGTATAGCATTTAGTGTACCTCACCATAAAAACCATGTTAGACACCATAAGTCTTTTATAACCAATTTCTGTTGTTTGTTCATGGAAAATATTGTTGTTTGGGACATGGAACATATTTTACAGCTTGTTTGGGACATATGTATTCTGTTACTTGTTGTTACATGTTATGTATATTAAACATTCATATGTGTATTGTTCATGGGAGATGTCTGTTTTTCCTAACCAAATGTTCAGTGTTAGTGTATCTATGAATGTACTAATACATTATAAGGACTTCAAACTAATACCCACTAATTTTTATACCTTGAAGTTAACAAGTGGTATATTTGTTAAAGGTGTGTGGTGTAATGGTTACCGTCATAGGAAATGAACACGGTGACACAGGTTCAAACTGGACAAAGCTTTACGTTACATTTCACAAAGCACTAATACCCTTGGGAAAAGTATGAATCCAACTATTGTCCCTCTAGCCATGAGTAGATAGTTGGGCTGATTGGGCTCTTTAATCTTTGTATGGCAACCAGTCTAGGAGAAGGAAAAATTGAATTCAAACTCTACTTTAGAAATTGACATTGTACTGCATTCTACTCATGTGGAGAGGTTGGGTATATATATATATATATATATATATATATATATATATATATATATATATGAGGTTAAGTAAAAAACAAATGTGTTTTTTATTTTTATATGGCTTTAAGCCGACAAAAATATATATATACAAAGTGTGTAAAAAAAAAAGTATTGAGATTTTTTGTACTTTTTGACACACCTTGTTTTCTGAAAAAAAAATAACATTCCATCCATGAATTTTTTTCAGAATACAAGGTGTGTCAAAAAAGTACCAAGTTTAAAGCTGTAGTTACCAAGATAGAAATGAAGAATAAATTGAACGTTGTTTTTTTTTTTTTTCTTTCCAGAATACAAGGTGTGTCAAAAAGTACAAAAAATCTCGATACTTTTTTGACACAACTATATATATTTAAAGTCAATTCAAATTCAAAAAGAGGTAAATCCATATTCCCCAGATCTCTAAAAGTGGAACCTCACCATCAGATTCAGTTACAATTCATGCCGAGATTTTTATTTTGAATCAGAACCTTTCTATGTATGTTAATAAAAATTGGTGAAAAATATTATTTTTTAAAAAGTGTTATATTTGTTAAAGTCAATTTAATTTGAATTGAATTCAAATTTGAATCCTTTTATCGATGGAAAATCTTTAAAAGAAAAAAATCTTTGATATTGGGAAAAATAAAAAGCTTCAAATATGATTAAGAACATTTCTCATTGTCAGATAACATTTTCTAATTATAGATTAGAATTAATTTTAAAAAAAAAGGAATTTGCAATGGAGCACCAAGTTTTTATCATAGATTTTATGCATTTTCTTATTCTAAACAAAATGAAGTAAAAAAAATATATATATACTTATATACAAGATGTGTCATAAAAGTATCGAGATTGAAGCTGTATTTACCAAGATAGAAATGAACAATCAATGGAATGTTAAAAGGTGTGTCAAAAAAGTACAAAAATCTCGATACTTTTTTTACACGCTTTATATATATATATATATATATATATATATATATATAAGGTGTGTCATAAAAGTATCGAGATTGAAGCTGTATTTACCAAGATAGAAATGAACAATCAATGGAATGTCAATTTTTTTTCAGAATAAAAGGTGTGTCAAAAAGTACAAAAAATCTCGATACATTTTTGACACACCTTGTATATCTACATTACAATGATTTGGTTAATACTTTGGAGGCAGCGTTTTCATAAGAAATGGACATGGCGAATTGAGTTCAAATCCTGGACAGGGCATTTTCACATAGGACTGACACCTTGGGAAAGGCATAAATCCAACTATTCTCCCTCCAGTTATGGGTAAATAATAGGACAGACAAGGCTCTTTAACCTTGATTTGACAACCAGTCTAGGAGAAGGAAAACTCTGAATTCAAACTGTTAAACTCTGCTAAAAAATATTGACCATGTGTCACATCCTGCTCATGTGGAGGGGTTGGGTAAATACATACAATGATTTGATTTTCGTACATCTGTATGTTACGAAAGTCAGCTGAAAAGTTCATAAGCTAACCAAGATACTTTACTGGAATGTGGCCAAATGAGGTTTATTTTTCAACATTGACCCTCTTACTGCAGGCATGGTGATAGCTGATGAGGCCAATGTCAGGTAGGCAGGACCTGCCATGACAGCTGAAGGGCAAGGTCTAAGAAGTTGTTGATTCTATTGCAGGATTTTGGGTTTTGCAATGCAGTCTCTTTTTTCCTCAACTTAGAGCTGTTGAAGAGTGACATGGTTTTGGTCATGGTGTTTCCAACCATGTTGTTTGTTGGCTGTGCAATGTCAGTAGGCAAATTTATAGGAGGTGAGAGCCTTTTTGATGGTTGTAGTTGGTATCCTTCCGTTTACAAGAGATGATGGTGTAGTGTCTAAAATTATTTTTTTTCAGAACTACGTAGCCTCAGTGTGTTCATATGGAGGATAAGCTGTTGCCCAAGCAGCAAATCCCCCCTCTCCTCATTGCTACTGTGACCCAAAGGAAAGGTAAGGAACCAATGCTGTTAGGCAGCAGTACTGTTGCATGAGTTGCTGGGTGGCATTGAATTTCAGCATCACACCACTTTAGGGACTCTGGCTCCTGATTTGTTTTCAGGGGTTTACTCCCCTAGCCTTTCCTTGGGATGAGGTAGCCGCTAGGCAGCGGAGGTTTTGTATTGGACTTTTCCTTGTCCTAGATGGGTTGCCGACCAAGGCTACTGAGCTCCTGCTAACCCATTAATCCAACTACTGTCTGTGTTCCTGAAAAAAAATGGTAACTTTAATAAAAACATCAATGGTATTATGTTAGGTTTTAAATATTCAAAGAAGCTGTAAACATTTTATCAAATATTGATTAAAACCAATCATTTTTTTTTTTCCTTTTCATCCCTTGTGTGTTTGTGAAAAAAATCTGTGCATTCATTTTTTTGACTAAATAGAATTTGACTCTATCTTCAATTAAAACACTGAAATATCAGTCAATGAACAGACTAATAAATAGAGAGAAAGAAGCAAGAAAGATAGGTAAAAAGTAAGATAGATATCTATAATAGTAAATAGATATCTATAATAGTATATTGTATAATGGTTTGTGAGTTAGATTAGCAGACCATTGTTAGTGAGTTTGATTCTCACAGTGTGCCCTATACTTCTGGCCTTGGTACTAAATTAAGATAGGCTTAGTAAATGACAACTTACAATACTAATGACACCTTATTTTTAATTCCTCTACCCACCAAAAAATATTTTTTTAAATAACTGTTTTTGTTTTATTTAACTTGAGAAATCAAATGTTTAAGTCAAAATATATTTTGTTCAGATATTAGGCAGCTTATCAGTTAGGTTACAACAAACATCCAGACCACAGCACTATTAAAATCGCTTAGAATACTTAGAAGAGTCCTGAAGACCTGGGGAGACTTGCTGTCACTCAGACTTCAGTTAAAACTGGTGTGAAAAACTCACAAGGAGTGAAATCAAAGAAATGATAATCCATGAAATCAGGATCCATTTTTTTGTATGTATGTTACTGTTACAGCAAAGATTGCACATCATAGCAAGATTCTTATTAACAAAATAACATTAAAATCCTCCAAGAGAATATAGCAATTTCCAGTAAAGTTTGCAATTTAATAGTGAAGGACCTGTATACACACTCACCGTGATAAATCTTTTCTCAAGGAAGATTACAGAGTACTTCCCCTGAATTGTTTATTTACCGTTAATTATAATATTAAGGTAGGGGCCGGGTTAGCTCAGTTGTTAGAGCGTTCGGCTAGAAACCACAAGCTTCCTAGTTCGATACCGGTCCCCGCCAACTCAGCGTATGAGTAGCACAGGGATCTGTGCGGTAAAGTAAGGAGCTGATGGTAGGTGTGGCGCTCCACCTCAGATGCTAAAACAATCTCCTTGGTCTAGCGCTATTGAAAAGGGGATAGACTCCCTCGCTGACTGGCTGATACCAACGTTAGGCCGCCCTGTCGACTTTACTTTTTTTATAATATTAATTCTGTAAATAGGATGTGACTTAACATTAAGCTTAATGGCTGCCAAAGATGGCCTTTAAGAATGTTTTAATAACAGAGGTTTTTGTAGTAGTAGTAGTAGTATTACTACTACTACTACTAATGATAACAATAATAATGATAATAATGATAATGGTAGTAGTAATAGTAGAAGAAGAAATGATCATAGGAACAGCTGCTTTAACAATAATGTTAGTGAAAGAAATATGAGAATTGAGAAGACTTGCAATCTCTAATTCACTTGGGAGAGCCACTAGATACTAGAGGTATGAAAACTCAAGTAACAGAAACAGCAGAAATAATAATAATAATAATTATTGTTGTTATTATTATTATTATTATTATTATGGAAGAAGCAATCAGAGTAGAAGGATAAGTAGGTCATAATAATTTTAATGAGAAAGAAGATGTCATAATGATAATAATAATAATAATAGTAATAATAAGAAAAAGAAAAAAAAAGATGTAATAATAGTAATAAAAAGAAAAATGATGTGATAATAATTATAATAAGAAAAAAGATGTAATAATAATAATAATGATAATAATAAAGAGAAAAAGATATAATAATAATTAAAAGAGGAAGAAGATGTAATAATATTAATAATGATAATAATAAAGAGAAAAAGAATAAATATAATTAAAAGAGGAAGAAGATGTAATAATATTAATAATGATAATAACAATAATAATAATAAAGAGAAAAAAGATGAAATGTTAATAATAAAAACAATAACAAAAATAGGAGTTATCACTCAGACTCCAGTGAAAGATCATCAGCTAACGCTGGTGTGAAAACCTCTAATAATAATAATAATAAAAATAATGATAATAATACAGAAGAGTCACTCAGACTCCAGTGAAAGACCATCAGCTTATGCTGGTGTGAAAAACTCAATAATAATAATAATGATATAATAATGATAATAAAGAGAAAAAAGATGTAATAATAATAATGATAATGATAAAGAAAAAATGATGTAATAATAAAAAGAAAAATATATTATAATAACAATAATAATAATGATAATAATGATAAATCCAAAAAATGCAATAATAATGATAAAGAAAAAAGATAATAATAATAATGATAATAATAATAAATACAAAAAATGCAATAATAATGATAAAGAAAAAAAGATAATAATAATAATAATAATAATAATGAAGAGAAAAAATATAATAGTAATAAAGAGAAAAAAGATGTAATAATAATAATAATGATATAATGATAAAGAAAAAATGATGTAATAATAAAAAGAAAAGGATATTATAATAACAATAATAATAATAATAATAATAATACAAAAAAAAATGCTATAATAATGATAAAGAAAAAAAGATAATAATAATAATAATGATGATAATAATAATAGATACAAAAAAATGCTATAATAATGATAAAGAAAAAAGATAATAATAATAATGATAATAATAATAATAGATACAAAAAAATGCTATAATAATGATAAAGAAAAAGATAATAATAATAATATAATAATAATAATAGATAAAAAAAATGCTATAATAATGATAAAAAAAAGATAATAGTAATAATAATAATAATGATAATAATAATAATAATGAAGAGAAAAAATATAATAGTAATAAAGAGAAAAATGATGTAATAATAACAATGAGAGTAATAATAATATTTCTAATGAGAATACAAGTTATAAAAGAAACTCTAGTTGATAAAATCAAAAAAATAATTACTGACTGGAGAGGAATTTAACCTAAAGGATATTGCTCTTGGTGGTATTTCTTATCTATAAAATGCACTAAGCCCCAAAACTAAAGAAAAAACTAAAGAAAAAGGCAACCCTGCCATTTATATTTCTAAAGTTCTTTTCGCCACCATGATGGTATGATGGTTGTATCTTAAACAAAGCAGCTCACACATTCCCTAATATGATCCTCTTTATCCCTGGTATGATGGTATTCATTCTTTCCCCACATAAAACCACTGCTTCGACAGTCTGCATGTAAAGAACTCTTCTACCACTGCATTGTATTTATCCAGAATGCATGTACTGTGCACGATTTACCGTTCCTTTCCCCTATACATGCATGCACTCTAAATGGAACAATGCACTGGAGGTTTCTTCCGACGTGCCACCATATTGCATTGAGCAGCCAACGCATGTAAAGCCTTCATGCTCACAATGAAGAAAAAAAGAAAAAGTTGAACACATTCGTTAACCGCCTTTAGCCTGGGTAGAGTTTCTACCTCTCGTTTGAATACCTGTGTTTTTCGTACGCTTTGATTTTTCTGTAAAGAATATTTGAACTGTACCCTCGTCTTAAAGTTAGGTGGAAGTTTTTGGTATCTTCACAGGTAATCTTTATTCTTAACAGACAATCGGCTAAAAAAAAAAAAATCTATGATTCCCTCTGCCTCTCTGCAGCTCGACAGACCAAAATATTCTTCTCATCAAAAATCTGCCTCAAAACAGTACACATTAATTCTATTAACAATTCTATTTTTTTTTAAATGCTACTCTTATTTTACTGTTGGAGTTAAGCAACATTCTGCTTTATCAATACTTGAATGAGTAACCATCTCAGTCGGTAGAGCATTCGGCTAGAAACCACAAGGTTCCTAGTTCGATACCGGTCCTCGCCAACTCAGCGTATGAGTAGCACAGTAGTACATCCTTCATGAAATTGCTTTGATATACGAATAGTAAGGCCAGTTTAGCTCAGTCGGTAGAGCCTCGGACTAGGAACCACAAGGTTCTGGGTTTGATACCAGTCCTCGCCAACTCAGCGTATGAGTAGCACAGGGATCTGTGCGGTAAAGTAAGGAGCTGATGGTACGTGTGGCGCTCCACCTCAGATGCCAAAACAATCTCCTTGGTCTAGCGCTATTGAAAAGGGGATAGACTCCCTCGCTGACTGGCTGATACCGACTTTAGGCCGCCCCGTTGACTTTACTTTTACTTACTTAACATGACTATTAAGCACATTAGATGGTCACTCATTCAAGTATTGATAAAGCAGAATATTGCTTAACCAAATATCAAAGTGACTTGATTTAGCATTTTTTTTTTAATGTAACTCTTATTTTACTCTTGGAGTTAAGCAACATTCTGCTTCATCAGCACTTGAATGAGTGACCATTTGGGAATTTCCGATTTTAGTAGTACTTAATTAACATGACCATTAAGCACCAGTTTCTGCTAGATCACCAAAGTTAAGCAGCAGTGAGCCTGTTCAATACTTAGATGGGTGACCATTTAAGCAACAGCAGGTACTGTAAGAAACCAAATCTCAAAGTGACTTGACTCAGCATTTAATAACCCTAAAAAGGTTGATATGATGAAACAATACAATCAACCAACCATGACTATTAAGCTCAACCTTGGTAAATGTATGAACCCACTTATCACCCCCAGCTATTGGTTAAATAGTACCACTATTGTCCTTCTACAAGGGTGGCTTTGGCATTGAATAACCCAAGAATGTTGATGGGCCATTAAACAAAGAAACCAAACTAAACCATTGATCTCAAAATCGAATCACATTCTATTTATAAAATTTATAATTACTGCAAATGAATAAATCAGGAGAGGTACACTTTAATTAACAAAAGTCATCTCCCTTGAAAATAATTATACTGATCAGGGTGGAAATGAACTCAAACCCCACATTATTATTGTTATTATTTAACTCCGATTTTTTTTCACACCCACCTTAGCTGGTGGTTCAGTGGAGGCTGAGTGACAGCAAGTCTCCTCAGGTCCAGGACTCTTCTTTGTATTCTAGCCAATCTCAATAGTGCTGTAGTCTGGATGGTCTCAATTCTTCCTTTGATTTCCAGTTAATCCAGACTCTTTTCCAGGCCTTTGGGACCGTTCTAAGGGCGCCAATTACAATTGGCACAACCTTCGCTTTCATGTTCCACAATTTTCTCAGCTCTCTGGCAAGGTCCAAGTATTTATCTATTTTTTCGCTTTCTTTCACTTTCACTTGATAATCGGCAGGGACAGAAAAAATCCACTAGATGACAAGTTCTCTTCTTCTTGTTAATCAACACTAGGTCTGGTCTCCTGGCCGGGATTAGGTGATCCGTCTGTACCTCAAAGTCCCAGAGAATCTTATGCATGTCACTCTCCAGGATAGATTCAGGTTTGTGCATGTACCATTTAGTTGAATGGTGAAAATTGAATTTCTTGCACAGTTCCCAATTATTATTATTATTATTATTATTATTATTATTTATGTTACAAAGTAATTTGGAAATTGCTGTATTTTCTGAGATAGATCATTACTTCAAATTAATAAATTAGCATAGGTACTCTATAATTAATGGGGAGAGTCCGCATGGTGAAGTGGATAATGTGCTGGACGGTGATATCATAGTAAGCGAGTTCAAACTCCAATCACACTATCATGTTCCCTTTAGGACGAATACCCTTGGGAAAGATATGAACCCCCCCAGCTAAATTGTATCACTACTGCTCTTCTACAAGGATGGGTTTGGCATTAAATAACCTTTAAAGGTTGATAGGCCATTAAACTATGATTAGAATTTAATTAGGTGGAGATGCATGTTGTAATGGTTACTATTGTATGAAATGGGTACATCGAGACAAATTCAAATCCTGGACGAGGCTGTTTGCATTTCACATAGTGCTAATACCTTTGGGAAAGGTATAAATCCAACTATTCTCCCTCCAGATATCGGTAAATAGTAGGGCAGAAAGGGCTCTTTAACCTTGATTTGGCAACCAGTCTAGGAGAAAGAAAACTCTGAATTCAAACCTGTTAAACTCTACTTAAGAAACTGACCTTGTGTTGCATCCTCTTTGTGTGGAGGGGTTGGGTAAATATGTATAATTAGAATTTAATAGTCATCTCCCTGGAAAAACTTTATAATGACCATGGTAAACATGAACTCTGACTTCATATTATTATCATCATTATTTAGTTACAAATTAATTTGGTAATTGCTTTTATTTCTAATTTGGAATATTTGAATATTTCTCTGAATATTTGAGATGAGGCTTGATGATTAGTATTATCTGCATTATTCAGATTATTGTCCTCATCTTTATTGTTATCTGTACAACATTTCAGTCGATATGCCCTCTGGCCTTCCTAAGGTATTTCTTGTTGGACTTGGAAACCTTCTCGGATTCGGGAACCTTCCTTTCAAACTCGGGAACTTTCTTGTCATAGTCGGGAACCTTCTTGTCATAATCGGCATCTACGACAAGAAAGTTCCCGATTTCGAAAAGAAGGTTCTCAAGTCCGAGAAGGTTTCTGAGTCTGACAAGAAATACCTGAAGAAGGCCAGAGGGCATATGGGCCGAAACGTTGTACAGATAACAATAAAGATGAGGACAATAGTCCGAATAATGCAGATAATACTAAATATTTGAATAGTTTTGCATAAACAAAATCTTCCAATGATGTGCTATTTTTACTGTTTTACAGTAATACACATACAAATATCAGATCATAATATAGATTTTATACAACTGTTCTTCTACAAGGATGGCTTTGGCATTAGATAACCCAAGTAGGTTTGACTGCCCTGTCGGCTGGGGTGTTAGAATACACCGACTGCACCTTTGCAGAGGGATAAGACTCCCCCAATAAGGTCATCTGTTGGCCGTGGGTGGCAACCCGTGATGCTTAAGGATAGAATCCAGGTGAATGAGCAGTCCATGACATGCAACACTCCACTGAGACCCTTACTTAGGCTAGACAGGCGGTCGGAGAGGCCCCCTCCAATCAATCGGCTGGTCACATCAAGCCCTAGCACCTATATGACTGCCCCAACCCTATTGCCCTTATGGCAAGCCCCAACCCTTTTTTATATGGGTGCTAGAAGGCGGTGACTGAGGGCCATCTTGTCCTGGAAATGATGTTAAACTATACCTGATGGTGAGGTTCCAGTTCTGGAGGTTTGGGGAATGTGGAGCACCCCTTCATCACCATTGCTCTCTGGTCCACTCTGACCCGGAGTGGTAGTATCTGTTAGGGTCCCATCCTTGGGTTAAATAGAAAAACATGAGTTTATAAACAAAACTGATTATCCATTAAGAATGAATTTATTTCAAAACTTTGTCGGCATTAAATGACCCACTGAGGTTGATATGCCGTAAAACAAAACGAACTAAGAACCAAGTAGGTTGATATGCCATTAAACAAAGAAACCAGACCATTAACCTCAATGTCAAATCACATTCTATTTATAAAATTTATAGATTCTTTATAATTAACAATAGTTATCTCCCTTGAAAAACATATAATGATTAGGATGAGCATAAATTCAGATCCCATACTACTATTATTATTATTATTATTATTATTATTATTATCTATATATCAATATGTGTGTTCTAAATCTTCCATCTGTTATCATCCTGCAACACCCTCTAGTTAAAAATGAGACCGGCCAAATCATTTAAGAGGAAATGCAAAAATGTAAATCAAGATTATCTGGTGTCATTTGTCTGCCAAATTCTTATTTCTTATGAGTGTCGTCACCTCAGCTAAATAATGGACCATTCCGCTTTTATTATAAAGAAATAAAGGACATGCTACACAAAAAATATAATAAGAAAGAAAGAAAGAAAGAGTAGGAGAAAGATAGAGAGAGGGGTTGGTAATGCGAAAACAATAACACTAATCTGGTTGAATCAATGATGAAAAGAAAGAAAGAAAAAAAAAAACAAGTGAGAGAGAGAGTTAAATCAAGATTATTGTACTTTTTACATATTGAACTATGTGACAATAGCTCTTAAGTAAACATATAAAATGTTGTAGTAATTAAATTATCATACTGTGCTATATCCACAGGTCCTGCTAGTTATTATTATTAGATTTTCACACCTGCTGTAGCTGGTGGTTCACTGGAGGCTGAGTGACAGCAAGTATCCTCAGGTCTCCAGGACTCTTCTGAGTATTTCTAGCCGATCACAACAGTGCTGTAATTTGGATGGTCTCTATCCTTCCTCTGATTTCCAATTCATCCAGGCTCTTTTCCAACCCCCTGGGGATTATTCCAAGGGCCCCAATTACAATTGGTACGACCTTCACCTTCATGTTCCACAGTTTTTTCAGTTCTCTGGCAAGGTCCAAGTACTTGTCAATCTTTTCACTCTCTTTTATTTTCACTCTGTGAACGGCCGGGATGGCAAAATCCACGAGATGACAAGTCTTCTTCTTCTTCTTGTAAAAACTAGGTCTGGTCTCATGGCTGGGATTAGGTGATCCATCAGTAGCTCAAAGTTTCAGAGAATTTTGTGTGTCTCATTCTCCAGGACAGATTCAGGTTTGTGCATATGCCATTTAGTTGAATGGTGAAAATTGAATTTCTTGCACAGTTCCCAGTGAATCACCTTTCCCACCCATTTATTTTATTATTATTATTATTATTATTATTATTATTATTATCATTTTTAAGTTGCAAATTTATTTGTAAATTGCTTTATTTTCTATGTTAGACCATTTGAATACTTTTGCATGAACAAATATCTTCTTGTGATGTACTGTGTTATGATAATGCACATACAAATTGTGATCTACCACTTTTACTGTGTTATGATAATACACATACAATATCTTCTTGTGATGTACCACTTTTACTGTGTTATGATAATACACATACAAATATCTTCTTGTGATCACTTTTACTGTTTATGATACAAATATCTTCTTGTGATGTACCACTTTTACTGTGTTATGATAATACACATATAAATATCTTCTTGTGATCTACCACTTTTACTGTGTTATGATAATACACTACGAATATCTTCTTGTGATGTACCACTTTTACTGTGTTATGATAATACACATACGAATATTCTTGTGATCTACCATTTTACTGTGTTATGATAATACATACGAATATCTTTTTGTACCACTTTTACTGTTATGATAATACACATAATCTTTGTGATGTACACTTTTACTGTGTTATGATAATACACATACGAATATCTTCTTGTGATCTACCACTTTTACTGTGTTATGATAATACACATACGAATATCTTTTTATGATGTACCACTTTTACTGAGTTATGATAATACACATACAAATATCTTCTTGTGATGAACCACTTTTACTGAGTTATGATAATACACGTACGAATATCTTCTTGTGATGTACCACTTTTACTGTGTTATGATTTTACTGTGTTATGATAATACACATACAATATCTTTTTATTATGTACTTTTACTGTGTTATGATAATACACATACAATATCTTTTTTTATGTACCACTTTACTGTGTTATGATAATACACATACAATATCTTTTTATTATGTACCACTTTTACTGTGTTATGATAATACACATACAAATATCTTTTATTATGTACCACTTTTACTGTGTTATGATAATACACATACAATATCTTCTTGTGATTACCACTTTTACTGTGTTATGATAATACACGTACAAATATTTTTTTATTGTACCACTTTTACTGTGTTATGATAATACACGTACGAATATCTTCTTGTGATGTACCACTTTTACTGTGTTATGATAATACACATACAAATATCTTTTTTATGTACCACTTTTACTGTGTTATGATAATACACATACAAATATCTTTTTATTATGTACCACTTTTACTGTGTTATGATAATACACATACATGTACACTTTTACTGTGTTTATGATAATACACATACAATATCTTTTATGTACCACTTTTACTGTGTTATGATAATACATACAAATATCTTTTTATTATGTACCACTTTTACTGTGTTATGATAATACACATACAAATATCTTTTTATTATGTACCACTTTTACTGTGATATGATAATACACATACAGATTCTTCTTGTGATGTATTACTTTTACTGTGTTATGATAATACACGTACAAATATTTTTTATTATGTACCACTTTTACTGTGTTATGATAATACACGTACGAATATCTTCTTTGATGTACCACTTTTACTGTGTTATGATAATACATACAAATATCTTCTTGTGATGAACCACTTTTACTGTGTTATGATAATACACGTACAAATATCTTTTTATTATGTACCACTTTTACTGTGTTATGATAATACACGTACGAATATCTTCTTGTGATGTACCACTTTTACTGTGTTATGATAATACACATACAAATATCAGATCTTAATAGAGATGTATACAATGTGTGCATCTCTATTGTTGAAAAATGCTACACTGACCACTGAGGTAATGACTCTCTTGTTCTGGTTAAAAAAACAAACATTTGCTGTTTCTGAAAAGAGGTTAGAATAGAGAATGCAATGATAGGAACTAAGAACCAGCTAGTGACTGGGGATCCATCTCTCAGATAGCACGCCCCCACACCACTAAGAAAGCTAGGGTCAGAGATGCAGAGAAAATATCTACAGCAAAGATCAAGAGATCCAGGAATGTTTTGTTGAAATCCACACAAAAAGAAGACATGCATCTTGTGGATATCCAAACTAAATGCATTGACGACTTGTTAGACATGTCTCTTATACACCCACACACACCAACAGATACATTTCTTGTCATATATATGAATATATAAATATATTTATATACATATACATGTATATATATATATACATACATATAAAAATTAAAATCCCATAAAATATAGTTTTCTTAAATCATTCATCAATCTTTCTAATATATAATTAAAGATAGTATTTTTATTTGTTTACTTATTTATCTAATTAATTTGATTTAATTTAATTCATTTTATTTCCAACTGCAAAAAGTTACCCAAATTCTTCTAGTTGACCGTGTTTATTTTAAATTCCTAACTGATACATTGTTGCAATATCCCACCGGATGTGGACCAGACTAGATTAGATATATATAAAACAATTCAAATCTTTTCTCAATAGAACACCACAAAGGTAAGAAACCGATTTGATCTTCTCCAATAGCTTATATAATAATTATGTTAATTTGATGCTTCAAAAGAGTCCAATAATAGATGAGTAAAACTTTCCATTAGGGACTTCTCTCTCAAAAAAATTTGTTACCCTTTATTTTTTGTTATTTTTTTTGCTTTTGAGAGAGATCCATGGGAATGGATTTTTTCATTTATTCCACTCATCTCATTCATTTTTATTTCATTCATTCATTCATGTTGCCATTAATTCATAACTATATACATACATATATGGCGATTCCCACTTCTCCACAGAATAAGGCCATTTCTACAAGTAGTTCAGTTATGAGCACGCAGATGGCCCACGGATTCAACTTGTTTTTTATGTACCCTGTCACACATATGAAGCCCTCGACAGACAGGCCCTGCTACACAGGTCAGACTTAAATGTAGGAAATGTTTCCATGACGTCCGTCATGTGTCACTTCAGGATGGAGTGCTCGAGCCGCGTTACCTCAAACTTCTTACAGTTACCAGCGGCCTGTCTTTCCAAGAGGATGTGTACCCAGCCCAACCCCTTCTGTCAATTGATCCTTATCGCTGAAACTGACTTCCGCAAGGGCATCGATGTCAACCCCATATCGAAACGCTCCCCTGTCCCGACACCAGTTCGTCGTTTGGGATTTCCTGATCTCTCAAGATCAAGAAGTGCCCAGACATTCCAGGTGGCTATTCTTAGCGTTGTTTTTTGTTGTAATATTTTCTTGTTTTACCCCAGCTAATGTGGACATCCATCAAACCGCAGGTCTCTGGCCAGCTTGATAGGTGAACCGGCATTTGTTTAGGTCTCCTTTTCTAGACACTTCCCAAATGGCTAGGTGAACAGTGTTATCCAAGGGACTGCTCAGTCACCACAACCTCGCCGAGGCATGTTGCTGTTCAATCAGCAAGGCAGTGACATTAGGTAGGTCACGAGTCACGCCTTATGTAGATTCACATCTGCGTGCTTCCAGCCCGTCAGGCCTGCACACGTCACCATTCTTCCATCACTGTGGGACTTGTAGAAATATCTGCACTTGTTTTTGTTTTACATGTTGTGCCCTTGTGCGACATGCACCACCTGAGAGAGAGAGAGAGTCATGGATATCCATGCTGTCAGCGTAACCTGATATATATATATATATATATATATATATATAAATATAAAAATAAACAAATCATTATAAAAACTTTTTTTTTTAAATCGGAAACGTTCTAAAGTAATGGGGCCAGTTTAGCTCAGTTGGTGGAGCATCCACTTTGGAACCACAAGGTTCCAGATTTGATATCGGTCCTTCCCAACTCAGCGCATAAGTAGCACATCTTGGATGTTTGCAGTAACGTGGGGAGCTCCACCTCAAACTCCTTGGTCTAGCACTAGTGAAAAGGGGATAGACTCTCTCACTAAGCCATTCCACCTACTTTACTTTATTACTAGAGCAAGATAAAACCTAAAATAAATGTTTTCTCACCTCATGACAATCTCATGACTATGAGTTTCATGTATCTTTATGAAAAAATACAATCATCTGATGAAACTTGATGGGGGAAGTGTTGTATCATTTGGACCATATGACCTTTAGGCACCCCTTTTAGATCTCTATTAAGAAAGGACATGTTTTTCATTTACACCGTCAATATCCAGTTGTTTTAACAGATGATTGTTAGATTTTTTTTTTTAATTATAAAACTAACCCCTAACCCCTGACAAACAACCGGATATTGACGGTGTAAATGAAAAACATGTCCCTTCTTAACAGAGATCTAAAAGGGGTGCCTAAAGGTAATATGGTCCTATCATTTTATTGTGGATGGAGATTATAGGATAAACTCCTATATTTTATAACTAATAAAAAGAAAACATAAAAGAAACTCCAAAGTTTGGACATATTTGTAAGCACCACTCGTGACTTGCCTTATCCAATAAAAAAAAGAGATTGCTTAATTTTAAAAAAAATCTTATTTCTAAAAAATTGTTGAAGTTTTTGAATTTTAGAAAGTAGTATTGATAGAAAATATATGAAACCTGCCCTTCTGGAGTTCCCACGTAAGCTTCCTCACTTCCTGATTAGGGGTGGGAGTATAGAGGTAGTGCTGTAACATGGCGGTGCTCATTTGCAATGGGGTAATGATGTGTCATATAAAAATAATAGTTGTATACTTATCTCTCATTTTCTGTGCTACTTGGAGAAGCTCGAATCTGGTTGCTGGGCTGATGTTGAATTGGCTGGCAATTCTTTGATGTTTTGCGTTTGGAACCAGCTTAGGTTTGCTGGAGGACATCTTGCCTTGAGCCATTTATAGTTTTTAGTAATAACACAAAGCGACTATTGAAGTCAGTCAGTCAGTCAGTCTACTATTGGTTTGAACAATGTGACTGGCCAAGCACAACTGAACCAGTGTCAAGACAACTGGTACTTATGGGAATTCAGAACAGTCCACTCATGCATTTGGGTGATTCCATTCCCTGAGTCCGGATTGGCTGCTTGGTTTGTAGAATTCTCTGAGGCTCCATAAATCCTGCCATTTTGCAGTAGTCTTTGCAGTGAACCAGAATCGTATTTCAGTTACAACTGCTTGCTGTCTTGTCTTGCCAATTCGACGGTAATTGGACTTAGTATTATTCTACAGCGACTTATTTTTTTTCATGAGATTTTTATTTTCCCCCAAGTCAAACTACCCATCAATGCATCATTCCAAACTCACTTCACAGTCTCACCTCTCACTCCTACTCTTCCACACTTCACCATGTGACACGTCTCAACCAATAAGAAAATGCCATGTCCCATTGTGCTGACTTATCCTAAAAATTTTACATGCTAATTCTTTGATGTTTTGTGTTTGGAACCAGCTTAGGTTTGCTAGAGGACATCTTGCCTTGTGCCATAACACAAGGCGACTTATTTTTTTCTCATAAGATGTTTATTTTCCATAAGTCAAACTGCCCTGAGTAAGAGCCACATCTCACTCCGTCAATGCATCATTCCAAACTCACTCCACACTCTCACCTCTCACTCCTACTCTTCCATATTTCACCATGTGACACATTTCGACCAATAAAAAAATGCCATGTTCCATTGTGCTGACTCATCCTAAAAATTTTCCATGATAATTTACACGTAACTTTACATTCCTGGCTCTCTCTGGCTCTCTGGCTCTCTCTCTCTCTCTCTCTCTTCTTACAGTACATGCCAGCCTTGTTGTTTACTAAGGATCATTATTAGTTACTTGAAACTATATGATTCTGTATAAATTATTATAGAAATACTTGATATCATAGAAATGTGCAAATAAATGATAGACAATTTTTTTTTTTAATGGAATTTAAAAAGAATACAATAAAACATTGAAATTATAGTTATGATTGTAATCAAAAATTTTGAAACAAATCAAGTTTTAGCATTGAATAATCCATAGGGAGTTGGTGTGCCATTACACAAATAAACCAAACCAATGTTGTTATTTCCTTAGTTTCAAGGTAGAAATTCAAGGGTCACCATTAAGAGTTTTAGTACCAAGAAGGCAAAAGTCTTTTCCCTTTGTCTTTATTTTTCATTCAATTAGGAGGATAAAACAAATAAAAACAAGAAAATCAGTAAAAAGATAAACAAGGGACAAGGCACCCCCCCACACACCACCGCAGGAGAATTTCAGGGTTTCAAAGCAGGGGGGATTAGGACCACAGATTGGCAGATTCAAACTGGCTCTAGGGCTGCAGTGTGCATTAGTCTGCGCTACTGAGAGGTCACACTTGGTTTTCATTCTGTTAGTTTGAGTGTTTGTATTAGTGTTATTTTATTTTAAATTATATTCTTATTGTATTGTATTGTTATAGTGTTGGTATTTTGTTGGTTTCGCACTCACATTCTCTAGATTTTGTGAGGTTAACGTGAACCATTATCTCCCATATTTGTGCTTTAAAATATTATTTGGAATGCATCGGAAAGTGTGTGTGGGGGGGAATGACATTCTGACATGGTGAAAGGGTGTATGGGCCATTAAAGGTTGAAAACCACAGTATTAAAGTAATGAGAATATTTGCTTGCAGAAAAAGGAAGAAGTCAGCATGAATCAGTCCACCTCCAAGTAAAATACAGTTGGATAATCATGACATTTTTCAACTAATTAAGTACAGTGTCACTCAGAATTAAGTATACTCGAGGCATGTTATATAATGGTTATCATCATTAGAAATGGACTTGGGAACACGAGTTCAAATCCTGGACGGGGCCGTTTGCATTTCATGTAGCGCTGATAATTTTTTTTTTTTCTTAAAATTGAAATAGATCACTAAGTAGGATTGAGCCTATTCTAGTATTCTAGTAGTGACCCCCCAAAGCAAAGATTTAAGAGGTTTGAATTCAGAGTTTTCCTTCTCCTAGACTGGTTGCCTAACCAAGGTTTAAAAGCCCAGTCTGCCCTACAATTTATCCATAGCTGGAGGGAGAAAAGTTGGTTTCATACCTTTCTCAAGGGTATCAGCACTATGTGAACTGTAGCTTCGTCCAGGATTTGAACTCAGGTCAACAAGACCATTTCCTTTGATTCTAACCAATACACTATGCACCTCCCCTTGGGAAAGGTATGAATCCAACTATTCTTCATCCAGTTATGAGTAAATATTAAAGCAGTCTGGGTTCTTTAACTCCGGTTAGGCAACCAGTCTAGGAGAAGGAATACTCTGAATTCAAACCTGTTAAATGCCGCTTAATAAACATCCTGCTTCTGTGGAGGGGTTGGTAAATGTATATATAAGTATACTCTTAATAATATTTTAAGTAAAAAAAGCTAATTTTCTTCTAAACCAAAGATACCAAGATTTTATTACATCTAGTAGAACATTATACAACCAAAACGGATATTATTAGGTATTATCTATTACCAGACTCTATAGCACTGAAATTCAGTTACCAAAAATAAAATTGCAACACAGCTGTAACCAAAAATAGAATTACATAATATATATAAGAAGAATACTTATTTTTGAACTGCTGCCTATTCATATTTTTGGTTTGTTGGTTGTTTTTTTTTTTTGTTGTTGTTTTTTTAATGGCATATAAACCTTCATGGGGTATTTAATGCCAAAGCCATCCTTGTAGAAGAACTGTAGTTGTACTATTCAATCCATAGTTGGGAGGATTAGGGGGTTCATACCTTTTCCAATGGTCTTAATCCTATTGAGAATTCTGGGGTATGGGGTTTATCGTCCTTGTCTACGAGCCTCTGTTTCGAACCAACCAATCACAAGTCAGCATACTTTGGTGGCAAAGCCGAATAAGCAAACTCTGCCTCTTCTGATCCAGTTTTCACTGGGGACAGACCTAAAACAGGGTCGCTCTATCTCTTCCTCAACACCCAACATTGGAGTCGGACATCAAACAGAACGTCTATCATATCCGAACTATCAGAAGGCTGTAGCAAGGGCTCTGATAATACCCTATCTCAGGACTCAGATAAGTTTACAAATTATATACATTTGTGCAGACGAACTAAAGTTTGCAATCCTATTGTTATTCTGTAATACAGGTCTTTTATTTCTATTTCTAGTTGTTTGGTTATTTCTTTAACTCTTAACCTGTCTGCCACACTCGTGGTTAACACCATACTTCAAACCTTGGAGTACTGTCCTTTTGTGTCTAAAAACTTTATAATCCAAAAGTGAACATAATAGCATGACTGGAGTTTGAACTCGCTTATCATGATGTCACAGTCCAGCACATTAGCCACTATGCTACAGGGATTCCCTCCCTGTAGAGCCGAGGGTGGCCTCGGTAGAGCTGGTAATAAATAAAACCTAATAATATCTATTTTGAATTTATAATATTTCACTCATCATCATCATCATCATCAAGTCATGCTGATAGTATGGATTCTCTCAACTCTCTCTCACAATTTGTCTCTATTGGCCATAGCTCTAAGCAGGTCCTCTACATGGCATCCAGTGTCTACACAAAGTTGATGAATGTAAGTTTTTGCTGGTCAACCAACACCGGTGAGTTCATTTGGAGGATTTCACAGGAGAACATCACTTATGAGTTTGTCTTTGCTTCTCTAGTAGTGTATGGGAAAAGATTTTGGGTGTTTTAAGGTTTAAAGTAGGTGGATATTCTTGTTGGGTGTTCCTTGGAGTTTTTTTTTAACCCCATCTCATTTGGTGGTCACGCTGAAAGGGAAGGAATTTAAGAAACGAAAAAGAAAGAGACAGAGACAGAAGGTGGTTTATGATTTAGGCTTTATTGACTGGACATAGTCGTCCGTGGCAAGGGGATATCCCCCTGGCTGAGGAAGCGACTACACTCAGTTAAGGCCTAAACTTGAATGGTCAAGATATTCTTTTGATAAAGGCCCATGGGAGTTTGTTGTTTTTTGTTTTTTTATTCTAATTTTATTTTATTTTTGTTTTAATCCCCACAAGTGTCAAGCATGTCTTGTTATGATTTTTGTGGCCATTTTTAGTGAGAGCACTTTACAGTGGAGATCCTTTGTGTTCCTTAGTGTTAGGTAGAATCCTTTGGTTGTTCCTTAGTGAAGAATCCTTGGTTGTTCCTCGGTGTTAGGCAGAATCCTTTGGTTTCAGATCCGTTCGTCTGTGTCGAATACATGCAAATGAACAGCTTTCAAGATCCGCAATTAAATAGTTAACTAACCATGTATTTGAGCGTGTTGATTGGCTGGCTTTAATCCACGCGCCCACACAGAGTCTATAAGTTTAAGTAGTGGACCACAGCACACCTTATATCTCAAAATAATCAAACATGTCTTGTTCATCTTTATTGGAAATTCCATAACCAATTATCTCCCCCTGCCGCTAGGGGGCGAATTGCCAACATCGTATGTTGGCACCAAAAAACAAAAACTTCACTTATCGAAAAGCAGTTACTGGACGAGAGATGTAAAAACTCCAAGCTCTCATTACCAAGCCCAAACCAGGGCCCACTTATCACAGAACTCTACAACCAGCTCCCTTCTAAGGCATTGTATCTGCATACGTTAAAAGGCAGGTACAATAGCACACTTACTGAAGGACGAGAAACTACCGAGACGAAGCGTCTTATCAACATTTCGTACCGACGAAAAGAATACCCTGTTATCACCTTTACTCTAAGAAAATTACTGACTCAGATAAGTCCCGTAGCAAATACCATTAAAATTTGCAAAAATTTTATGTCATTTTGTCAATACAAGTGTCTGCATTTACTTTCATGTTTGTTCCTTCTTTGTCCGACAATTTGCCTACAACTACGGAGAAATGAGCTCCTTCGAAAACCGTAAATACTCTTATCTTACTTTGATGGTTTGTGAGATGGGAGTTAAATGGCCACATAACTGCAGTTTTGTGGAATACTGCTTCCAGGAGTTTTTTAAAACGGCATGCAGCATCCTTGTGTAGATCCTATCTAGCTTTTTCTCCAAGTGTTTTGGTAAAGTTCAAGTAGCGTAATTATACAATAGTACTGACGCAGATACAGCCTGGAGAAATCCCCATTTTATTTTATCAGATTTCCATAGAATCCTGGTATCTTTGGTTTATAAGGAAATTAAATCTTTATTTTTTTTAGATGGTAGGGATGTACTTATTTAAGGGTAGTACTGTAGGGCCGGGTTAGCTCCGTCGGTAGAGCGTTTGGCTAGAAACCACAAGGTTCCTAGTTTGATACCCGCCCTTGCCAACTCAGCGTATGAGTAGCACAGGGATCTGTGCGGTAAAGTAAGGAGCTGATGGTAGGTGTGGCGCTCCACCTCAGATGCTAAAATAATCTCCTTGGTCTAGCGCTAGTGAAAAGGGGATAGACTTCCTTGCTGCATGGCTGATACTGACTTTAGGCTGCCCCGACTACTTTACTTTACTTACTGACACAGATACAGCCTGGAAAAATCCCCATTTTATTTTATCGGATTTCCATAGAATCTTGGTATCTTTGGTTTATAAGAAAATTAAATCTTTATTTTTTTTAAATGGTAGGGATGTACTTATTTAAGGGTAGTACTGTTGGGTTAGTCAGCCTACTGTAGTGCTCATAAGTAAGTACATCTCCATTTTTTTTTTTTAATAAAAAGTTAATTTCTTCTAAACCAAAGATAGCAAGATAACAAAAATATTTTCCTTTTAAACCAAAGTTACCAGGATATTAAACAAAAAGTAATATCAGTGGTGTGTCCTTTTTTGCTAGCATGAGACCAGGGAGATTGTTTTTGCTGAGGTGGAGTGCCACACCTACCGTCAGCTCCCCGCTTTATCACACATATCAGATTACCCAAACTGTGCTACTCATGCGCTGAGTTGGTGGGAACTGGTATCGAACCTGGAACCTTGCGATTCCTAGTTAAACCAACCCCTTCCAGGATATAAAGTAAGTAAAGTCAGCGGGGTGGCCCAAAGTCAGTATCAGCCAAACAGCGAGGGAGTCTATCCCCTTTACACTAGCGCTAGGCTAAGGAGATTGTTTTTTAGAGTCTGGGGTGGAGTGCCACACCTACCATCAGCTCCTTACTTTACCGCACACATCCCTGTGCTACTCATACGCTGAGTTGGTGAGGACTGGTATCAAACCCAGAACCTTGTGGTTCCTAGTCCGAGGCTCTACCGACTGAGCTAAACTGGCCTTACTATTCGTATATTAAAGCAATTTCATGAAGGATGTATAAAAGCAATATTACAATATTTACCAAACACAAAGTTGCTAAAGACTATAACTGTATAAGTTTTTAGGGGCTGGCTTAAGGTACCGGAAACAAGAGCAGTTGCTTAAGATGTCAAATGCTAGGGGCTGCCTGTCATGTGCCTGAGACAGCAGGGCTTTCCAAATACAAATAGAAAAATAGGAAAATGCTTAACTACCCTACTTCTCCCTCCCTGTCACTATCCTCTTTGGTGTCTTTCTGTTTAAGAAACACTCCTTGCCTATTCTTGTATATTTATTTTTCTCACAGTAAAACATAAATAAGATAATACAATACAGGAACAGACACCAAGAGATTCAAGTAGCAAATGTCTCCTTTTTGAAGTGGTTTCAAATCAATTAGTATGTTATGTAACGTAGCCGGGTCCTTCTGCACAATGCACTTTCTGTGCGTCTTTACACCGTGCACTCACTGGGTGCACTACCAACTGTCCCAAAATCTAAGGTTCCCTTATTATATAGAAATGGGTGGGGAACTTTCTAGAATGTCATGGAACCTTTCGAAAGGTTCTAACTGTTCTACCAAATTGCATGTGTCACCTAAGAGGTCAATGGGTCAACCATCCTTTCTTCTGACAAACTGATTAAAATCAATTTTAATAGCAAAATCCTAGACTTCCTGGCTCTCGACCCAGTCACAGGTGATAATGAGAATTCAATTATCCTCTTGCTTGGCGACTCCCGTAAGGTCTAAGAATCATGCTACATCCTATTATGGTTTCTCTGTGTCTGGCACAAGGCCACAAATATGGTGTTCCCAGGTAGGGCGCGCCAATTATGCTACAGTTATACCTAAAATATTTTGCCACATCTAAGCTAAGCTTAGTAAACATGTGGGGATTAAAATAAAACTAAGATAAAATAAAAAAAAATTTAAAAAACAACAAACTCCCATGGGGCCTTCACCGGAAGAACCCTCCGCGCATGTGTGAGAAAAGGGACCGATTTCCGACCCCCAAAAGAATATCTCGGCCATTTGAGTTTAGGCCTTAACTGGGTCTGGTCACTCCTACTAGCCAGGGAGATATTCCCTTGCTACAGGCGACTATGACCGGTCAATAAAGCCTGTCATAAAAGCACCTTCTGTCTGCGTATGTGTGAGAAAAGGGACCGATTTCCGACCCCCAAAAGAATATCTCGGCCATTTGAGTTTAGGCCTTAACTGGGTCTGGTTGCTCCTACTAGCTAGGGAGATATTCCCTTGCTAAAGGCGACTATGACCGATCAATAAAGCCTGTCAAAAAAGCACCTTCTGCCTTTGTCTCTTTCTTTTTCCTTAAATTCCTTCTTTTCAGCGCGACCACCAAATGAGATGCGGTAAAAAGCAAAAACCCGAAGAACACACAACAAGAGTATCCAGCTACATTAAACCTTAAAACGCCCTAAACCTCTTGCTCCCCCATAATTAAAAGTCGTCGGGGCAGCCTAATGTCGGTATCAGCCAGACAGCAAGGGTGTCTATCCCTCTTTTCAATAGTGCTAGACCAAGGAGATTATTTTAGCATCTGAGGTGGAGCGCCATCAGCTCCTCACTTTACCGCACGGATCCCTGTGCTACTCATACGCCGAGTTGGCGGGGGCCAGTATTGAACCAAGAACCTTGTGATTCCTAGCAGAACACTCTACTGACTGAGCTAAACTGGTCCTGCTGTTTTATTAATATAATCCACTAGATATGTTCCTAATGGTACTCCATCACATCTACATTTTGTGAAACATGGAACTTTAGAAACAAATGTCTGGTTAAGATTATACATAGTAAGTTGGTTGGTTTAATGGCATATCATCACTCATGGGTTATTTAATGCCAAATATTGTTTTTATATATATATGATAATTTTCATTAGCATCATGTGTATTAATAAATTGGTAGAAATAATTTTTATTAACTTCATATATATTAATAAATAGGAGGCACATGGTCTAATGGTTAGAGTCATAGGAAATGGACTCGTCAACCAGAGTTCAATTCCTGGATGAAGCTGTTTGCATTTCACATGGCACTAATACCCTTGGGAAAGGTATGAATCCAATTCTCCCTCCAGTTATGCATAAATAACAGGGAAGACTGGGCTCTTTAACCATGGCTAGGTAACCAGTCTAGAAGGGAAATTTTGAATTCAAACCTGTTAAACTCCATTTAAGAAATTGACCTTGAGTCGCATCCTGCTCATGTGGAGGGGTCGGTAAATACATATATATTAATAATTACTGGTGGTTGACCCTCAACCACAACCTTCTAGTACCTATATGATAAAAAGGAAGCGCGTGATGTAATGGTTAAAGTAATGGGAAATGGACTCGTCGCCACGAGTTCAAATCCTGGACGTGGTAACTGCATTTCACTTAGCGCTAATAACCTTGGGAATGCTATGAATTCTACTCTCCCTCTAGCTATGGGTAAATAGTAGGGCAGACTGGGCTCTTTAACCTTGGTTAGGCAACCGGTCTAAGAGAAGGAAAACTCTGAATTCAAACCTGTTAAACTCCGCTTAAGAAATTGACCTTGTGTCGCTTCCTGCTCGTGCGGAGGGGTTGGTAAATATATATATATATAAAGTAAAGTAAAGTCAACGGGGCGGCCTAAAGTCAGTATCAGCCAGTCAGCAAGGGAGTCTATCCCCTTTTCAATAGCGCTAGACCAAGGAGATTGTTTTAGCATCTGAGGTGGAGCGCCACACCTACCATCAGCTCCTTACTTTACCGCACAGATCCCTGTGCTACTCATACGCTGAGTGGGCGAGGACCGGTATCGAACTAGGAACCTTGCGATTCCTAGCCGAACGCTCTACCGACTGAGTGGTTTGCCATTAGACCAATTGGAAGAATATGGTCAGGACAGTCATATAGTTGCTAGAGTTTGATGTGACCAGTGGATTGATCAGATTGGATGGGGTCTCTCCAACTGCCCATCTAGCCCAATTAAGGGTCAAAGTGGAGTTTTGCATGTCATGGGACTCCTTAGTTTCTAGGTCATGGACTGCTTAGCCACCACAATCCTGTCTTTAGGAATTATATGTCGCCACCCATGGCCAACGGTAACTCTTATTAGGGAGGGTGTCCTACCCCTCTGCAGAAGTGCAGTTGGCATATTCTTCACCCACATGCACTGACAAGGTTGAGTACATACTATAAGGGAATTTTCAAAAGAAATCCTCCAGGTTTCAGGACTCCACTCACTGCTAGCGCCATCTTCTCACTCTCTGCTTAAGCGTAACAGCTGCTTATATAGTAAGCATCACACGTCAATGTGGTTCAATGATCATGATAAATGCCAATGCAATTGCACATGCGCACCTGTATGCGTTGAGGAGGATTTCTGGCTACCCCTGCAGCAATTTGTGGATACTTCAACCTCAGTAAACAACAGTTTATGGTACTCCATCACATCTACATTTTGTGAAACATGGAACTTTAGAAACAAATGTCTGGTTAAGATTATACATAGTAAGTTGGTTGGTTTAATGGCATATCATCACTTGTGGGTTATTTAATGCCAAATATTGTTTTTATATATATATAATTTTCATTAACATCATGTGTATTAATAAATTAGTAAAATAATTTTTATTAACTTCATATATATTAATAAATAGGAGGCACATGGTCTAATGGTTTATGGCTCAAAAGTTTTGCAATATTTTGGTAATATGAGGCACAATTCCAATTCAGCAGTCCTATATACTTTTTCTGAGGTTGTGAAGGTGATGAACCGCATTAGACAGTGAGATGCCAAGTTCATATGAGACTCTCTGAGTGCATCACACCGGATTTACAATTATGGCTTGGAACACAGCCTTGGAATCCATTTTTTCGGCCTACCTTACCATTCCTGATTGTTGAGTTCTTGCAACCCTAGCAAAATTTCTTTAACCATCTAATTACAATATTGTGATCAACTGTGCCTTTAACTCTTGTGCAACAAATGTTTTTGGTTGCTTCCATGGCCAAGTCGAATTCATAAAGCATAAATTCCCAAATCATATTAGTTTGGCACTTTATTTGTACATGAAATTGGCCATTTTTGCCCACTCTCAGAGGGATTATCAGGCCTCAAAAGTCACCTAAAACTCGGAATTGAGCACTTTTTTCACCATCAGTAAATTCAGGGCTTTAGAATCCATGAGAAAAAAGAAAAAAAATCGATAACGTACATTTTCATCAAAATACGTAGACTTATAACGGCTGAAAAATGGCATTTTGGGGGCACCTTTGAAGCTTCGTATCTCCCCCAATTCTCAAGCGACCTCAACCATCTTTTACTATGTGATACTCCTCATCGAACTCTATCAGAAAATCATATTAATTTGGCACTTTATTTGTACACGAAATTGGCCATTTTTGCCCACTCTCAGGCCTCAAAAGTCACCTAAAACTCGGAATTGAGCACTTTTTCCACCATCAGTAAATTCAGGGCTTTAGAATCCATGAGAATTGCACGTTCATCAAATTACACATAAAGTGAAGCAATGCATAATGTGCCAGCACACCAACTACCACAATACTACCACCCCAATGGGGTCACCTGTTGACATTGTCATAAGCCTACTGCATAATGGTAGGTTATTTATCAAGCACCATAACACCACAGAAACCAAGCAGCTCAGGACTCAAGGAATGGAATCACCCAAATGTATGAATGGAATATTCCTGAGCACCATAACACCACAGAAACCAAGCAGCCAATCAGGACTCAAGGAATGGAATCACCCAAATGTATGAATGGAATATTCCTGAGCACCATAACACCACAGAAATCAAGCAGCCAATCAGGACTCAAGGAATGGAATCACCCAAATGTATGAATGAATTTTCCTGAGCACCATAACACCACAGAAATCAAGCAGCCAATCAGGACTCAAGGAATGGAATCACCCAAATGTATGAATGGAATATTCCTGAGCACCATAAACACACAGAAATCAAGCAGCCAATCAGGACTCAAGGAATGGAATCATCCAAATGTATGAATGGAATATTCCTGAGCACCATGTTGTGCTTAGTTAGTTGTTGTTCAAACCAACAGTATTCCAACTCATTCCAACAGTCACAAGTATAGAGCATTCAGCGAGGATAGAACTCTCTATTCAGTAGTAATTGACCTGCACCCAGGATTAGTAGGTATTCTGCCTTTTCACATGTGCAAAGGAATTGAGAAGTAGCTTAACCAAACAGTAATGAAAGAATAAAAAACAATGAAACAAAAAAAGAAAACTCGAGACAGTATGTATATTTTAAAAGTGAGGTATTACTAAACAAATATACATATTGAAGGAAGATAAACAAGAGGTAAAGAAGAGTTAGATATTCTCTGATAGCCTCAGGGTAAAAAAAGATTATGAAATGTCTCTTTCAAGAGTTGTGTTCACATGTCTGGCTCATAAGATGAACTCAAGGAAACTGGCAAAGTCTACAATAAACCAACAAAATTCAATGACATGTTTGGTGCCAGGTGGTCTAAGGATTATCCCTCTGTTGCTAGGCAGCTTTCGACCTATGAGTCTTAGGGGTCTACCCTTGATGGTCAGGGATGGGTTTAAACAGAGAGGAGAGGTATGTGAACAGACAGGGATGAGTCTAAACAGAGAGATGTGTATGAGGGAGAGGAGAAACCTAAGATGAAGGCAGAACAGTAAATTGTTAAATAAAATGGAATACCAGATGAAAGACAATAGCAGAAATATAACTGATGAGAATTTTGCTTAACCATAACAACTTTGGTAGCTCAGTTGGTTAAGGCATCAGCCATGAAAGATGAGTTTCTGAAATATAGAATTTATGTTTGTCTTGTCTGAAGATATTTCTTATATTTTGTCACGTATTTGCCGAATTAAGAATAATAAATAAAAGAAAAAGAAAAAAATACACATAAATAAAGGAATTAACCCTTTATTTACATTCGGCGATGAAAGGGAGATAATTTCCTAAAAAGGAGTTATTAGAATTTAACCAAGATTTAACGGTCCAGCCTTTCAACAGTTGGGACAGAAAAATTGCCGGGTAAAGGACCATCTACGCGAATCTCGCATCCTCAAAATTATGAAGAGGAATAAAATAGAATATTCCAAAAGGAGAAAAAGAAACAAAAAAAAAGGATTATGAAAATTTGAAAACACAAAACAAGAGACTGAAACAGATAAGTAAAGCTGAACTGTATTTTTCCAAGAAGAACCTCTAACTCTCAATATCCCCATATGTTGGACATTTTTGATTCTCCCGCTTCTTCTAACTATTATTCTTGATTGAACAAAACAAGGAAAAGATCTATGAATTAATAAATTAAATCATTAATTATTAAAATATATTTTTGTTTTTAATGTTATTCTTTCTGTCAAAAATATATGTATTTTCTCTCAATTATTGTGGGTTTCTCAGAGGAATTAAAATCCGGCGTATTACACGCTTGAGAAGACGAACGTAACAATTTTGAATTCCAGCAATTCAACATAATCAACAAATAGTGGTGGATTGTATAAAAACTTTGTAATTTAAAAAAAAAAAATATAAATTGACCTCCAATTTTATGGTAGCTGATGTTCTTACCCCACTTTTAATTAAAAAGTGGGGTATTATTGCATAAATGCGTCCTGGCCTCCTGCCCTAAAAAACGTTAAGCAGTGACTGCTGAAAATCCATGCCTGTGCTACTGTTGAACTCCCTAGCTGTTTGAAAGGTTTTTCTCGAAAAGTTAATGCGATATGAAAGCGATATTTTACCCCCCCCCCCAAGTATTTTCTCGACAAGTAAATGTAAATATTTTACCCCCAATCCCACTTTAGAATATTTTTTTTAGTGGTTTGAAGCGTTTTTATCGACAAATAACTTTTTTTAGTGGTTTGAAGGTGTTAGAAGTAAGCCACTTCCCAGGGTTTTTTTTTATTATCGACAAGTAAATGTAAATATTTACCACCCCCTTTTAAAATATATTTTTTTCAGTATTTTCATTTTATCTTAATTAAAAAAAACTGTCACATATTTTAAAATAAATACAACCGAGTTTTGAAAAATAAAAACAATTAATACAGTCTTACCCCTCTGCAAAGGTGCAGTCGGTGTATTCTTAAGCCCCAGCCGACAGGGCTAATCTCTTTATTGGTTATTTAATGTCAAAGCCATCCTTGTAGAAGAACAGTAGCAGTATTATCTATCCCATAGCTGGGGCACATCTGTAGGTCTATCAGAAGACTATGAAATTTGCAAAGTAAAATGCAAACAGCCTCTTCCAGGATTTGAACTCAGGTCACAAATTTTGTTTCTGATAACATTTAATCATTGCACAAAGCAAAGTAAGGGCGAGTAATTCTATGTCAAATCATCCAGAAAAAAGTAAAATTGTCACCCACTTCAATTTTTCTGAAATTTTATCCATGTGTGGGCTATGTTAAAGTTAGACAATCCTCAAAGTTTAATCTTCCAAATCCAAAAATTGGCTGAGTTATGTCGATCTTTAGCTCTCCAAATTGGGGGGTGGGTGCAAAAAATGGAGACTTTTTGTAATCTATTTTTGTCTGTAAAAAAATGGAGACTTTTTGTAATCTATTTTTGTCTGTTAAAAAAATGTACAAAAATGGAGACTTTTTGTAATCTATTAAAAAAAATGAGTTCTAGAGCTTCCCTATTCCTAAAAATTGGTTTATAAAAACATTTTGGCCCAAGGAATTCAAAAAAGTTTTAGTCTTTTAAGTTATTAATCATTTTGATTTTTTCATAGGAAGATCAATTATCCTGATGTGGCATGCATCCACCGATTTTAGGAATTAGAAATTCAAATTTTGGGGATGGTCTAACTTGAACATAACCTGGGGGGGTGACATGGGCTGAATAATTTGACATGGAATTACCCGGGCCATTTTGAGTAAACTGCTAATAGCGTCAACTCTAGGTGACATTGTGAGGATGTAATAAGGAATAACAACAACAACCAGAGACATTTCTTAGGTTTGCAAATGTTGTATTGTTTGGGCAAGGAAAATATCTTCAGGTAATCCTTTTCAATATTTCTTTTCCAAACTCCGATTGTTACACAACGTGACCTCAGTTCATCTTGCAAAATGGATAATCTGGCTTCGTTCCAGAACCAAGGATTTTGCTGGAAAATCAGTGGTTGTATGTATATTAAAGAAAAATAATTCATCCTGGAATCTAAAAACAAAAGTATTACCACTAATTCAACAGGAGGTGGGCGTAGTGTAACGGTTATTGTTGTAAGAAATGGATATGGCAACTCGAGTTCAAATCCTGAACGAGGCTGTTTACATTTCACATAACACTAATACCCTTGGGAAAAGTATGAATCCAACTATTCTCCTTCCAGCTATAGGCAAATAGTAGGGTAGACTGGGCTCTTTAACCTTGAGATGGTAACCAGTCTAAGAGAAAGAAAACTCTTAATTTAAACCTTTTAAACTCTGCTTAAAAAATTGGGTGTCTATAAGGCATTTCCCAAGGGCATTTTCTTGTGGGGATTAAAATAAAACTAAAATAAAATTAGAATAAAAAAAAACAATCAACTACCATGGGCCTTTGTTGGATATTGTACAAACGGAAATAGAATTTCCGGTTGAATTAAAAAGAGGGGGGATGAAGAAGTGTAACAAAAGACTTCATCTGGACAAACGGGAATTTGAACAAAGAGAAATGACTTCCGGTCAAGGAACAAAAGGATGTGTGGGCGGTCGTCAATACTTAAGCGGTCATCAGGCAGCCCAGAGGCAGACCCCAGGAGACAGCGAACAAAGCACAAGGAGTCTGACCGTCGACACGGTCGAGCGCTGCTGCGGGCAGTGAGGCTCGCTCACCACCTTCCACCACACCAGCAGTAGTAGTACCCATTATCAATGCCCGCCACTCACATCCACCATGTACAACCGAGATGAGAGAAATAATGTCAAATCTCCTACTACATAGAGCATGCCTTGTGAAGTCATTTAAGTGACCACTAGATACGTCGTCTAGGGGTTAGAAACGATCTCCACTGTATACCAACAACGTATACGATTCAGAGTAGCGTGAGTTTGAAGATGCCAGTATATAACATGTACGATTTTGTTGCCTGAGTAGCGAAAGAGCGCTATGCAACACCTTCACCAGAAAAACCCTCCATGCATGTGCCACAAAAAATAACTGACTCCCCACCCCAAAAGAATATCTCGGCAATTTCGAGTTTAGGCCGTAACTGGGTCTAGTTGCTCCTACTAGCCAGGGAGATATTCCCTTGCTACAGGCAACTATGACCCGGTCAATAAAGCCTAAGTCACAAAAATACCCCCTGCCTTTGTCTCTTTCTTTTTTGTTCCTCAAATTCCTTCTTTTCAGCGCGACCACTGAATGAGATGGGGTTGAAGCAAAAAGCCTAAGAACATGCGACCAAGAATATCCAGCTACATTAAACCTTAAAACACCCAAAACCTCTTCCTACCCCATACTTTTTTTCTTTCTTTGTCCATCTGTAATTACTACAAGGATGAGAGTATAGTATCTGTTCATCCTGTGCATGCTCAAAATGTTACTCTATAGCACTTTTACTTAGTGTTTATATTGTTTATATTGTATTGAGTTCTCTCCCCTCCTCCACTCGCATAGAGAAGAGAGAGAGAAGAGAGAGAGAGAGAGAGAGAGAGAGAGCGAGCGTTCTCTTTCATTGGTATCGCCTGAAATAAAACGTATATAAGCTCCTTTCTATTGAATCCTTCGAAATTACATACAATCCTAACACAATCTTCACACTTAGGACCAATATGTATTATCTGTGCCTATTAAAATGAGAAACATTGTAAGAATTTAACTGGCTGCTACACTTACTTTAGCAAACTGCTTCCTTCAGGTTATCAGTGGTGCCAAAACCCGGGAATGAACCAGGGACCTTCAGATTATCAGACAGTCGTAGTCGTCGTAATTGCTTTGCTCTCCCAGCAGTTCTAGTCTTCTCACTAGCACTATCCAACTATATCTTCTCTTCCACTCGTTTCAACAGCCAAAATGCTACTGCAAACTTTCTCGCCGACCTGGGAGGGCAGGTCCCTAAATATCCCATTGCTGTGTTTCATCCGGGTTCCTCCCTCTGAATTGCACGTTCGACATTCATCAGCAGGTGTCAATCCTCACGTCGAGACTTTACATCCGGGTTACTCTGCACTGCTTGTGCGGAATTTCACCAGCATTTCAGCAACAAAGAGTTGACAAGTTCAATTTCCGTGGTCATTCGCCACACTCCTCGCCCTCGCACAGGCCACACATATCCGGACTCGTTTCGTTCGTGGGGGCTGGGAATCTGCTCATCCACACTTACTAAATTACTATTAACTCACACCTTGTGTATGTTTAGTGTCTTTCTATTTTTATTTATTTATTTTTTTTTTTTTTTTTGTAACAAAAGAGCAATAAATTATTTTTGAAGTTGAATTCTACAAATTAAAAAATACGAATCTATATCTAAAAATACCTTTTTAATCCAGAAAGAATCTTACTCTTACATGATGAGCATTATTTTAGCACTGCCAATTTGTTGGCTCATTTTCATTTTAAAAACCAATTAAAATTAATTATAAAATTGCATTATAAAATTCATACATTGATAAACCAACACTGAAAATTTCATTAAAATCGTATAATTCCCTGATTTTTGGTAATTTTTTTTTAATCAGGGGGGGGGGCTAAATTTATTTTGTACAATACGGATTTTACTGCATCTTTGGCAGTGCCTAGCATTATTCATTTCTCGCAAGGTGGCTCATAGTTCTGTCTTTAAAAAATATTTAATCAATTAGTTTTTTTAGGAAATATGCTTTAAAAAATAGTGACATATAAACTATGTTATTAAACAAATCTCAGTAGGGTTAAATTTCGTTTTGAAACTGCGAAGAAAAAATCTAAAAAAAAAAAATTAACATTAAAGAAAATGGATGCAAAAAGCCACTTTCTAGGGGCCGGGGTGAGATAGACCCTGTGGCGTAGTGGCTAACTGCAACAGTGAGTTCGAATTACAGTCGTGCACTTTTGGGAAAGGTATGAACTCCCTCATCCACCCAGCTTTGTGTTGAATAGTACCGCTGCTGTTCTTCTACAAGGATAACTTTGATATTAAATAACCCACGAAGGTTGATATGACATTAAACAAAGAAACCAAACCAAACCAAACCGAACCGCTTTCTTTTAGTTTGGCTGACATTAAGAAGCATATATAGCAGTCATTCTTTGGTAAGAAGAAGTAAAAGTTGGGGGTTTTCCGAAAGTAATTATTTAAATTTCCCATAAACTAACCCTTGTGTCTTCTATTAATGCCAAGTTTTATTGCAAATTTTTTAAGTTACATTTTCTGTTTTGGGATTTCATTTTATCTTTTTTTTTTTTTTTGTTCCATCAATAAATCAAGTTTCTGTCACGTAGAATATTTATTTTGTCGTCATAGTTTTTGAAACGTCAGTCTTCGACAATGTTTGTTTTTTGTTGTTTTTTTTTTTTGTTGACATTTTGCATAATGAGATGAGTAGCAAACTCTTTCACATTTTTCGTTTTGTCTTAATTAAAAATAGACATGATGAAACCGTTAGGTAAAAATAAAAAAACCTGTTAAGTTCAGTTATTTGGCGGGAGACATTTTTTGCCGTTTCACCGGTTATACATCACGTGACTAATAGCAATCGGCACGAAATTCAAAACTTGTTTAGAGTTGATAAAGTTTTGTCAGTTAAGATACACAACACAACACAGTTCATTGTTTAAAGTAGGAATGAGTGCATTTTACTATTATGTTTCTGACTGAATCGATTTATTTTTTTTTTCTTGGATGAGTAAAAACGTTTGAACTCTTAAGTAAAACTTTGGATTCGTTTTGAATGTAAGTTATTTCTTTTTTTTATCAGAAATTTCCATTTGCTTTTAGATTATTTCATTTCCTCGTTTTCGTTTAACTTTTTTTTTAACCTATTATTATTATTTTTTTTTTTTTTTGGTTGTTACCTCTTTTTTCTTTTAGTTTTATGTTGAATGATTCATTATTTTATACATTGTGACTAAGTCTGTCTGTATCTTCTCGTGCGATCTTTCGATGAAATTGCGATCGTGTTCGTTACGTTACAACAGTCGAAATTCTCATTTAAAATAATATTTATTGCGGACATTTACAAAAAAGAAAGTAAAATAAAAAGTCAATTGAAGCAGTGTAAAATATTGAGTGATACATAATTCTAATGAGATTAAATTAAAGTAATTAATGTTTTTTTGTCAGTTTGTTTTTAACAGTAACCGCTTGGAATCCCGTATCATTTATCTACCCGTTTCCCACAGGAAAAACAATTATTTGTCTATTTATATTTTTATCTTTTAGATGAAAGTATTGTCAACCAATATTATTATTTTTATTTATTTATTTTGCTGTTCTTTTTTATCTTCGCAACAAAAAGTAATTAAAGTTATGATAAAAAAAAAATAAAAAATAATAATAGTGATAATTTGCTAATGTTTACTGTTTAGTTTAACGATTATTTTCAATTGTTTTTATTTTTTTATAAAAATAGAAAAACTGAATTTCTTGTTTATTACTTATTATAATTAATGTTTACTGTTTAGTTTAACGATTATTTTCAATTGTTTTTATTTTTTTATAAAAATAGAAAAACTGAATTTCTAGTTTATTACTTAATATATAATATACATTTACTCCTTACAGGAAAAAATATCGATACAAGTCAATTAGTATGATATGATCCTTATAAAAATAAATAAATAAATAAAACTAGAATTTTTGATTTTATTCTTTTATCCCATATTCATTATTATTGACTATGATTTATTCCAGTAACTGTGGTTTTGAATTACAAGTAGTAATTATTGATTTAAAACAAGGAAGATAATGTTTAATGAAAGAAAACGAACCCCAGTAATATTTTGATGGTTCTCTCAGTCGAACATCCGCTTAGAAATCGCAAGGTTCCGGGTTCGATACCGACCCTCGCCAACTCAGCGCATGCGTAACACAGCTTTGATCTGTGCGGTAAAGGTGAGGAACTGATAGTACGTTTGGTACTCTACCTCAGACACAAAAACAAGCTCCCTGGTCTAGCGCTAGTGAAAAGGGGATAGACTCCCTCGCTGCCCGGCTGGTACTGACACTAGGCCACTCCGCTGACTGTACTTAGTACAGTCAGTCAGCGGAGTGGCCTAGTACAGTGTACTACAATTGTTCTGTCGCATGTACCGAACTCTTACTATACGAAAATAAAACAATACTAGTTCTCTGTCCTTGGACCAATTTTTTAAATTATTTCTTATTATTAACATAACCGTCATTTAAGTGACCATCAAAAAATATGTTTAAATTCAAAATTAGTTAACTGCCTGTTATGTTATTGTTCACTTACTAATAACATGAAAATAAAAATGAGTAGATTAAAAAAAAAAAAATAAAATAAAAAGTTTTCATTTTACTTTGAAAACATGTCAGATATAAAATATGTTTATTAGAAAATTTCTAAAAATAATAAATTTTCATTAAAATTAAATACGTGAGGAGAATAAAAGCTGTTATTTTGTTTTATTTTATCTTTAATGTTAAGCTATATTGATGTTGGTCAGTTTTTTCACGTCTAAAAATTCTCTACAAATTTCATCACAGTAAAAAAAAAGATTGGAATTAAAAACAAACTTAGATAACCCAGAAGCATTAATCGGAAATATGTGAAATAAATAAATAGATAATCTGATTTATTAAGCAAATATTTTGTAGGGACTGGCAATTTTGTCGTCTGCTAGAAATTTTAAAAGCGAATTAAAAATAATTAAATTTATTATTTAAGGTCAAACTTTGTCTAAATCAATAAGTAGTAACATAATAACCATCATTAAAAAAAGGAAAATATCATTACATATGCAGTGTATTTTTGATAGATTTAAAGCTATTTGTTTTGGTCAATTTCGACGCGATCCGTCATTCAGCCTCTTTTTCAATAGTTTTAGGCGCTTGTTTACAATTTTAAAATAACATTTGGGATGGAAAAAAATTACCAAAAATCAGGTAATTATCCGATTTTAATGAAATTTTCAGTATTGATTTAACAATTAATGAATTTCATTTATCAGTTATTTTATTTCAAAACTTTAATTTAGTATTTTTGCTATGAAAAATTAATATATAAAATTCATTTAAAATAAAAATATGTTAATTTTAAAATGTTATATTTTTAGATTCTAGAAATAGATATCTATTTAATGCAAACCTTATTTTAGACATATAAAGTAATAGGTTTTGAAGAAAAACTCTATTGAAAATGTACCCACCCCTCCTTTTTAAGCAGAAAAAATATCAATGTATAATTTGTTTCTTTTATAAGATAATAGCCAATTAAATAATTACCGAAATGAGTAAAAAAAAATCTCCAAAAAATTAATTATCTAATATTTTTTTACATTTTATTTTTTGATTTTCGGTACTTATTTTCTCATAGAATAACCACCGTAAAAAAAATTATTTTGTTTCTATTCATAACTTCGGTCTTTTATCTCTTTATTTATACTGTAATTAGTATTGAAAATGACCAACTCGCAAAACATTTTACGCCCCCAACATAAGGGGGGTCAAAATTAAGTGGCCTGAAAAAATGAGAAAGTTTTGAAATAAAATAAATAATGCATTATAAAGAATGTTTATTGATAAATAAACACTGAAAATTTCATTAAAATCCGATAATTCCTTGATTTTTGGTAAATTATTTTCTGTGTGTGGGGGGGGGGGGCTAAAGTCATTTTGTCAAAAATGCATTTTAGGCTCATTTTGCCAGTAAAGGTAGTTTCAATTTGCCAACTGGTTGAAAAGATGTTTTCATAAGATATTTTTTTTGTTTTGTTTTTTGAAACTTGCATCTTTCCACTACATAAACAATAAACAGTTATTTCCTATAAGTCTAACATAAACAAAGGGGAACCACTCTTGACTGATAAATTATTTATTTATTTTCCCATTAAACTAACCCTAACCCTAACACCGTTTTTCTTTTTCCTAGTAGATCAATAAATAAATAATTTATCAGTCAAGAGAGGTTCCCCTTTGTTTGTTACACTTATAGGATATAACCACACACACACATATATATATATATATATATATATATATATATATATATATGGTGGGAGTCAAAAATTTCAAGAACAGGTTATCTCATTAACAACAGGTTATCTCGCTGCCATGGTCTCTAGCAGATCCGTAAGTTAAAAAAAAAAGACTTGACAACACTTAATTTAAGATAACAACCAGTTCTCAGAACTACTGAAATTCCAAGAACATGTTCTAACAAACGGGTACTAAGTGTTACCGTGATATGAAATATTCCACTTTGGCCCTTACTTGGGCTAGACAGGCAGTCGAAGAGGCCTCATCACTCAGCTGTTCATGTCAAGCCCTAGCAAACATGATTGTCCCAACTATATTCTTCAAATTGCTCTTCTGGCAAATACCCATTATGGCTATTTACCCATAGCTGGAGGGAGAGTAGTTGGATGCATACCTTTCCCAAAGAGTATTAGCACTGTGAAATGTAAACAGCCTCGTCCAGGTCCATTTCCTACAACTCTAACCATTACATCCCATGCCTCTTACCATTTTTTCTTCTTCTAGACTATTTTCTTATTATGCTTATGATATATATATATATATATATATATATATATATATATATATATATATATATATATGAGTAAAGAAATAACAAAAGACTTAGAGATTTAGCACTATAGTTATTTCATCCCTGAAATAGACTATAATGCTAAATCTCTAAGTCTTTTGTTATTTCTTTACTCATATATTTGCTCTGTGACTCTAACATTAAGAGCACACATTGAGCTCTCAAACTGCGACTTGGTTTTGTTTAAATAAAACTCTTGTGTCGTAAGGAAGATTTCTTTCTCTGGACTTTTGGATTATATATATATATATATATATATATATATATAAAAGAAAAGTATGTTTCTATTGCCTCCTAATTAATTCTAAGGGCGTTTTCAATCATTGTAAAATGGATATTCACCACAAAGAAAATGACCACAAAATCCTAAATCTGGTTCTTGTCCAAGAATGACATGTTTTTTGCCAACAGTATTCAAAATCAATCACTATTTCTCTGGAAAATAGTTCCATCTTTTATTAACCTTAAAAATATTAGTTAACCAAAAGATTTTATGAAGCGTTCATTTTTCTGTTTGTTTTGGCCCCTCCTCCCCATTTCTCTATCTTTTTAGAATCCAGTGCAAATATCTATCATCAAATGATCAGTTTTATTGTATAAGAAGTAAATGTGTGGTTCTTATAAATACGTTAGAAGACTGAATAACCTTCCAACGTAGGTGAATATATACATAAATGAATCTGAACAAAGAAGTACAACATAACAACAATACAGACTTTATTGTCTGAGCACGTGGAACATGACATACATGACAAGATACAGATAGGATGAAAGTCCTTTGGAAGAAAGAGTTTATGAAAATATGAAAGTCACTTACTGATTGGGGGGCAAAATCCCCCACTTAATGGACAGACACCATGTGTCTAGTCCATCTTTTGTGGATGGCAAACCAAGAGAGAGAGAGGCAGAGGG
>CM042141.1:121961134-121971134 GCA_023376005.1 Doryteuthis pealeii | reverse complement strand
TATGTTTAGCTCACTGATAAATGGTAAAAAGACGATTATCAAAAATGTTGCTAAACTGAATTATGGCATCTTTTATATTTTTATATAAATATATACCGAGCAACATATATATATATAATATATATATATATATAATAATATGATTCAACTGCAAAATTATTTAGATATTTCCATTATTATTTACAGTACTGGAATACTAGTCTAATAGAAAATAATTGACATCACGTTCTGAAATCAGTTCAACACTAAAATCAATACAAAAGGTAATATGTATCAATAACAATTTTATTAGAAGAAGAAAAAAAAAAGTATCAGTGTAAATTCCTTTGTAAGAAATTAGGATATAATCTTTCTAAATTGTACTGAACAATTTTCATCTTAGTATTTTCATACTTGCTGTGATAGAAAAGTAGCAGAAAATAGAAAATTATATGGAGAGAAAAAAAAAAGTGAACAGATTCATCAGTTCCATGTCAGAAATGATTGAATATTTTTCTCTGAGAAACTCTTCTGATATGCAGAGATGCTGATAAGTAAGCGTCCTGCGTCCCTGATGCACAAAAATCTGAAAGGACGCAGTAAAATTGGATCCATGCATCCCAGTGTTTTTCTTTATTCTTCCCTCACCATTTAGGCTAACTGTAAATACATTTCAATAGTTTCTTAGAAACAAACTACACAGGATAGGTTACAAGATAGAAGTTGGCTTTAGTTGGGACCCATAAATTTTCCTAGGGACTTATTCAAAGAAAATATGTACATTCAGGACGTATTAAATCAAAAATCTATCAGCATCACTGGATATATATTATTTTAATTTTTCGGTCTGTTGTTCTCATCTTAATTGTGAAATACACATACACCATATTTCGGCTGCCCAGTCAGGTGGGGCTGTAGAATACACCGACTGCACCTCTGTACTGGGATAATATGCCCCCTCCCAATGGGGCCACCTATTGGCTGTGTGTGGCAACCCATGGTACTTAAGGATGGAATCCTGGTGGCTGAGCAGTCCATGACATGAAACACTCTACTTTGGCCCTTACTTAGGCTAGATGGGTGGTCGGAGAGGACTTCTCCGATCAATCAGCTGGTCATGTCAAACCCTAGCACATATATAATTGTCCCGACCGTATTGCTTTTATGGCAAACCCCCCAACCTTTTTTCATATATGTGCTAGAAGGCGGTGGATGAGGGTCTTAGTGTCCTGGGTATGACATTAAACTGCATCTAATCGTGAAGTTCCAATGCTGGAGATCTGGAGAATGTGGAGTACCTCTTGATCACCATTACTCTCAGGTTCACTCAGACCTAGAGTGGTAGTACCTGTTAGGGCCCCATTTACAGGATACACCTGAAAAGTAAAATTGATTACCAACTGTTGTCTTGCACTTAATTTGTTTAAAAACAAACTATTGCGATACAAATCATATACAGTGATGCTGATAGCTTTTTGATTTAGTGTGTCCTGGGACACATATTTGTTTTGAATGAGTCCCCGGGAAATTTTATGGGTTCCAACTAAAACCCTTTTACTCCTACCTTGTAACCTATCCTGTATAATTCATTTCTAAGAAACTATTGAAATGTATTTACAATTAGCTTGAAATGTTGATGAAAGAAAAAAGAAAAACACTGGGATGCATGGATACAATTTTACTGTGTCCTTTTAGATTTTTGTGTATCAGGGACACAGGATGCATGCCTATCAGCATCCCTGCATATATATAAAAAAAAAGATTTAGCATTAAATAACCCATTAAAAAAGATTTAGCATTAAATAACCCATTGATATGCCATTAAACCAAACCAATGTTTCAGCCAATGTACCCTCCAGCCTTCTTGGGTGTTTCTTGTAATCTAATGGGGTTGATTGTTCTCATTCCATTACAGGTGTTATTGTTTTTGTTATCTCAGTTTAGTAATGATTCAATTTGAGAAATTATTTAAAATAATTCAACTGTTGTGCAAACAAAGCGTTGAAGAATATATGATGACTTCACTTAAATAATGATGGCATTATTTTTGCATGCCTATTAATTTGAGAAGCGTCATGATCATTTTAAAAAAATATTCTGACTGTATCCTCTGCAGAGGGTTAAGAACTCCTTAAAAAGGAGTGTCCTAGATATGACACTAAAGTGCATCTGATGGTGAGGCTCCATTTCTGTAGATACAGGAAGGGTGGAGTTCTCCTTCATATAGAAATTTGTTGGGTGATTAGCATCCAACTGTGTTGCAAGCTGAGTATGCTGTTGGTTTGAACAACAGCAACTAAGCACTACTGACTAGTGCCCAAAAAAGCTGGTATTTATGGAACCCAGGAATACTCCATTCATGTATTTGGGTGATTCCATTCCTTGAGTTCTGATTGGCTGCTTGGTTTCTATGATGTTATGATGCTTCATAAATACTCTGGCATTCTGCAGTAGGCTTGCAACAAGGTAAGATCTATATTAAGTTATGGCTTCCTTGTTGTCTTGTCTTATCAATTCGATGGTAATTGGAACTCTTCTACCAGTATGATGTTTATTCTACACTTCATTGCCATTATTCCCAGGTCCACCCTCATCTGGAAATGTAGTACCTGTCTACTAATTCCAGAGGCTTATCATCCAGTGTAAAGATATCTCCATAGATAATCTGTCTATAGCAGTCCATGTCTTTCCTATGCATATATCGACATTGCTTTCTGTAGATGAGATATTACTACCTAGGTATGTGAACTAGTCTACTAATTCCAGAGGCTTATCATCCAGTGTAAAACACATAAGCTTCTACAACCCAATGGCCTTTACTATGAATTTTTGAGATGAGGCTTGATAATTTGTATTATTCACACTATTATCTTCATCTTTATTGTTATCTGCACAATGTTTCAGCTGATTTGGTTCCCGAGTCTGAAGAAGGCTGGAGAAACGTTGTGCAGATAACAATAAAGATGAGGACAATAGTCCGAATAATCCAAATAATACCAATGGTTCTTGTTGCTTAATTGGTAAAGCAGCTGGTGTGATTAACCAGAGTCCAAAAGACAAAAGGAGACGTGAGTTCAAGTCTCATGGAGTGCATATCCTTTATTATTGTCGTGGATCTCCATTATTAGTCAATATCTTTGAAATGATGACCCAATTTTGTTTTGATTCAAAAAAAAAGAAAAAAAAAAGCAATTGAAAAAAAGTTAAAAGATGAAAGAAAATACTAGTCAAACTTAATAATGATTGACAATGTTTCATCTAGAAATAAAAAATAAATAAAACATACTATTAACACTACTAGTGTGTAAAAGTAGAATAATCTTATCTTTTTTTTTTGTGTGTGTTATTATCGGCTTGATGCTGAATACTGATAATAAGCATTGACGTCTTTTTAGATTGAATGAATCTAAAGGAAATTCCCCCTCTCTCTTTCTCTCTCTCATTCTTTCTCTGTCTCTTACTCTCTCTTTCTCACCCTCTCTTTCTCTTTCTCTCTCACTCTCACTCTTTCTCAACCTCTCTCTCTATCTCTTTATCTCATTAGTATTCTGAAGTAATTTTTTTCTCTCTCTTTCCCTCTTTCTCATCAATATTCTGCCAGTAATCTTTCTCTCTCTCTCTCTCTCTCATCAATGTTCTGCCAGTAATCTCCAATCTTAATCTCCCCTCTCTCTCTCCCTCTTATTTATTCTTTCTTTGTCTCTTTCTTACCCTCTCTTTCTTTGTCTCTTTCACTCTTTCTTTCTCTCTTTCACTCTTTCTTTCTCTCTTTCACTCTTTCTTTCTCTCTTTCACTCTTTCTTTCTCTCTCTCACTCTTTCTTTCTCTCTCTCACTCTTTCTTTCTCTCGTTCTCAACCTCTCTATCTCTTTATCTCATTAGTATTCTGGAGTAATTTTTTTTCTCTTTCTTTCCCTCTTTCTCATCAATATTCTGCCAGTAATCTTTCTCTCTCTCTCTCTCTCTCTTTCCCTCTAATATTCTGCCAGTAATCTCTCTCTCTCTCTCTCTCTCTCTCATCAATATTCTGCCAGTAATCTCCAATCTTAATCTCTTCATATTGAAAGCAAAAAATTTCACAAACAACTTTGTTATACCAGAAAATATCTTATCTTTTTTTTCTTTTTATTTCCTGTCTGAATGTCTGAGACAAGGCATTGTTATTAATAATTAGGAAGAGTTTGTTTATCTGTCCTCTCCAGACTGTCAAACAATTTGATGTGGAACTATCAAGTCTGTTCTATGCAAAGGCAGGGGAAGATCTTCTTAAGGTCAAAAAAATGCTCGTCTCCAATTGGGAAAACTGAAGTTCTCATTGGTAGATATTGGAAGCCATTTTGTAATTAATCACACAATTCAAATTTCCCAATTTCAGAAGAAAATCTAAATGGTTTTACTAAAATAATTATTCATGTTTTATTAAACATTATTAAGTTTAAATATATATTAATCACACAATTTAAATTTTCTGATTTCAGAAGAAAATCTAAATGGTTTTACTAAAATAATTATTCATGTTTCATTAAACATTATTAAGTTTAAATATATATTCACCAACCCCTCTGCTAAATAGGATTATTTGGATTATTCAGACTATTGTCCTCATCTTCATTGTTATCTCGCTGTACCACGTTTCGACCGATGTGCCCTCCTGCCTTCTAGTCAGACTCAAGAGCCGTCACGGAACTTTGAACAAAAAAACCAAACATGGCAATTGATCAGCTAGTTATTCAGTAATTTCCTTCTTTTTTTCTTCTAACCGCCCTGTCGGCTGGGGCGTTAGAATGCACTGACTGCACCTCTGCAGAGGGGTAAGACTCCCCCAATGGGGCCACCTGTTGGCCGTGGTTGGCGACCCATGATGCTTAAGGATAGAGCCCAGGTGGATGAGCAGTTCATGACCTGCAATACTCCACTTTGGCCCTATCTTGGGCTAGACGGGCGGTCGGAGAGGCCCCCTCCGATCAATCGGTTGGTCACATCAAGCCCTAGCACCTATATGATTTTCCCAACCCTATTGCCCTTATGGCAAGCCCCAACCCATTTTTTATCATATGGGTGCTAGAAGGCGGTGGCTGCGGGTCTACATGTCCTGGGAATGACGTTAAACTCTATCTGATGGTGAGGTTCCAGTTTTGGAGAATGTGGAGCACCCCTTGATCACCATTGCTCCCTGGTCCACTCTGACCCGGAGTGGTAGTACCTGTTAGGGTCCCATCTATGGGTTAAATAGAAAAATGTATTTATAAAAAAATAGTATTATCCATTAAGAATTGATTTATTTCAAAACTTTATCGGCATTAAATAACCCACTGAGGTTGATATGCCGTAAAACAAAACAAACCAAATTTTTTCTTCTAATGAGTATCTTCATTTTTGTTGTTTTCATCCTAATAACTGATAAGAAAAGCCAGAAAGCACACCAGCCAAAACTGTTATACAAATAAGAAAGATAAGGTTTCTAATGAAAAAAAAAAAAATCACCTTTTTTGGTAATGTTTTTCTAAATATTGCTCTATGGTCAGATAGATCACTTGCGGTTAATAACAATTAAACCAGAATATTATTTAAGAAGAATTGTTTTATGGTATAGGCGATAGTCAACATATTCAAAATAGTCAAATTAAGTGTTGGAAATCAATTGCACCAGATTGGTTATGTTAGTTGCTTTGATGTGTAGCCTCCACATAAGTGAAAAAACCTATTCAACCACATTTCCATGTACAGTGCAGTATTTAAACATAAAGAAAATGTTAATGTGGATCACAAAAGATCATAGGGCAAACAACAACAACAAAAATTTTTTTATCAGTGAGACATTGATAAAAATTTATACATATATAAACAACCTTAGTATTATCTGCGTTATTCGGACTATTGTCCCCATCTTCATTATTATTTGTACAGCGTTTCGACCGATATGTCCTCCGGCCTTCTTCAGGTATTTCTTGTCGGACTCTGGAACCTTCTTTTCGAACTCTGGGACTTTCTGTCATAATCGGGAGCCGTCACGGAAGGTTCCCGAGTCCGAGAAGGTTCCCGAGTCCGACAAGAAATACCTGAAGAAGGCCGGAGGGCATATCGGCCGAAACGTTGTACAAATAACAATGAAGATGGGGACAATAGTCTGAATAACGCAGATAATACTAATCTTCAAGCCTCATCTCAAACATTCAGAGAAATAAACAACCTTGATAAACTTGTAGATACATCAAACATAAAGAAATTGATTTATGGTTTGACTGGATTGTATTCGGTCTATAGGGATTTGATAAGCATTTTCTTTTTTTCAGATGGAACCCATCAAAAATGCAAATATCTACAGCATTTTAGGATGGCAGGAGCATTGCCAATATAAGAAGCTCAAGTGATGAGTTATATCTTTTTTAAGGTTTCCAAGATATTCACCAGCAAATTTTATATATACATGCCAAATTTAATTGCTTTATCTTGAATCCTTTTTGCTGTAAATAGGATTTGTCAATGAAAACACTACGTTGTCAAAAAATTAAGGGCCTTTTTTTGTCCAAATTTTATAACTTCAAGTGTTTATATTTTTAAAAAAAGTTATGAATGGATTTTGATAATTTAAAAACCCAAAATCTTATATCAATCTATATTTTATAAATAGAAGCGCGTGGTGTAATGGTTAAAGTCAGGGGAAATGAACTCGTCGCCCTGAGTTCAAATCCTGGACGTGGTAATTGCATTTCATTTAGCGCTAATATCCTTGGGAAAGGTATGAATCCTACTCTCCCTCCAGCTATGGGTAAATAGTAGGGCAGACTGGGTTCTTTAACCTTGGTTAGGCAACCGGTCTAGGAGAAGGAAAACTCTGAATTAAAACCTGCTGAACTCCGCTTAAGAAATTGACCTTGTGTCGCATCCTGCTCGTGCGGAGGGGTTGGTAAATATATATATTTTATAAATATCATATTTGTTATAGCAAAATTAAATTAAAAATTTTTTTTTTTTTTTGTGCATTGATATGAAAATATTGACATGAGGTCATAAAAAGGCAGGGAAAATACTTTATTGACTGAATACTGATGCTATGAATTGATATAAATATAAGATTTAGTCAGAAATAACTTCAGATGATTGACAACACAATTTTGCTAATAAATGGCGTTAGGTCATAGAAAGGCAGGGTAAAATACTTTGATGACTTAACACTGATGCTATAAAAAAAAAAAGTAAAGTCGACGGGGCGGCCTAAAGTCGGTATCAGCCAGTCAGCGAGGGAGTCTATCCCCTTTTCAATAGCGCTAGACCAATTGTTTTTGGCGTCTGAGGTGGAGCGCCACACCTACCACCAGCTCCTTACTTTACCACACAGATCCCTGTGCTACTCATACGCTGAGTTGGCGGGTTCCGGTATCGAACTAGGAACCTTGTGGTTTCTAGCTGAACGCTCTACCGACTGAGCTAACCCGGCCCCTTTGTCAAAAATGATCTGATAGACAACACAATTTAGATGAAAAGTGACATACAGTCATAAAACGTCAGGGAAAATACTCTGATGGCTGAATAATGATACTACAAATTTATATATAGTTTGTTAAAAAGGAATTTTGAACTTATCACTAGTTTCAAATCCTGCCAATGAATAAAAACAAAAAGTGTCAACACCACATAGAGACCTGTTTATAACACCCACTCTGCACACTGGTTGGCTCCAGCAATAGCCAATCCGATGCACAGAAACCAAGGTCTACAATGACAAAACTTGATATTAGCCAGTTTAACTGCTAGCATTAAAATTGATGGGTGACACTCTAGAGAGTGATTCTGTCTAGTGGGATTTAACTAGCAAGGGGGTTATTATGTTGAAAGACCTAAAATCCCTCAATGAACCAGCAATAGCATAACTGACGGTGCCACCCAGTGCTCTTTAATTGTACTGGCATAATTCAAACATTAACATATAGATGACCCATTAATGCATTGGTTTGCCATTGTAAGCAATGATGCTATTGATGCTTTTATTTTAGGAGGAGAAAAGGAGTCTGATTAGTATTTTATAGTTATCTCCATTATATATGAGATTTGGAGGAAGCGCGTGGTGTAATGGTTAAAGTCATAGGAAATGGACTCGTCGACCCGAGTTAAAATCCTGGACGTGGTAATTGCATTTCACTTAGCGCTCATACCCTTGGGAAAGGTATGAATTCTACTCTCCCTCCTGCTATGGGTAAATAGTAGGGCAGACTGGGCTCTTTAACCTTGGTTAGGCAACCGGTCTAGGAGAAGGAAAACTCTGAATTCAAACCTGTTAAACTCCACTTAAGAAATTGACCTTGTGTCACATTCTGCTCATGCGGAGGGGTTGGTAAATATATATATATATTGAGATTTTGGATAACTAAATAAATTTAAAAAAATGACATGCACTGCAAAGAAAGACCCCAAAAAGTTATAATTCAATTGTAAATTGGAATGAAAATTGGTTTATTCTCTAATGAGAATTTCCAGAAATGTATTGAAAAATTCCATAACTCTTAACATCCTGTTGAGAATTTTCTAAGTCCAGAGCCCCATTCCTATAAGGATTTATCTAATAATAATGGCTAAAAATGACCTTTGCATCTAAAGTTACCTGTTATTTCCCTTAAAGCAAAGAATTCTAAATATGTTTAATATTACATTTAAACAAAGGATATCGTTTGGGGTAGATTAGAAAAATGAATGTGGCTTCCGGACGGGTAGAATGGGGTGGTATAGGACGTTAAGAGTTAAATTCAAATTGGAATCATTCTTTTATGATTGAATACGCAATTTATCTGAAAGGTGGTATGAGGCCATAGAAAGTCAGGGAAAATACTTTGATGACTGAATAATGATGCTATGAATTTATAGGAAGAAAAGACAAAATTATATTTTATAAAAAATAAAATTGCTGGAAATTTTTCTGTTATCCTAATACAAGTTGATTAGCTAAAATTAATTATTCAATTTTTTTTTTTTTTTTCATTTCAGTAAACAATGACAATGTCATCCGAGGAAAAATCCAAAATTTTTGTTGAGAACGATTCTGTAGTGAGTGAAAAATGTGAAGAAAATATTTGCAAATCTGAAACTTGCAACCACAAGGTGAGATTTTATTGGATTATTTATTTTCTTTGGCTCTGTATGAAAAAGTTATAAACTATGAAACCAAATATTGTTGGCGGTGCGTGGTGTAATGGTTAGAGTCGTAGGAAATGGACTCATTGACCCGAGTTCAAATCCTGGACGAAGCTACAGTTCACATAGCGCTCAATACCCTTGGGAAAGGTATGAATCCAACTACTCTCCCTCCATCTATGGGTAATATAGTAGGGCAGACTGGGCTCTTTAACCTTGGTTAGGCAACTAGTCTAGGAGAATGAAAACTCTGAATTCAAACTGCTTGAGGTGGTTACTACTAGAATAGGCTTAGTCCTGTAAAAATGATTCAAAGTTATATTTACTTAAAGATACAAACTCTGACAAAGGTTTGATAAACAAAACATTTAATACGTATACAGCACATGGATTAAAGGGTACATAATACAAGGTGTACATAAGTAAAGATAAAGACACATTCATGAATGGTAAAAAGATATACATAAAAGCCACAGACATGAGACTAGGGATAGTCCATGCTGTGTGAATAACTTACAGTAATGTAAGGGGGGGACGAAGCCCAACGAGAAGGGGTAGACCTTAACTAACCCATGTGTCTCGTAGTTGAGCAACCGGAAAAGAGAGAGAAGCGTTTGAACCAGGCGCTTAAATACTATAGCCCCTGGTGAGAACAAGCAACAAATCAGGGGGAAGATAACCCTTACAGGCCAAATGGGAAGATAACCCTTACAGGCCAAATGGGAAGATAACCCTTACAGGCCAAATGGGAAGATAACCCTTACAGTCCTAATTAGTGATCTAAAAAAAAGAAAATTCTGAGATGTCGAGTTCTTATAATGTCTGATTTCATCTGAAAGAAAATCGACATTACTATTGTAAATAACTAGCAGGCAAATTAACTGTATAGATATCC
>CM042141.1:121899058-121961034 GCA_023376005.1 Doryteuthis pealeii | reverse complement strand
TTTATATATTATCACTTTTTATACAACTGCTCAGCTCTGCACGCATCTTCATTCAAAATTTAAAATGTAAATCTGGTCTGATACTTTGGATCACACTTTGTCAAATGTAGGTATTACCCAACCAGTTTGCCATGGGTACAATTGATAAAGGTCAACAAGTCATGGGCATACAGCAAGGGATTGAACTCGCTATTCAGTAATAATGGATCTGTGATCTAGCTTTCTAACCATCACACGTACAATGGGACGCCTTTTCCATTGGGTGAAGTATGCTTTTAAGATGGTTTAAGCCGCACCATCATACTTCCATTTGTTGGATTTTGTGGATATAAGCGTGTGATAGATTCCTACTCCTAAAATCATAGACTCGTTGACTATCAGTGACCTGAGAAAGATTTCCTATTGTCCAATCACTGGCAGATGCTGCTGCTGCTGTTGTGTATTTATAGAGGTTGATCATATCGTATCATCTGACACCGATTATCTTGGGACGTCGGATTACCAAAGAATCCTATAACACCGGATTCTTATGATGCTAACTATTTACTACACCTGAACCAGGAGGTTGCCAGATACTTAACAAAATTGTCCTTTGTGTCCTCAAATTTTTACCCTTGAGATAAATTTCATTTAAGAAACAAGCAAAAAAGTCACAGTCCTGATCTGTGAGGATGGATCGTAGATAATGGATACTGCGAGACTAGTTGCTAACCTATACACCACGATGGGATACCCATTATTGATCGTATGTATGTATTTTACCAACTTCCTCTGCCACAAGTAGAATGAACACATATCAATTTCTAATGCAGAGTTTAACAGGTTTTGAATTCAGAGTTTTCCTTCTCCTAGACTGGATGCCAATCAAAGTTAAAGAACCCAGTCTGCCCTTACTATTTACGCATAGCTGTGAGGGAGAATCCATGTTAGATTCATACCATCCCAAAGTATTAGCGCTATATATATATACCAACCCCTCTGCATTAGGCAGGTGTGACACAATGGCCACTTTCTGGAGCGGAGTTAAACAGGTTTGAATTCAGAATTCCTCTTCTAGACTGGTTACTTAGCCAAGGTTAAGTGCCCAGTCTGCCCAACTATTTACCCATAGCTGGAGAGAATAATGGATGCATACCTCCCAAGAGATTAATGCTATGGTGCAATGCAAAGAGCTCCATACAGTATTTTTTTAGCACTATTGAAATTCAAACAGGGCCCCATCCAGGATTGAACTCATGTCGTAAAGTTCTCCTACAAACATAACCATTACACAATGTGCCTCTACTTGTCATATGTACTTAAGATTGACCCCATCTTGCCATTGTGACTGAAGAACATATATACTTGTGGATTAAGTGCACCCAACCAAAACAGCCAAAACAGGGGCACCTCCATCGACAAAATGTAAAACGCACTAAACATTAAGTGTAATGATCAGTGAGCAAGACCAAAAGCATACCAATAAGCATTGAAAACTTTCAAAGCTGCAAAATAATATATTCAAAGACCACCATCACATGTAACTGTTTGAATGAAAATAGATTTTTTTTTTTTATTGGAGTTAATGTACACACCCAGACCATTTACAATAAGACAAAAACTCAAAACTTATTTCTATATGTTTTGCATTATACATCGGTCTATGGCAAAGTGTTCTAGATATAATATTTTGTAAGCCAAAGTTTTGAACAAGTTAATATTGATAATTTATGTTAGAATAGTTCTAGCAGATTATAATGCACCTATCTGAGTTCAACTTTGCAAATAAAAAAAAATTACTCAAAATTCTGCCAAAATCAGTGGCTGCGACCAAATCCATTCACATAAATATAAAAAAAAGCACTACTTAAATTTTTATTTATCATTAAGTGCAATGATCAGTGATTGCAATGACACAAAATGGGTACAAATCTTTAATCTCTTTTTGTCTGTAAAATGAGTTCTAGTGCTTCCCTACTTTTAAAAATTGGGTTTTATAAAAAGCATTTCCATGAATCCAAAAATGCTATCGAATAGTCTGAAACTCAACTAATTCTTAATTTATTGATAATTTCTGATTTTTCCTAGCAAGACAAATATTCTCGATGTGGACTGATATCTTAATTGTTTTTCTATTATTGTTTCACATATTGACATTATTTGTACCAAAAGATAGTTTTTGGTGTTTGCCCAGAACCGAAGCTACAACATCAGTTTAAATTTTGCAAATCAGAAATCATTAATTAATTTAAAATGGTTAACTTGGCTTTTGGTAATTTAGATTCTTGGAGGCAAAAATGCATTTATAAACCAAATTTTGGAGTAGCGGAAAGCTATAGAACTTTATTTTCCAGACAAATTAGATTACAAAAATCGCCATTTTTTGCGATCCGACCACCAATTTGGAGCTTTCAATAGATAACTATGACTTCTTATTAATTGAGTTCGACTGTTATTACCTTTTTTTTTTTACGAGGCCATTATGATTATAATACTAAGCTCAGTCAGTAGAGCGTTGGGCTAGAAACCCACAAGGTTCCTAGTTCGATCCAGTCTCGCCCAACTCCAGCATACTGAAGTAGCACAGGATCTGTGCGGTAAAGTAAGGAGCTGGATGGTAGGGTGTTGGCGTTCCACCTCAAACGCCAAAAACAATCTCCTTGGTCTAGCGCTATTGGAAAAAGGGGATAGACTCCCTCTCTGACTGGCTGATTGACCGACTTTAGGCCGCCCCGACGGACTTTACTTTTTACTAAGAAACACAACCCTTAATTTCTATATGTTTTGATTATGCATAGTCTATGGCAAGTTGTTCTAGATCTTAATGATTTTTAATAAGGTGAATATATTTGATAAGTTTTATGGTAGAGTAGCGTCATGTAACTAGACAGATTATAATGCGATCTATCTGCCAGGTTAACCACAAATACCCACTTTGACAAAAAAATTAGGGGTTGCAACCTCATTAACTGGTGTGACCTATCCACAATTATACAGTATGCAGTGATGCTGATAAGCTTTTAATTAGTGCATCATGGATGCATATATTTTATTTGAGTCCCCGTGAATTTGTGGGTTCCCAACTAAAATTTCTTAATAAATTTGCTGAGTTTTTAATCATGAACAACTAAAACCATCTATCCCATACCTTATACCTCATTTACAGTGTAATTTATTTCAAGAAAATATTGAAATGTATTTACAGTTTAGCTGGGAAATGGTGGGGAAGAAAAAAAAATCAAAAAAACACTGGGATGCTGGATTTAATTTTTCTGTGTCCTTTTAGATTTTTCTGCGTCAGTGACACAGGACATATACCTATCAGCATCTTCTGGGTTATGTTTTGCATCTCCAACCCTCCCCCCCCCCAGCACTGCAGTCAATCATCTCTGGCAATTTTTTGATTGCCAATTGAATATTAAAGTCTTTGCGGACATTTCTTTGCTGCTTGTTTTTCTAGATGTTATACCCTCAGAGAAAACAGTAGTAAAACAGCTTTTTTCTTTTTTATAGATTACAAAGTGATAACTTTCCTCTCATAAATAAATCTTTTTGATTTGGAAAATAGTTGATCATCTTACAATTCTAAAAAAAAAACACTTTCTATTAAATTAGAAGATTCGCGTCTCTGTTTGTCTGTTAACCAAAACTACAATCACTGCTTACGTCACAGTCTTTTTCGGGAATTTAAAGTAAGTTTATCAGATGAGTATTTAATTTTATAGTCAGTATCATCACTACGTAAAAAATCAAAATTCTATTGAAAAATCATGATTGTCAAGTTTCACGAAAATTTCGATACTTATCACCTTTGAGATGAATTTATGGCTTTAAAATAGTTTTTTCCTAAAATATATTAGGGGAAATATTTTTTTTACTAGGTCGACCCCTCCCGCATTATTTAGTTTTATGAAATCGAACTAAATATATTTTACTCATAGAATTTTTAAATTTTTCTCTAAAGTGTCTGAATAAATTAAATCAGAAATTTTAGAAAATGTTTGGAGGTCTTATTGTCATAAACAAAACAAATATCTCAGTGGAGGAGAGAATAATGATGCTTTTTAAAGCTAAATAATAACTTTTAAAAATATTAAAACATTTTATTTTACTTATTTAATTTTCCCACCCCAGAGACCAGAAATTCACTAGCCAAAACTTTAATGACTTCAAAACAAGAAAGATGAGGATAGTAGTGTAATATTCATAAAATAATGAAGTACTTCATCTCAAACTTCAAACAGTATTATAAAGACCAGAAAATTCACCAGCCAGAATATAATGTTAAAAAAACATAACAAAGATGAGAATACGAGTTTGATAATTCATTATATAATGTAATATCTTCAGTTTTAGAAATTCAAGCAACAATAAGTATCAGCTGATGTAAATCATAAAACTGTGATAATATCACTAAAAAATTTTAAAAAAAAAAAAAGAAAAAAAAGAACATTTTACCAGCAGGCACGTTTGGTTAACTTTTAAGCCATTTTCTTTTGGAGAAAAGCAGGGTTAATATGAAAATATTCTAGATCTGGGAAAATTTTGTCTTTAAAACCACAGATTTATTTGTCTGAATTTTGAGATGAGCTAGATAATTTGTATTATTTAGATTTGGACTGTAGTCCTTCATGTTTATTTGGTATACTGTGCCCTCTTTTTGAACAAAAAAGCGTTCAGAGTTCAACGAGAAATAGCCTGAAGAAGGCAGGATGGCAAATTGTATATTACAATTAAAGATGGAGGACAACAGTAAAAAAAAATCTTAAATGATGAAATAGAATTTAGTTTACAAAAAAAAAAAAAAGTATGAAAATAAATTTTTAGAAAAATTTCATAGTTGAAATCCAATTTAGTTCCATAGCACATTTTAATCAATTTGGTCAATGTGCCCTTTGACATGAAGGTTTCCCGAGATCAACAGAAACACCTGAAGAAAGACGGAGGGCACATCATCCAAAATGTGTACATAACAATTAAAGTGAGGACAGCAAGGTCCGAAAATCTAAATATACAACTAATTTATTTACAAAAAAAAAGTATGAAATAAATTTTTAGAAAATTTTCATAGCTGAAATCCAATTTAGTTCCATAGCAATTTAAATGATTTTATGGTTTCATATAGTTTTTTTCTATAATATATTTGGTGAAATATTTTTTTTACTAAGGTCAACCCCCTCACTTATTTAATTTTATGAAATACAAACGAAATATAAATAATATAAAACTTTTTTCTAAAGAATCTGAATGATTAACTCAGAAATTTTAGAAACGTTTTGGAGGTCTGTGTAAAACATAAACAATATTCAGTGAAGTGAGTGAATTTAATAAGATAATTGAATTTCTTTTTAAATATAATCTGCGTTTATTCGGACTGTTGTTCCCATCTTCACTTTGTTATCTTGTCAACGTTTTGCCGATTATGCCCCTCCGGCCTTCTTCAGTATTTCTTGTCGGACTCGGGAACCTCTTTCTTTTTTTTCGGAACTTTTCTTGTCGTAGTTGGGAACCACATGGAACTTGAACCTAAACCCTTTTATTTTAGTCCACGGGGTATCCTGTTCTCATTCTGCTAACCATAGCTGGGTGAGCTGTGTTAATTATTTTTCTTAACTTGCCTTCACTCAGGATTGAACTCGGGTTTTTTTTTTCCAGGAGGATAACTGCACTTAGAACTGTTTTAACCTAAACTACCTTATCTACACTAGGCCATGTGTCCAATTTAAATATTAAACGTTATTTTTATTCATTCAATTTTCCTACACTCCTCAGGCAATATCTTTTTCAAAAATTTTTCTTTTACCACTCCTGGAGGGCATTCTTTTTCTAGTTTAACTCAATGTATGTATATTAATAAAATACTGGTGGTTCTAATCATCAGTCACTGCCTTTATAGCACCTATATGAAAAAAGGGATAGGTGTTTGCGTATAAGAGCAATTTGAAGAATACGGATGGAACAATATATATGTTGCTAGGGGCTTGATATGACAGCTGATTGGTCGGATGAGGCTACTCCAATCATCTGTCTAATGCAAGTAAGAAGCTGAGTGGAGTATTTCATGTACAGGATCACTTAGTACCCAGTCACAAACTGCCTCAACCACTACAATCTTGTTCTCAAGCATTTATGGGTCACCCCAGATGGCTGGTTTGGTTTTGGTTGTTTTACAGCCATATCAACGCTCAGTGGGTCAGTTAATGCCAATAAAGTTTTTTGAAAAAAGTCATTCTTAATGGGATAATCAATTTTTCTATGAATATTTTTTTGTTTTTTGTTTTTGTTTTGTTTAGGCATATCCAACCTCAGTGGGTATTTTAATGCGCATTAAGTTTTGAATAAATCAATTTCTTAATGGATAATAATTATTTTATCAACTCATTTTTTCTATTTAACCCATAATTGGGACCCTAACAGGTACTAACCACTCCGGGTCAGAGTGGACCAGAGAGCAGATGGTGATTGAAGGGGTGATCCACATTCCCCAAAACCTCCAACAATGGAACCTCACCATCAATAGGAGTTGACGTCATCCCAGGACAGACCCTCAGCCACTGCTTCTAGCACGTATTATGGATATAAAGGGTTTGCAGCTTGCCATAAGTGGGCAAGATATGGTTGGGGCCAATCATTTATGCTAGGCTTGACATAACCAGCCGATTGCATCGGAGGGAGGCCTTTCTGACTGCCCGTCTTAGCCAAGGAAAGGGCCAAAGTGGAGTATTGCAAGTCATGGACTGCCTCAGCCACCTGGGTTCTATCCTTAAGCATCACGGGGTCCCCGCTACCCGGTGGCCCCATTGGGAGTTTTATCCCTCTGCAGCGGTGCATCTGTGATTCTAAGCCCAAGCGAGATTGACAGGGCAGATCCCAGATGGCACCCATAGGCGGGGTCATACCCCTCTGCAGAGGTGCAGTTGGTGTATTTCTACAGCCCCAGGTAACAGGGTGGTGCCCCCGGGATATCTTATATCAGTTAATTTTGATTTTCTTTCAGATGAAATCAGACATTATTAAGACTCGACATCTCAGAATTTTCTTTTTTTTTTTTAGATCACAATTAGGACTAAGCCTATCTAGTAAAGTACCACTTCAAGTGGTTTGAATTCAGAGTTTTCATTCTCCAGACTAGTTGTCTAACCAAGGTTAAAGAGCCCAGTCTGCTATATTACCCATAGATGAGCGAGGTAGTTGGATCACTTTCCCAAGGGTATTGAGCACTATGTGAACTTAGCTTCGTTCCAGGCTTTGAACTCGGGTCAATGTCCAATTTCCACGACTCAAAACCATTACACCACGCCACCTCAACAATATTGTGTTTCATAGTTATAACTTTTTCATACAGAGCCAAAGAAAATTAAATAATCAATAAATCTCACCTTGTGGTTGCAAGTTTCAGATTTTGCAAATATTTTCTTTCACATTTTTCACTCCTACAGAATCGTTCTCACAAAAATTGGATTTTTCCTCGGATGCATGTCATTGTTTACTGAAATAAAAAAAAAAAATTGATAATTAATTTTAGCTCATCAAACTAAGGATAACAGGAAATTTCCAGCAATTCTATTTTTTATAATATAATTTTTGTATTTTCTTTCCTATAAATTCATAGCCTCATTCCTGACTTTTTATGGCCTCATACCACCTTTCAAGATAAAATTGCGTATTCAATCATAAAAAGAATGCATTCCCAATTTTGAATAACTCTTAACGTCCTATTACCACCTCATTCTACCCGTCCGGAGTCACCATTTTTCTAATTACTACCCCTAAACGATATCCTTTGTTTAAATGTAATTATTAAACATAATTAGAATTCTTTTGCTTTCAAGGGAAATAACAGGTTTACTTAGATGCAAAGCGTCATTTTTTAGCCATTTGATAAATCCTTATAGAATGCGGGCTCTGGACTTAGAAAATTCTTAACAGATGTTAAGATTATGTTAATTTTCAATAATTTTTCTTGGAAATTTCTCATTAGAGAATAAACTAATTTTCATTTCCAATTTACAATTGAATTATAACTTTTTGGGATCTTTCTTTGCAGTGCATGTCATTTTTTTTTATTTATTTAGTTATCCAAAATCTCAAATATATATTTTTACCAAACCCCTCCGCACGAGCAGATTGTGACACAAGGTCAATTTTCTAAGCGGAGTTTAACAGGTTGAATTCAGAGTTTTCCTTCTCCTAGACAGTTGCCTAACCAGGTTAAGCCAGCTCCAGTCTGCCCTACTATTACCCATAAGGCAGGAGGAGAGTGAATTCAATTACCTTTCCCCAAGGGTACTGAGCGCGCTAAGTGAAATGCAATTACCACGTCCAGGATTTGAACTCGGGTCGACGAGTCCATTTCCTATGACCTTTAACCATTAAACACGCGCTTCCTTCCAAAATCTCAATATAATGGAGATAACTATAAAATACTTCAGACTCCTTTTTCTCCTCCCATAAAATAAAGCATCAATAGGCATCATGCTGCTTACAATGGCAAACCAATGCATTAATGGGTCATCTATATGTTAATGTTTGAATTATGCCAGTACATTAAAAGAGCACTGGTTGGCACCGTCAGTTATGCTATTGCTTGGTTCATTGAGCGATTTTAGGTCTTTTCAACATAATAACCCCCTTGCTAGTTAAATTCCCACTAGACAGAAATCACTCTCTAGAGTGTCACCCATCAATTTAATGCTAGCAGTTAAACTGGCTAATATCAAAGTTTTGTCATTGTAGACCTTGGTTTCTGCTGCATCGGCATTGGGCATTGCTGGGAGCAACCAGTGTGCAGAGTGGGTGTTATAAACAGGTTCTTATGTGGTGTTGACCACTTTTTTGTTTTTATCATTGGCAGATTTGAAACTAGGTGATAAGATTCCAAAATTCCTTTTTAACAAAACCTATATATAAATTTGTGTACATTATTCAGTCATCAGATATTTTCCCTGACGTTTTATGACTGTATGTCACTTTTCATCTAAATTGTGTTGTCTATCAGATCATTTTTGACAAAGGGCCGGTTAGCCTCAGTCGGTAGAGCGTTCAGCTGAAACCACAAGGTTCCTAGTTCATACACGGAACCGCCAACTCAGCGTATGAGTAGCACAGGGATCTTGTGTGGAAAGTAAGGAGCTGGTGGTAGGTGTGGCGCTCCCCTCAGACGCCAAAAACAATCTCCTTGGTCTAGCGCTATGAAAAGGGGATAGACTCCTCGCTGACTGGCTTGATTTACCGACTTTAGGCCCCCCAACGACTTTACTTTTTTTTTTTAAGCATCAGTGTAAGTCATCAAAGTATTTTACCCTGCCTTTCTTATGACCTAACGCCATTTTAGCAAAATTGTGTTGTCAAATCATCTGAAGCTTATTTCTGATAAATCTTATATTTATATCAATTCATAGCATCAGTATTCAGTCAATAAATATTTTCCCTGCCTTTTTATGACCTCATGTCAATATTTTCATATCAATGCACAAAAAAAAAAAAAAAAAATTTAATTTAATTTTGCTATAACAAATATGATATTTATAAATATATATATTTTACCAACCCCTCCGCCACGAGCAGGATGCGACACAAGGTCAATTCTTAAGCGGATTCAGCAGTTTAATTAGAGTTTTCCTTCTCTTAGACCGGTGCCTAACCAAAGGCTTAAAGAGCCCAGTCTGCCCTACTTATTTACCCATAGCTGGAGGGAGCAGTAGGATTCATACCTTTTCCCAAGGATATAGCGCTAAAGAAATGCAATTAACCACGTCCCAGGATTTGAACTCGGGGCCGACGAGTTCATTTTCCTTGACTTAACCATTACACCACAGTCTATTTATAAAATATAGTTGATTATAGATTTTGGGTTTTTTTAAAATTATCAAAATCCATTCATAACCTTTTTTTTTAAATATAAACACTTTTGAAGTTATAAAAACTGGACAAAAAAAGCCCTTTAATTTTTTTTTTTTTTTTTTTTTTTTTTTTTGACAACGTAGTGTTTTCATTTGACAAATCCTATTTACAGCAAAAAGGATTCAAGATAAAGCAATTAAATTTTGGCATGTATATTATAAAATTTGGCTGGTGAATATCTTGAAACTTAAAAAAGATAAACTCATCACTTGAGCTTTTATTTATGGCAATGCCTCCTGCCATCCTAAAATGCTGTGATATTTTGCATTTTTTGATGGGTTCCATCTTTTGAAAAAAAGGAAATGCTTATCAATCCTATAGACCGAATTACAATCCAGTCAACCATAATCAATTTCTTTATGTTGATGTATCTACAAGTTTATCAAGCGTTGTTTATTTCTCTGAATGGTTTTGAGATGAGGCTTGCAAGATTAGTATTTATCTGCGTTATTCGGACTATTGTCCCCATCTTCATTGTTATTTGTACAACGTTTCGGCCGATATGCCCTCCAGCCTTCTTCAGGTATTTCTTGTCGGACTTTCTTCGAACTCGGGAACTTTCTTGTCTTAATCGGGAGGCCGTCACGGAAGGTTCCCGAGTCCGACAAGAAATACCTGAAGAAGGCCGGAGGGCATATCGGCCGAAACGTTGTACAAATAACAATGAAGATGGGGACAATAGTCCGAATAACGCAGATAATACTAATCTTCAAGCCTCATCTCAAACATTCAGAGAAAATAAACAACCTTGATAAACTTGTAGATACATCAAACATAAGAAATTGATTTATGGTTTGACTGGATTGTATTCGGTCTATAGGGATTTTGATAAGCATTTTTTTTTTTTCAGATGAACCCATCAAAAATGCAAATATCTACAGCATTTAGGATGGCAGGAGCCATTGCCAATATAAGAAGCTCAAGTGATGAGTTATATCTTTTTTAAGGTTTCCAAGATATTCACCAGCAATTTTATATATACATGCCAAATTTTAATTGCTTTATCTTGAATCCTTTTTGCTGTAAATAGGATTTGTCAATGAAACACTACGTTGTCAAAAAATTAAGGGCCTTTTTTGTCCAGTTTTTATAACTTCAAGTGTTTATATTTAAAAAAAAGTTATGAATGGATTTTGATAATTTAAAAACCCAAAATCTTATATCAATCTATATTTTATAAATAGAAGCGTGTGGTGTAATGGTTAAAGTCATGGGAAATGAACTCGTCGCCCCGAGTTCAAATCCTGGACGTGGTAATTGCATTTCATTTAGCGCTAATATCCTTGGGAAAGGTATGAATCCTACTCTCCCTCCAGCTATGGGTAAATAGTAGGGCAGACTGGGCTCTTTAACCTTGGTTAGGCAACCGGTCTAAGAGAAGGAAAACTCTGAATTAAAACCTGCTGAACTCCGCTTAAGAAATTGACCTTGTGTCGCATCCTGCTCGTGCGGAGGGGTTGGTAAATATATATATTTTTATAAATATCATATTTGTTATAGCAAAATTAAATTAAATTTTTTTTTTTTTTTTTTGTGCATTGATATGAAAATATTGACATGAGGTCATAAAAAGGCAGGGAAATACTTTATTGACTGAATACTGATGCTATGAATTGATATAAATATAAGATTTAGTCAGAAATAACTTCAGATGATTGACAACACAATTTTGCTAAAAAATGGCGTTAGGTCATAGAAAGGCAGGGTAATACTTTGATGACTTAACACTGATGCTATAAAAAAAAAAGTAAAGTCGTTGGGGCGGCCTAAAGTCGGTATCAGCCAGTCAGCGAGGGAGTCTATCCCCTTTTCAATAGCGCTAGACCAAGGAGATTGTTTTTGGCGTCTGAGGTGGAGCGCCACACCTACCACCAGCTCCTTACTTTACCACACAGATCCCTGTGCTACTCATACGCTGAGTTGGCGGGTTCCGGTATCGAACTAGGAACCTTGTGGTTTCTAGCTGAACGCTCTACCGACTGAGCTAACCCGGCCCCTTTGTCAAAAATGATCTGATAGACAACACAATTTAGATGAAAAGTGACATACAGTCATAAAACGTCAGGGAAAATACTCTGATGACTGAATAATGATACTACAAATTTATATATAGTTTGTTAAAAAGGAATTTTGAACTTATCACTAGTTTCAAATCCTGCCAATGAATAAAAACAAAAAGTGTCAACACCACATAGAGACCTGTTTATAACACCCACTCTGCACACTGGTTGGCTCCAGCAATAGCCAATCCGATGCACAGAAACCAAGGTCTACAATGACAAAACTTGATATTAGCCAGTTTAACTGCTAGCATTAAAATTGATGGGTGACACTCTAGAGAGTGATTCTGTCTAGTGGGATTTAACTAGCAAGGGGGTTATTATGTTGAAAGACCTAAAATCCCTCAATGAACCAGCAATAGCATAACTGACGGTGCCACCCAGTGCTCTTTAATTGTACTGGCATAATTCAAACATTAACATATAGATGACCCATTAATGCATTGGTTTGCCATTGTAACAGCATGATGCTATTGATGCTTTTATTTTAGGAGGAGAAAAGGAGTCTGATTAGTATTTTATAGTTATCTCCATTATATTGAGATTTTGGAGGAAGCGCGTGGTGTAATGGTTAAAGTCATAGGAAATGGACTCGTCGACCCGAGTTCAAATCCTGGACGTGGTAATTGCATTTCACTTAGCGCTCATACCCTTGGGAAAGGTATGAATTCTACTCTCCTTCCTGCTATGGGTAAATAGTAGGGCAGACTGAGCTCTTTAACCTTGGTTAGGCAACTGGTCTAGGAGAAGGAAAACTCTGAATTCAAACCTGTTAAACTCCGCTTAAGAAATTGACCTTGTGTCACATTCTGCTCGTGCGGAGGGGTTGGTAAATATATATATTGAGATTTTGGATAACTAAATAAATAAAAAAAAATGACATGCACTGCAAAGAAAGATCCCAAAAAGTTATAATTCAATTGTAAATTGGAATGAAAATTAGTTTATTCTCTAATGAGAATTTCCAGAAATGTATTGAAAAATTCCATAACTCTTAACATCCTGTTAAGAATTTTCTAAGTCCAGAGCCCCATTCCTATAAGGATTTATCAAAAAATGGCTAAAAATGACCTTTGCATCTAAAGTAACCTGTTATTTCCCTTAAAGCAAAGAATTCTAATTATGTTTAATATTACATTTAAACAAAGGATATCGTTAGGGGTAGATTAGAAAAATGGATGTGACTTCCGGACGGGTAGAATGAGGTGGTATAGGACGTTAAGAGTTAAATTCAAATTGGAATCATTCTTTTATGATTGAATACGCAATTTATCTGAAAGGTGGTATGAGGCCATAAAAAGTCAGGGAATGATGCTATGAATTTATAGGAAGAAAATACAAAATTATATTTTATAAAAAATAGAATTGCTGGAAATTTTCCTGTTATCCTTAGTTGATGAGCTAAAATTAATTATTCAATTTTTTTTTTTTCATTTCAGTAAACAATGACAATGTCATCCGAGGAAAAATCCAAAATTTTTGTTGAGAACGATTCTGTAGTGAGTGAAAAATGTGAAGAAAATATTTGCAAATCTGAAACTTGCAACCACAAGGTGAGATTTTATTGGATTATTTATTTTCTTTGGCTCTGTATGAAAAAGTTATAAACTATGAAACCAAATATTGTTGGAGGTGCGTGGTGTAATGGTTAGAGTCGTGGGAAATGGACATTGACCCGAGTTCAAATCCTGGACGAAGCTACAGTTCACATAGTGCTCAATACCCTTGGGAAAGGTATGAATCCAACTACTCTCCCTCCATCTATGGGTAATATAGCAGACTGGGCTCTTTAACCTTGGTTAGACAACTAGTCTAGGAGAATGAAAACTCTGAATTCAAACCACTTGAAGTGGTTACTACTAGAATAGGCTTAGTCCTAATTAGTGATCTAAAAAAAAAAAAAAAGAAAATTCTGAGATGTCGAGTTCTTATAATGTCTGATTTCATCTGAAAGAAAATCAAATTAACTGATATAAGATATCCCGGGGGCCCACCCTGTTACCTGGGGCTGTAGAAATACACCAACTGCACCTCTGCAGAGGGGTATGACCCCCGCCTATGGGTGCCATCTGGGATCTGCCCTGTCAGCTTGGGCATTAGAATACCAGACTGCACCGCTGCAGAGGGATAAAACTCCCCCAATGGGGCCACTGGGTAGCGACCCGTGATGCTTAAGGATAGAACCCAGGTGGCTGAGCAGTCCATGACTTGCAATACTCCACTTTGGCCCTTTCTTGGGCTAGACGGGCAGTCAGAAAGGCCCCCTCCGATCAATCGGCTGGTTATGTCAAGCCCTAGCATATGATTGCCCCAACCATATTGCCCTTATGGCAAGCTGCAACCCTTTATATCATATACGTGCTAGAAGGCAGTGGCTGAGGGTCTGTCCTGGGAATGACGTCAAACTCTATCTGATGGTGAGGTTCCATTGTTGGAGGTTTGGGAATGTGGATCACCCCTTCATCACCATTGCTCTCTGGTCCACTCTGACCCGGGTGGTAGTACCTGTTAGGGTCCCATCTATGGGTTAAATAGAAAAACATGAGTTGATAAAAATAATGTATTATCCATTAAGAATTGATTTATTTCAAAACTTTATCGGCATTAAATAACCCACTGAGGTTGATATGCCCTAAACAAAACAAAAACAAAAAAAAAAATATTCATAGAAAAATTGATTATCCATTAAGAATGACTTTATTTCAAAACTTTATTGGCATTAACTGACCCACTGAGGTTGATATGCTGTAAAACAAACCAAACCAAACCAAAGCCATCTGGGGTGACCCATAATGCTTGAGAACAGGATTGTAGTGGTTGAGCAGTTTGTGAACTGGGTACTAAGTGATCCTGTAACATGAAATACTCCACTCCAGCTCTTACTTGCATTAGACAGATGATTGGAGTAGCCTCATCCGATCAATCAGCTGGTCATATCAAGCCCTAGCAACTATATGATTGTCCCAATCGTATTCTTCAAATTGCTCTTATAGCAAACACCTATCCCTTTTTATCATATAGGTGCTATAAGGCAGTGACTGATGATTAACCACCAGTATTTATTAATATACATACATTGAGTTAACTAGAAAAAAGAAAATGCCCTCCAGGCAGTGTAAAAGAAAATTTTTGAAAGATATTGCCTGAGGAGTGTAGGAAAATTGAATGAATAAAATAAAACGTTTAATATTTAAAATTGGACACATGGCCTAGTAGATAAGGTAGTTAGGTTAAAACAGTTCTAAGTGACAGTTATCTCTGGAACCCGAGTTCAATCCTGAGTGAAGGCAGTTAGAAAAATAATTAACACAGCTCCTACCCCAGCTATGGTTAGCAGAATGAGAACAGGATACCCCCGTGGACTAAATAAAGGGTTAGGTTCAAAGTTCCATGATGGTTCCCAACTACGACAAGAAAGTTCCCGAAAAAAAAGAAAGAAGGTTCCCGAGTCCGACAAGAAATACCTGAAGAAGGCCGGAGGCATATCGGCCAAAACGTTGTACAGATAACAGTGAAGATGGGGACAACAGTCCGAATAACGCAGATTATATTTAAAAAGAAATTCATTACTTATTTAAATTCACTCCACTTCACTGAAATATTTGTTTTGTTTTACAACAGAACCTCCAAACGTTTCTAAAAATTTCTGAGTTAATCATTCAGATTCTTTAGAAAAAAGTTTTATATTATTTATATTTCGTTTGTATTTCATAAAATTAAATAAGTGAGGGGGTTGACCTAGTAAAAAAAATATTTCACCAAATATATTATAGAAAAAAACTATATGAAACATAAATTCATTTAAAATTGCTATGGAACTAAATTGGATTTCAGCTATGAAATTTTCTAAAATTTATTTTCATACTTTTTTTTTTTGTAAATAAATTCAGTTGTATCATTTAGATTTTTCGGACTGCTGTCCTCATCTTTATTGTTATGTACACATTTTGGATGATGTGCCCTCCGTCTTTCTTCAGGTGTTTCTTGTTGATCTCGGGAACCTTCATGTCAAAGGGCACATTGACCAAATTGATTAAAATTGCTATGGAACTAAATTGGATTTCAACTATGAAATTTTCTAAATTTATTTTCATACTTTTTTTTTTTTTGTAAATAATTCTATTTCATCATTTAGATTTTTTTACTGTTGTCCTCATCTTTATTGTAATATACAATTTGCCCTCCTGCCTTCTTCAGGTATTTCTCGTTGAACTCTGGAACCTTTTTGTCAAAAGAGGGCACATATACCAATAAACATGAGGACTACAGTCCAAAAAATCTAAATAATACAAATTATCTCGCCTCATCTCAAAAATTCAGACAAATAAATTCTGTTGGTTTTAAAGGACAAAATTTCCCAGATCTAGACAATATTTTTCTATATTAACCCTGCCTTTTCTCCCAAAAGAAAATGGCTTAAAAGTTAACCCCTGCTGGTAAATTGTTCTTTTTTTTCTTTTTTTTTTTTTAATTTTTTTAAGTGATATTATCAAACAGTTTTATGATTTACACTCAGCTGATACTTATGTTGCTTGAATTTCTAAACTGAGATATTTACATTATATAATGAATTATTCAAACTCGTATTCTCATCTTTGTTGTTTTTTAACATTATATTCTGGCTGGTGAATTTTCTGGTCTTTATAATACTGTTTGAAGTTTTGAGATGAAGTACTTGCATTATTTTATGAATTATTCACACTACTATCCTCATCTTTCTTGTTTTGATCATTAAATTTTGGCTAGTGAATTCTCTGGTCTTCTGGGGTGGGAAAATTAAATAAGTAAAATAAAATGTTTAATATTTTTAAAAGATTAATTATTTACTTAAAAAGCATCATATTCACTCTCCTCCACTGAGATATTTGTTTTGTTTTATGACAATAAGACCTCCAAAACATTTCTAAAAATTTCTGATTTAATTATTCAGACACTTTAGAGAAAAATTTAAAAATCCTATGAGTAAAATATATTTAGTTCGGATTTCATAAAACTAAATAATGCGGGAGGGGGTCGACCTAGTAAAAAAAATATTTCCCCTAATATATTTTAGGAAAAAAACTATTTTAAACATAAATTCATCTAAAGGTGAATAAGTATCGAAATTTTCGTGAAAACTTGACAATCAATTGATTTTTCATAGAATTTTGATATTTTTACGTAGTGATGATACTGACTATAAATTAAATACTCATTGATAAACTTACTTAATTCCCGAAAAAGACTGTGACGTAAGCAGTGATGTAGTTTTGGTTACAGACAAACAGAGACCGAATCTTCTATTATTAATAGAAGATGTTTTTTTTTTTTAGAATTGTAAGATGATCACTATTGTTCCAATCAAAAAAGAATTATTTATGAGAGGAAAGTTATCACTTTGTATGCTACAGCTGATTTCTCTACTGGTTTTCTCTTGAGGGTAACAATCTAGAAAAACTAAGCACAAAGAAATGTCCCAAAAGACTTTAATATTCAATTGGCAACAAAAATATGCCAGAGATGATTGACTGCAGTGTGGGGGGGGGGGAGAGGGTTTGGAGGATGCAAAACATACCCAGAGATGCTGATAGGTATATGTCCTGTGTCACTGACGCAGAAAAATCTAAAAGGACACAGAAAAATTATATCCATGCATCCCAGTGTTTTTTTTTGTTTTTTTTCTTCCCCCACCATTTCCAGCTAACTGTAAATACATTTCAATATTTTCTTGAAAATAAATTACACTGTATGAGGTATAAGGTATGGGATAGATGGTTTTAGTTGTTCATAGATTAAAAACTCAGCAATTTATTAAGAAATTTTAGTTGGGACCCATCAAATTTCACGGGGACTCAAATAAAATATATGCATCCCATGATGCACTAAATTAAAAAGCTATCAGCATCACTGCATACTGTATATAATTGTGGATAGGTCACACCAGTTAATAGGTTGCACCCCTAATTTTTGGTTGTCAAAGTGGGTATTTGTGGTTAACCTGCAGATAGATCGCATTATAATCTGTCTAGTTACATGACCTACTCTACCATAAAACTTATCATATATTCACCTTTATTTAAAATCATTAGATCTAGAACACTTTGCCATAGACTGATGCATAATGCAAACATATAGAAATAAGGGTTGTGTTTCTTAGTAAAAGTAAAGTCGTCGGGGCGGCCTAAAGTCGGTATCAGCCAGTCAGCGAGGGAGTCTATCCCCTTTTCAATAGCGCTAGACCAAGGAGATTGTTTTTGGCGTTTGAGGTGGAACGCCACACCTACCATCAGCTCCTTACTTTACCGCACAGATCCCTGTGCTACTCATATGCTGAGTTGGCGAGGACTGGTATCGAACTAGGAACCTTGTGGTTTCTAGCCCAACGCTCTACTGACTGAGCTTAGTACTATAATCATAAATGAGCCTCGGTAAAAAAAAAAAAGTATAACAGTCGACTCAATAATAAGAAGTCAATAGTTATCTATTTGAAAGCTTCCAAATTGGTGGTCGGTCGCAAAAAATGGCGACTTTTTGTAATCTAAATTTGTCTGGAAAATAAGTTCTATAGCTTCCCTACTCCTAAAATTTGGTTTATAAATGCATTTTTGCCCAAGGAATCTAAATTACCAAAAGTCTCAAAGTTAACCAGTTTTAAATTATTAATGATTTCTGATTTGCAAAATTTTAACTGATGTTGTAGCTTCGGTTCTGGGCAAACACCAAACTATCTTTTTGGTACAAATAATGTTCAACATATGTGAAACAATAATAGAAAAACAAATTAGATTCAGTGCCACATCGAGATATTGGTCTTGCTAGGAAAAAATCAGAAATTATCAATAACTTAGAATTAGTTGAGTTTCAGACTTTTCGATAGCATTTTTGGATTTCATGGGAAAAAATGCTTTTATAAACCAATTTTTAAAAGTAGGGAAGCACTAGAACTCATTTTACAGACAAAAAGAGATTACAAAGATTTGTACACATTTTGTGTCATTGCAATCACTGATCATTGCAACTTAATGATAAATAAAAATTTAAGTAGTGCTTTTTTATATTTATGTTGAATGGATTGGTCGCACCACTGATTTTGGCAGAATTTTGAGGATATTTGCAGTTGACTCAGATAGGTTGCATTATAATCTAGCTAGAACCTATTCTAACATAAAACTTATCAAATATTCAACTTTGTTTCAAAACTTTGCTTACAAATATTATATCTAGAACACTTTGCCATAGACTGATGTATAATGCAAACATATAGAAATAAGGTTTGAGTTTCTTAGTACTATAATTGTAAATGAGTCTGGGTAAAAAAGTGTAACACTTAACTCAATAAAAAAAAAAAAAAAATAATTATTATCCATTCAACAGTTACAAATGATATAGAAGACTTTAGAAAAAAAGTAGGAATCTTTGATATATATATTTTCCGTAAACAAAAGGCTTTGAAAGTTTTCAAATGCTTATTGTATGCATTTTGGATCATTGCAATCACTGATCATTACAACTTAATGATAAATAAAATTTAAAGTAATGCTGTTTTACATTTATGTCGAATGGATAGGTTGCACCACTGATTTTTGGCTGAAATTTTTGGTTGAAAAAGTGCAACTTATCCACAAGTATATATGTTACTTCAAAAGTTCACAATGGCAAAAGATGGGGTCATCTTAAGGATACATATGACAAAGTAGAGGCACATTGTGTAATGGTTATTGTTGTAGGAAATGAACTTTACGACATGAGTTCAAATCCTGGATGGGGCTGTTTGAATTTCATATAGTGCTAAAAAAATACTGTATGGAGCTCTTTGCATTGCACCATAGCATTAATACTCTTGGGAAAGGTATGCATCCAATTATTCTCCTCCAGCTATGGGTAAATAGTTGGGCAGACTGGGCACTTTAACCTTGGCTAAGTAACCAGTCTAGAAGAAGGAAAATTCTGAATTCAAACCTGTTTAATTCCGCTCCAAGAAAGTGACCATGTGTCACATCCTGCTAATGCAGAGGGGTTGGTAAATATATATAGCGCTAATACTTTGGGAATGGTATGCATCTAACATGGATTCTCCCTCCAGCTATGGTAAATAGTAGGGCAGACTGGGTTCTTTAACTTTGATTAGGCATCCAGTCTAGGAGAAGGAAAACTCTGAATTCAAACCTGTTAAACTCTGCATTAGAAATTGACTATGTGTTACATTCTACTTGTGCAGAGGAGTTGGTAAATACATACATACAACAAAATTGGGTATCCCATCGTGGTGTAATAGGTTAGCAAACTAGTCTCGCAGATCCATTACTACTGATCCCCATACTCACAAGATCAAGGATCTGTGACTTTTTTTCTTGTTTCTTAAACTGAAAATTTATCTCAAGGGTTAAAAATTTGAGGACACAAAGACATTTGTTAAGTATCTGGCCACCATCCTTGGTTCCAGGTGTAGTAAATAAGTAAGCAATCCAATAAGAATCCGGTGTTATAGGATTCTTTGTAAGTCCGACGTCCAAGATAATCCGAGTGTCAATGAGTTACGATAAGAATCAGACCTCTATAAATACAACAACAGCAGCAGCAGCACTGCCAGTGATTGGACAATAGGAATCTTTCTCAGGTCACGTGATAGTCAACGAGTCTATATTTAGGAGTAGGAATCTATCACACGCCTTATATCCACAAAATCCAACAAATGGAATTATGATGGTGCGGCTTTAAACCATCTTAAAAGACATACTTCACCCAATGGAAAAGGCGTCCCATTGTAGTGTGATGGTTAGAAAGCTAGACTCACAGATCCATTATTACTGAATAGCGAGTTCAATCCTTGCTGTATGCCCCATACTTGTTGACCTTTATCACATTGTACCCATGGCAAACTGGTTGGGTAAATACCTACATTTGACAAAGTGTGATCCAAAAGTATCAAGACCAAAGATTTACATTTTTAAATTTGAATGAAGATGCGTGCAGAGCTGAGCAAGTTGTATAATAAAGTGATAATATATAACACATCACTCAATAAGTCCCGGGCCTAACTAATAAAACAAAAACTTTTAGGAAAAAAATGACTTTATTCATCAACATAGTCACCTTCTAGGGTGATACACTGATTCCAATGCTTCTCTAACAATTTCATGCCTTTGTAGAACGATTTGTCTTTGGCCTCAAAATACTCCTCAGTTTCTGATATCACTTCTTCATTGGAGCCAAATCTCTTTCCCTGGAGCATTCTTTTGAAGTCTGAAACAGCCAGTAGTCTTGGTGAAAGAGCACTTTTTTCTTCTTCATTTGTGGCTGTTTTTTTTTTTTTGGGGGGGGGGGCGATTTCTTCCTTCAAATGCACCAATAATGCTATATAATATTCGCTATTGATGGTTCTCCCTTTCTCAAGGTAATCAATGAATAAAATACTTTGCACATTCCAAAATACAGAGGTCAAAACTTTGCCTACTGATGTTACTAAAAAAAAAACTAAATAAATAAAAAATATGATAAAAAATTAAATTAAATTAAAAAAATAAACAAATTAATAAATAATAAAAATGAATAAATAAAAAATAAATAAATAATAAAGAAAGAAAAAAATGAATAAATAAAAAAAATAGATAATAATACATAAATAATAAAAAATTTAAAAAATAAAAGAATAAAACTGATAATATCTAGATTACTCATCTATTTTTGAAACCTCTGACTCCAACTCATTTTGTATGTAGTGTAGGATTTAAATTTAATGGTTACTGGAAAATCACATATTACTAGATAAATGTTAATATAGTTTGATTGACAGCAGCTTTCATTCTGGAGTCATCCAAGCAAGCCTCTCTGATTGGCTTAAGAGGATCATGTGATCAGGTGGATCCTGGGAAAGTTAGAAGTTAGAATTATTGAGAATCAACGAAAGAGCAGTTGTGTTTAGACACATGTGGCATCTGTGCTTATTTTCCCAGCACACGGGTGTTAAAATTAGAATCAGGAAATAAAAATGTGCGTTCACCAAAAAAATATATCTCCATGTTCATGATTTATAAGAACTAAGATGGAAGCAGAGAGAAACAACACCCCTGATAAAGAAGCCCCCCCCCCCCTCAGTCAACCAGTGCTGTGGAGTGAGAACACAAATCTTTCATCTCCGACTCCTCTATTTTGGCACCGATGACTCCGACTCCTCTATTTTTGGCACCGATGACTCCGACTCCTCTATTTTGGCACCGATGACTCCGACTCCTCTATTTTTGGCACCGATGATTCCGACTCCTCTATTTTTGGCACCGATGACTCCGACTCCTCTTTATGTAATTAAGTGATTATGGCCTACAAATAAATATAAAACCATGTTTTTTTTTTTTTATAATAAGGAGTGTGCACTGTATAACTTAACAGAAAAACTAAGGTAAAAAGTGCAAATTCAACTGGAGTCAGTATAGTTTTACCGAATGCTCCAGGGAAAGAGATTTGGCTCCTGTGACTCATTAATTGCTTCCAACTCTGACACCATAGCCCTGCAGGTAACACAACATGGGCTGTAGAAGAAGATAGCAGACATTAGAAGATATAAGAAGAAATCTTATTATAATGGAGATTGTGTGTTATTCTGTCTGTAACCGAAACTCAATCACTACTCAAGTCACAATTCCCTTAGTTATTGACGTCACATTCACCATGAATTTATCCTTATTTTTACCTCAACTATTAATAAAATTGTTTCACATTATTAATACTGTTAACCATATCTACATACTAACAACATGCAATTGTATTTATATATACAACAAAATAGCGGTTTACAGTGTGAACGGGAAGGCTAATTTGCATATTGATATTAAAAATGTAATTTTAATAAATATATGCTTAGTATTATTGATTACTAACTGTTTGGCTTTATTTTAATGAATATAAGCAAAAATCTCTTCAATGAATCTTAAATGAAATCCATTAACAAGAAAAGATAACTGTACTTTTATTCTTTACTTCCTCTTTTAACTAAATACTTAAATTAGAAAAAATAACAATGAAAGACAAGAGTGATGGAAGAGTAAATTTCAGTTGTTCTATTTTTCGCTTATATCCCCCTGTTTCAAATCTTTTTATCTGCATTCTTATTTAGTTTCATTAGCGTTTCTAATTTAATACAATATTTCATTACATTAAAACTTAAATACTTGCACCCGGAGGGTGCATATATTTGCTAGTAAGAATAAGTATCCAACTGCACATGTCCACAGGAGTTGGAGGTACGTGGTATAATGGTTACCATCATAGGAAATGGACATGGTGAGACAAGTTCAAATCCTAGATTCAGTTGTTTGCATTTCACTTAGTGCAAATACCCTTGAGAAAGGTACAAATCTAACTATTCTCCTTCTATTTATGAGTAAATAGTAGGGTAGACTGGGCTCTTAAACCTTGGTATGGCAATCGGCCTTGGAGAAGGAAAACTCAAAATTTAAACCAAAGGGGTTCTCTTCTTGTTAGTCAAAATCTACTTTGAGAGCTCTTTCCCTCCTTCCTTCTCTCCTCTTTCAAAAAAGAAAAAAAAAAGGAGAACATCAATTATGAGTTTGTGTAACGTTCTAATAGCTTTATATGTTGTATAGCGGGTCTTGTCAACGTGCCTCCAGATTCACGGCACGTGGCGGTCATCTTGTTGATAAAAAAGTACAACGCAAGAAATATATCATCACAAGCTGCTTAGCTTTTATTTCTAGGGCTAGTCTCGTGGGCTGTGTCGGAGAGGAGGAAAGGCAGAGAGAAAGAGAGAGAGGACACTGTTAAATTACTGTGATCCCGCAACTGGGACCAGAGGTCCGGTCCGTACCCTACGCGTCCGAAAGCAAAAAGAGGCCGGTATTTTTCTTCATCATTCCACGTTGCCACGTGACTTCCGGTTCCGGTCAACACCTGAAACTTCCGATTGACATTCAATTCTCCATTCGGGGGGTCACGCCCCGGTCAAACTCACGACAACCGTTTTGTGCTCATCACTTTTTTTAAAAACATTTACTCTCTCTTATTTCTTCTTCCTCTCTTTTCTAATAGTAGTTCTCGCAAAACTCCATCTCGCTTCTTGTCCTTATTTACACCCCACAAACTAGCAAGTACCAAAATATTGCATAACTTTTGGTTCACTCTAGTATATATTAGTACTGGTTTTATAAGTGTTTTGTATAATTTTAGCCTTATTGGTTGGTTCAGGTAGTGACACACCTTAATTAGGTTGTAAATAACCAACTAATTATCAGCCTATTAAGTTCTCAAGAAGCTGAAACTGTCAGACTAAACTAGACAAAGATATACAAAAGAAAAAAAAATATATATATTTGACAATAGTGAGTAGTAATTAGTGATTAGTATAAGTAATTAATATCCCTCCATCCCATCCCTTTAGCGTTTTTCTCAGTCTACTGTAGAATTCAGGCCTTCCCCAAGGTTTGTAATACGTGAGGAGTGATGGGTCTTTTCCTGCCATGCTGGCTCATGATGTGTGGGTAGAATGTTTGAATTCAGAGTTTTCTTTCTTTTAGATCACTGAAGTTAAGCAGCGATAAACCTGTTCAATACTTAATAGGGTGACCTTTTAAGCAACAGCAGGTACTGTAAGCAACCTGAGTCCTTAATTCATCCAAATCGACTTGATTCAGCATTAAAATGACCTAAAAGAGGGTTGATGTGCCGTAAAACATCCAATCAACTCAAGCTCTCTGCTACAAGCAGGATGTGACACGAGTCAAAATTTTTATGTAGATTAAAGCTGGTTTAAATTTTTAAAAGTTTTTCTTTGAGACTGGTTGCTTCAACCAAGGCTAAAGAATCCAATCCGCCCTACTATTTACCCATAGCTGGGCGTGAGAACAAGTTAATTCATGCCTTTCCCAAGGGCATTAGCACAAAATAAAATGCAAACAGGATTTTAACTTGGTTTGCCAATTCCATTTCCTACAATGATAACCGTTACGCTAAGCACACCTCCTGCATGTGTTCTATTAGTTTATTTAAAGTTAAACTCTTATTTATCTATTATATCCAATTTTTTTTTTAAGTTACTACTGGAGTCAGAGTACCTATTAGAGTCTCATCTATTGTTACATAAAGAATGGGGGAGTCTATTCATTTTGTAATGTAGTGTAAAATATTTGAATTTAATAGTAAGAATAAGAACTCTTGGAAAAACACAGTAAATCAAATAAGTGTGACAGACAGTGAGATATTCTCATTGGTTAAGATTGTCATGTGATGGCCAAATCTGTGGGAAAGTTTAGTGAGTTGAGTTGAGTTGAAGAGCTCTTTAGAGATAGACACCAATTGGCATCTCCGCTGAATTAATTCTTCTCCATACACGTTAAATATTGCGCTTCAGGTAAATGAATAAAAATGTCTACATCAGAACTATGTCTTTGTGTTCATGATTAAGAACAATAATTAATAATGATGATGATAAGACTATGCAACACTATGGGTTGAGTAGATTGCTTTGAAAATTATTAGTATTGTCTCTGATAAGATAAAGCCAGAATTCTTTCAAGCTGTAGCCATGTCACTGCTACTGTATGGCTGTACCACTTGGACTCTTAACAAAACGCTTGGAGAAAAAGCTAGATGGTAACTGCACAAGGATGCTGCATGCTGTCTTGAACAAAATTCAGCACCTCACAAACATTCAACTGTAAGGCCACTTGCCTCCTATCACATAAACTATTTGGATAAGACAAAAGACATGCTGGACACTACTGGAGAAGCAAGGACAACCTCATAAGTGACGTTCTCCTATGAGTACCTATGCATGGACATACCAGTGTGAGTCAACCAGCAAAAGCCTACATCAATCGGTTCTGTGCAGATAATGTGCAGAGGACCAGCCAGGAGCAATGTCCGAAAAAGACAGGTGATGTCATGGAGATCCTTACTGTCGGCACGGCTTGATGATTACTTAAAATCATATAAGTAAAAAGTCTGCAGAGAGGTCTACTGTCAGATTCAGTCAAACAATGAGCCGCCCTGTCGGTGGGGCGTTCGACTGCACCTCTGCAGAGGGGTAAGACTCCCCCAATGGGGTCACCTGTTGGCCGTGGGTGGTGACCCGTGATGCTTAAGGATAGAACCCAGATGGTTGAGCAGTCCATGACCTGCAATACTCCACTTTGGCTCTTTCTTGGGCTAGACGGGTGGTCAGAGAGGCCCTCTCAGATCAATCGGCTGGTCACGTCAAGCCCTAGCACCTATAGGATTTTCCTAACCCTTTTACCCTTATGGCAAGCTCCAACCCTTTTTAATCATATGGGTGCTAGAAGGCGTTGGTTGAGGGTCTACATGTCCTGACGTTAAACTCTATCTGATGGTGAGGTTCCAGTGTTGGGGGTTTGGTGAATGTGGAGCACCCCTTCATCACCATTACTCCCTGGTCCACTCTGACCCAGAGTGGTAGTACCTGTTAGGGTCTCATCTATGGGTTAAATAGATAAAACATGAGTTTCTAAACAAAATTGATTATCCATTAAGAATGAATTCATTTCAACATTTTATCGGCATTAAATGACCCACCGAGGTTGATATGCCGTAAATAAAAAAAAAAAACAAATCAAACGATGAGGGAAACTATCCCGCTTTAGCTTGCACTAGACAAGAGAGATTTTTTTGTGCTCCCCCCCCCCAAAAAAAAATCCTGTTTGAATAAGGTTGCTAAGGTAGAGTGAACCCAGAACCTTTCAATGCCCTTCTGACTGAGCTAACCATATAACTGTGTGTAAATCATTTGTATTAAGTATTCTTACTATAATTCTATTTTATTTTGTTTTTATACAATACATTGCTATTTTTGTTCATCGCTATAATTATTTAGAAATGATTATCATTATTATTAGTTTCTTGAAACCTTATAATTGCTTATAAAAGACTGACTTTGGCATTAAATAAACCAACAAGGGTTGACATGCCATAAAACCAACCAACCAACCTAATGAAATCTTTTATTTTTTCAGATTCCACAAATAGAAGATTTTGTCTTTATCAAACCAATCAGCCGTGGTGCTTTTGGGTAAGAGCATACTTTTTCAATTTTCTTTCAAATATAATTCATTTGTAAGACTAAAATTATCCTCTTGTTTTTCAAATTCAACTACTTGAATATTTCTTACTGATTATTTCTTAAAATAAAGCAAATAAATAAAAAAAAAAACAGTTTGATAATTTTTCTTTTTCTTTTCATTACTTGGATAAGTATTGTTGCACAGATATTTGTTGTTTATTTCCTTTTTTTTTTTTTTCAACAATTCAATTCTGTTAAAAAGAAAGAAGAAAAAAACAACATTTTTCAGAAATTTACCATTTAGAATTACAGAACATGACCAAATGTTGATCACAACAAAACTTGGTCGACTGCACCTCTGCAGAGGGGTAAGACTCCCCCAATGGGGCCACCTGTTGGCCGTGGGTGGCGACCCGTGATGCTTAAGGATGGAGCCCAGGTGGATGAGCAGTTCATGACATGCAATACTCCACTTTGGCCCTATCTTGGGCTAGACGGGTGGTCGGAGAGCCCCCTCCGATCAATCGGTTGGTCACGTCAAGCCCTAGCACCTATATGATTTTCCCAACCCTATTGCCCTTATGGCAAGCCCCAACCCCTTTTTATCATATGGGTGCTAGAAGGCGGTGTCCTGGGAATGACGTTAAACTCTATCTGATGGTGAGGTTCCAGTTTTGGATGTTTGGGGAATGTGGAGCACCCCTTCATCACCATTGCTCCCTGGTCCACTCTGACCCGGAGTGGTAGTACCTGTTAGGGTCTCATCTATGGGTTAAATAGAAAAACTTGTTTATAAACAAAATTGTATTATCCATTTAAGAATTGATTTATTTCAAAACTTTCTTGGCATTAAATGACCCACTGAGGTTGATATGCTGTAAAACAAAACAAACCAAACCAAACCAAAACTTGGTTCTTTTTGTGTAATGCTTTTATTTTTATGTATTTATCAATCCCTCCACACGAGCAAGATATGACAAAGGGTTAATTTTATAAGTTTAACAGTTCAGAATTCAGTGTTTTTCCTTCTTCTAGACCTTCAAATATTCTCTACTACAGGTATGTACATAAATCATATGCTACCTATGAATTATGTAACATACCTTTTCTAAGTGTATTAGCACTCTGTGTAATGCAACCAGCCTCATACATGATTTGAACTCTGTTTGCTGGTAACCACAAAAACCTCCTTAATCAAAATGGATATTATTAGGTATTATTCATTACCAAGCTTTACAATATTAAAAATCTGTAACCTATAAAAAAAATAAAAAAATATGAATATGTGTCAATTCAAAAATAAGTACCTCTCTCTTATATATATATATATATATATATATATATATGAAAAAAGTAAATGGAAGTGAATCCGACAGTATGAAATTAATATTTAGAAAAAACAAACACATGATGTTAAAATTCGCTGACAGAAATCTGTTTCGACCCTTTATTGAAGTGGTCTTCATCAAGATCGATGTGTGTATATGAGTGGACCGTTATAAGACGAAAGTGGTACACATCGCTCTTGATGAAGACCACTTCAATAAAGGGTTGAAACAGATTTCTGTCAGCGAATTTTAACATCATGTGTTTATTTTTTCTAAATATTAATTTCATATATATATATATATATATATATATATGCAATAGACATCCGATTAGCATGAAAAATAAGACCTGTCATAGGGGTGAGGGAACCCTGTTTTAGGTTCAGTGGCGATCTAGCACAACTTGTGCTGTAATGGATACCAAGATTTTTGATAAATCATCCATTTAGAAGAAAGACAGCCTGATATAAAACTGAAAGTGATTGAGCCCGAGCTTTTGTTAAAGCATCTGGCTAGAAGGAGGAGGAGGAGGAGGAGGAGGAGGAGAGTCTGATGTAGAAAATTGCATCTTCAATAACATCTAATGATGTAGGTTGCCTCTTCTTTTTGCTGGATACATGTTATTCAAGGTTAATGAGTGCGATTGACTCTGTACACTATCACTATGAAAAAGCTGCAGGCACAGATATTGCTTGCTATTTCTTTATATATATGCACATACATACACATCTGTCTTCTGTTTTTATTATCTCTCCATACATATATATATATAATATATATATATATATATATATATATAAGTTAAAAGAAAGAAAATGAATCCGATGGTATGAGTATAGAAAAATATTAGAAAAATAAAAAATTACAAAATTAATTACAAAAATAAAAATTCTTTTCGAAAAAATCCGTTGCAGGCCTACTGTCAACGGGTTAATACTCATCCTGTTTGAATAAGAGAATTCGTCTAGTGTCGAACTTGGAATATGTCTTCTTTTTTCAAAAACTGTTACAATATGAGATACATGATTCAGTGACTGATAAGTGTGGCGGAAGTGCTCATATTTGAAACTAATGCATAACTTTTTTGCAACATCAAGGTTTTCGTTTTGAATTCATATCACTTTTTTGCAACATCAAGGTTTTCCTTTTGAATTCATATGACTTTCATCTCCGCTCTTGATAGTACGGAGTATAAACAAGCTCTGAAGATGATTTTTATAGAATCGAAATATTGTTTAATATTAGCTATGAATATGTTATAAAATGTTTTCACTTTAACAGCATATTGTGTTGTTTTCATATCCTTTTATCTTTACTCATATATATATATATAATGTGTGTGTGTGAGTCAGTTGAGCTTCCTCAAGTCATGTTTGACCTTTCAAGGTGTTAAGAATGCATCTTACTAGTTGCTAGTTCTAGTAAATAAATATATATATATCTATATATATATATAAAAGGAAGTTTGGTATGTACGTGTCGACGCATAAGTCCAAAACGGGATGTCACTCAGATTCCAAATCTTGCATACACATTAATATCCGTCTAACTAAGAAACATGCCAAATTTGGTTATTGATTTTTACTGATGAAGGGATATAATTAATTAATTAAACAAAAATCAAATGATTTGCGATAATCGGGCATAGCTGCTGCTGATAATATTTTTAAAAATCCGCTGACTGCTGCCTGTATCAACAGTAAAATGGCGCCGCTGCTGGTAATTTGAAGTTGACAAATTTGTACCCTAATCGTTTCAGCTCGGAATTTCTCGTGTATCACCTGTCTAATCTTAGAAATATTTATTTTTCTAAATATGTAATTTGTATGTGGTTTTATTGATGAAATTATTTTTACAGCAAAGTATATAACAAAAACGAAAGCATTTAATTTAAGGATTAATAATAATCCAACTTTGTTTTTTTTATTAACTAGCAAATTATTCCTTAGTTCTAGGATTGAGTTATGTTTGAAAAAAATCCATTTTAATTGGTTCCAAGTAGTTGTAATTTGCAATTAAGTCAAAAACAGACCAGTCTCTCACTTCACTTTCTGCCTATCACTTTTCCCTCCCTTTGTAAATCTTGATTACCTCCTCATTATATATGTCAGTTTCTCAATGAGACGAGAGAGATTTGACAGTTTGAAATGGATTTGTATATTAAGTTTCACAAGCTGCCAAACTGGCCAACATCTTGGCTCTTAATGAATTTAAATTAGGTCATAAGTTCCCTTTCTTAGAAATCTTACAAAATGATTCCGTTTTTTTTTTGTATCTATTTAAAAAAAATTTAATTCACTTTGCAAACTCACTTTTCCCTAATCTCAATTATCTACCCAGAGCTCAATGGGTGACCAAACAGTTCACGTTTTGTCTAGTATTTTATATATATATATATGTATATATATATACACACACATGTATTATTTTATCTTTTTATTTTGTATATTTTCATTTCAGTAAAGTGTTTCTCGGACATAAGAAAGGGGCCCCAAATAAAATATACGCAATTAAAGTGATGCAAAAAGATTATATGGTAAATAAAAATTTGGTTCGCCAAGGTATGTTTCTTTTTTTTTTTTTTTTTTTTTTCTTTTCTTTTCTTTTCTTTTATACAATTTTTGTTTTTCATGTTTTCCCCCTTCCCCTTCCCCCTCCCAAATGAATTTAAGTTTTCGAAATCTTTTCCAATCAATTGAACATGATAACAATAAATTTGTTAGTTTTTTGAGAAAACACTAGACATAAATACCCAAACCCAAATATTTGGATGGTTTCATTTGGTTTATTTGTTTAATGGCATATCAACTTTCATGGGTTATTTAATGCCAAAGCCATCCTTGTAGAAGAATAGTAAAAAGTAAAAGTCGTCGTGGCAGCCTAAAGTCGGTATCAGCCAGTCAGCGAGGGAGTCTATCCCCTTTTCAATAGCGCTAGACCAAGGAGATTGTTTTAGCATTTGAGATGGAGCGCCACACCTACCATCAGCTCCTTACTTTACTGCACAGATCCCTGTGCTACTCATAACGCTGAGTTGGCGAGGACCGGTATCGAACTAGGAACCTTGTGGTTTCTAGCCGAACGCTCTACCGACTGAGCTAACCCAGCCCCTAACCCATAACTGGAAGGGATGAGGGCTGTTCTTAAGAGTAGTTTCATTCCTATGTTTAATGGCATATCAAGCTTTATTGGTTATTTACTATCAATGCCATCCTTGTAGAAGAACAGTAGTGGTAGTATTTAACCCATATCTGGTGGGGGGGTAAGGTGGTTTATAACTTTCCCAAGGGTATTAGTCTGAAAGAGAACGTGATAGCATAACTGGAGTTCAAACTCACTCATTAAGATGTTGCAGTCCAGTATGTTAGCCACTCTACCAAAGGGTAGTGAGACGGAAGGGCAAAATTCACGAACCTGTAATGAGCCAACAACGGTCCGCCGATCGAAGAGACAGCGGGTGGCATGTTGCACGTGTGGGCGGAAGAACAAAAACATGTGACGAGTCCGACTAGTTGTGGCGGTAAAACTCGGGAGCGTCCTTGAGGCAACAATTTATAGTGGCAAGTCTCGTAGCTGGCGAGACGAGAGTTGTGACGTTTCGGCCGGACCGAGTATAAAAGAACAGTGGCGAGGGAGCAAAAGACGACGACCTTATTTCTATTAAGATCTTCGCGTGTTACGGTAGAGGTGAATTTCGTTAGATAAGTAGAAGAAGCTATTTCGGCTTTTTTGTGTTATTATTTGTCATAATGACGGACAAGGCCTTCGACATTAGACTGATCCCGGAGTTCAGCAGAGCTGCAACCGATATGCCGATTGTAGAATGGATAGAGAATGTCGAACTGGTCTGCGAACACTGTGGCATGAACAAAGTGGAGCGTGTCTTGCCGCTACGCCTGCGAGGTGGTGCTCTCGCCATGTATCGCCAACTGAGCAAGGAGCGAAAGGCAGACCCAGAAGAAATCAAACGAGCCCTAATAACGGCCTACGGTACTGACGCATTTGATGCATTCGACCAATTTGTGGCCCGACGACTATGGCAAAACGAAACTGTGGATGAGTTTCTGGCCGATTTACGTCGCTTGGTTCGGCTGGTTGGTGATTTGCTGCCCGAACGTTGGCTGGCGTGTGTGTTCGTGTCTGGGTTACCACAACACGTTAGACAGCTTCTTCGGGCAACATCCAGGATGGAGGCTATGACCACAGACCAGCTGTTGGATCGAGCTCGAGCGATCATGAAAGACAACACAATGAAGGAGGACCTGGCGATTGCTGCCGTGCGAGTGTCACGGGATGAAACCAAGACGGATGAGACCAAGAAGCTTCCCACCGGGACTCCGCGCAGCACTATAACATGCTATCGTTGCAACGGGCCCAATCATTTAGCAAGAGATTGCAAAGAACCACGCACCGGAGGGCGACCACACCAAATTCGGTGTTACAAGTGCAATGAAGTGGGTCATGTGTCCCGCAATTGTCCGGGAAACGGGTTAGGGGAATAGACTTTAGTGCCAGTCTGCTCCCTGAGTCCCGTATGAATGAGGCACTGCCAGCAATTACCGTACGCATCTGGGCTGAAGAGTTTGGCGTTGCTGGATACAGGTTGTTCAAGATCGCTCGTGTGTAGACAGCTCTGTCGCTCCTGGAAGAGAAAAGAAGTAAACGTTTTCACTGTCGGGGAAAGATCTCTCAGATGTTCCGGAGTCAGTCGTATTCAGGTTGACGTGAACAACAGTTGTCCTATCGATGTTGAGGTTCTAGTCATGGACGAGAAGTTGCTGGGGTTCGACCTTTTGCTGGGATTTGATATTATCAAGAAGTTGGGAGGGGTATGTGTGACTAGTAACGGGGCAGTGAGCTTTCCTCAAATTGACCGACCCTCGTGCGCGGTTATCACCATCAACGAGCCAGACTTCGATGTGGAATATGACCAGAGCACGAAAATCTGGGTTGCATCATGGAAGTGGGCCAAGGGCCACCCACCCGTACAGCTCAACAACAACACCCCTGAATACCGAGTGCCCGCTGACGTGCGCCAGAAATACGACACTGAACTAAGCGAATGGCTGAATAACGGTTGGTTAGTACCGTACCCCGAAAAGGAACTTGGTCCACCGAAAGGACTCATTCCCCTTATGGCAGTCGTGCAGGCCAATAAAAACAAGGTGCGTCCCGTACTCGATTACAGGGAGCTAAATAATCATGTGGACGCCTTCACTGCTAATGCTGATGTATGCGCCCAGAAGTTGCGTGAGTGGAGGAAGCAAGGGGCAGAAGTGGCATTGATTGACTTGAGAAGGGCCTACCTGCAGATTAGGGTGCACAAGTCGTTATGGCCGTTTCAGACCGTGATCTGGAAGGGACAGCGATATTGTCTGACACGCCTGGGATTCGGCCTGAACGTGGCCCCCATGATCATGCGGTCAATCATGACTGCTACACTGTCCCAGGATGAAATGATTAATCGAGCAACATCAGCATATGTCGATGACGTGTACGTTAATGAAAAAGTGGTGTCGGCAGAACGAGTGAAGAAACACTTGGAGGATCACGGGCTGACTTGTAAGTCTCCCGAACGGCTTAGAGATGGAGTGCTTACGTGTTCATGAACGCGGGGGTACATTGGAATGGGAGCGAGGCAGTGAAATTCCTGATGTTCCTTCCACTCTTACCCGACGACGCGTATTCTCGGTATGTGGGAAATTAACAAGTCATTATCCAGTCTGTGGTTGGTTGCGAGTAGCGACATCGTTTATTAAACGCCGAGCAACTGCAGTAACGTCGGGGTGGGACGACACTAGTCACGATGGTCCCCTAAGACAGATGATGACCGATGTCATGAGTAGATTATGTCAGAACGACCCAGCACGTGGAACTTGGTGTGTGAACGGACCCACATATGCTGTGTGGGTAGACGCGAGCTCACTGGCAATTGGTGTCGCCGTGGAAGTAAATGGAGTGGTCATAGAGGACGCAAGTTGGATGCGATCCGAACACGACAGTCAACATATAAATTTGGCCGAATTAGATGCAGTCGTGCGAGGCCTTAATCTAGCCCTCCAGTGGAACGCGAGGGTGTTGCATCTTTTCACAGACTCGGCGTGTGTACATTGGTGGCTCTCTGACATGTTAACCGGAAAGGCGCGAATTACTACGAAAGCTGCCAGCGAGATGCTAATTCGACGACGGCTAGACACATTTCTGAGTCTTGTGCGAGAATACAGCTTAACGGTGGACGTGTCGCTGGTTAAATCGGATGCCAACAAAGCCGACCAGTTAATGAGAGTGCCCCAGAAATGGCTGCATAGCATACAACAGAACGTTGAACCAGTGAACCAAACCTGTGGCGTTGCAGTGAGTTCAGAACAGTTGGTTGCCATTCACGCCCAAAGTGGTCATCCGGGCATTAGGCGCACGCTGTACTTCGCACAACAGACTCACCCTGCTGTCACCAAGGCGGATGTGCGAAAGGTAGTGAAAGACTGCAAGACGTGTCAGTCGATCGACCCACCGCCGGTGCGCTGGGACAAGGGGCATCTGAGTGTGACGAACAATTGGGAAAGAGTGGGTATGGATATCACACACTATAATGGTATTCATTACCTTACCTTGATTGACTGCGGGCCATCACGGTATGCAATTTGGCGACCTATACGTCGGCAGGATTCTACCAGTGTCACTCGCGAATTGGAGGCTGTCTTTCGCGAACGAGGTCCCCCCTTGGAGCTTCTCACGGATAACGATACGGCATTTACTAGCCACCGCTTTCAGGAATTCCTACAGTTTTGGGGCGTCCGTGTCCACTATCGGTGTGCATACGTGCCCTCTGGGAATGGTATAGTGGAACGAAGCGACCGTAGTATAAAGACCATTGCGGCACGAAAACAGTGCTCAGCCCTCGAAGCTGTGTATTGGTACAACGTGACCCCCAAGGACGGAGTTTCCCGCCACACCGCGCCTGCCAACGCAATTTATAACCACTCTGTGCGGATACGCGGCATAGATCCCACACCCCCACCTGTGCAACCTCGACACAGTCGATTTAATGTTCGAGACAAGGTGTGGATTAAGATACCAGGCGGAAAATGCACGAGCGTACGCAGGCGGGGAAAAGTGACTAAGGTACGCAATGCACAGTCAGTGTGGGTCGACGGGACGCCGCGCCATGTGAAGGATCTGCGTCCGGTTATGGGCTCTAGTTCGTCAGACACAGGGGATGGCGGCGAAGAATCTACACGGAGCATGAGGCTGATCACCGTCAGCGATGTGCACGATGATCCCCCGGAGACGAGTAACTACGGGTCTGATGTAAATGCACCAGATGACACCAATACAGCCGAGTCATCCGACAAGGTAGAAGTGCTGCCGCGAAGAAGCACTAGGCGTAAAAGACCTGCCCCGGGTTGTCACGTCTGTGATTTGCAGATCATGGGGGAGTGTAGTGAGACGGAAGGGCAAAATTCACGAACCTGTAATGAGCCAACAACGGTCCGTCGATCGAAGGGAACCCACCCCCACCCCCAATATTTGGATGCCCATAACCCTCTTCACTTTATATTTTCTGATATTGATTATTAGAAACATTTTTAGAATTATGGCTAATAAAAACTAAATTTCTCTGAATGTTTGAGATGAGGCTTGATGGTTAGTATTATCTGCATTATTCGGACTATTGTCCTCATCTTCATTGTTATCTGTCCAATTGGACACATGGCCTAGTGGATAAAGAAGTTAGGTTAAGACAGTTCTAAGTGACAGTTATCTCTGGATTCCAGGTTCAATCCTGAGCGGCGACAGTAACATAGAAAAATAATTAACACAACTCCTACCCCAGCTATGGTTAGCGGAATGAGAACAGGATACCCCCGTGGACTGAATAAAGGGTTAGGTTCAAAGTTCCGTGATGGTTCCCAACTACGACAAGAAAGTTCCCGAGTAAAAAGAAAGAAGGTTCCCGAGTCCGACAAGAAATACCTGAAGAAGGCCGGAGGTCATATCGACCAAAACGTTGTACAGATAACAAGGAAAATGAGGATAATAGTCCGAATAACGCAGATAATACTAAAAACTAAATTATGAAATTAAAATTACCTCCCTTTTTTCATAAAGCCCTTAGTAGTGCTGCTGCTGTTACTCTAAACAATAATAATTATACTTATTCATTAAACATAGATTATTCAGACACAAGGCTTATATGAGCAAATAATCTTATTATAATGGAGATAGTGTCTGTCTGTCTGTCCTTTATACAAACAAGTAGAAAATACAACAGAATGGATTGATTCAGGCAGCAGTCAACCTCTCCCTATAACGCTCCAAACTTGTCTTCTTACAAAGGGATTTTTCATCACGAAATATTAAGAAAATAAATCCAAGGTAAATGAACAATATCCTAGTTACATCATTTTTCTTTACACTTGCATTGTGATAGCCTTCAAAACCAACTGACAAACCAATATACACACAATTCTTCAAGCAAATTATAAAACTCTCACATATATATATATATATATATATATATATATATATATATATTATGGACTCTCTCGTCGATTTTCAACGCATGAGGGTTCATACATACAATGAACACCCACACAGTGATTTGTTTATAGTGGTGAAGGCTTGTGTTGGACCATCCACACTTTTTGGCAAAGTCGATAGGAAAGAATTGGTGCATCAAGTGTTGCCAGAAACCCAATCAACGACCGACCTCATGAATTTTGAATTCAGAGTTATCCCTCTCCTAGACTGGTTACCTACCCAAGGCTGAATGGCCCAGTCTGCCCTACTATTTAACCCATAGCTGGAGGGAGAATATATGTGTGTGTGTGTGTATATATATATATATATATATATATATAACAATTTTTATTCTAAATACATTCACCTAACTTAATAGAAATTTTTTTTTTTAAATAATCTGCCACTGTTTTTTAGTGTCACCTTGGTGATAAAAACAAAACAATTACTTTAACAGATTTAATAATGAAAGACACACATACAATACCTAGATAATGGTTCAGATACAAACCAAAGGTACAAGATCTGCAAAAAGTGGTTCTTTCAGAGAAATCATTAATGCTTTTCAAGATTGTAAGATCAAAAGAATTATTAGAAAGCTTGAAAAAAAGAATAAAAAACTTGAAAATAATAAGGATTCTGTTTTGTTTAATTAAATTTGTTTGAATATATATATATATATATATATATATATATATATATATGTATGAATATGATATATTGAACAAAAACAAAAAAACAAAGGATGTTTACAAATGCATGGGCTCATCAGGAGAGAATGTGCAAACCGTTTCGGGGCCTTCCTCTCTACAGTTTTAAAAAGCAACATCGGCCCTCCTCACTGATGTGAGGACTCTCGGAATATCTGCATCGACCGCACGTGGATCGGTCTTCAACAAAAATAAGACAGGAAGAAATGACCGTTAGCAAAACAGAACGCTGCAGGTCAAAAGTTGGAATTAATCAAAAAAATGCGCTGTCTGTATTAAAAATAAAATGAATTTTATTTTTTAATTTTTTAATATATGTATGTGAATATATATATATATATATATGTATAAATTCTTTTCTATAGTGATCACAGAGAGGAATGCTTTAGCAGTATCAAGGAGTCCATTTATTGTTCAGCTTTATTATTCATTGCAGACACAAAAGAACATATATCTTGTAAGTAATTCTAGCTTTTCTTTTCTGTTTTGGTTTTGTTTGTTTTTTTTTGTTTTTGTTTTTTTACAAAGAGATTTTAAACTTTGTTTTAATCATTTAACAGTGGAAAAGAAATAATTTGTATTTTATGTTACTTCAGATTTGAAAATATTTAATATTTTACAAGAAAAATAATTGGAAGATTCATTGTTCCCTAGAAGAGTTTGTATGGCCACTTACCTCCTATCACACAAACCTACTGTATGGCTGCACCACTTAGACTTTAACAAAACAGTTGGAGGTGCATGATGTAATGGTTAGAGTTGTAGGAAATGGACTCGTTGACCCGAGTTCAAATCCTAGACGAAACTACAGTTCACATGGCACTAATACCCTTGGGAAAGATATGAATCCAACTACTCTCCCTCCAGCTATGGGTAAATAGTAGGGCAGACTAGGCTCTTTAAGCTTGGTTAGGCAACCAGCCTAGGAGAAGGAAAACTCAGAATTCAAACCTGTTAAACTCTGCTTCAGGTGGTCACTACTAGAATAGGCTCAGTCCTAATTAGTGACCTATTTCACTAATTAAAAAAGATATTTGAAAATATTTTACAAGAAAAATAATTTGTCTAACCAAGCTAAAAGAACCCAGTCTGCTTTATTTACCCATAGCTGGGGGTAGAACAAGGGAAAGTGAAATGCATACGGCATCATCCAGGTTTTGAACTCTGGTCACAGATTTCATTTCTCATGACCATAACCATTACACAAAATGTGCCTCCTAAACTAAAGTAATAAGAGAATATTTGAAGGAGCAAAGGTTGAATACAAAGCAGCATTAAAAGAATGTGGATATAAGAACACAGGACTGAACTCTAAAAGAAGTGGTCAGAAGTAAAGAATGTGTATTATTTAGATTTTTCGGACTGTTGTCCTCATCTTTATTGTTATATACACAACATTTCAGCCAATGTGCTCTCTGACCCTCTTCAGGTGTTTCCTGTTGAACTCGGGATTCTTCATGGAACTTCAAACCAGTAGGACACATGATGAAATTGTTGAGATTTTTTTATATAAGGCGTGTGTTAAATGCCCACTCTTATTTATAGACTCGGCGATAATCATGTGACCATATTCTTGGCCAATCCCTGGCAGTACTCTGCTGCTGATATTGTTATTTATACCGGCTGTTCTGGTCATACCTACTCATAACTACTTGAACCTTCGTGGACGACGGAACATAGGATTATATCACTGGACCTTTGACACTACGTAGGATTCCATAACTCAGGACTTATTCACTTACCAAAGGATTCCATAACTCAGGACTTACTTACTTTAAGTACTTTTCAACTGGCCAAGATGGCGGTCAGAAACTTAACAGAAATGGATATAAGGGTTAAAAAATAACATAGAATACTTAACATAGCTTAACACTTGTACCCAGTCATGGTTAACAGAATGAGAACAATCTACCCCAATGGAATAAATAAAGGGTTTAGTTTGAAGTTCTGTGAAGGTTCCCAATTAGGACAAGAAGGTTCCTGAATTCAATAAGAAACACCTGAAGAAAACCAGTGGCCACATCGGCCAAATGTGTATATAACAATAAAGACGAGAACAACAGTCAAAAAAATCTAAATACAAATTTCAAGCCTCATCTGAAAAATTCAGACAAATAAAGAAAGTGTATGCTTGTGATTGAGGGTTTGAGAAGGTGCAATTTATGCCTGGAAGATTATTGGATTCCAAAAAAAAAACTTTTAAACCAAAAATCAGAACTGGTGTCAAGTTAAACATGTTGTTTCAACTGGCATGGAACAATATTTCAGTCACATGGTGTAGTCATGTGACCACTTTTTTTTTCTTTTTTTTTCTTTTTTTTTTCCTATGAGAAGAATAACATTTGAATTGTCTTCATGTGTTTTGTCACCTGATGATTGACTGATATGAAACTTAAAGTTAAGTGACCTTCTTTGTTGTATTTGCTTGAAGATTTGTTTTTATTGAGCATTGATTTATTTTCCACTGTTATTATTGCTATTTCAGTTTTTAAACTGACATCCTATTTTTTAAATGAATGGTCCATAGTCTTAATAAATACACACACACATAATAATTTCAAATACGAATTACGTCCCATAGTTTTGAAACAAAATGTAACTATCAGCAATTGAACGCTAAGATTTTTCTCATTTTTCTTTCCTTATTTAGAATTAAATATAATTCAGAAGATACAATATCACATTGATAATGCCTTGATTATTGTTTAATATAAAAAAGAAAAAAAAAAAGAAACATTTAACATTGGAAAATACTCCAAATATAATAAGACTCTTCTCTGAAAACATTGTTTTTTTTTTTTTTTCATATTATATATATATATATATATATACACACACACAGATGCTGATAGGTATATGTCCCAATGTTTTTCTTTTCTCACCATTTCATGCTAACTGTAAATACATTTCAATAGTTTCTTAGAAACAAATTACACTGGATAGGTTCCAAGGTAGGAGTCAGATGGCTTTAAATTTTCCTGGGGACTCATTCATAGCAAATATGTGCATCCAAGGATGCATTAAAACAAAAAGCTACCAGCATCTGTGTGTGTGTGTGTGTGTGTGTGTGTGTGTGTGTATAATATATTTTTTTTTTTTCTTGTCTTTTAATTGATTACTCATCTTTTCTCAGGTAATGGAATATATGATTGGAGGTGACATGAAAAATTTATTGGCAGTTTGTGGTTATTTTGATGAAGCAATGGCACTAACATACATTGCAGAAGTTATATTAGCTCTGAAATTCCTTCATAGCTTAGGAATTATTCACAGGTATGATTTTTTAAATTTTTTTTTTTATTTTATTTTATTTATTTTATTTATTTATTTTTTTGTATCTTTATAAAATAGATATAAATGAATATTCAATTCAGTTATATCAATTTCTGCTCTTTTTTATTTCATTGAATAAAATGTGCAAGAAAACAATATCTTGAAGCTTTTAATATCAACATCGAGAATTATCAATTGATTAATCTGCTTTTTAATTTAATATGAAATATCTCAATTTTACTTGATTTGTACTATATTTAGCAACAAGCAGTTTTTCATTAGCAATTTGTATCATAGTTACTTTTTAAAGCAAGGGAGGTAACTCCCACCTGATCTGTTGCACAAAGGAGACAGAATTATAGGTTGTATTTTTACACTCACTCTCATTAAACTTTAATTTATAAAACTTAATTTTACTGAACAGTTTTTTTAGTTCATTTAGATTACTAAAAGTAATTCAGTTTGCTTCCCTTGATTCGCTGGATTTATCAAACAGCCAAGATATGAAATAAATTATTGTTTATGAAAGGACCAAAAATCAAGATTGGTTGGTTTTACAGTAAGTCAATCATTGTTGCAGAGATGCTGATAGGTATGTGTCCTGCGTCCCTGAAATCTAAAAGGATGCAGTAAAATCATATCCATGCATCCCAGTGTTTTTCTTTTTTCTTCCCTCACCATTTCCAGCTAACTGTACATACATTTCAATAGTTTCTTAGAACCATATTACACAGGATACGTTACAAGGTAGGAGTTAGACGGCTTTAGTTATTTCCTCAGATCATAAATAAAAACCCTATAATTTATTAAGAAACTATAATTGGGACCCATCAAATTTCCCGGGGACTCATTCAAAGCAAATGTGCATCCCAGGATGCACTAAATCAAAAAGCTATCAGCATCATTGTTGTTGGGTTATTTTATGTTGAAGTTCAGTTATGGTCTCCCTACATAGTACAAGAATGTATCTTCACAATCATTTTAAACAGATAAACATGCCATTATTTCTAACAGATCTATTCGACTCATAGATGGGACCTGAAAAGGTACTACCATCTCGGATCAGAGTGAACCTAGCAGTAATGGCAACAAAGGGTTACTTTTTACAACCCAGGGTTCAAGAACTGGAGTCTCACCATTGAATGCAGTTTAGTGTCATACTCAGGACACCTTTCTGAGGGGAGAGTTTTACCCCTCCACAAGAGATACTGCTATCATATTCTAGTCTCTGGCGACAAGAAATTAAGTTGTATTTTTCCCCTAGATGTGGATAATGGCCAAAAATATAATAAAAAGTGCTGGATCTCAAATGTTTGAAATATTTTATATTTATTCGATCCAGAGTCACAGGGGTGTCCTGGGTATGATGTTAAATTACTTCTAGTGGTGAAGTTCCAATTCTGGAACTCTGGGGAATGTGGACTACCCTTACCACCGTTACTCTGAGGTGCTCCCTGATCTGGAGTGGTAATATCAGTTAGGGTCCCATCTATGGGTTAAATAAATGAATTAAAAAAAATGAGTATTAAAATAAGTGTTTAAAAAAAAATTGAATGACCAACAAGAATGAATAAAACAAAATGTTTTCGATATAAAATAACCCAACAAGGGTTGATATGCCATAAAATCAAACCAACCAACCAGAGTCGCAGGTGATATAATGAAAATGTAGAGACAAGTTTGAATTTTAAATGAGTTTGTCTGCATTCCACTTTGTGCTAAGATTTCAATTTATTTTATAACAATTATTCTTATTTGGAAAAATATGTGCTCTTTCAGGGAAAAAGTATTTAAATTTTAATATAATTGATATAAACTCTCTGATGGTTAGATTGACATCCTGTTTCAACTATTGTAGAAAATAAGTACTGAAAATCTGAAAATTAAATGTAAAAAAAAAATTTTGTCATTTTGGTAGGTTTTTTTTTTTTTTATTTTTTACTCTTTTGTTTATATATAATTGTCTTTTAGATTATCTGTAAAAAAAAAAATTATACATCAATGGTTCCAAGTTCAATACCGGCCCTCGCCAACTCAGCGTATGAGTAGCACATGAATCTGTGCAGTAAAAGAGAGGAGTTGATGGTTGGTGTGGTGCATCGCCTCAGACACCCAATCAATCTCCTTGGTCTAGCACTAGTGAAAAGGGGATAGACTCCCTCACTGTCTAGCTGATATCAACTTTAGGCCACCTCGACAACTTAACTTTTACTTACTTTAATTGTTTTGTTTAACTTTTCGGACCAAGTAACTAATAAGCACCCTAGCTGAGATCAGTTTTAAAAGGAACTGAATTTAGCTTTTCATCGGTTGTTAGTAAACAAAATCAACAGCCGATACAAATCAAAGACGTATTTATACTAAAATAGTTTTTGATGTAGAGGCACATGGAAAATAAATAAACGTGTCTTTCGTTTTAATTTTTTTTGTTTTTTATTAGTTTATCTTTAGAGCAAAATCAATTTTTTCAATAATTTGTTTATTAAAATCAAAACTATTTAGTATAAAAACATGTCTTTGGTTTGTATCAGCTGTTGATTTTGTTTACTAACAACCAGTGAAAAGCAAAATTCAGTTCCTTTCAAAACTGATCTCGGCTAGGGTGCCTATTGATAACTTGGTCCAACTTTTCAATTGAGTTTTCTCATAAAATTATTAGATGACAGTTCTAAAGTAGGCTTATTATTAAATAGATATTTGTTTTTAGAATCTATATGAAATTTAAAACTTAAAATTGAGTATTTCATATTTTAAATGAATTTTATCTATCAATTAGGTATATGAATTGTTGCTTTCAAGGCACATATAGGTGGCGCGAACAGTAATATTTATTTTAAAGAATTTCAATTTATTTCCATTGAATCAGTTTAATTGAAACGATTCAGTAATTTAAAAGAAAGAATTCATTGATTAATAAGTCAACACTTAAAATTTTATTAAATCAGATATTTCCCTGATTTTTGGCATTTTTTTTTTTTTTTTTTTTTTTTTTTTTAATCAATCTGGTCCTCTGCATTTTTTATCCTATTTCTCGCTAACTCTTTGTAAACAAAATGCCAGATTTTTTTTTGAACTCTTTAGTTTTTCTGTGTGTTTTGAACCAAAAAAAAGATGTTTCATTGAAATCAATATCAAAAAGATTTTTTTCTGTACATAGTTTATTTAATGTTTTTCATTATTGATTTCTAAGAAGAAACTGTTCTAAGTCTTAAAATCTTAAATAATTGTGAGTTTTAGTCCGTCACTACTTTACACAAAACATGTATTTGGGTCAAATTTGTATCTGAATTTAATTGTTTAAAATGTATTAAAAATAAATTGCATATGTAATATTATTTTGCTTTTTGTACTCATGCTCATTATACTTTTTTTTTAATTATGCTCATTATACTTTTTGACAAACAAAAATTTGACCTTAAATAATCAATTTAATTAATTTTAATTTATTTTTAAAATGAAAATGAGTGCACAAATTGGTAGTATCTATTAAATATATACTGTGATATGTTCCTAGCTTTTTATCAACAAATATATGTAGATATTATACAATCCCCCCCCCCACACACACACTTTTTTCAGCATATCAATTTAGATATTTTACAACCCACTCCGTTTAAAAAAAAAAAAAATTGTTTTTTGTTTTTGTTTTTTTTATGAATTTGTACAAAGCACAACCCCCCACCCCACCCACAAGGCGTAAAATCAGTCATCGGTCTTTTTCAATATTTTTATTTTAAAAATAATTTACTTTAAAAAAACAATTCGATTTAGCCTTTTTAATGATTGGTTCCTATATTGTGTTCATCTCTGTATTTTGTCTACTCAATCGGTCAACAGCCCTGTCGGCTGAAGCATTAGAATGCACCGACTGCACCTCTGCAGAGGGATAAGACTCCCCCAATGGGGCCACCTGTTGGCCGTGGGTGGCGACCCGTAAGGATAGAGTCCAGGTGGATGAGTAGTTCATGACATGCAATACTCCACTTTGGCCCTATCTTGGGCTAGACGGGCGGTCGGAGAGAGCCCCCCCCCCTCCGATCAATCGGCTGGTCACGTCAAGCCCTAGCACCTATATGATTTTCCCAACCCTATTGCCCTTATGGCAAGCCCCAACCCCTTTTTATCATATGGGTGCTAGAAGGCGGTGGCTGCGGGTCTACATGTCCTGTGAATGACGTTAAACTCTATCTGATGGTGAGGTTCCAGATTTGGAGGTTTGGGGAATGTGGAGCACCCCTTCATCACCATTGCTCCCTGGTCAACTCTGACCCGGAGTGGTAGTACCTGTTAGGGTCCCATCTATGGGTTAAATAGAAAAATGTATTTATAAAAAAATTGTATTATCCCTTAAGAATTGATTTATTTCAAAACTTTATCGGCATTAAATGACCCACTGAGGTTGATATGCCGTAAAACAAAACAAACCAAACCAAACTGTCACTACAGTCCAATATATGAGCTGCTTCTTTAAGACATCTTGTTTTCCGTGTCCTTCCCTGTCTATTATTTCAACTTGAAAATATAACTTTAATATACAATAGTATATAAAATATAATACACATATAAAGCGAGGGGGGTTCATTGTAAAATATCTACATATGTTTGCCAATAAAAAGTGAGAAACATGGCATGGTAAATACCTGAAATTTGAGTTTATTGAAATTTGTACAAATTCAATTAAAAAACCCCATTTATTTAAGATATTAGGTGGGGGTGTAAAATATCTAAATTGATTTGCTGATAAAAAAAACCCAAAAAGGCAATGCTGATCATGGCTAAGCAAAAACAGGAGGCCAGACAATTTCATTGTACAGGATATCCATAAAGACAGAGTACACTTTAAATGATTTATAACTTTAAAGTGCACATGGACTTTGTGGACACTCTGTGTAGTTAATTGATAGATGTAGGCATCATCTATAATAAAGCTAAGATACTTCATTAACCCTGCATCATAAAAAAGTAAAAATAAAACTGGCTAAATGGTGTCGATATTAGACGTAATGGTAAATTATGAAGTTGCTGTGAACAAGTGATGTCCTGGAAAATTTTAAAAATGTCCTGGAAACGTCCTGGAAAATGATTTCCTAAAATGAGTGGGAACCCTGATAGCAAGATTTTAAACATATTAATACTAGGTATACCCAATTTGTCAAAAAATCTGTGTTTTTACAATACAAATTTACAATACAATTTACAATACAGTTTTCGACAAAAAAAATAGGGGTGATTGATACTAAAGTAAAGTAGTTATTTAAAAAAAATGTTTTTAGAATCTAATAATATGACATATTAAACTTAACATCATGCTGCTCATATTTTAAATGAATTTTGATTTATCATAGTAGAAATACCTAATTAAATCAGAAAGTTTTGAAATAAAATAACTGATGCATTATAAAATTCATTAATTAATAAATCAATACTGAAAATTTCATTAAAATCAAGATAATTCTTTGATTTTTGGTAACTACTTTTTCAATTGCGAGTGTTGAATTTATTTTGTAAACAGAAATTTTATGGCAACTCACGGGCAGCCATCTTGATCAAAATTGACTGAAAAAATAGTTTTAAATGTATTAAAAATAAACTACATGTGTAATATTATTTTGCTTTTTTTTACTGATGCTCATTATGTTACTATTTTTCAACTTAGACAAAAATTTAGCCTTAAATGATTGATTTAATTCATTTTAATTCGTTTTTAAAATGAAAAGTAGACACATTTTTGGGTAACCTTAAATAATCTACTAAAAAGCACTAAAAATCCTTTTTTCGCAAAATTTAGCCTTTAGAAAACGAGGATTTTTTAGTGCATTTTAGTAGACGATCTTTGATGCTATTTCCTTAAATAATGGTGCAAGTAAAAGATTTAGCCTTTAGAAAATGAGGATTTTTAGTGCATTTTAGTAGATCTTTGATACTATTTCCTCAAATAATGGTGCAAGTAAAAGATCTAATTTTTGGTATCAGTATTCAGTATACTAACATACAACTTTCGCATAGATGGACAATTTGATATTATTAAAAAGAGAAAAATCGACCTACCCTCATACACAATCTCCTTTATAATAAGATATCTATTGCTTATATATTTGTTTATTCTTTTCTTTTCAAAGGGATTTGAAACCTGACAACATGTTGATATCAGATAAGGGCCACATAAAACTCACGGATCTTGGTTTGTGTGAAGTTACAATAAATACAAGTATGTTTCTCTTTTTAATTCATGGGAACATTTTTACATTTTATTCATTTAATAGAAATCAATAATCAAAAATATGCTATGTCTGCTAAAAATTCAATTTGAAATATGCAACTTTGTCATCTTAGCAAATTCAGAAAAACAAAAACATTATTTGTTTGAATTTTTTAGATGAGGCTTGATTTTGGTTTTTACATGTGTCCCACTTTCACACGATATGGCACAAGGCCGTTTTATGTGGGCACCACCCACAAGCCGAGACTCATGGGGTGGTAGGTAGAAAAATTGCGTCGATTCCGTTGGCATTTCCCCTCAAGGGGGGCGCCTCAGGCACTGGGCAATAAACCCAGGCTTGTATTATTGAAATTTTTCAAACTGTTGTCCTCATCTTTATTGTTATATACACAACATTTCGGCCAATGTGCCCTCCAGCCTTCTTTAGGTGTTTCTTGTCAAATTTGGCGGCCTTCATGTTTAATCTTTTTTAATATAAAAAATAACAACATAGAATGCAATTTTTAAAAATATTTTTTTAGTATGAAAAATAGCCACATGGAATTTTTTTTTTTATAAGGATTGTATGTCAGAAAAGTTCCAGGACTGATGTCACAAAAAAATTATTATATCTATACAACAATGAACCAGTTTTTAGAAATAATTAAAAAATGAAAAAAGGACAAAATTCAGACAAAGAAAATGGAGACGTCCCAGAGGTACAATAGAATTGGACTCCAAAACGTTCAATTTGTGGGTAGGAATTGGGGGGTAGGGGTGCTGGTCTGCTTGCCCAACACACCATATAGAATTTGAAATTTCAAATTGAAAAAATCTACACCTAGAGTTATCTTTTCTTGGTCAGATATCTATTGTACAAAGACACCACATTATTATTATTATGTGGTTTTTCACACCAGCCTAAGCTGGTGGTTCAATAGAGACTGAGTGACAGCAAGTTTCCTCAGGTCTCTTTGGAGTATTCTAGTTGATCTTAACAGTGCAGTAGTTTGGTTGGTCTTGATTCTTCTTCAGATTTCCAATTCTTCCAGACTCTTTTCTAAAACCTTGGGAACCGTTCCAAGGGCACCAATGACTATTGACACGATATTTACTTTTATTATTATTATCATTATTATTATTGGCATTTCAGTCTCTGAAGACTATAATAAAGTTTTTGCGCCCCTGAAGTTACAGCGCTTCCTGTGACTGTGAAGTCCAATGTTTGAAAAACATTCTCGACCACAGATGAAATCCAAACTACAAGTTATCCCCTTCAAAGTAATTCCCCTCGAGTCTAATGCACTTTCCCATCCTTCTCTGCCACGCTTGCATGCACTACTGGAATGATTCTTCCGGGATTCTCTGTAGCTCTGTCGTCACGGCTTTTTTGATGTTGTGTACATCCTCAAAACAGGTTATCCCCTTGAGCTTGGGGGAGAGGAAAAAATCACAGAGTAGGGAGGTTGCTCCAGCACAGTGATGTTCTTCGGGGCCAGGAACTCTCAGATACTCAGGGCAGGTGCGTTGTCATGGTGAAGTATCCACAAGTTGTCCTTCCACTTCTCTCGACTCTTTCATGCACTGAAAGAAGCAAACACCGCAGTATCTCTTTGTAGACATGCTGGTTTATCATCTGGCCCTGTGGCAAGAACTTGTAGTGGACAATGCCCCTCATATCGAAGAATGCGATTATTTTCGAACTTTCCTGACATACCTCGTAATTTCTTCCTTGTTCATCCAGACCATAGTGTTCTTTATTAAAAGGCCTGCTCATTGTGAAAGTAGTCATTAACTGGAGGCCTAAAATTTACTTCTGGTTTAAGATTTCATTATTTCGCTTGAGTAGTCACAGCTTAAGAAATTCAAATAAAATTTTTCTTTTACTCTTTGAATTTCTTAAGCTGTGATTATACAAACTAAGTAGTGAAATCTTAAACTGGGAGTAAATTTTAGGCCTCCAGCAAGTGACTATACTTGCATGATGAGTTGGCCTTCTAATAAAGAATACCATGAATAGTCTTGTACAAATTAAAATCAAATCAATTAAAACAATATGAAACTAGTCACAGCTTATGAAATTCAAAGAAACTTTAAATGAAAAGGGTTAAATAAAGTTTATTTAATGTTTTTTACTTAAACTTTAAGCGAAAAATATTAAATTAACTTTAAATTACTAATTTTAAATAAACTTCTTAGACTAAGAAGATTCATAAGTGACTTTTTGTTTTTTAGTAGTTAATTTCGGACCCCAAAAATCAGTTTTTTTTGTTTTTGTTATTTTTTGTTTTTTTACAATAAATCTTATTATAATGGAGATTGTGTGTTTTTCTGTCTGTAACCGAAACTATACTACTACTCAATTCACAATTCCCTTTGTTATTTACATCACATTCTCCATGATTTTATTTTTTATTAAACCTCAATTCTTAATAAAATTGTTTTACATTATTAATACTGTTGACCATAATTACATACTAATAACATGCAGTTATATTTATATATACAATAAAATAGAGGTTTACAGTATGAATGGGAAGGCTAATTTGCATATAGATCTTAAAAATTTGATTTTAATAAATATATGCTTAGTATTATTGATTTCTAATTGTTTGGTTTTATCTTAATGAATATGAGCAAAAATCTCGGGGATAAATCTTAAAAGAAATCCATTAACAAGAAGATATAACTGTAATTTTATTCTTTACTTCCTATTTTAACTAAATAGTTAAATTAGGAAAATTTACCAATGAAAGACGGGAGTAATGGAAAACGATGGAAGAGTTAGTTTCAAAGTTGTTCTATTTTTCAATCATACCCCCTCTGTTCCAAATCGTTTTATCTGCATTTTTATTCAGTTTTATTAGCCTTTCTAATTTAATGATATTTTATTATATTAAAAGTTAAATACTTGCACCCGGAGGGTGCATATATTTGCTAGTGTAACATAATATAGTTAAGTCCATATAGTTATAGATTTGATACTTACTTCAAATGAATAATAGTAAATCTTATTCTAAGTGTAAAAAAAACAAAAAAACTTTGAATTTCTTAAGCTGTGATTACCCAAGCGAAGTAGTGAAATCTCAAACCAGGAGTAAATTTTAGGCCTCCAGTTAATGACTATTTGCATTGATGAGTCGGCCTTTTAATAAAGAAAATCATGATCCACACCAAAATGGAAATAATTCATGTAGTTTGTTTTACTCTTATTTTTAAAACTAAAAAAAATTGATCTTATCTAAATTTGTGTAAATTGAACAGTGGTTAGTTTAACCATCAGCCCACTGCATTATTCATTAATATTACTTTCCCATTTTACTGCATTCTTTTTCAAAAAGGTGTTAATATTTTGTCTTAACTTCAAAAGGCTCATTTTAAGCCCTAGCACCTATATGATTTTCCCAACCCTATTGCCCTTATGGCAAGCCCCAACCCCTTTTTATCATATGGGTGCTAGAAGGCGGTGGTGCGGGTCTACATGTCCTGGGAATGACGTTAAACTCTATCTGATGGTGAGGTTCCAGTTTTGGAGGTTTGGGGAATGTGGAGCACCCCATTCATCACCATTGCTCCCTGGTCCACTCTGACCCGGAGTGGTAGTACCTGTTAGGGTCCCATCTATGGGTTAAATAGAAAAATGTATTTATAAAAAAAATTGTATTATCCATTAAGAATTGATTTATTTCAAAACTTTATCAGCATTAAATGACCCTCTGAGGTTGATATGCCATAAAACAAAACAAAACAAACAAACAAAAGCCTCATTTTAGTCGGTCATTTTCGCCATTGTCATAAGAGGATATGACAACCCAACCACAAAATTCAAACATAATCATTCAGTGATTGAAGTTATAGAAGGGGGAAAAAATAGGTGGGGGGGGGGGAATAGATATTTGAGTCAACAAGTTCCTGCTGAGGGGGGGGGACCAAAAAGAAGCGAGTTCACCGTCTTCTCGCAAGCCAAGCTTTCTTTTGGTCAACAAAGTCTTCGTCTTCGACCAGCAGCTGAAAAATTTTCTGACTGCCGTCTCATGTAAGCCGAATGCTTCTCTCCCCACGCTCTACTCGCTTGAGTTATTTATGGGCATATTACCCAAACATCCGGGCACATCAGTCGAACCTTGCGTCCGTCCAGTGCCTAAATCGCATTTGTTTTTGCATGCAGGAGGACGCGGGTTTGATCCCGGCAGGCAAGACAGTGTCTTGCCCTTTTTCTAAATGAGTAGTACTCGTTCTCCGTCACAGAAGTCACTTGTTGTGGCAGGACAAACTTTTTGCTCAGCTAACAAAGGTGGAGATGTGTGGTGTAATGGATAGAGTCGTAGGAAATGGACCCAAGTTCAAATCCTGGACAAGGCTGTTTGCATTTCACATAGAGCTAATACCCTTGGGAAAGGTATGCATCCAACTACTCTCCCTCTAGCTATGGGTAAATACTAGGGCAGACTGGGCTATTTAATCTTGGTTAGGTTAATACCCTTGGGAAAGATGTGAATCCTACTCTCCCTCCAGCTATGGGTAAATAGTAGGGCAGACTGGGCTCTTTAACCTTGGTTAGGCAACCGGTCTAGGAGAAGGAAAACTCTGAATTCAAACCTGTTGAACTCCGCTTAAGAAATTGACCTTGTGTCGCATCCTGCTCGTGCGGAGGGGTTGGTAAATATATATTTAACCTTGGTTAGGTAACCAGTCTAGGAGAAGGAAAACTCTGAATTCAAACCTGTTAAACTCTACTTAAGAAGTTGACCTTGTGTCACATCCTGCTTGTGCAGTGAGGTTGGTAAATATATATATATATATATATATATTAATAAAGTGTCACAGCCAACACTTGAGTTTGAATACTGATCACCAGAGAATGAAAATGGGCTGACCTCAATTTGATATGATTAGAGGTACCATGCTGCTGGGATGAATGACTCACAATCTTTTATAGACCCAGTACACACTGTTTTTTAAGCAACTCTGTATTTTTCTTAGAAAATTACGGATAAGTAATAATCTTCCATTTATCTTTATTCCTATTCCTTAATGTATCTAATTTCGTTTTGTAATCAAATACATATGATATACTTAAGTTGTTCTTCTATATTTACATTATGTACACTAGCAAAAATATGTGCCTCCTTGACATAAGTATTTAAGTTTTCATAATCATCATCTCGCACTGGCAGCACGGATATCTATGACAATCTCTTGCCAACCTTCCCTATCATTCATTACTCCTAGGAGGTCCTCTGCGCAGCATCCAGTATCCATGCAGAACTGGTAAAATCGCAAACCCCTAAACTCAGTAAAACAATTCACATACCTAAGCTGTATTATCTCATCAACAAAAAGCGATGTTAATGCACGCATAGGAAAGGTATGGTCTGCTATAAACAGATTGTCAGTCATATGGAAGTCTGATCTCACTGACGAGTTAAAGCGACAATTCTTCCAGGCCATAGTTGTATCAGTGCTACTGTACGGCTGTACCACCTGGACCCTAATGAAGCGACTGGAGAATAAACTAGACAGTAGCTGCACAAGAATGCTGTGTGCAGTCTTAAACAAGACGTGGAAACAGCACCCCACGAGAAAACAGCTGTACGGCCACCTGCCACATATCACACAAACCATCCATGTAAGGCGAACGAGACCTGCTGGGCACTGCTGGAGAAGCAAGGACAAACTCATAAGTGACGTTCTTCTGTGGAAGCCATCACATGGACATGCCAGTATGGGCGGACCAGCAAAGACATTTAAGTTTTAATGAAATGTATTAGATTAGAAAGACTAACAAAACTAAATAAGTATGAATATAAAAATATTACTTATTTTAATGTTATTTTAATTGATTTCTATATGAAATTATATGTAGGATTGCTTTTAATATGTTTGAGAATAACATGATGTTATTAGAAATCAGTAAGAGCAAATAATCATTTATTAAACCCAGTTTTGTTAAAATCATTATGCAAATTATTCCCACCATATACTATGTAAATCTTTATTTCTTAGAAACACATATTTAAGGATTTTAAATGCATTAATAATATGAGTAGTTTTGCAGCAAATCTAACTTAGACTTTAATATTGGCATTGTTAATAAATAAGATGCTAATTAAGATTAAATAATGATGATTTCATAATTGTTGAGAATATAACTTAAATAACTAAGGAAATTGTGACGTCAGTGGTGACGCAGTTTCGGTTATAGACAGACTGTTTCATAATCTATATTCTAATAAGATGTGACGTTACAAGAAAAAGTCTTCATGAGACTAAAGATGATTTTTCGATGTAGAATTTTAAGCTCTGGGATTCTTTATTCAACCAGACCAAAACGGAAATAATTCCTGTAGTTTGTTTAAATGATTTTTCTTTCTTTGTAGACCAAATGTACAAAGAAATGTTTGATGGTTCCTACGATCAAGAATGGTTGACAAAATGTCATTTGACACCAGGACAGATTCTATCCCTGACCAGTTCCCTCGGTTTTGTAAGTCCATTCAACAGATTAAATCTTTTTGTATTTTTCAGTAAATCACTAATAAATAGATCAATTCTTTTATTGTTTTCAAAAATTTGTTATGTTTTTGCATACAAATATAAAATACGAATCACTGAATGAAAATGCAAGACCAGGTTGTTGAAAATTAACCAGGTTTTATTTAACACAGGGTAGAGAAATGCTTTTACCCTAAAAGTAACTTCAGATCTCAACTTATGTCTGCAACTAGCTAGCTCATATACCAATCAATATATATCATAGCGGAAACCCTATTTCTGGTCCTATCTTCCCACAATGCAACTTTCAAATGAAAAATTAAAGACCAAAAATGAAATGCATCTCCAGTATTAATAGATATATAATTTCTTTTCAGTGTTTCTGATTTTTTTTTTTCTTTCATTATTCATTTCAGTCTGCCCAGAAATCAAAAATGAAACAATCTCACCCTCAGCAAAATGAAAACTGCGGCTCTTCTTCCAAAATTACAAATAGCTGCGACAACAGCAGTAGCAGCAACATCCACCTTCGTCGTCACAGCTCTGCTACTAGGAAGTTTCACGAAGTTCCTCCTGTTCGCAGACTCAGGGACATTTTAAACCCCCACGAAAAAACCTCTGGAAAATCCTTTTGCTTGCTCATGGATCACACGATTGAGAAATCCTTTTCCGACAGCGGACAGGACCTAACTGACGACGTGTTTAGCAGTCCAAAGTTTTCTTTCAATCAGTCTCTTCCTTTTGAAATTAAGAACGCAGTCAACCACAGTTTAAACTCCAAAGAAATAAACTCAAGTGAAACAGACCATCAGGAAACGACGGGTCGTGAATGCATTACTGGTTCGGAAAAGGCCCACTTTCGGTCGATAACAGAGGATTCACTTTTCGTCAGCCCCAAAAGCAGGACCAATCAGTCTAATCAGTCGATTTCACTGACTCACTCTGATTTCAGTCCAAATTTCGGCTTCCTCCACCAACTGTGTCAGTCTAGAAAAAGAAAATTGGAGGGTAATGAAATGTCTGTGGATAACGCGGACGATGACAAGAAAGTTAATGAGACAATTTTGAAGCCTTTGAAGAATAAAGTCCATTTCAACAACCTTAGCAGCACGCCGCTCAGTGCCAAATCCACAGACGGACCGAATTCTTCAAGTGGAATAAAAAAAAAGATCAGTAAGGTTTGTATATGTGTAATTATTAATTTTATAAATTATTTAAAATTTATAATGGTAATTATTTGGTAATCTGAACATTAGCTACATAAATGAGAGTAACCTCCACTTGTATGTTTCACTTTGAGGAAGCCGTTTGTTTTGGTCGGCCATTTTCATTTCACCGTAGATCTACACTGAAAATACAAATTTGTTCAAATCAATACAACTGCATGTTTTAATACGAAAATATCATAAAATGTGTTCTTAATTGTGCTTGCGCATTATTTGAAATGAACATAATTGTTATTAAGAACACATTTTATAATATTTTTGTGTTAAAACATGCAGTTGTATTGATTCAAACAAATTTGTATTTTCAGTGTAGATTTACAGTGAAATGAAAATGGCTGACCAACACAAACGGCTTCCTCAAAGGGAAACATACAAGGGGAGATTACTCTCATTTATGTAGCTTATGTTCAGATTACCAATTATTTTATTTTTTACACTGGCCATTGCATAAGCTTCGATTTGTGCATGGCTCCCTACGTTAAACAGACCTTATATTAGTCTGGCCTGGTGGCAGGTCAGGAAAATAAGTACTAAAACAAAAATATTCCAACCCCCCCAGTAGTCATCACATACTAACTTACAACTAGACTATCAAATTTCTTCAAAGGCAATAAATAACCCCATAAAAATACCATACCCTACAAATTAAACCTTTCCTTTTCACTTCCTCTCTCTATATCAAACATCCAAACCCTCCTCGCTTTCCTTTCCTCTCTCATCTTATCACTCAGTATTCCCCCTCCACTCTCATTTTCTACCAGCCCCCAAAATTATCTTGTCAGTATAAAAGTAGACTGTAAAAAGCATTTGGTCTTCATAACAAATTTTGTCAAGGCTTCGCTAAATACAGAGGCAAAATATCAATTGAATTTAGTTGTTGTGTCATTTTATCCACTTTTTCCTCTATTTTCAGCCACATATATATATATGAATATATGAAATATATGTGGTGTGTAGTGTAATGGTCACCGTTGTAGGAAATGGGTATGCCAGTGTAAGCCATCCAGCAAAGACTTATATTAATCCTGGACGAGGCTGTTTGCATTTCACATAGCGCTAATACCCTTGGGAAAGGTATGAATCCAATATTCTCCTTCAAGCTATGGGTAAATAGTAGAGCAGACTGGGCTATTTAACATCGGATTGGCAACCAGTCTAGGTGAAGGAAAACTCTGAAGTCAAACCTGTTAAACTCCACTTACGAAATTGACCTTGTGTCGCATCCTGCTCATGCAGAGGGGTTTGGGAAATATGTATATACTAGAAGCGGCTACCCAGCATAGCTTGGATAGAGGGGGGAGGGCAAAAGTTAGTTTTGCCAATCCATTATTACTGAATTGTGAGTTGGATCTTCGCAGGATGCCCCTTTAAAATCCCTACGTAAAAAAGACCTTGCATTGATTCGGTCTGGTTGGGTGTCAGAAACAAAAGTGCACAGAAACTCTGAAAAGAAAAATCAGTGTCTCCTATTTAAAATATTAAATGCAAAAAAATCCATGCTGCTACTATTTAAATTTTATTTTTTAATTTTCTTCACGAATATAAATCAAATCTTGTTTATTTTTGCTCAAACAGCAAGGTCTGCTGATAGTGAATGTGTATATATATTTACTTTGCTGTTAATTGTTTTATTTTTGTAGTTTCAGCCAGCCAGACATACATACATACATACATACACACAACTGCGTTTTATATATGTACTAGAAGGGGCTACCTGGCATCGCCTGGGTAGAGGGGATATTTTTTTAAAGTTAGTCTTGCAGATCCATTATTATTTATCGCGAGTGAGATCCTCACTGGTTGCACCATAAAAATCCCCACATAGATATATAACAATATAGTAAGAAATTTTCATTCAATGATTTAGAATTTTTTTAAAAGATAAGTTATAAATGAGGCGATTAATTCAATCAATCAATATTATATTTCAAAGCGAAAAAATAAAAAAATAAAATAAAATAACACGCTAATGACTTTCCCTTCTGTTACTTTATAAATTTGAATTTTTAAATATCTTCCTATCTATTATTTATCGTGAGTGAGATCCTCACTGGTTACATCATAAAAATCCCCACATAGATATATAACAATATAGTAAGAAATTTTGATTCAATGATTTAGAATTTTTTTAAAAGATAAGTTATAAATGAGGCGATTAATTCAATCAATCAATATTATATTTCAAAGCGAAAAAATAAAAAAATAAAAAAAATAACATGCTAATGACTTTCCCTTCTGTTACTTTATAAATTTGAATTTTTAAATATCTTCCTATCTATTATTTATCGCGAGTGAGATCCTCACTGGTTGCATCATAAAAATCCCCACATAGATATATAACAATATAGTAAGAAATTTTGATTCAATGATTTAGAATTTTTTTAAAAGATAAGTTATAAATGAGGCGATTAATTCAATCAATCAATATTATATTTCAAAGCGAAAAAAAATAAAAAATAAAAAATAAAAATAACATGCTAATGACTTTGCCTTCTGTTACTTTATAAATTTGAATTTTTAAATATTTTCGTATCTATATATCGATTGATAGATAAAAGATGAATCCATTTACTGGATTATTTGAATAAAAATATTTACACAGTTACTGATTCACTTATTGTTTATTGCTGTTGTCCTTTATGTTATAAAGGAAAAATATTGCAATAACAATTGTTCTGCCTTCATACATACATACATACTTTCATTGTCTCCTCTCCTAATCTATCCATTCCTTCCTTCGCCATCCCCTGTGTCCAACCCCTGCTTGAATCCAATGATTACATGATAAGCAACACATACACCCTACCCCATCCCGATGCATACATGACAATCAACACGTACCTCTCCAGACTCTTTCCTGCGTGTTGGAACAATTTGGCAGTTCTTACCAAAACACCATCACGTATCTTCACTGCTCTCCGATCAGCTAAGGTCTGTTAAGGACTTTTGAACTTTTCATCCCTTTTGTCGTCCTGTTTAATTGTTTGTTTTATGTTCAATATATAATGTTTATGTTAAATCTATTGTCTTCAGTTTTCCCTTTTTTTTGTTGTTTCATTCAATTGTTTGATATTTTTAAAGACTGCTTGATTAAGCTATCTGTCCAATCTTCACCCACCCTGTCGGCTGGGGCGTTAGAATGCACCGACTGCACCTCTACAGAGGGGTAAGACTCCCCCAATGGGGCCACCTGTTGGCCGTGATGCTTAAGAATAGAGCCCAGGTGGATGAGCAGTTCATGACATGCAATACTCCACTTTGGCCCTATCTTGGGCTAGACGGGCGGTCGGAGAGGCCTCCTCCGATCAATCGGCTGGTCACGTCAAGCCCTAGCACCTATATGATTTTCCCAACCCTATTGCCCTTATGGCAAGCCCCAACCTCTTTTTATCATATGGGTGCTAGAAGGCAGTAGCTGCGGGTCTACATGTCCTGGGAATGACGTTAAACTCTATCTGATGGTGAGGTTCCAGTTTTGGAGGTTTGGGGAATGTGGAGCACTCCTTCATCACCATAGCTCCCTGGTCAACTCTGACCCAGAGTGGTAGTACCTGTTAGGGTCCCATCTATGGGTTAAATAGAAAAATGTATTTATAAAAAAATTGTATTATCCATTAAGAATTGATTTATTTCAAAACTTTATCGGCATTAAATGACCCACTGAGGTTGATATGCCATAAAACAAAACAAACCAAAAAAAAAAAACAATCTTCACAATCAAGAGAAAGCAGAATAACTTTTTTTCTTTCTTTTTTTTTTTCAGAGACGAAAAAGAAAAAAGCAGAAATTTCGGAGCAGCTTAAGACGTACATTTGACAATGCCTTGAAGTCTCCCCATTCGCAAAAGACAAATTTAACCCAAGAACTAAACTGTTTAAATCTTGGAGATAGTGGTCTAAGTACGAAGAAAGCAAGAATTACAAAAACTCCTCAAAGAAATTCCAAATCTGACATTTCCCTCGCTAGCAGTTATTTTTCCGCTGAGGAAAACCTGAGTAACTCCCACCTGGAATTGGAGTCTTCTCCCCGCAAATATCCTACTAAAAGCATCAAGTTTTCAGAGACTCTTCTCCGACACGAGTATAAGAGCATGGCTTCTTTGGAAAGTGATAGTAAAACTGTTTTCTCGCCGTGTTCGTACTCGACTCATTCACTCCAGCTGAACATTCCTCTCTCGATAATGTCATGTCACCATTTCAATTCTTACCCAGATTCACATTCAGCTCTTCATTCAAAAAGCAAGAATGATTTAATGACTCCAAATACCACAAAAAAACAATTTACGGTAAAAAAAACTTTTTTATTTCGTTTAAATATTATACAACAACAAACTACATGAAATAATGCCACAAATAGGAAAACTTCAAATAAATCAAACCAAAATATCCAGAAAAGAAATAATATTATCCAGACTAAGAATAGGACACTCATACATTACCCATTCATACCTCCTCAAAAAAGAAGCAGCCCCATATTGCATACCATGCCAAAAACCCTACACAATTAAACACATATTAACAGAATGTAGCAACCTAAAACAAATACGAAAAAAATACTACCCAAACAACAAATCTAAAACAGATATTCTACCAAATAAACCCAGAAAAACTACTTGGATACATAAAAGAAGCACACATCTACAACAAAATCTAAAAATCTTCCCCAAAAAATGAAAACACAAAAATATATGTTTAAAAAAAAATCATCTAAAAGTTTCATTCACAAAAAATATATAAAAAAAAAAAAAAACCTTTAGAAAATTAAACATTATCACCAATTCATTTCAAAAACGTAGTCGGCATTAAATAACCCATTGAGGTTGATATGCTGTAAAACAAGAACAAATCAAATTAAATATACAAGAATATGAGCATTTTTTTTTATTTCCTTAATTTTTTTTTTTTTTTAATGTCTTATTTTATCTTGTAGAGGTTTTCTAAAGAATTTCTTTCTTTTTTTTTTTTCACATATTTTACCAGAGAAAATTTCACATATTTTACCAGAGAAAAATTTGTCACACAAAAATAATCATCTTTTTATTTCCTTAGATTTGAATAAATATATATATATATATATATATATATATAATCAATGGTAATATTATGGTTTCACACTCATAACTTAAAGTTTCATGGTAATCCAATCATCAGATGAGATCAGTGGTTGAGATGTCAAAAACCAGTCGTGAAATGGTTGAGATGTTAAAAATCAAATTTTTTAGCATATAAATGAAGCGTTTTTCATGCGATGGGAAATGTAAAGCTAAAAATTGTTTTTTTTTTAACTGTGGCTTGTTTAACGTTTATGTGATGTGGATTGTGTTCACGTGATGTAATGTCATGATGTTAAATTTGTATTTAAAAAACATAATCAAACAAACTTGCATTGGTGTTAATGCACGCGGTGTTCAGATGAATTTTTTTTTTTTTTTTTTTTAATAAATAAATAAATAAATAAAAGGAGAGCGAAAATTCAGGGATCAATTAGGGTCAGGTGGTAAGTGACACAGTAAAAATTTGTTCAAATGCCTACATTTCGAAACGAGTTCACTTCTCTTATTTAACAAGTTATTGCTTGCATTTTGTAATATACACAATATAAATATATATATAGTGTGAGATGGTCACTGTTTCAGCTTTTGCTGGAATGGCGTAGCAAAGGCAGTATTAATTGGTAGAGTGCTCAATATAAAATAGAGCTGTTGTATAATAAAATAAGTATATAAAAGTTTTACATATCTATTTATTTGGTGACAAAGGAACATTCACGACCATATTGGTTTCATGCGATGCAATCATCAGGTGAAGAAGGTGTGTCAAAAAAGTATTGAGATCTTTTGTACTTTTTGACACCTGTATTCTGGAAAAAAATAACGTTCCATACATTCATTTTTTCTGAATAAAAGGTGTCAAAAAAGTACAAAAAAATCTCAATACTTTTTTGACACACGTGTGTATGTATATATATATATATATATATATATATATATATATATATATATATATTCAAACACCGGGTTAGCTCAGTCGGTAGAGCGTTCGGCTAGAAACCCCAAGGTTCCTAGTTCAATACCGGTCCTCACCCACTCAGCGTATGAGTAGCACAGGGATCTGTGCGGTAAAGTAAGGAGCTGACGGTAGGTGTGGCACTCCACCTCAGACGCTAAAATAATCTCCTTGCTCTAGTGCAAGTGAAAAGAGGATAGACTCCCTCGCTGATTGGTTGATACTGACTTTAGGCCGCCCCGACGACTTTTTACTTATATATTCAAAACTAAGGAAATATTTTTTTATTTTTGTGCCAAATTTACCTCTGGTATTTGAAAAAAGAAACACACATCACGATATACAAACGCTTGATAAACCACTTTTTACAATTCTGTCTAAGGATTGTGTAATATACATGAAACTTGAGTAGAATTAATTTAGTCCAATAATCTTATATTTTAGGTTTTAAACCTATTTTTCTATATTAATATTGAGTACTTTTCTATCCAAACATTTTTCTTATTTGCTGTCCTTCATTATTTTATATATATATATATATATATATATATATATATATTATCATATCTTTTATCTTTTTCTAAAAGTATAAAACTTCTCATAAGATTTCTTTATTTTCATGTGTTTTACCAGAATGCAAATAATTCGATTACCAAAACAAATTTACATGGTGGTCCAAAAGTTTTGCCACCCCCAACCAAAATATAACTCCTTATTAATCAACTATAATTACATAAAATAAGCCACTGGAAAGGAAATAGAAAATTATATTATTATTATCATTACATTTAATCAATATCATCTATTATATTATTAAAACAAAAAATAATGAAAGTTAAAACAATATGATGGGGTGACACAAGTTTTGGACCACCCTGTACATTATATAAAGGAGAGAAATGTAATTTAATAATAAAATTTAACTGTATCACTCTGGAAAGACCGATTTTAGTCAACAGAGATGCTGATGGGTACTCGTCCTGTGTCCCTTACACACAAAAATCTAAAAGGACGCAGTGAAATCGGATCCATACATCCCAGTGTTTTTCTTTTTTCTTCTTTCACCATTTCAAGCTAACTGTAAATACATTTCCATAGTTTCTTAGAAATGAATTACACAGGATAGGTTACAAAGTAGGAGTTAGATGGCTTTAGTTGGGACCCATAAATTTTCCCAGGGACTCATTCTAAGCAAATATGTGCATCCCAGGATGAAGTAAATCAAAAAGCTATCAGTATCACTGAGTCAGTTATATTTATTTTTTGTTATTTAT
>CM042141.1:121816558-121894058 GCA_023376005.1 Doryteuthis pealeii | reverse complement strand
TATTCCTAGGCTGATTTTCGGTTAAGAGATCAAAACATTCAGCTGACAAATCCATGCCAGTCACTATTAAGATATTTGCCTGCTGCTATCCTACAGACCATCCTTAAATCAAGCCTTCTCCTTTCTCTCTCTCTAAAATCTATTTCATCGCTGACATTGAAGAGTACACTTTCTACCTATAAAAGGACTACAAGTAACTCTTTCTTTCTCTATATTGCTGAACTTTCTTAATACTACGTATTCTACTGAACTTTGTACAGGAACATTGAACTACTATTATTATTATTGTAACTTTTATTGTTTTTAATACAAGGCTTATCTATTCTTTCTTTGAATATTTATCTTTCTTTTATTGCTTATTCAATCTTATGGTGGTTTGGTCATAAATATATTTAAAATATATACACATACACCACATCACTATACATGAATAGCGTACAGTAATAATATACATATGCATGCGCGTGCATATGTATTGAAGACACTTGTAATATTTCTCTAACATTGTGCAAAATATAGTGTGAAGATCTTTGGCATTAGCTTTATATGTTCTTGTCATTTGTTTTGAAAATTAAAGAAGAAAACTTCAGTTTATTAAAAATAAAAAAAATAAAAAACATGTAGCAAAATAAATATTTATTTGGTTAATTGAAAGGGTTATTTCCTATAACTCCAACATAAACAAAGGGGAACCACTCTTGACTGATGAATTATTTATTTATTACCTAACAGACTAACCCTAACCTCTGTTAAGTATCTGGCCGCAATCCTTGGCCAGTTGTAAAGAACTTAAAGTAAATAAGTAAGTAAGTCCCGAGTTATAGAATCCTTTGGTAAGTGAATAAGTCCTGTGGTATAGAATCCTTTGGTAAGTCAATAAGTCCTGTGATATAGTATCCTTCGGTCCGTTGTCCAAGAAGATCCAAGTAGATGTGAGTAGCTAAGATTAGAATCAGCCAGTATAAATAATAATAACAGCAGCAGAGCACTGCCAGTGATTCAACAAGAAGTTGGTCACATGGTAGTCGGCGAGTCTATAAGTACAAGTGGCCATCTGGTACACACCTTATAACGGAAAAAACCAACAACCCCGTCTTCTTTTTTCCTAGTAGATCAATAAATAAATTATCAGTCAAGAGTGGTTCCCCTTTGTTTATGTTGGAGTTATAGGAAATCACCATTGAAAGTGTTTTGTTTTTTTGTTCATATAACTGATTTTATGATATCCGATCTAAACATTACCAGGTGGGTGACCTGAAGGACCTTTTCGAGCTGATCAATCCGAATGATATTTTCGGATTTCTGAAAGAGGTAGGATTGTACAAAAAAATATAAACTGGATTTCTACAAACTGTTCTACAAAAATACGATAACAAAACTAAATCCTTTTTACAAACTGTTCCTCTTCAAAGAATTCTAACAAAACCATTTCTTTCTACAAAGAATGATTATTTCCAGAGATGCTGATAGGTACACATCCTGCGTCCCTGATGCACAAAAATCTAAAAGGACGCAGTAAGATCGTATCCATGCGTCCCAGGGTTTTTCTTTTTTCTTACCTCAACATTTCAAGCTAACTGTAAATGTATTTCAATAGTTTCTTAGAAATGAATTACACAGGATAGGTTACAAGTTAGGAGTTAGACGGTGTTAGTTGTATCTCCAGATCATAAATAAAAATCCTACAATTTATTAAAAAACTTAAGTTGGGACCCATAAATTTTCCCGGGGACTTATTCAAAGCAAATGTGTGCGTCCCAAGTCGCGCTAAATCAAAAACCTAATGTCATCACTGTATTTCTGCTAGCATTGAATTGACCCACTGTGGTTGATGTGCAGTAAAACAAACTAAACCAATCTGATTTTGTTCTAAGAAAAAAGAGTGAATGTAAAGTTCAAGGGAGATTACTCGTCATTTACCTAAAAAAAATTGAGACGTGCTACATAACTCAAATGAGTGTTATTTACAATTTCAAAATGGACTTTTTACCTTTTTTTATTTATTTTTAGCTTTAATTTATTAATTTAACTTTACTTCAATTGTTAGAAATTGTTAAATTAATTAAATTTAATCATATACTTAAATCCAGCCATATTAGTTGGAGTTTGTATAATTTTACAAATTGTAACTCCAGTGACACCTTAATTGACTTCCGACTTGCAAATTAATTAAATTGTTAAATTTTCACAATTAAATTTAATTTTAATTCCTAAATTTAATTCATTTTACCTTTTAATTAATTTTTATTTTTTATTTTTAGCTTTTTATGTATAGCAGTACATTCTTTTTTGTTTTTTTAATTTCCCTAGGATCAGTTTGAAAAAGAAATCAAAATCCAATATGATTGAGATTGTTATATTTGGTCTATTTATAAACTAATGGTTATGAAATGATATACCTGTATATTAGGCAGTAACAAAATGAGTGCCAATTTTCACTTAAAAAACGAATTAGAATTAATTAAATCGATTATTTAAGTCAAATTTTTGTTTTAGTCGAAAAGTAGTGACATAATGAGCATCATTAAAAAGTCAAAATAATATTACATATGTAATTAATTTTTAATACATTTTAAACTTTAAATTAGCTTGAAATTTTATGAAATCTGACGTAAATGAAGTTAACAAAACACGTTATTAAAAGTTTTTTTAAAAAAAACTTATAACAATTTCTTCTTAGAAAATTTTATAAGTTATGAGTATCTGCATAGAGCTGATCAATGTAAGTTTTTGCTGTTCAGCCTACTCTGGTGTGTCCATGTGTAGGTGTTATACTTTTCTAATAAAGGTAACATCTACTTCCTCTTTCTCACAATAGTTTATACATTTAGTTTGTAAACTTTATATGCAAATATAACAATTGTTACAGGACAAAGGTGGAATGAAATACAAAACTGATTCTTAAAATAAAGTGAGAGCAAGATGATTTTGCTCTTCTTTTTTGACACAAAATGTGGTTATTTCCTATAAGTCTAACATGATCAAAGGGGAACCACTCTTGACTGATAAATTATTTATTTATTGATCTACTAGGAAAAAAAAAGACGGAGTTAGGGTTAGTTTAATGGGAAAATAAATAAATAATTTATCAGTCAAGAGTGGTTCCCCTTTGATCATGTTAGACTTATAGGAAATAACCCAAAATGTTTTCTCTAAGATCAATCACAAACCAATCATTGTATTTCATTTCTACCTTTTTATTCTACCATTATCATTACATAAAACACCTGGAGAAATCAAAGGGGGGGGGGTAGCATGAGCCTGTCCATAATTTGTAAGTCTCTTAACTTCTTCTGAAAGAGGTTTGCTGTACCTGCCTTAAGTGAAATTACCATTGTATTATTCACAAGTTGATGGTTTGGTTTGGTTGTTTAATGGCATATCAACTTTTGTGGGTTATTTAATGCTAAAGCCATCCTTGTAGAATAACAGTAGTGGTATTATTTAATAATAATAATGAAATTTATTGCGCACGGTGCTCAGGTGCACCACAACTCATTAAAGTCTCATGTATAGTACATAAAATAATGTACTAATGAATAGTGTACAGTAATAATGTACATGTGCTTGTGAGGAGGTGGATATCAGGTATAGTTTTCTTGAATTACAGGAAGCATGGAGATTTTGAAAGATGCAGTGTTTCGGCAACTTACAACAGATGCAGGGAGTTTATTCCATGCTTCAGCAACTCTGAGCATGAAAAAATGTTTCCGAAAGTCATGTGAGCTATGCTGTTTTCTGACTTTGCAGGCATGCCCACGTGTGTTAGAAACATGGAGATCAAAAAAGTTCTCTCCCCACAGCTGGGTTCATGATTTGAAGTATCATGTAGTTTCTAATGTCCAGACGTGCAAAGGATTCAGAGTATGGTTTCCAGCCGACACACTTGGTTGGGGGGTGCTTGCATTTGACACTTGTGCATCTGGTAAGTAAGGTTACAAAGAGCATCTGACACACTTGGCATGCATTTGACACCTGTGTAAGGTAAAGGGTTACAAAGAGCAGCTGAAAATGGTTTGGCTAGAACTATACCTCTTGACTCTTAGGACCCATACATCCTGCGGCCATATTTTCCTATCCTGAATATCTTACACGCAAGATTCATGAGATAAGTTTCTCCTCTCGCTTACAATATCCTGCACAGTTGATTTTGTTTTGGGTGGGGGACAATACCAGGTGACCCTGAAAGTTAGATTTTGAAGTCATTTAGAAATGAGAAGCTTCAACCTGTGATTTTTACTTTTTATTTTTTTATTTTTTTCTATTTAATCCAGACATCCCTTGGCCAGAAGGAGAAGAAGTCTTATCAGAGAATTCATGTCTTGCTATTGAAGCTCTTTTAACCCTGGACCATCTTAAAAGACCCAGAACAGAAGGTATGTTTATTCTTCCTTATTATCATTACTGGTTTGTGTGTGTGTGTGGGGGGTGCACTACACACCAATCTAATATAGCTATAACATTTACTAAATACAAAGTATATTCAAAACAGCTCATTGCAGAAGAAACTATTGAGTCAGTTAGTCTACTGTTGGTTTGAATAACAGCAGCTAACTGAGTACATAATGAAGCAGTGTCCAAGACAGTTGGTATATATAGAAATCAAGAATGATCCATTATGAATTTGGGTGATTTGGGTAATTCCATTCCTTGAGTTCTGATTGGCTGCTTGATTTGAATGACATTGTGGAGTCTTATAAATACCCTGTCATTCTGCAGTAGACTTTGCGACTATTCGGGTTTGTATTGGGTTACAACCGTTTGTTGCCATGTCTTCCCAGTTCGACGATAATTGGAACTTTGATTATTCTTCAGAAACCAAATCTGAATTTTTGATTTGAATGTTATTTTATTTTTCAAGAAAATAACCATTGAAAGAAACAATATTTCAACAACTTGTTATTGTTATTTATTCAATTGTAGATGTGATGAAAATGAAGGCATTTGAACATATTCATTGGGATCAACTTTTGAATGAACCTGCTCCCTTCCAGCCTCAGCCAAGTGACGATACAGATACAAGTTATTTTGAAGGTAACATGATTCTCTCTGTAGCGTAATTAGTTTGGAAGTGTAAATACTCAACGGGTGCCAACCATTGACCAACTAATGACCCCAGAACTAGATTTAAAAATAAAAGTGGAAGTTTCAGGTTTTCTGCGGAGGAGCGTAAGCGGATGTGACCCTCCCACCCTCAGGATGACAAACGTGTACGAACATTGATGTTGTTACTCTGAACTAACGATGGCTACTACTACTACTACTAACGACTCTAACTTGACCCCTACGCAACACTCTCTCTCACTCGAAATGAATGCGGGTCTACATGTCCTGGGAATGACATTAAACTCTATCTGATGGTGAGGTTCCAGGTTTGGGGAATGTGGAGCACCCCATTCATCACCATTGCTCCCTGGTCCACTCCGGTAGTACCTGTTTGGGTCCCATCTATGGTTTAAATAGAAAAATGTATTTATAAAAAAATTGTATTATCCATTAAGAATTGATTTATTTCAAAACTTTATCGGCATTAAATGACCCACTGAGGTTGATATGCTGTAAAACAAACCAAAACCAAATCGAATGGGGTAGCCTATTCATTTAGTGTGAACTAAAAATAAGCAAGAGTTGTTTACACATAACTTGGGAGTCACTTTCACCAATAAAAGTAAAGTAAAGTCGACGGGGTGGCCTAAAGTCGGTATCAGCCAGTCAGCGAGGGAGTCTATCCCCTTTTCAATAGCGCTAGACCAAGGAGATTGTTTTAGCATCTGAGGTGGAGCGCCACACCTACCATCAGCTCCCTGTGCTACTCATACGCTGAGTTGTCGAGGACCGGTATCGAACTAAGAACCTTGTGGTTTCTAGCCAAACGCTCTACTGACTGAGCTAACCCGGCCCATAGAAAGGATGCCAAGAATTTGCTCTGCACTAATAAATGTTCATGGTGGATTCTTTGATGAAAAGAGAATATAAATTTGCTTTAATTGAATAATTATAATTATCTTATATTCATTTTGATCTTAAATTATTGCATAATTTCAATGCAAACTTAGAAAAGTTAATTTCTTTCTTTAAGAAAAAAAAGGAAGTAAAGTCGTTGGGGTGGCCTAAAGTCGGTATCAGCCAGACAGCGAGGAGTCTATCCCCTGTTCACTAGCGTTAGACCAAGTTTGTTTTTGCATTTGAAGTGGAGCCACACCTATCATCAGCTCCTTACTTTACCACACAGATCTCTGCACTACTCATACGCTGATACTTAAATTCCAAAATTTAGAAGAACTCCTGGAAATAACCAAGGTTTTTATTGACAGCTTTTGATCACTAGTTGACCCATAGCGTGATTGTTGCAAGATGGGTATATTCTGACTTTTGTGAGCTAGGACTACTAATGGAAGGAGGAGGAAGAAAATAGTGAAGGTTTAAGGAAAATAGTGATAACCCAAAACAGGATGAACGATGGTTTGACCGTAGTGTGACCCCGGACGAAGAATTGAGTGGCAAGCGGAAGTCGGGTGTTGACCGGGAAGTCACGTGGTGACGTGGAACAAAAAAGAAAGCTATCGGCCTCTTTTTGCCACAGTAATCTAGTAGTGTTCTCTCTCTCTTTCTCTCTGCCTTTCCTCCTCTCTGATACGAGCCCACTAATAAAGGCTGGCAGTTGTGACAACATGTTTCTCGTGTTATAATTTCTATCAACACCATTTTGGCACGGTGAATTTGGAGGCACGTGGACGAGGCCTGCTACATAGTATACACTGCCGCCGCCGCCTTACGGTTATAGTTTTAGTACCAAGAAAAAAAAGGACTAAGGTACAGTGATATTCTCATTGTTTGAGAATGTCATGTGATGACAAATCTGTGGGAAAGTTTAGCAGTTAGTTAGTTGAGTTAAGGAGCTCTTTGGAGCTGGACATGAACTGGCATCTCTGCTGAATTTATTTTTCTCCGCGCGCGCTGAAATATTGGGTCTCGGATTAAAAAAAGACGTCAAATGTCTTTGTGTTCATAATTGTTGTAAGTCAAGTATCAGAGTTAACAGAGAAATAATAGGAAGAAACTGTTACAATTTTTGGGTAATAAAGGACGATTTGCTACTTCCTACCATAAATAAACTGAACCCCCATTTTATGTCCGTGTTTTTGTATTAAATGTTTTATTTTTCTTGCACCTGTTACAATACAAAATATATTTTATTTATTTATTTCAATATTCATTTCAATGTGCATATTCTAAAAGTTTTTATTTTGTGAGAATGTTTAGTTTTAAAGTGGGGGCTCGTTTTACAATTTAGGCATAAATTGGATCCTCCTTTTATGACCGTAACTTTGTTTTATCGTCGAAGATGATTAAAATCTGACGTTTTTATTTTAGAGTACCAAAGCCAAAAAGAAAAGAAATAACAACAACAAAAAGTAATATTAAACTTTTTACTCGTAAATTCCTACCATAAAATTAGGCTTGGGCATTTTATGGTAGGAATTTACGAGTAAAAAGTTGAAGTGTAAAAACGAACCCCCACTTTAAAACTAAGCATTCTCACAAAATAAAAGCTTTTAGAATATACACATTGAAGTGAATATTAAAATAAATAAAGGAAATATATTTAGTATTGTAAAATAACGGGTGCAAGAAAAATAAAACATTTATTGCAAAAACACGGACATAAATTGGGGGTTTAGTTTATATTATGGTTGGAATTTACGAGCAAATAGTCCTTTATTACCAATTTTTGTGTCCATTTTTAGGCTGCAGGTGAGAGCACTTTACAGTGGAGATCCCTTGTGTTCCTTAGTGAAGAATCCTTGTGTTAAGCAGAGTCCTTGGTTGTTAATCCGTTCGTCCATGTCGAATATGACCAACTGGACAGCTTTCAAGATCGGCGATTAAATAGTTAACTAACCATGTACTCAAGCGTGTTGATTGGCTGGTTGAATCCACGCAACCATGTACAAGTCTATAAATTTAAATTGTGGCCTACAGCACACCTTATGTCTCAAAATATTCCAACAGAAACACAGCAAGTATTAAAAATAGGGAAAAAGTTTACTAAGCAAAGATACAAGATGAACTGAGTAATTAGTAATTGCTAGGTTGAATTAACAAATCCCAAAAAATATCATTCAGTACAGATTGGACTGGAAAATGTTTTATTCTTTAAATCAAAGCATTTTAAGTATATTCTAATAATTTTCCTTAGCTATGGTAACACATAGCTTGAGTTTGAAGCTGTATTTACCAAGATAGAAATGAACAATGAATGGAACGTTAATTTTTTTCAGAATACAACGTGTGTCAAAAAGTACAAAAAAATCTTGATACTTTTTTGATACACCTTGTATATACATGGTGTGGTAAAAATAATTTGTGTGATGCAAGTGGTAATGGTAGCTCCATCTCAAGTATATGTTGCATCTAATAGTCTTTTGAAAAATGTTTTTCTTTTCCTTTTTTTTTTTTAAAGTCCAACAGAAGCACATGATCTTTATATCTCCATTTATTTGCAAATGAGGATAATTTTATTTTATTAAATAGATAATTCAAGTTTATTTCTTGTTTTGTTATTAACGTTTTTTTTTTTCTTCTCTCTTTTCAGTGAGAAATAACTTGCAGCATTTGGTTGTCTCTTCCGTCGATCTGTGAATATTACAGCGCTAGAATAGTCTGGCCAAAATTATGAAGAAACCAATCAAGAAAGATCCATTTAATGAAAGTAGATATAAAAAAATTAGTCAATATTTAAATTTTTTGTTAATGCTAAAAATGATATTGCAAAGCTTTAATTTATTTATCTTTCCTATAAATTATCTTTATTTATATACAAATATATGCATTTGCACACACATGCATATATATATATATATATATATATATATATATATAAGATTGGGGAGTCCCTGTGGCATAGTAGCTACAAGTTCGAACTCGAGTCATGCTATTATGTTCACTTTTGGACAAATACTCTTGGGAAAGGTACAACCCCCTCTAGCTATGTATTAAATAGCAACACTACTATTCTTCTACAAGAATGGCTTTAGCATTAAATAACCCATGAAGGTTGATATGGTGTTAAACAAAGACACCACACCTTTAGTTGATTGTTTTCAAGTTCTATCATTTAAAAGGGGTTTTTTGTTTTGTATAGTTTTTTCATAATTTTTGTAAATAAGCTTAATTATTAAAAGCAAGAATTAAATATCAAATCAAAATTTAAGTCAAAATTTGAAAACCTAACAAACACCACTTTTCTTTTCATAACAGCCTCTAAGACAGCATATTTGTAAAATAGAAACTGCTATGCTGGTTTTTGTCATTAACTTAAATTTTTGGGTCTGTGAATGTTCTGTCATTATTCTAACATTCCTCGACCAAAGACGAAGGTAAATATCTAAAAACTGACCTTATTATTGTTTGTACCGGTTGTCAAATCATGGAGAGACATTTTTATTTTCAATCAATAAACATTTACAGATCTCACTGTCAGTTTTATTAAATCAAAATGGAATGGTATTAAAATATTTATTAAAGCTTTTAAAGTTTTATGCGTTTTTCTTGCCTGCTTTTTCTGCTTTCCTTCCTGGTCTTGTTCTTGTTGATGATGAATCAGAAGAAGAAAGATCTGAAGAATAAGAAAGAAGATCTGAAGAATAAGAAAGAAGATCAGAAGAAGAAAGAAGATCTGAAGAAGAAAGAATAAGAAAGAAGATCAGAAGAATAAGAAAGAAGATCAGAATAAGAAAGAAGATCAGAAGAATAAGAAAGAAGAAGAAGAAGAAGAAGATCAGAAGAAAGAAAGAAGATCTGAAGAAGAAGAAGAAGAAGAAGAATCAGAAGAATAAGAAAGAAAGAAAGAAGATCAGAAGAATAAGAAAGAAGAGAAGAAAAGAAGAAGATCTGAAGAGAGAAGAAGAAGAAGAAAGAAGATCTGAAGAAGAAGAAGAAGAAAGAAGATCAGAAGAAGAAAGAGATCTGAAGAAGAAGAAAGAAGATCTGAAGAAGAAGAAAGAGATCAGAAGAAGAAAGAAGATCAGAAGAAGAAGATCTGAAGAATAAGAAAGAAGATCAGAAGAAGAAGAAAGAAGATCAGAAGAAGAAGAAGAAGAAGAAAGAAGATAAGAATCCATGCCTCAGCAACATTGAGCATGAAAAATGTTTCCGAAAGTCATGTGAGCTATGCTTTTTTCTGACTTTGTAGGAATGCCCACGTGTGTTAGAAACATGATTAAAAATGTTCTCCCTATAACCCATCGGTCGCTACTGAGCTAAAGGGCTCATGGAATTTCCGAAATTGGCCATCAAGATCGGATCTTCTGCATCAACCATGGGTTATAGGGTTTCTATACTTGCCGAATGTATAGTCGAATGCCCACGTTGTGTTCAGATCTCAAACAACTAGAAATCTGCTATAGAAACTGATATTCCATGGTTAACGGCAGCCTAGTGGTCACATAATCACTTATGATTGAGACCATCTGTTTTGATTTTACTCACAACTACCCGGAAAAAAATCTATATTTCTGGTTTTTTTTTTTTGGTTTTTTTTTTTTTTTTCTACTTCGGTTCAAACAAAGAATTCGGTCACATCCCCATTGCTGGGTTCAAATGAATCTTATTTACATTTTTTTTAAAAATCAAACCATTTTGAGTAGATTTTTTAGTTAAATTGAAAGTTTAGTATAAAAAAAATTTTAAAAAGACTTTTAAAATATAAATAAGGGGAACACACAAAATTCTTCCAAACTTGACAAGTAATCATCCACCTTTAATAAAAATTTTCTCTATATAGAGTTATAGATAAAAAGGTTAAATATGTTTAGATAATTGTGATCCGAAAGAAAGTTACTTTGCAAAACGAATAAAAAAAATTTTTAATTTTTCTTTTTTTACTAAACTTTCAATTTAACTCTACTTAAAATTGTTTGATTTCTAAAAAAAAATGTAAATAAGATTTGTACATAATGCGAATTAAAATTATTTTCTTGATTGTAAAAAAGAAAAATATAAATAAATAAAATTGCTAGGGGCTCTTCGCAGAATTGCATCCTGGGCCTCCTGCCTTAAAAAAAACTAAGTGGTGCCAGCACAAAAGAAGTCCCTAGCTGAAGCGGTGCCTACTGAAAAAACAAGCTATGCTTAAGGCTTCTTTCCCAAAAAGTTAATGCAATATTCCCCCCCCCCCACTCCAGTCTTTTTTCGACAAGTAAATGTAAATATTTTAACCCTGCCCCTCTTTAGAATATTTTAAGGGCGGGGGGGGGGTGTTGGCTAAATATTTACATTTACTTGTCGATAAAAATATGGCTTACTTTTAACGCAATCAAACCACTTAAAAAAAGTAATTGTCAATAAAAAAGCCACTAAAAAACTTTTCTTCTATATTTTCATTTTATTTTAATATCTTTAATTTAATTTTTTTTTTTTTTTTTTCCAATCAATCAATTACAAATAAAAAATCAAAATTTTTTTTGGTATTTTTATTTTATTTTCATGTATTTATTTCCAACACTCAATTACAAATAAAAAAATCAAAATATTTAGATATTTTTATATATATTTTTTATTTTAACTAAAAAAAAATGTCAGAAAAACAATCAAGACATTAAACAAACATAGATAAAAAAATCTGAATATTTAGATATTCTTTTTTATTTTAATGAAAAAAAGGTCACTTATTTTTAATTCAAAAAAATATCTTATTTCATGGTATCGCAATTGTACAACATATATTTAGGTGCTACAAAAAATTTTTAATTTACATTGTACAATTGCGAAATGTGTTGCAAAATATGCATATGGTGGTATCACATCAATATCCATTGACACATTCAATATCACATGCAATATATTGGTGTCATATCGATATCCCTTATCTTTTGACATGCCTTCCATGAGTCCAAATGTATTATCGTTCCCGGTTTGATCATTTCCTTAATTATAGGAAATAGTGTCTCTGCTTTTCGGTCCAGGACATATCGCAAAAATCGTATTGTCAATACCACTGAAAATCCATCGTGGTATACAGCATCCTCTATTATATTTTCTTAACTTTTCAGGAAAAACACCTTAAGCACAATTTGTTTTTTCAGCAGACACCACTTCAGCTAGGGACATTTTTTGATCTGGCACCGCTTAGCGTTTTTTAAGACAGAAGGCCGGGACGCAATTCTGCGAAGAGCCCCAATTGATGTCATGTTTTAAAATAGATTTTTTTAAAATTACTTTAATTATTAATTTATAAAATTTATAATTTTTAACATTTATAGGGTCAAGGGAGGAAACAAATAAAATAATTGTTAGTAAAAAAATTTAGGAAGAGGCTATTTAGGTAAAATAGAAAACTCTACTTTTATGCTAGGTATACCCAATTCGTCGAAAAATTCATGTTTTTTTTTTTTCAATACAACTTTATTCCAAAACTTTCTGATTTTTTTTCAGTTCACTTAACTTTGACCACCCCACCCTTGTTTGTGGGGCGCTACATATTGGTGTGGTATATATGTGATTGATACTATTTTCTCCATAAATAAAAAGACAAAAGGTGTGAATAGAAGAATAAAAAAATTTAAGAATCTGCTCAGGTAGTAAATAAGTAACAAAAAGCGGAAAATAAAAACTAAAATAAAAATTTTTGGAGATTTTTTAAAAAAAAGCAGCCAAATTTTTGGTTATACCTATTTTATGCTTATTTTACTGGCCCTGTAACTATTTTTATTATGAATGCAAATAATGTTAAAATAACACAGATTTAACACTAAAGTTTATTTATATTCATTTATATTCATTTTTTGTGAAGGATAGATATTAAAAATTATTCTAAATGAAAAATATTAGGCACTGGCAACGTTGCCGGCCATGTTTACAATAAATTTGAGCAAAATTGACCAAAAAAATAGTTTAAAATGTATTAAAAATAAATTACATTATTGTGATGTTTTTCAACAATCTGATACGAGCTCAATGGGTCACATCTTTTCTAGTATATATATATATATATATATATATATATATATAAGAATGAATATATATTAATGTGTGTGTCTGTATGTATGTGTGTATATATATATATATATATATATATATATATATATATATCATGCTTGAAACCATGGGGAGCAGCGTGGTGGGTGTGAGACAGCAATGAACCCAACATGGGCCAACGGTGTATCTCACAAGATGCTGGGCAGATAAGCCCAAAAGCGGGCCAATGGCCAGGATCAAACATTTCAGTCAGGAAACTACTGCTCCTCATCTCTATGTCTGGCGTCTATTGATGGGTTAACAAAATAGCCACCGAAAGGTATTGATGACATCGAGCCAACCAAACCTATGACAGCACACAAAAGTATAAAATCATACAGCATCGCCCGGCCAGCGGATTCTGGTGTGCCTCCACGGGTTCGAGCTCTGGCCTGTGTGTTGATAAGTGAGCTACAGTGCCCCAACAAATTCACACACACAAACCGCATCACACCCAGAGCAGACAAACATGACACACCCACTTCCAACGTCGTAGCTCTGAACACAATATCTAAAAAGACAACCACAGAACCTAGACATAAAACACACCTACTAAGGTGTAAACAAACCTTAAACTTAGCAACATTTAACGTTAAGACTCTAAAAACGATAAACCAACTGAGTTAACGGTGTCTGAAGCCGATAAAAATATAGACATAATCTGCGTACAAGAGCATAGATTTGATCATAGTGAATTAGAAATAAAATATCATGAAACAGGTAATGGATGGATGTTTGTGTCAGCATCTGCGTGGAAAAACTCCACAAATACCACCATAAGAGGTATAGGAATGCTCCTCAGCCCTCGAGCTCTGAGATCACTCGACAGTGTAGAAAAAAATCCAACCAAGAATTATATGCGCTACTTTTAATGGGAATCCCTGCATGACAGTAGTCTCGTGCTATAGCCCCACTAATGCCAGCGAAGAAACAGATATCGCAAAGTTCTACAATGAGCTATCCTCCCTATGCAGACAGATTCCCAAACACAATGTCCTGATCATTAGGGGTGACATGAATGCGCAGATAGGCAAAAAACGAGAACAATAGATACTGCTTACATAACATCCTAAACATAAACGACGAACTCCTAGCAGAGTTCTATCTAGAGAACAGGCTTGTATGTTTAAACACCAAATACCAAAAAAGAAAAGGCAAACTGTGGACCTACACTTACCCAAATAATACAAAAGCCCAATTAGATTATATCCTAATAAATAAAAAAATGGATAAATAGTGCAATGAATTGCGAAGCATACTCCTCTTTTGAAGGAGTATCCTCCGATCACAGAATAGTCTCAGCAAAATTATGAATAAGCCTACGTAGAAACAAAAAGCAAACCAGTAAATCTGTACGACACAACTGGTTGACACTTGCCAACAGCGATATATGCAATCGCTACACTGTAGCAGTAAGAAATAAATTCGATATCTTCCAGGAGACATCTAAAAGCTTCACTCCTAATGAAGAATACGAAAACTTTGTCAATGCCCACCTAAAACCAGCAGCTGAGTGCGTACCGACCAAACTAAGAGCCAAACACTCTGTTCTCTGGGAGACAGAAGCAGTTAGAGAAAAGAGAAACGATATAAAAAAAAAGCAGCACAACGTAATAAAACAGACCCAACCAACACCAATCTACACAACCTTAAGAAAGCCCAGATAGAACTAACCAAAACATACAAAAAAGAATAAATGGAATACATCCAAGAACAAATAAATAAAATCAGACAATCGGTGGAAGACAGTCGCGATTAGCATGTCAAACAGCAAATAAAATTAGTGGTAGGAAAAGTACCCCGAGATCAAAGCTAAAGGCAACTAGCCAAAAAGATAGACTTCAGAAGTGGAAAGACCGCTTCCAGAAACTGATGTGGAACCCCCCTAAAATTATAGAAAATAATACCCAACATATTGTAGATAGACAACTAGACACCAAACTAGAGGATTTCACAACAGAAGAACTCAACGAAGTCTTAAAGAAACTAAAGGTAGAAAAGCTGCAGGTCTTGACGAAATACCCCCGAGGTATGGAAGATAGGAAAGTTCAATGACATACTGCTTAGGCTATGCAATGCAGTATATAGACAAAATAGAATAGATAAAAGGATGTATCCTCCCATTCTCCAAAAAGGGAGACCTCGGAATCGCTAAGAACTACAGAGGCAAAACTTACTGCTATTGCAGCTAAGATACATAATGCCCTTCTTCTTAATCGCATCCGACTCGAAATAGAAAAAATCCTTAGGAAAAACCAAAATGGATTCCGCAGAAATCGATCTACAACCTCTCAGATCCGGACTATTCGACGGATCATAGAAGGGGTTCGAGCAAAGAATCTAGAGGCAACGCTGCTATTCGTAGATATTTTCCAAGGCGTTTGATTCCATACACATAGGGAAAATGGAACAAATACTACTAGCATATGGTCACCCCCAAGAAATGGTTATCACTATAATGATGCTCTACAAAGACACTAAAGCAATGGTACGCTCACCTGATGGCGACACAGATTTCTTTGACATAGCCGCTGGAGATACATTAGCACCATATATATTTATAATATACCTAGACTACGTACTCCAAACATCATTAGATACCATAAAAGAAAAAGGTTTCACACTAAAATAGGCAAGAAGCAGGCAATATCCCGCACAGATGCAGACGATGCTGATGACCTTGCACTTCTTGCAGATACACCAGCACAGGCCGAGTCACTACTGCATAGCCTGGAGAAGGCAGCAAAGAATATCGGCCTCTATGTGAACTCCGATAAAACTGAGTTCATGTGTTTCAAAAAGAAAGGACACATCTCCACACTCAACGGTAAGCCTCTAAAGCCAGTAGAACAATTCACATACCTAGGTTGTAATATCTCATCCACAGAAAGCGATGTTAATACACGAATAGGAAAGGCATGGTCGGCCATAAACAGATTATCAATAATATGAAATTGCGATCTCACAGACAAGTTAAAGCAACAATTCTTCCAAGCTGTGGTTGTGTCAGTGCTGCTGTATGATTGCACTACTTGGACCCTGACGAGGCGCCTTGAGATATAAGCTAGATGCGACCTGCACAAGAATGCTGCGTGCAGTCTTGAACAAGTCGTAGAAACAGCATCCCACAATGAAGCAGCTATACGGCCACCTGCCCCTTATCTCACAAATCATCCGAGTGAGACGGACAAGGCATGCTGGACACTGCTGGGGCAGCAAGAACGAACTCATAAGCGACGTTCTCCTGTGGAAGCCAACACATGGACATGCTAATGTGGGCCGCCCACCAAGGACCTACATTGACCAACTCTGCCAGGATGGTGGATGCTGCACAGAGGACCTCCATGGGACAATAAATGACAGAGAAGGTTGGCGAGAGATTGTCATTGATATCCGTGCTAATTGCGCAACATGATGATGATGATGATGATATATATATATATAAGAATGAATATATATTAGTGTGTATATATATATATATAGTTGTCATCTTGTTATGTCATTTTTATATATAGTTGTCGTCTTGTTATGGCATTTTTAGTTTAAAAAATGTTTAACTTAAAATGCCATAACAAGACGACAACTACTTCAGTTCCAGTGTTCTTCTTCTGAAGAGATTTTATCTCGAAATATTAAGAATAAACCACAGGTTAACAAATAACATCATTGTTAACTTATTTTTTCTTTACACCTGCATTGTGATAGCCTTCAAAATCAACCTCCAAACCAATATATGCACAATGCTTCAAGCAAATTATAAAACCTTTATATATATATGTGTGTGAAGAAAAGGAAGTGAATCCGACGGTATGTAGTATATTAAGAAAATTGAAAAAACACAAGTTTAAATAAGTTGAGTGGACGTTGCAGTGTTTCGATCTATTAATTAGATCATCTTCAGGGCATTTGTTGGTATATGGAAAGTGGTAAAAAAAATTTTATCACAGAATAACGAGCAGCGTCGGCCAATAAACTCACCACTCAACTTATTTAAACCTGTGTTTTTTCAATTTTCTTAACATACTATATATATATATATATGTATATATTACATGGGAATTTTTTGTGACCCTGGGTTTCATGTTTTTGTGCATCATGCGTGTCATGGAACACATTAACTTTGCATACTCACAGACAGTACCACAAAAAATCACTACCTCACAACCGAGCTGGTGATGACCATATACTATTACTCTATATAGGTGTACTTATTTTTTGTCTGCTACATGTTCATATTTTTGGGTGCAGAATTTTTATGCTGTGGTGTTTGATGATAAATAATACTTAATGATATTAGACGTTGTATAATAAAATCCTGATATCTTAGGTTTAGAAGAAAATTAACTTTTTATTTATTTATGTAAAAAAGGACTTGAAATAACACACCAACTCTCCGCACAAATAGGATGTGACACAAGGTCAAATACTTAAGCAGAGTTAAACAGGTTTGAATTATGTTTTCCTTCTCCTAGACAGGTTGCCTAACCAAGGTTAAAGGGCCGAGTTTGCCCTATTATTTACTTATAGCTGGAGGGAGAATAGTTGGATTCATACCTTTCCCAAAGGTCCTAGATGCCTACTATTATTTATAGACTCGGCGATAATCATGTGACCATATTCTTGGCCAATCACTCGCAGTACTCTGCTGCTGATATTGTTATTTATACCGGCTGTTCTGGTCATACCTACGCATATTGCTTTGAACCTTTGTGGACGACGGAACATAGGATTATATCACTGTACCTTTGACACTACATAGGATTCCATAATTCGGGACTTATTCACTTACCAAAGGATTCTACAGTTCAGGACTTATTCACTCACCAAAGGATTCTATAGCTCAGGACTTACTTACTTTAAGTCCTTTTCAACTGGCCAAGGATGGCGGTCAGAAACTTAACAATTAGCACTATATGAAATGAAAACAGCCTTGTCCAGGTTGATTTGTCCATTTCCTACAACAATAACAATTACACCACGTAGAGCGTTCGGCTAGAAACCACAAGGTTCCTAGTTCGATACCGGTCCTCACCAACTCAGCGTATGAGTAGCACAAGGATCTGTGCGGTAAAGTAAAGAGCTGATGGTAGGTGTGGCGCTCCACCTCAGATGCCAAAACAATCTCCTTGGTTTAGCACTATTGAAAAGGGGATAGACTCCCTCGCTGACTGGCTGATACCGACTTTAGGCCACCCCGACGACTTTACTTTTTTTTACCTCCATGAAATAACATATACAAGATTTTTCTGGCAACCCAAGTTCAAATCCTGGATGAGGTTGTTTGCATTTCACTTCACACTAATTGCCCTGTGAAAATCATGAATCCATCTGTTCTCCCTCCAGCTATGGGTAAATAGTAGGGCAGACCATGATCTTTAGTCCTTGTTAAACAGTCTAAGACTTCAAACCAGCTTTACTCTGCTTAAATAAGGCAGTATTTTTAGATTGAAAAGATGTGATTTTCCTGATTCTTCGGTGGGGTTTTCAAAATTTTTGCAGGATACAGTAAAACTAAATGTAGAAAATTATTAATTTTCTGCTGTTTAACAACTGCATTTCTGTCTTGGATTCCTCCTCAATTCTGCAATGTTGGATCATTTCTTGTTACTGGACTTTTATAGAATTCTTTACAAATCATTTATAAAGATTGTATGGGGTGGTAAGAGGCTTGGGTATTTTAAAGGTTTAAAGGTGGCTGGATACTCTTGTTGTGTATTCTTAGGATTTTTGCTTTTAAATCCAATCTCATTTGGTGTTCGCGCTGAAAAGGAAGGAATTCAAGGGAAGAAAAAGTAAGAGACAAAGACAGAAGGTGGTTTTATGACTTAGGCTTTATTGACCGGGTTATAGTCGCCTGTGACAATGGAATATCACCCTGGCTAGTAGGAGCGACCAGACCCTGTTAAGGCATAAACTCCAATGGCCAAGATATTCTCTAGGGGGTCGGAAGTCAGTCCTTCCTTTCGCCCATGCGCGGAGGGCTCCTCCAGTGAAGACTCATAGGGCTTTGTTGTTTTTTTAATTTTGATGTTGTTTTTTTTTATCTTTATTTTAGTTTTATTTTAATCCCCACAAGTGCCTGTGTTTACTTGGAGAGGATTTTCTTTCTTTTTTTCTTTGTGAGCATTTCACCTGAAACCGTCATAAGCTAGACTCCAAATATAGGAAACAAACTAACCTATTGGTCCTTGGGGAGGTGGGACTCTTCCCAATCATCAAGCATTCCACTATTAGTGAACAAAGAAATAATTTTCAACCTACTACCACGTGGAGATAAAATAAAAACATGGCTCCTATACTTGTCTTTCACCCTTCCATGATTGCACTCCTTTTATTGGTCCCTTTTTTACCCTTGCCATGCTATTTACACACACACACACACACACACTAACATTGTTAACTCCCTATTGTTCACCGTATAATGAGACCATCCATCCTTATTGGCCTTGGAGGTGAGCTTGTTATAGTAGACGCCCATACAAGTTTAGATGAGAGAGAGAGAGAGAGAGAGAGAGAGAGAGAGAGAGAGAGAGAGAGAGAGAGAGTGTGTGTTGTGTGTGGTGTGTTCTTTTAATATCAGAGTAGAAATAGCATGTCAGATTTTTTTGACAATGTTTCACTCTCAAAATATTAATTGCGGAATCATGGCAGAAGGACAAACCGGGGGATTAGATTAAAACAAAAGGAGGGCGAGAGGAGAGTTAAATAAAAAAAAAAAAAATAAAAAAAAGGAAGAAAAGAAAAGAAAAGATGCACGGATGGTGATGACTAAAACATTCGTAAAAGCTGTCAACAAACATGAATTTCACAAGAAGAATAGATAAGAATTATTCGGATTTCCTTCTTCTGCTACTCCTGGCTCCATTTACGTTCTGAGAGTCTCCCCCAGAGAATGGAATTCTTGTAGGTGCCAAGAATTACTGGTTTACAAAACAACACAAGAAACTTTCAAAGAAAATAATCATATGATGACTTAGGCATAAAGACACATGCGGGCATCATAAAAGCAGGAGCAGCAGTTAGAGAATTAGAATAGAAATTTAGAGATGGGGATGTGAGTGATGAAGTTAGACCAATAAAGATGATGGTAAAGGTAACTTCCTCAAATAGTAAAGGAATTGGAGCAAAAATGTGTCTGCCCAATAAGTCCAGTATATATATATATATATATATATATATATATATATATTGTGCAAACAAATCAGACCTAGGCACTCGCTTATTTTATTGGGTGAGTGTCTGGGGCCTGGTGTCACTTAATGGGGAATTAAAAGAAAAAGTAATTTTTTTTTCTTTCCCTAAAATCCCCCTCATATATATACCCATATGTATTTACAATTTGACTTTTAGTCGTCTCCGGCTGTATAAACCTTGATGAGCAACCGGACGAAAGGGCCCTTGTTTTTATCAATAAAACAAATTCTTTTTTCTCTCCTCCTTTTTTTTTTTTTTTTTTTCTTCCTTCGTATCCACCTATATAGGTGATCATAATGATTACCCTTAAAGTATTATATATATATATATATATATATATATATATATATATAATCTGGAGATTTTTAATAATGCTACTTACAAACACCAACTTGTTAACCCCCCAAAGTTCACAGAGACCCTCCAGCCCTGTCGGCTGGGGCTTTAGGATACAGCGACTGCACCTCTGCAGAGGGGTAAGAGCCCTCCAATTAGGACCACCTTTTGGCCGTGGGTGGCGACCCGTGATGCTTAAGGACGGAATCCTGATGTCTGAGCAGTCCATGACATGCAACACTCCACTTTGGCCTTTACTTAGGCTATAGACGGTTGGTTGGATTGGCCTCTTCCAATCCATTGGCTGGTAACATCAAGCCCGAGCACCTATATGATTGTCCCAACCCTACTGCACGTATGGCAAGACTCAACCCTTTTTATCATATACGTGCTAGAAGGCAGTGATTGAGAGGCTTAATGTCCTAGGTATGATGTTAAACTCCAGTAAGTAATAACTTGTTCCCTCTTATACTGACATGGTTATCATTATAGGAAATGGATTCAGTCACCGAGTTCAAATCCTGGGTGAGGCTGTTTGCATTTCACATAGCGCTAATACCCTTGGGAAAGACATGAATCCAACCTTTCAGCTCTGGGTAAATAGTAGGGCAGAATAGACTCTTTAACCTTGGTATGGCAACCAGTCTAAGAAAAGGAAAACTCTGAATTAAAATGAATTAAACTCTGCTTAAAAATTGACCTTGTGACACATCCTGCACATGTGGAGGGGTTGGGTAAATAAATATACTGATATTTATACAATTAGTCATTGACTTACTCAGTTGTAAGTCAGACTGCTATATTTATACTATACATAGAACAGGGGCTGTATATGATCGACTGGTTGATTTTAAAGGTATGCCAACTTGTCTGAGGTTATTTGAGAAGTTCCTCATTTACGAGTTATCATCATTTTCTCATATCATTTTTGGCAAAAGACAAAAGGCTTCTTGCAATTGTTGAAGGCTTCACAAAGCCATTTTTCTTATCCTCCTAAGTTGTTCTTCTGTTCTTTTTTTCCATTTATTTCCTTCTGTTTTATTAAATTTCATATAGAAATTTACTAATAAAAAATTATCTGTAGGAGACAATAAATAATTATCTCCTTTCAAGAATGGGTGTGTCTGTTGGGCGCCTTGTAGGGTGTCAAATGATAGTTCCAGAAACCTATCATTTACCTCTTTTTGCTTTGGTTCTTTGAAAAGAAGAGACACTATTTCTGACTCTGCTAGGGAACATTAAAGCTAAGTAACTATATTATCCACATTCATCAAGTAAGTATTTCTCCATTTTTATATCCCTTTCCACATACTGCATGTTCATGGAACAATGTGTATATATTTCTAGCTGTTGGAACACGTTAGTGTATTCTTTCTCCATAATACCATTGGTATATATATATATATATATATATATATATATATATATATATATATATATATTATTATCATTATTATTATTATTATTACTATTATTATTATACTAAAGCTGAGATTTTCACCTTTTAATCTCTAAAGACTTTTTTCCTAATTAGTTTAATGACACGAAATGTATGCTAATTTATTCCTTAGTTTTAGGATTACTAAATGTTTGAAAAAAATCCATTTTAATTGGTTCTAATTAGTCGTAATTTGCAATTAAGTCAAAAACTCACCCGACTTTCTCTTAAATATCTGCTGAAATTTTTACCCCTCGCTAATATTCTGTCTAGAGAGTTAAGACAAAGAGAAGTGTGTGTGAAAAAACTTTATCAGCAGCCAGAGAGATATTTCCCTTCCCACGCTTACGTGGGGAGGGAAATATCTCTCTGGCTGCTGATAAAATCAAAAAATGAATTTGAAATAAAAACTAAAAAAATAATTTTGTTGATTTTTTTTCTTTTTTTTTTACTCTTTTCGATAATTATTCATTAAAATCGGATAATTCCTTGATTTTTGGTAATTTTTTTCAATCGGGGGGGGGATAAGTTTATTTGTAAAATACGGATTTCACGTCATCTTTGGCGACCATGTTTACGATATATTTGAGCAAAATTGACTGAAAAATAGTTTAAAATGTATTAAAAATAAATTACATATGTAATATTATTTTTCATTAAAAATTTTTTTTTTTTTTTTTACTGATGCTCATTATGTTACTACTTTTCGCCATAGACAAAAAATTGACCTTAAATAATCGATTTAATTGATTTTAATTCATTTTTAAAAGGAAAAGCAGACGACATTTTGGCAGTGCCTATTTTTGGCTTATTTTACTGGCCCTGTAAATATTTCTACTTTGAATTCAAGTAATGTTAAAAATAACAACAGATTTGACATAAAAAAATATTTATATTCATTTCTATCTATATTTTGTGAAGGATAAAGAGACAAAAAATTATTCTAAATAAAAAATATAAATACCGTTAATGACTTTGTGGTCAAAAATGTGAATTTTTACAAAATTTTAAAAGAATTAAAGGAAATGATGAAGGTCAGTTTGACTATCATGAATTTTTTCCAAAGTGGAAAAATGGCATTTTCCACTTTCAATTGTTAAAACATAAAATTGTAACCCTAACCCCAAACCCAACCCTAAAACTAACCCTAACAAGATTAAAATCTTGTCAAGTACCATTTTAAGAAATTAGAATTAAGATAAATTGTTTTAAAGTTTGTTTGAATTGCACAACTAATTTTTAAGCAATTACCTTTTAGATAATCCCAGATTGCTTGTCAACAACCATTTTAATCTTTTAGTTTTACTGAAACCGACTAACTAGCCTATTCAAAAAAATTGTATAAAATTACAGAATTAGATTGTTTTATTTCCAAATAAATGTAAATAAAATAAAATAAATAGGAAACTTAATCTTCGTAAATGAAGAGATTTTCAGCCGTATGGTACGGCAGACAAATCTAAGCATCTGCACATGCGTAAAACTGACGTAGGTAAATTATAGAAGTTGCAAAAAAGTACAACACTCATTTTTTGTGTCTATTCTCAATAAAATCCAACTTATTTGGACAGTTTTAGAAAACTTTAAATTGACGAAATAATATTATCCTGTGATTTTCTTTCAACAATCCAACCTGAGCTCAATGTTTTTTCTAGTATATATATATATATATATATATATATATATATATATATATAGATTAAATATTGTTATATGTACAAATGTGTTTATCTTTTATTTCCCTCTGTTGTGTTCAGTGTTGGTATATAACGGATATACTAATGCTAGTATTGGTCCTTGGTGAATGGGGGTTTGACTAAATCCTTAATATCAAGCCCACCAATACTTAATAGACCGGTTGCATAACCAAGGTTAAAGAATCCAGTCTGCCCAACTATTTATCCATAGCTGGAGGGAGAGTAGATTCATACCCTTTCCCAAGGGTATTAGTGCTAAGTGAAATGCAATTACCACATCCAGGATTTGAACTCGGGCGACGAGTCCATTTCCCATGACTTTAACCATTTCACCACGCGCTTCCACGCGGTATATTTTTGTATATAGACCCGAATATTTATTTTCCAATACATTTTTTGCTGACCAGCATGTGCAAGAAACAGAGACACATAACTATGTCTACCCGAATCAGACACTCAATCTCCAACTGACTAAATTATAATCAATTTTTCCAGAATCGCCTGCTCACGTGACTCTCTAGGCCAGTGTGAGCCGTGTTTCCAGATGTCCTCGGGGCGACGTTTTTATCAAACTCTGTGAACGTTGTATTTTTCCATTAGGTTTATCGTTATTTTAAAATCTAAACATCTTACAAAAAATATAGATTTCAGCCCATCCATTATGCAACAGCTTTATTTGAATGACTAAGCAATTTAATTGTAAAATTTATCGACAGAAGAATTTCTTTTTTATCAAAGTCACAAAAGAACCAATAGGAAATTAACAATTTATTTTTGAAGTTGCATATGCAAATTAGGCACCGCCATTAAAAGCAAGAACCACCATGTTTGTTAAGATAAGAGGCATTCTGTCCAGCATAAATAGGTTGTCTACAAAATAATATCTCACTGACCTAAACTGCAATTATGATGACGTCATAATTTTACGTATTGGGTGCACAAAGACAACCAAATTTATGTATATAAGAGATAAATTAGAACTACAGTAAGAATTATTTGGAGCATGTTTTAAAGGTATCAGTGATTGGATCAAATTTATGCACTCATTTAACCCCAAATATATTGTAACCTACATTCTTATATTTTTTCAAGTATGTTCATTCATGAAGGATTATAAGAATAAAGGTTTTGTTCTTAGGATTTAGTTCAAGAGTAGTATAGAGGCCACTTTGTAGGGGTGTAACGTGGGTATAAAGTTATACATACTTTGGATACAAATAACTCCGACAAAGGTTAATAGACAAACATTTAATAACACAGCACATGGATAACAGTAGAATACAACGTTCATAATAAAGAGTACATACAAAAAGAGGTACACGAATAAAGATAAACACATTCATGAATGATACAGATATACAATAAAAGGCACAGACATGAGACTAGGAATAGTCCATGCTGTGAGGACTTACAGTAATGTAAGGGGGCGGAGCCCCACGAGAGGGTTTAGATAGAATCTACCCCATGTGGCTCGTAGTTGCTGAAACTATAAAGAGGGCGAAAGTGTTTGAAACCGGCGCTTAAATACTGGTGCCCTAGCGGGCATCATCAAACTAAAAGGGGCAGACAACTCCACCAGGCGAATACAAACAAACGCTACAGGGGGTTATGAGAATGTGTTCAATAATATTAGGAATGACGAATAAAAATATGACACAGTTTAGGTAGAAAATACGGAGAAATGATAAAACAAATGCATATAATTATAAAATAACAAATAAATTTACTCGGAGAATAAATTTACGATAATAAAAGTATTTACGGTATTCGAAGGGGCTTTTATTTCCCCGTAGTTGTTGGCAAAATTGTCGGACAAAGAAGAACAAACACAAAAGTAAAATTCAGACACTTGTATTACAAAAATTACAAGGGTTTAACAACAAAAGGGTTTGCAAATTAAATGGAATTCGCGACCAGACTTATCTGTTCTAAGAAGAGTTCTTGGTGTCGTGGTGATAAAGATGTTCTGTCGTTGATAGGAAAATGGCTCTAAGAAGCTTCTCGGGTCGTTTCTCGTTCTGAACAGTATGCTGAAATAAAGCCTTAGAAGTGAGCTGGTTATGTGGGCCCTGTTCAAGTAGATTATTCAGTTCTCAATATGCTATTATAACAGCCAGTGACAGTATGCTGAAATAAAGCCTTAGAAAGTTTGTTGCTAAGTACGTCCGTCCCGGACGAGGGCCCCACAGACAAGTTCCGGAGTTTTTATTCTGGCGCCAATATCCCATTGGCGATTTGTCCCCCTAGTGGCAGGGGAAGATAATTCACATGGAATTTCCGACAATAATCACCAAAATGTGAATGTACAAAAGAGATAGAATGTGTATATATGATGTGGAAAGTTTTTCTAAGAAATGTGTAATGTAAAATTTAAAAGTTCGTATGTTAAGTTTGGAAAAGTTCGTTTAGATGTGGACAGAAATGAGAATCAAGTTTGTATATATGACCTGCTGAAACGGATTCTTGATGTAGGTAGAACGAAGTGGTAAGAATAATGGTAGTAGTAGTAGTAATTGTGTTGAGGCAGTGGAATCGTTCGTCCGAACACCTATTTCTTGGTCGTTGTTCTATCTGGCAGCGAGACGAGATCTGTGTGTTTGTTTGTGGTCGTCGGATGTGTCCGGTTTGAACGTGAGATGAAGTCTGTGTGTAATTGTTGATTTCTCCCCGTCTTTTATAATTAAAAGATGGGATCGAAAAGTAATTAATTTTTTGGTGCAAACGCACGGACGTAGTTGAGAGCAATGCTAACCTATCCAATCAATTTTGATTTTTGTGTAAACATTTGTTTTAATCACTTTTCCTTAAATTTGGGAAAAGGATTGTGTTGTGTATTTATTTAAAAATATAGAATTGTATTCTATAGTAGTAACATCAATAATGTCTGATAAAGTTAATGGGGATATGTTCAACCTTGTAAAACAGTTCTAGTTTAGTTTAGTTGTGTTTGTGTGTGTGCACGCGCTCTCTCCACTCCTGGTGGATTGAGCTCTTCGGAAAGAAAATTCGCTGACGGCTACTGTTTACACTGAAATTTCAAGGCTTTCCTTAAAACGGATAGATCTCTCTTTAGTAGCCCTTACATGTGTATGTATTTATCAGTAAAAATTCCCTTCCGCTCATGGGTGGGCTGATAGCCCAGTATTAGAGGCTCCGACCGATGAAAAATCGGCCGAGTTTCGATCCCGTCTTGAAGCAGCTTACAAAATCAAGCCACACTGAAGAGATGTGATACGTCAAGACAAGAATATATATATATATATATATATATATATAATATATATATATATATATTACTAGCAGGACCTGTGGATATACCACAGTATGATAATTTTGTTATTATAATGCTTGATATGTTTACTTAAGAGCTATTGCTAAATAGTTCAATATGTAAAAAGTATAATATTCTTGATTTAACTCTCTCTCACTCTTTCTTAAAAGTGGGATTGTAAAATATTTACATTGATTTGCCGATAAAAATTATATATATATATATATATATATATATATATATATTAATTTCCCGCTCCAAAAGTGACAACGACTCGGAAAATATCTAAGTTGGTTCGGAAATTTGCCGGACGCTGGCTCGCTAAAACATAGCGTAAATTAGGGCAGGAGGCCAGGACGACATAAGATCAAAATTACCAAAAGTATCCTGTAGTTCACAATTTCAATGTTATAAATAAAACAAACATGTTTTTTTCTTTTTTTCAATTCTTTTTTCAATTCTTTTTAATTTTACGTTGGACATTAAAGAGATGCAAGACGATTTGAAATGTTTTATTTTTCAAATTGAGGAAAATAAAATGGGACAAATAAGAAATCTGCGATTAAGCGACACCAGATAATCTGGATTTACATTTTTGCATTCCATCTTGAACAATTTGGACCGTCCCATTTCTAACCACAGAGTGTTTGCAAGATAATAACGGACAGGAGATTTAGGAACAAGCGTATTAATATATATATATATATATATATATATATATATATATATATATATATATATATTCTGTATATGTGTGCCTTTTAATTGTGTATATAGTTTTGTGGTCTTGGGAGATGTTTGATGGTATTTTCGATAGCATCTCATAATTTGGTTATCTAGATTACTCCCCGTGAAGCTTTAATATCCAAAATAGTTTTCGACATATTCATAAAACGTAATATCTGCCACTATCAATTCCACTATTAATAGCCGTGCGGATAATAAAACTGTCGTTTTTCGTATCAACAAAATCTATTATGTGTTTAATGGCGAAAACAACGCCGATTATTTTAACAGATACGGACCAATCAACTGAAAACAATTAATCCAACATTTTATATAAATGGCTGCCTCGAGTCACTCATGCGTCCAATAGAATTTTTGTTTGTGTATTACAAAGAACACAAAACAGTTATTTTAACAGCAGTGGCGCAGGGCTCATTTTTTCTTAGGTGACAAAATGTGTTGAAATTTAGTAAGGGACTTGCTTCCGGCTACACCGGCTAGCAGACTTAGGGGACAAACTTCCGGTTTCACCGGTCAACAACAGCTGGCTGGCCCCCTTAGGATCACGTGATGGTGACTATAAAACCGGGCACCTGCTTCTTTCATCCTCTCTTTTCACTCCTAACCCCTTAGCGGGACACAAAGGTAGCATTCTCGCTACTCTATTTTCTGCTTGCCACATTTAAGGATAAAACGGACATAGAATATTAAAACCCTAGAAGGATTTCTTGTTCACCAACCCTTTCGAGGCTTCGGACATGGACTTTATCAACACCCAAGACGTACGATAGACCTACCTTCTACTTCAGCATAGGAGAATTTAGAAAGCCTTCGACAATTTCCTACAACAACCTCGGATATAGCTTACCTCATACAACTCTGATACTCAGATCTATTACATGACTCCTCACAGGACTTAACTCTTGCAAGCCAACTAAACAATAAACTAACTACCTAAATCTTCCACGGTTTTTTAGAGACCCTTAAACAAACTACCAGTAGCTATACACGACCTAACCTCAACAAACACTGAATTAAGCATTCACTAAGCACCGTTGTTTTAACGTAAATATATGTATTGTTATATATTTACCATGTATTAAACCCTTGTTGTAACTTTAAACATTGCCGTCGTGGCTTGTCTTTGAATTTCTCGCCTAACTTGACACTCTGCGCCATTTGTTCCTCGTAAATTATCTCCCCGACACCATAGGGGCCAACTTAATTTACAATTAAATTTATTTAAATGCTATGGATTTACAACATACAGGATGGGGCATAATTCCTGTTACAAAGTTTTAAATCAATTCTAAAAATACATTATGTTGCTAATATAACTAATATATTGGTATCAAATCCATGCACTATAACCATATTAACTATTTAGAGAACATTACGCTGTTGGGTCAGTAAAATGTTTATTCCTCTGTGGGGGGTCAAGTGAGGGAGAGGCTTTCTGTGATTGGATATACCAATCACGTGACGAGCTCAAAAGTATTGGCGGAAAATTCAAAAAAAAAAATTAGCAGATACATCCCGGACCAGCTCCCGACGACACATCGACCAGAAATTCTCTCCAAGAAATTACCAAGTCAGAAGATACCAACTATCCTCTTCATCACACCGGTAAAGTCCCTCAAACTTAACTCTATACAAAGGAAGGACTTTATATTGTTAGTCATTGTTTTATTTGTTCTTTAATAAATTGTTAGAATTAAACTAAGTTTTAATTCATTTATTTGTGGCTGTAAGTCTTAGAATGCAATTCCCATAGAATTGAAAAGAAAATTCGGAAGACGGTCGGGAAATTAAAACGGAAAGTTTTTTGGTGGTCCCCAATGACAGTTTAACTACAGTCTATGAATTAACATTTTGCGAATTGGGTTATGGTTTTAGGGGATTAAGGTTGTTCTTAATTACGTATTGCTTAAAAGAATAAACAACAAAAAACCCAAATTACTATACATTTAATTAACCATTGAAATTAATTATTGAATCTATTATTGAGACAGTTGTTTGTGTTAGTATTGCAATGTATAATTTCAATTAAACTTAGTTTTAAAAAATATTCAAACTTCTTTAAATCCCAATCCCACTTTACCGCATAAGTTGCAGCATTTAAATGACCAGTTTGTGCCAGATCCTAGAGGAAACCCTGATTGGGTAAGAACTGTTTTGTGGATAGATGGGGGACCAACACCTCATTAGGCAGGTGGTCATAATGTTTTGGCTCATCAGTATATAAAGTTATTTTTGGCATTTACTTTGCGGGCATCAAGAGAACCAGATCTGTCAAAAAAGATATATAAAAAAAAAAAATGGTTCGTAAAAATACTTATTTTTTATAGTCTTCTTCTTCTTTCGTAATCTCTTTTTCGTAATTCTTCTTCTTCTTCTTCTTCTTCTTCTTCTTCTTCTTCTTCTTCTTCTTCTTCTTTTCTTTCTTCTTCTTCTTCTTCTTCTTCTTCTTCTTCTTCGTCGTGGCTTTTTGCTTCTTTCTACCCTTTCCTTTCTTTCTTTCCCTCTATCATTTACACATGCACGCATTCACTCATTTTCTCTTTCTCACTTAATCTTTCTCTTTGACGGTTACGGTCCTTTCGATCGTTCTTAAAACACACAGACAGACAGACACGCCTACTTTTACTTTCGTACATGAACAACAGTAACACACTCGATCAAAAAATAAAACAAGACATTACGAGTTGCAACAAGTTGGAAAGAAAAAAATTCTCCACACCCATCAGACACCCAAAATTCTGGTTAGAGAAACGAAAAACATGAAAACACTTCAATAAAAAATAAAAATACGAAAACAAAAGCAAAAACTCCAATGGCGACTGTACAGTTTTTTCTTAACAGTTTTTTCTTAACATTTTTTCTTAACATTTTTTCTTCTTATTTTCATAAAGTTTTTAACGACGAACGCCTCCAGAATAACTCATCGTCATAAATCTTCCTCGCTTACTTTTATCTAACCGAACCATTACAAATAATGACAATTAGAGTAGCGTTCCTTATCAGAGACTCTTCCTACTTTCCTTTTTGGAGAGTTCGCTTAAGACTGCATACCTGACGAGATCCCGGCATTGTTGTTGGAACTCATTAACAGTGGATAACAAGCTAGTCTCCCAAGTCGTTGTTCGTCTTGTGAGAGCGATCCTCACCGAGTGTCCTCAATGTTGCGGCCGTGAACCAGACTAAACCTGATGAGATTCCGGCATTGTTGCTGGAACTCATTAACAGTGGCTAGCAAGCTGGTCTCGCAAGTCGTTGTTCGTGTTGTGAGAGCGATCCTCACCGAGTGTCTTCAATGTTGCGGCCGGGAACCAGACTAAACCTGATGAGATCCTGGCATTGTTGCTGGAACTCATTAACAGTGGCTAACCAGCTGGTATCGCAAATCGTTGTTAGTGTTGTGGGTGCGATCCTCACCGAGTGTCTTCGATGTTGCGGCCTTGAACCAGATTAAGTGAATTAATAAATATTTAAATGGCGTTTACAATAAAGCGGTGGTTTTGTGATCTGGTCTTACCTCACAATTATTTAATGTAGTGTAGGGATATCCATTTTTTCGCCTGCTTTTCATTTTAAAAACGAATTAAAATTAATTAAATCGATTATTTAAGGTAAAATTTTTGTCTAAGTCGAAAAATTGTAACATAATGAGCATTAGTAAAAAAAAAATAATATTACACATATAATTTATTTTTAATACATTTAAAACTATTTTTTCGGTCAATTTTGATTAAATATATCTTAAGATGGCCGCCGTGAGTTGCGGTAAAATCCGTGTTTACAAAATAAATTTAACACTCACGATTGAAAAAAAAATACCAAAAATCAGAGAATTATCCGATTTTAATTAAATTTTCAGTATTGATTTATCAATGAATTAATTTTATAATGCATCAGTTATTTCATTTCAAAACTGTTATATAACACAAATAAAGATATCTTCCGATTCACAAAATTCACTATACCCAATAAACCCACACACCAACAATACAAAACGTTAACAAGTTCGCCTAACAGACTGGGAGAACACCGACTGGATGTTGCCAGATTCATGACTTTTGGTTAAATAAAAAAACTATTCGAGGCGGAAATCTTGAAAAGAAATTATCAAGATAAAATCAGAATTGAAATGAAATTATCAAGATAAAATAAGAATTGAAAAGAAATTATCAAGATAAAATCAGAATTTTCATTCTTCGACCAATCCGTGAGCTTCGCTGTAAAATAAAGAAAGCCAAAAGCTGATCCATTTCTCGACCCGAAAAAAGTATAAATTCCCGACTTTGAAAGACTGACAGAGTAGTTCAGCGATGACACAGAGTCGACAAATTCGGGAGATAGGGCGCTCGGACGCTAACCGCTACAAGATAGCAGATATCGCTCGCGCCCCCTTTACCCTCTGTCATCCTGTCTTGACCACAACTATCAGACTTTCTGTCCCATCACTGCCAACACACTCATCAACCACAGACAACTCGACCAAGTCGACCACAACTATCAGACTTTCTGTCCATCACTGCCAACCCAACCGACTCGACGACTCACTAACACACAACGACTCGACTATCAGACTTTCTGTCCCATCACTGCCAACACCACAACCGACTCGACACCAACTATCAGACTTTCTGTCCCCATCACTGCAACACCACAACCGACTCGACCACCAACTATCAGACTTTCTGTCCCCATCACTGCAACACCACAACCGACTCGACCACCAACTATCAGACTTTCTGTCCCATCACTGCCAACACCACAACCGACTCGACCACCAACTATCAGACTTTCTCGACCCAACTACTTTCATCACTGCCACCACAACCGACTCGACCACCAACTATCAGACTTTCTGTCCCCATCACTGCCAACACCACAACCGACTCGACCACCAACTATCAGACTTTCTGTCCCCATCACTGCCAACACCACAACCGACTCGACCACCAACTATCAGACTTTCTGTCCCATCACTGCAACACCACAACCGACTCGAACCACCAACTATCAGACTTTCTGTCCCCATCACTGCCAACACCACAACCGACTCGACCACCAACTATCAGACTTTCTGTCCCCATCACTGCCAACACACCGACTCGACACCAACTATCAGACTTTTGTCCCATCACTGCCAACACCACAACCGACTCGACCACCACTATCAGACTTTCTGTCCCCATCACTGCCACCACCACAACCGACTCGACCACCAACTATCAGACTTTCTGTCCCCATCACTGCCAACACCACAACCGACTCGACCACCAACTATCAGACTTTCTGTCCCTCACTGCCATCGACACCAACTATCAGACTTTCTGTCCCATCACTGCCACCCACAACCGACTCGACCACCAACTATCAGACTTTCTGTCCCATCACTGCCAACACCACAAACGACTCGACCACCAACTATCAGACTTTCTGTCCCATCACTGCCACACCACAACCGACTCGACACCAACTATCAGACTTTCTGTCCCCATCACTGCCAACACCACAACCGACTCGACCACCAACTATCAGACTTTCTGTCCCCATCACTGCCAAACACCACAACCGACTCGACACCAACTATCAGACTTTCTGTCCCCATCACTGCCAACACACAACCGACTCGACCACGACTTTCTGTCCCCATCACTGCAACACCACACCGACTCGACACCAACTATCAGACTTTCTGTCCCATCACTGCCAACACCACAACCGACTCGACCACCAACTTCAGACTTTCTGTCCCCATCACTGCAACACCACAACCGACTCGACCACCAACTATCAGACTTTCTGTCCCCATCTGCATCGCCACAAACTATCAGACTTTCTGTCCCCATCACTGCCACACCACAACCGACTCGACCACCAACTATCAGACTTTGTCCCATCACTGCCAAACCACAACCGACTCGACCACCAACTATCAGACTTTCTGTCCCATCACTGCCAACACCACAACCGACTCGACCACCAACTATCAGACTTTCTGTCCCCATCACTGCCAACACCACAACCGACTCGACCACCAACTATCAGACTTTCTATCACTGCCAGACTCGACACAGACTTTCTGTCCAATCACTGCCACACCACAACCGACTCGACCACCAACTATCAGACTTTCTGTCCCATCACTGCCAACATCGACACCAACTATCAGACTTTCTGTCCCCACACTGCAAACACCACAACCGACTCGACACCAACTATCAGACTTTCTGTCCCATCGACAACTGCATCACTGCACACACAACCGACTCGACCACCAACTATCAGACTTTCTGTCCCCATCACTGCAACACCACAACCGACTCGACCACCAACTATCAGACTCTGTCCCCATCACTGCCACACCACAACCGACTCGACCACCAACTATCAGACTCACTGCCAACACCACAACACTCGACACCAACTATCAGACTTTCTGTCCCATCACTGCCACACCACAACCGACTCGACCACCAACTATCAGACTTTCTGTCCCCATCACTGCCAACACCACAACCGACTCGACACCACTATCAGACTTTCTGTCCCATCACTGCAACACCACAACCGACTCGACCACCAACTATCAGACTTTCTGTCCCCATCACTGCCAACACCACAACCGACTCGACCCCAACTATCAGACTTTCTGTCCCAATCACTGCCAACACCAAACCGACTCGACCACCAACTATCAGACTTTCTGTCCCCATCACTGCCAACACCACAACCGACTCGACACCAACTATCAGACTTTCTGTCCCCATCACTGCCAACACCACAACTCGACTGGACCACCAACTATCAGACTTTCTGTCCCCATCACTGCCAACACCACAACCGACTCGACCACCAACTATCAGACTTTCTGTCCCCATCACTGCCAACACCACAACCGACTCGACACCAACTATCAGACTTTCTGTCCCCATCACTGCCAATACCACAACCGACTCGACCACCAACTATCAGACTTTCTGTCCCATCACTGCCAACACCACAACCGACTCGACCACCAACTATCAGACTTTCTGTCCCCATCACTGCCAACACACACCGACTCGACACCAACTATCAGACTTTCTGTCCCCATCACTGCCAACACCACAACCGACTCGACCACCAACTACAGACTTTCTGTCCCCATCACTGCCAACACCACAACCGACTCGACCACCAAACTATCAGACTTTCTGTCCCCATCACTGCCAACACCACAACCGACTCGACCACCAACTATCAGACTTTCTGTCCCCATCACTGCCAACACCACAACCGACTCGACCACCAACTATCAGACTTTCTGTCCCCATCACTGCCAACACCACAACCGACTCGACCACCAACTATCAGACTTTCTGTCCCCATCACTGCCAACACCACAACCGACTCGACCACCAACTATCAGACTTTCTGTCCCCATCACTGCCAACACCACAACCGACTCGACCACCAACTATCAGACTTTCTGTCCCCATCACTGCCAACACCACAACCGACTCGACCACCAACTATCAGATTATCACTTCGACCACCAAACTATCAGACTTTCTGTCCCCATCACTGCCAACACACAACACCTATCACACAAACCCGACTCGACCACCAACTATCAGACTTTCTGTCCCCATCACTGCCAACACCACAACCGACTCGACCACCAACTATCAGACTTTCTGTCCCCATCACTGCCAACACCACAACCGACTCGACCACCAACTATCAGACTTTCTGTCCCATCACTGCAACGATCAGACTTTCTGTCCCCATCACTGCCAACACCACAACCACTCGACCACTATCAGACTTTCTGTCCCCATCACTGCCAACTACGACTCGACGACTTGTCCATCACTGCCAACACACAACCGACTCGACACCAACTATCAGACTTTCTGTCCCCATCACTGCCAACACCACAACCGACTCGACCACCAACTATCAGACTTTCTGTCCCATCACTGCCAACACCACAACCGACTCGACCACAACTATCAGACTTTCTGTCCCCATCACTGCCAACACCACAACCGACTCGACCACCAACTATCAGACTTTCTGTCCCCATCACTGCCAACACCACAACGACTCGACCACCAACTATCAGACTTTCTGTCCCCATCACTGCCAACACCACAACCGACTCGACCACCAACTATCAGACTTTCTGTCCCCATCACTGCCAACACCACAACCGACTCGACCACCAACTATCAGACTTTTTGTCCCCATCACTGCCAACACCACAACCGACTCGACCACCAACTATCAGACTTTGTGTCCCTATCACTGCCATACCACAACCGACTCGACCACCAACTATCAGACTTTCTGTCCCCATCACTGCCAAACCACAACCGACTCGACCACCAACTATCAGACTTTCTGTCCCCATCACTGCCAACACCACAACCGACTCGACCACCAACTATCAGACTTTCTGTCCATCACTGCCAACACCACAACCGACTCGACCACCAACTATCAGACTTTTCTGTCCCCATCACTGCCAACACCACAACCGACTCGACCACCAACTATCAGACTTTCTGTCCCATCACTGCCAACACCACAACCGACTCGACCACCAACTATCAGACTTTCTGTCCCCATCACTGCCAACACCACAACCGACTCGACCACCAACTATCAGACTTTCTGTCCCCATCACTGCCACACCACAACCGACTCGACCACCAACTATCAGACTTTCTGTCCCCATCACTGCCAACACCACAACCGACTCGACCACCAACTATCAGACTTTCTGTCCCCATCACTGCCAACACCACAACCGACTCGACCACCAACTATCAGACTTTCTGTCCCCATCACTGCCAGCACCACAACCGACTCGACCACCAACTATCAGACTTTCTGTCCCCATCACTGCCAACACCACAACCGACTCGCCCACCAACTATCAGACTTCTGTCCCCATCACTGCCAACACCACAACCGACTCGCCCACCAACTATCAGACTTTCTGTCCCCATCACTGCCAACACCACAACCGACTCGACCACCAACTATCAGACTTTCTGTCCCCATCACTGCCAACACCACAACCGACTCGACCACCAACTATCAGACTTTCTGTCCCCATCACTGCCAACACCACAACCGACTCGACCACCAACTATCAGACTTTCTGTCCCCATCACTGCCAACACCACAACCGACTCGACCACCAACTATCAGACTTTCTGTCCCCATCACTGCCAACACCACAACCGACTCGACCACCAACTATCAGACTTTCTGTCCCCATCACTGCCAACACCACAACCGACTCGACCACCAACTATCAGACTTTCTGTCCCATCACTGCCAACACCACAACCGACTCGACCACCAACTATCAGACTTTCTGTCCCCATCACTGCCAACACCACAACCGACTCGACCACCAACTATCAGACTTTTTGTCCCCATCACTGCCAACACCACAACCGACTCGACCACCAACTATCAGACTTTCTGTCCCCATCACTGCAACACCACAACCGACTCGACCAAAACTATCAGACTTTGTGTCCCCATCACTGCCAACACCACAACCGACTCGACCACCAACTATCAGACTTTCTGTCCCCATCACTGCCACACCACAACCGACTCGACCACCAACTATCAGACTTTCTGTCCCATCACTGCCAACACCACAACCGACTCGACCACCAACTATCAGACTTTCTGTCCCATCACTGCCAACACCACAACCGACTCGACCACCAACTATCAGACTTTCTGTCCCCATCACTGCCAACACCACAACCGACTCGACCACCAACTATCAGACTTTCTGTCCCCATCACTGCCAACACCACAACCGACTCGACCACCAACTATCAGACTTTCTGTCCCCCATCACTGCCAACACACAACCGACTCGACCACCAACTATCAGACTTTCTGTCCCCATCACTGCCAACACCACAACCGACTCGACCACCAACTATCAGACTTTCTGTCCATCACTGCCAACACCAACCGACTCGACCACCAACTATCAGACTTTCTGTCCCCATCACTGCCAACACCACAACCGACTCGACCACCAACTATCAGACTTTCTGTCCCCATCACTGCCAACACCACAACCGACTCGACCACCAACTATCAGACTTTCTGTCCCATCACTGCCAACACCCAACCGACTCGACCACCAACTATCAGACTTTCTGTCCCCATCACTGCCAACACCACAACCGACTCGACACCAACTATCAGACTTTCTGTCCCCATCACTGCCAGACCACCAACTATCAGACTTTCTGTCCCCATCACTGCCAACACCACAACCGACTCGACCACCAACTATCAGACTTTCTCCCCATCACTGCAACACCACAACCGACTCGACCACCAACTATCAGACTTTCTGTCCCCATCACTGCACACCACACCGACTCGACACCAACTATCAGACTTTCTGTCCCCATCACTGCCGACCACCAACTATCAGACTTTCATCACTGCCAACACCACAACCGACTCGACCACCAACTATCAGACTTTCTGTCCCCATCACTGCCACACCACAACCCTCGACCACCAACTATCAGACTTTCTGTCCCATCACTGCCACAGACTTTCTGTCCCCATCACTGCCAACAACACCACCACAACCGACTCGACCACCAACTATCAGACTTTCTGTCCCCATCACTGCCAACACACAACCGACTCGACCACCAACTATCAGACTTTCTGTCCCTCACTGCCACACCACAACCGACTCGACCACCAACTATCAGACTTTCTGTCCCCATCACTGCCAACACCACAACCGACTCGACCACCAACTATCAGACTTTCTGTCCCCATCACTGCCAACACCACAACCGACTCGACCACCAACTATCAGACTTTCTGTCCTCATCACTGCCAGCGTCAACCATCGCATCCCGAGGTTCAAACCGCCATCACATTCGGCCAACGTCGCTACCGATTTCGCCTACCCAGACCCTGTTTTCCACCCACTCCATAGATATTACTAGCAACACTGCTAAAGTCTACGATCTTTCCTTTTTTTTAAATACAATTGATTGAAACTTACAACCTGTGTTTGTTTTTCCTTTGTTACCACACGCTTACTACTACCCGCTTAATATTACAAAACTTCTGATTAATTAGGTATTTCTGCTGTGATAAATTAAAATTCGTTTAAAAATGAGCTGCATGATGTTAAGTTTAAAATGTCATATTATTAGATTCTAAAAACATTTATTAATAACTCTAGTATCAATCACTAATAATTTATCTGTATTGGAAATTTAGCGCCCCCCCCCTTTAAACGGAAAAAATATTGATGTATATATTTTCTTTTATAAGATAAGAGCCAATTAAATAATTATCGAAATGAGTAACAAAAAATCTCCAAAAATTATTTTTTTAGTTTTTATTTTCATTTTATTTTCCAATTTTCGGTACTTATTTACTACCAAAGCAGATCCTTAAAAAACAAAATGTCTTCCATTCACACCTTCGGTCTTTTGTTTTATTTATGCAAAAAAATATCAATCACATATAACCCCACCGATATTTTGCGCCCCAAAATAAGGGGGGGATCAAAGTTAAGTGATCTGTAAAAAATCAGGAAGTTTTGAAATAAAAATAACTAATGCAATTTAAAATTCATTCATTGATAAATCAACACTGAAAATTTCATTAAAATCGGATAATTCCCTGATTTTTGGTAATTTTTTCAAACGGGAATTTTTTTTTTTTTTTTTTTTTTCAAATGGATTTTTCGACAAATTGGGTATACTTAATGTACTGAATTTCCCAACACCAAGTTCCACTGTTGTGCTCATGTGCTAGACTAAGTTAAATTTAGTACGTATTTACCCAACCACTCGGCTACGAGCAGAGTGTGACACAAGGTCAATATTTTAGCGGAATACAACTGGTTTGAATTAGAAATTGTTAACCACTATTTATCCATAGCTGAGGGTGAACAGTTGGATTCATGCCTTTCCCAGCAGTATTAGCGCGAAGTGAAACATAAACAGCCTCGTCCAGGATTTGAACCCGGATCACTGATTCCATTTCTAACGACGATGACCGTTACGTCAAGTTAAGTTTAGAAGTAAATATGCAAGATTTTTATAAAAATAAGTTTTAATTTTTTTAAAATTTAAATTTAAGTAAATACCTGAGTACAGTTGAGCAACTTGTATTATAAAATAACGATGTCTAGACTTTGTCTAGACGTCATAGTAAGCGAGTTCGAACTTCAGTCGCACTATTACGTTCACTTTTGGACTAATATCCTTGGGAAATATGTGCAACACCTCATCCCTCCAGCTATGGGTTAATTAGTACCACTATATATATATATATTGAGAGAATAAATAAGTAAAGGAAAGAAAATGTTGAATGGATAAAAATGGTTTAATGAAATGCCAACACGTGTTTTGGCCGAGAGTTTGTCTAGCAGAATTCCTCGAATATCTGCAGAAAAAAATGTTGGAGGACCCTCATATGCCTACGTGCAGTTGCTAAACACTAGCCACGCCCTGGATAACAAGGTAGCCAATGGTAGGCCATATGTATGGCAGCAGGATTCGGCCCCTGTCACACCTCTGAGAAAAGTCAAAAATGGTTATCGGCGAATTTTTACTACTACACCAGTCCCAATGTTTGGCCTACGAACTCCCCAGATCTTAACCCCAGGGATTATTATGCATGTGGCGCTGTTGGGAAAGACACCAATCGCCGTGTCAGTACTACAAAAGCCCAGTTAATCGACAGAATTAAGGTAGTTTTTGAGACCCTTCCCAGGGAAACTGTAACATCAGCTTGCTACAGGTTCCAGAGCAGGATTGAGACTGTGATCGACGCTAATGGCGGTTATTTTGAGTGAAACTTGTTGACATTAGTGTAATTCCTGTGTCTGTTGAATTTCTTTACGATCCATTAAATTTTGTAGTTACCAAGCACTTTTTCTTTTTCCTTATGAAACTATCAAATTTCTCCCAAACACCATATATATATATATATATATATATATATATATATATAGTATATTAGGAAAAATGAAAAAACACAGGTTTAAATGGGTTAAGTGGTGAGTTTAAACCTGTGTTTTTTCATTTTTCCTAATATACTACATACCGTCGGATTCACTTCCTTTCTTCACACACACACACACACACATTATAACTCAAGTCACAATATATTATTATCAATATATATTATATATATATATCTAAATATTATTAACTTTACTTTCTTGTTTTAAGTGACTACTCACCAAATGACTAAAATAGTAGCACTAGTTCACAATAAACCAAGATGATGCATCAGTGTTGGTTGGATGTGGATGAGAGGATGAAGATCGCCAACGGAAAAATGCATCGCAGAATATATAACTTGTCATACAGTAAGAGATTTGGCAAAGGAGAACAAAAAGTTTCTTCCCTTTTCATTGTTTTTTTTTTCTTTTTTTTTTTTTTTTTTTTTTTTTTTTTTTTTCATTTCTTTTTTTTTTTTTCTTTTTTCATTTCTTTTTTTCATTTTTTCATTTCTTTTTTTTTTCATTTCATTTTTTTTTATTTTTTTTTCATTTCTTTTTTTTTCTTTTTTTTTCATTTCTTTTTTTTTCATTTTTTTTTCATTTCTTTTTTCATTTCATTTTTTTTTTCTTTTTTTTCTTTTTTTTTTTTTTTTTTTTTCTTTTTTTTCATTTCTTTTTTTTTTTTTTTTCATTTCTTTTTTTCATTTCATTTTTTTCTTTTTTTTTCTCTTTTTTTCATTTCTTTTTTTTCATTTTTTTATTTTTTTTCATTTTTTTTTTTCATTTTTTTTTTTTCTTTTTTTTTTTCTTTTTTTTTCTTTTTTATTTTTTTTTTCTTTTTTTTTTTCTTTTTTCATTTTTTTTCATTTCTTTTTTTTCATTTTTTCATTTCTTTTTTTCATTTCTTTTTTTTTTTTTTTTTTTTTTTTTTTTTCTTTATCTTGAACAAATAACATCAGAAAAGCAGGTTTTTACAACCACCGAAATAAAAATGTATTAGAATGGAAAACTCAAGGATTAATTTATTGTGTAAAAAGTAAAATAGGCGGAGTGGCCTATTGTCGACATCAACCGGAGAGCGAGGGAATCTATCTCCCTTTTATTAGCGCTAGATCAGAGACATTGTTTCGCGTCTGGGGTGGAGCACCACACCTACCATCATCTCCCCACTTTACCGCACAGATCTTAGCTGAGTTAGAAGAAGAAGAAGAAGAAGAAGAAGAAGAAGAAGAAGAAGAAGAAGAAGAAGACAATGGTTTATTTTCACACATTACACAATATAAACAATCTCACACAAAACAAAATACGTAATGTTTGTTGTTTATTAATGTGTGGAGGATGATCACTAATTAGGACTGAGCCTATTCTAGTAGTGACTACCTCAATTGTTTTTTTTTTTGGGGGGGGGTTCTTTTGTTGTGTTTTTTTTACATAGTTTACATTAATTACTCATGCGCTGGGTTGGCGAGAGCAGGTATCGAACCTGGAACCTTGTCGTTCCTTGGCAGAACTAACCGAAAAGCCAAGGAATATGAATACCAGGATGAGATTTCCAAAAGTAGACAAAAATGTGGATGGATTTTTTTTCAAAACGAGGCCATGAAAATGGCGATTTTGAAAAAAAAAGTCACATAGCAATGAACATGAAATCCCGGTGTAAGATTAAAGGTGATAATACCTGCAGATAAAACTCTGACAAAGGTTGATAGACAAAACATTTTATATACACAGCACACGAATTAAACAGGGTACATAATACATAGAGGTGTACATAAACATACATACAAAAGTAGAGATAATGACACATTCATGAATGGAAAAACATAAAAGCGACAGACATGAGACTAGGAATAGTCCATGCTGAATGAATCACTTACAGTAATGTAAGGGGAGCCAAAGCCCCAACAAGAGGGGGTAGACCAGAGTCTAACCCATAGTGGTGTCTCGTGGGTCGAGCAACAGGAAAAGAGGAAGAGACGTTCAAATCAGCCGATTAAATATCAAAGGCCCCTAGCGGAACCAGCGAACTAAACGGGCAGACAATTCACCAGGCAAATACGAAAGTAACGCCACACCGGTATCAATAAAGTAATATTAATAAACTAGCCTGAAAGCCGCACTATCGGCCGGTAATTAAGCTAGTTAATCTCTCAAACTTATTTCCAAGTTATAGAAATTGTTTAAAAAAATCGTCGCAAAAACTCACGTAAAAACATCGCCGGAAAAATTCGCGATAATTAAAACTTCGGGAGTAAACCTGTAGTGAAGTTAACTCAGGTTTAACGTTTTATAAACAGGTTTTATTACGGGAATATTTACACTCGAGGTCCATGTGGCTGTACGTTCACGGATGTAGTCCCGTCCCTATTTTCGTGATCTCGCCCTATTGAGATTTCCCCTAATCTCGCCAGGTCGAGATGTTAGGACACTACAAAACCCCGAATACAAATCAGGAGCCGATGTCCCTAAAATGGTGTGATGCTGAAATCCAGTGCTACTCAGCAACTCCAGGGACACTGCCGCTGCCAAAATGCATTGGTTGTTTACTTTTACTTTAGATCACAGTGGCAGTGTGGGAAATTTGCTCTTAGGCGACAGCTCATCCGGCCAGGTTACGTAGTTCCGAAAAAAAAAAAAAGAAAAAACATTTTGGACACTACTCCATTGTCTCTGGTAGACGGAAGGATGCGAACAATTAAAACTTGGCAATTCAAAATTTTAGGATTGCGAGTCCGGATTCGACTATGAATGTTTTTTAATTTGCTCTCGGGGTCGGTCTGATTCCAAAATGGTATGGCATGTTGGGATACGGCCTCTTGGGGTAAAGTTGAAAAAAAAAACGCGTCACATTGGTACGCTCATTCAGATTTATCATTCTAAGTATAATAGAGAAACCTTTCAAATACTGGTTGTTGATGTTTATGGCTTCTAGATACGAGTTGAGAAAGCAAGGTTAACTTAATCCATGGATAATAAACAGTCGAAAATAACTCGTCAACCATTTTTGAATAGATAAATAAATAAAAAAGAAAGAAAGGGAGAAAGAAAGAAAGAAAGAGTAGCTAAATTCCGTAAGAAACCGTGAACATAAATGGCGAGACCGGTATTTTCAAAACGAGGCTGAATAAGTGGATGGGAATTTTCAAAATGAATGCGAAAGGTTGTTGATTATGAAATATAACGAAAAACATTGGCCACAAAAAACTCATAAAACACACACACACACACACACACACACACACACACACACACACACACACTTTCGTATACACGTATATTTGAATTAAAGTTAGACGGACGCATACGCATGCACACATACACACACACATATATACATATATTAATATGATAATACAGAGTGCTATATTCATAAGTAAATAGTGCTCAATATCGTGAATAGAGCATGTACATCTAAGTTAGGGTGGCGTGGACATGAAGTCAATGGCGTTTGGTCACTGACAGTTTCTTGACTTGGTCTGAATATCGCATAGGTGCGAAACTGATATTTACCAAGCGGCGTTGACTTCAAGTTCACGCTACCCTTACTTCCACACACATATATATATATATATATATATATATATTAGCTGTGTCAAAAAGAATCGAGATTTTTTGTACTTTTTGACACACCTTGTATTCCATTCATTCTTCATTTCTATCTTGATAAATACAGCTTTAAACTTGGTACTTTTTTGACACACCTTGTATTCTGAAAAAAATTAGTGAATGGAATGTTATTTTTTCAGAATACATGGTGTGTCAAAAAGTACAAAAAATCTCGATACTTTTTTGATACACCTTATATATATATATATATATATATATATATAGAGAGAGAGAGAGAGAGAGAGAGACAGACAGACAGACAGACAGACGAATTGGACGTATCATCTGTTTCGAGAGAGGGAACCATATATTTATTAATATTTCATAGGAATTCTTGAAACCATACAACTGTGTGCAAATTATTTGTATTTGATATGAATATTGATATCAAATAACTGCGTGCAAAAAAAAACCTTAAGAAACAATTACCCAAAATATAAAGGCACAACTTTCAAGATTCCCTAACCTCTAGGCATAAATAACCGTGACGGTTTGACATGCCCTTAAAATCAACCAATCAATCGACATCACGTTGTGTTTACCATTTCTCTGTCATTTCATATCCGGTCGCAGCATTTTCTCACAAAATATATGGAGAGAAAATTATTATTCTTTCATTTTTTTCCTTTGTCATTTAAAAGCAAATTACTATGGAAAATCACATTACAAGTCCCATTCTAGGAGACGCCGATGAATGTTCGACAAAAAATAAAATTAACGAAAGTAAATTAAAAATGATTACTTGTGAAATATTAATCTAAATCTTTTAAAATAGATTACTTGTTAATTTCCCGCCAGTCTGTAGCGCGGGAATAAACGCGATTATGGCGTCGGTTAACTAAAGGACGCTGGCTTAAGGAATAGGCGACTGAAGGCTGAGATAATTGAGGTTCGACAATGTTCTTGCTTCCTGATTAATAAGAGTTTATTAAATTTATGATCCTATCTATTCAATTTCTTATTCTTTGTATGGGTCGGTGAACTTCAACAATCAAATTGAGAAAAAAAAAGAAAGAAAAGAAGGAAAGAAAGAAAAAGAAAGAAAAAAAAAAAGAAAGAAATTAAGACGGATCCGGATAAAAAAAAATTTAAACAAGGAAAAAAGGAGATGGAAATATTGGCTAAAATTGATAATGATTACATCTTATAAAACTACACTTTCTCATCATCATCATCATCATCATCATCAGCTTCAGCTTTTCGCCATCCCCATCACCACAAGCATAAGAATGATAATGATGAGCTTTTTCTCTTTGTTCTTACTCCAATTCTTCATCTTGTCTTTCCCCCTTACACACACACACACACACACACACACACACACACATATATATATATATATATATATATATATATATATATACAAGGTGTGTCAAAAAAGAATCGAGATTTTTCGTACTTTTTGACACACCTTGTATTCTGAAAAAATAACGTTCCATTCATTAATTTTTCAAGTGGGCTAAACATGGGCTTGTCAGTACAAACCTGATCAAAGAGACAGACTATAGAGTGGAAACACATTGACTATCTGATAATAAAATGTTCTGGGCGCAGCGTTCAGTAGAGAAGTCTTCTGGAACATGACCCATCACGATTGATTCCTTTGAAAGAAGTGCAACTGTGAACAGTGCTTTCTATTGTCAAATCATGAGTCAAAATCCCTTTATTGAATGATCCTCGAATATATATATATATATATATATATATATATATATAGTTTGCTATATTTATAAGTAAAGAATGATCGATATCTTTGATAGAGCATGTATATAAGTTTAGGTTGCGAAGATATGAAGTCAACGGCGCTTAGTAACTAACGGATTCTTGCCTATGATATTTTCAAACCAACTTGGTTTGAAAATCGCATTGGTGATGGACTGTCAGTCACCTAGCGTTGTTGACTTCCTATCTTCGCCACACAAACAAATATATATATATATATATATATATATATATATATATATATATGTGTGTGTGTGTGTGTGTGTGTGTGTGTGTTTTTAATATATATATATATATATATATATATATATATACAGGGTGTCCCAGAAGTTGCGCACCATGTATGAAAATACATATAAAAAGTATAAAAAGACATGAATATCAATTTTATACATCATAATCATAATAGATGCTCAAATTGTTCACCCTCTCCATTAATACATACATCAATTCTCTTTATAAAACTGTATTTTACTCTGTTGAGGGTTTTAGTGGTGATTTTTTGACATTCAGTTATTATCGCATCTTTCAAATCATCAAGAGTTTAACAGATTTAAGATGTCTCCAAAGGAAATAGTCAAGAGGTGATAGATCTGGTGCGCGACTTCTGGGACACCCTGTATATATATATATATATATATATATATATATATATGAGAAGTAGATACACAAGCGATGTGTTTATGATATGGCTTTTTTTAGCCGACAATTTTTGGGAGAATATGTGCTTAATTGAAGTCGTACCTAATTTTTGAAAGTAAAAAAATGCCATATCATAAACACATCGCTTGTGTATCTACTTCTCATACTGTCGTGTAGAAGTCACTATAAGAGGAATAGGAACCTATTCTAAGCAAAACGAAATATCTAAGAAGGTCCGGTTGGTGTAGGGGTAAGACGCTCGCCTGTCAGCTTGACAGTCGGGTTTCGAATCACGCACAAGGCGGTCTTTCTATCTATAGCTCTGCTGATGAGGCCTAATAGGCCGAAATGTACATACAGAGATTGATTTTTCTCGATTTGTTTAGCCTTACATTTAAAAGGTATGCCCGCCTAATTAATTAATTAATTATTAATTAATTAACTTTCAAAAATTAGGTACGACTTCAATTAAGCACATATTCTCCCAAATATATATATATATATATATATATATATATATATATATATATATATACTGAAAGGTCGGGGCTTAGAATACATCACATCTGGTGGTAAAGCTCCAGTTCTGTGGCTCTGGGAATTGTGGAGTACCCCATCGTTGCCATTATTGCCATTTCCAATCTCATCAAAGTTTTGAAATCCGCACTAAAAATACGTACATCAAAAGATGATGTACGTAAAATCTTAACTTGGTGAGAAACGTGTTAAACTAGGTTGAAAAAATTACCTGTTCCAAGGAAAGTACTTGTTTTTTTTATAACTACTTTGACTCGAGAAGTCATTGATGCAACAAAATTTTGAACGAAAGTTAGAGATGAATGTACAAAAGGAAAAAGCCAAAAAAAAAAAAAAGCAGAAAAGAAGAAAAAAAAAGAAGATTAAAAAAAAAAAGATTTAAAAATTGGTTTGAAAAATTCCTGAAACGAAGAAACAGAAAAACTGAATGGTCTGTTACTGAAGAAACCAAAACAAAAGACAAAAAAATTATTGTGCAACAAAAATAAAGAATAAAAAATAAAATACAACGTTAAACAACAGAGAGAGAGAGAGAGAGAGAGAGAGAGAGAGAGAGAGAGAGAGAGAGAGGAGAGAAAAGGTTACAATATATATATATATATTTCTAAACTCCGTCAGTATTAAAAAAAACTCCAGGCTTTATAGTCTGTAATTACACAATACAAACTTTAAATAACTGAATAGAAGAAGAACAGTTAGAGAAAAACCTAACATTAATATAATCTGTTAATTAATTAATCAAACATTTCACAAAAAAAATGTGAGAAATTTTGAACGTAACTTTCATTCGTCAGTAGAATGAACGCTGCGTAGGAATTCTTGATATTTACTCTACCTAGCTTAGTTCAGTACGAAGTCCATTAGTCATGGTTGGCAATTATACTACAGGTTTTTTTAATAATAATAATAATTCTTTACGTAACTATTGGATAGCTGTAAAGCAATTATAACTAACACACAACAGCACATATATTATTATTATCTCACTCATCTTACACGAGGTATTGTAAATTCAACGGACCATTTTATCGGTTACCAGTCGTTTTCTGTAAAGGATTTGGAACTTAAAATTCAATGACCTTGTTTTCTGTAGTTTGTATTATTAAACTACTATCAGAGATATCTGCCGTTGCCCGGAGGAAATAACATCAAATATGACAAAATATTTCTTTTTCTCTAAATACTTTCAAAATTAATTTCTGTTTTTTAGGATTATACTTTTAATTCTCACATTTGCTGTAGAAGATCGATAGTGGCTGGATGTCGTTTCCTCGTGCAAAATATGTTGAAATTTATTAAGGGACCTGCTAGCCGGTGAAGCCGGAAGTTTGTCCCTTAATAAATTTCAACAAATAAATGGGAGAAAAATTCACGACGAAGTCATAACAATGATAATTTATTGCCTGAGCAAACTTAACAGAAAAAAAATACAAACATGACAAAAGAAGACCTTATAGTTGTAGGAGTTAAATGGCTTAATAAGGTAATAGTCTTCTAGTAACAAAAGTCTTGAGGCTTCTTGTAAAAGAGAAAAATGTAGACTTACATATTAAGCACTAGAAGCGGCTACCCGGCATTGTCTCGTTAGAGGGGGTATAATACAAAGTTAGTCTCGCAGATCCATCGTTTGTTTTGGTCTTACGTAATTGATTTGTTTATGTTTTAATCACGAACGCCACCAATCACCTTCTCTTCTCTTATTATTCAAATCCTATTTTTAAAAATATCTTTCCAGTTATAAATAAAATCTTCATTATTTTTGTACAAAATGCAAGCTCTGGTGATAGTGAATGTATATATATATTTACTTCGTCGTTAATTGTTTTATATTCGTAGTTTCCTACGGATATACATACACACATACATAGACACAACTTCCCATTATATATGTATTGATGTTCTCGTGTGTCATGCGACACAAGAATGCTGGGGGTGCAAAGCTCCCTTGTCCGTAGACAGGAGACACAACTGGTGCGTATTACCTCTGTTAAGGCTAGAGGGTAAAAGAGGCTTTTGACTTTGCCACTTCCACTCTTATAATGTTGCTCGCTAGGTCACCTAGCGCCAACTTGCAGACACAGGAGGTAATTACCTTTCATATTTTCTAGTTGGGTACAAAGCCAGAAGTATGGAGAACTTAGTGAGAATGGAGCTGTCTAACAATGGCTTGCTAAACAAATTCTAACACTAGTATTATCTGCGTTATTCGGACTATTGTCCCCATCTTCATTGTTATTTGTACAACGTTTCGGCTGATATGCCCTCCGGCCTTCTTCTGTGGTAGCTTACTGTAGTGTTCAACTAGCTGTCTTTATTAAGTGACAGTTATCTCTAGATCCCGAGTTCAATCCTGAGTAGAGTCAGTTAGAAAAATAATTAACACAACTCCTACCCCAGCTATGGTTAGCGGAATGAGAACAGGATACCCCCGTGGACTAAATAAAGGGTTAGGTTCAAAGTTCCGTGATGGCTCCCGATTACAACAAGAAAGTTCCCGAGTTCTAAAAGAAGGTTCCCGAGTCCGACAAGAAATACTGAAGAAGGCCGGAGGGCATATCGGCCGAAACGTTGTACAAATAACCATAAAGATGGGGACAATAGTCCGAATAACGCAGATAATACTAATCTTCAAGCCTCATCTCAAACATTCAGAGAAATAGTAAATTCTAACATTATTATACCACGTGGGGCACTCTTAGAATTTACTAAGTTTTATTTAGTCCGACATACAAGCCCCATGTTGCTTTCAGTGCCTTCTCTTCATTGACCTTTGTGTCTGACCTGCGTGGTAGGATGCGGGAAAATAACACAAACAACACAGCAACGTTGTGTTATATCCATTTAGCTTTTTCTCCAGGCGGTTCGTTAATGTTCAAGTGGTGCAACCATTATTGGAAATTCGATAGTGAATTATCTCCCCCTGCCGCTAGGGGGCGAATCGCCAACATCGTATGTTGGCGCCAAAACTGTTGTACCGGCCGTTCCTACAGTGGAGAATAGGCACCGGTTCTCACTATAAATAGTGAGACACCGAGTGGAAAGGGAGAACTGTTCCCGTTAACGACAAGCTAGTCGTACATGTACCATTGATTGTAAATACACTTGTCTTATTTTACCCTATCTCGACTTGACTTCTTTTTACTGTTGGGACTAACATCACAACAAAAACCAAAAACTTTACTCATCACGGAGCACTCACTGAGAGTAGTCGCGTAAATAGCGAGCCCTAAACTTCACTTATCGCATAGCAGTTACTGGAGGAGAGAGTAAAAATAAACGCTCTCATCACTTAGCCCCAAAACAGGGCCCACTTTATTTACGGACCGTTGACCTGGACGGAGGCATTTTTTCACAGCACACTTTCGAAGGCATTGTGTCCGCATACTACAAGGCGGTCACAATAGCACACTACAGAAGGCTGAAAACCAAATAGTCTACTTGAAAAGAGCCCATTCACCGTCATTTAAAGGAACTGCTACCCAGGCGAGAAGCTTCTAAAATAGCTTTCCCCCATCACTTATCACAGAACCGGTTACCAGGAAGAAAGAGAAACGTGAAAACAAGCATCCTATCAACTTTCCAACCAGCAACAGAATACCCCTGTTATCACCACTACTCCAAGAACATTACTTAACTCAGATAAGTCTTGTAGCAAATACCAATAAAATTTGCAACAAGTTCTTGTATTATTTGTCAGTACATGTATTAAATTTCCATTGTGTGTTTGTCTTTTTTGTCCGACAATTTGCCTACAACTACGGAGAAATAAGAGCTCCTTCGAACCCCGTAAATACTCTTACCATATACAGTAGTACTGACACGGGTACATTATTTTCAGTTTTGTATAAATCTAATTTTCTAAAATGAATGTATAGAAATATAATAATGTTTTATTCTAGATATGATAAACAAATTATATATTTAGATCACATACTAAAATGAAATTTAACTTTTGTATATTACATATCAATGTAGCACTGATTTATTTTAAACACTAAACATTTTAAGATGCATTTGATGTATTCTTAGTGTTGTACCGGCCGTTCCTACAGTGGAGAATATACACCGGTTCTCACTATAAATAGTGAGACACCGAGTGAAAAGGTTGTACTGTTACCGTACTGTTACCGTTTAGCGGCAAGCTAGCCGTTCTTGTACCTTATTGTAAATACACTTGTCTCTTTTTACCCTACCTCGACTTGACTTCTTTTTTTACTGTTGAACTAACATCACAACACTTAGCTTTGTAAAAGAAAAAGAAAAGCCCACCAACCTGTAAATAATGATGGGTATCTTATAGTTTCCAGAATCAAGGATTGTCTGAAGATGGAGCCGTTACGTATTGTTACATAATTTATGAGCAGCTTATAAATTATGAACGTACCTGTAGTTAGAATATTTTGAATTAGGGTCTGTTAAATTTAGAATAACGGGGTCCTATGAAAAATTACCCGACAGTTATGGACGGGTAGTAACCTTTGTACTTGACCCCTTGAAAGCGCGCGATTGGGTGCCGTGAGAATGAGTTTTAGTTTAGTTAGTGAGATGCGACCCGATTTCTGAGGATCGCGGACGCTATTGTCGCCGTTCTGAGCCGACATCTCTCTCGCGGCGGAATTATGGACTGGGTTCTGGAAATAAAGCTTTATCAAGAAAACAAGCAAGTCTTGTTTGTTAATTGAATATTAAAAACAAGACAACCCGAAGAAATCAACAAAGAAGATCAACCTCCAGCAGAAGCCCTGAAGAGAAGTCAGCTTGGAGAAAATGGCCGACGAATTAGAACCAGTAGAAGCAATAAGCAGCGAGCCAACAAGCAGAATGTAAAAAGTAAGAACCATCATCTACCAGCTATCTATCATACTCTCTCTCTCTCTCTCTCTCTCTCTCTCTCTCTCTCTCTCTCTCTCTCTCTCCCATTATATACACGATGTATTATGTAAGTATATATGAGTATACAGCAGTAATATCCTCACCCAAAACCTGTGAACTGCCTTGAATTTAGCCCACATAACCCGGAAAAGTTATTTTCTTGTGGGTATGATGGAACACTTCGTTGTGGACATTTAGATCACATACTGAAATAGAATCCACAAGGAGCTGATATGTCGTTAAAGAAATAAACCAAACAAAAACCTGATAATCACCTATAGCTAAGGGAAGAAGTGGTTTCATGTCTTTTACGGTGTCAGTGTTGTGAATTGAGCACAAACTATCTTTATGGGAGTTTGGACTCGGTTCCTCGAATTCATTCTCCATACCGGTGACCGTTATGATTTTAACAAAAAAACAAAAAAAACTTCCATAAGGATCTGACAAGATAGCAGAAATTCTTTCAAATTTATTTTCTGAGAAAAAAATAAATAAATGAATAAAACGCCCCAGAAATACTTCAGAAAGTCGAGAACCGCTGACCTAATTGTTCGCAACGTTCCAGATGTTTCTCTTTCATATTTCTTGGAGTTCCTTGTCGGACCATTTCTTCCTGTTTCCATAATTGGTAAAGATAAATAAAACCAAAATGTTGGGGAAGGATCTTCGAAAGGGGAGGGGGTATGCGATTGGCTTCGAGGAACCTCAATTGAATCCCACCCCACGACCCCACCACCTCGCCTCTATAGTTTCAGAGTTGTTCATTTTATAGACCTTTTTCAATTTATCCGTACTCACCTTTTTCTGCAAACATATTCAGTAAATGACACACGCTTAAAACATTCTGTATACCCCGCAGAGTGCAAAGATTCACCCGACACGTAAAAAGAGGGTGTCCTGGGTATGACACTAAACTGCATCTGATGGTTAGGCTCCACTTCTAGAGCTCTGGAGAGTATGGAGGACCCCTTCATTGCCATGGACTTTGACTCAGAGTGGTAGTACCTGTTAGGGTTCCATCTATGGGTCAAAGAGAAATGTTCAATAATTTACTAAGGATTATTATTATTTTCCATTAGAGGTTTTCACCGCTGGTTCGCTGGAGGTTGAGTGACAACAAATCTCCTCTGGTCTCCAGGACTCTTCTAAGTATTCTAGCCGATTTTAGCAATGCTGTAGTTTGGATGGTCTCGCTTCTTCTTCTAATCTCCAATTCACCCAAACTCCGTGTCCGTTCCAAGGGCACAAATTACAACTGGTACGACGTTTACCTTCAAGTACCACAGCTTTCTCAGATTATAATTATTATCATCGAGTTTTTCACACCTGTCATAGCCGGTTGTTCACTGGAGGTTGAGTGACAGCAAGGCTCCTCAGGTCTCCAGGACTCTTCTGAGTATTCCAGCCGATCTCAATAATGCTGTAGTCTGTATGGTCTCGATTCTTCCTCTGATTTTTAATTCATCCAGACTCCTTTTAACCCCTTTGGGATTGTTCCAAGGGCCCCAATCACAATCGGCACGACCTTAACCCTCATGTTCCACATTTCTTTTTAGTTCTCTGGCAAGGTCTAAGTATTTATCGATTTTTTCGTTTTCTTTCATTTTCACTCAAGTCCTGAGATGACAAGTCTTCCTCTTCTTGTCAACCAAGACAAGATCTGGTCTCCTGGCCGGGATTAGGTGATCCGTCTGTACCTCAAAGTCCCAGAGAATTTTGTGTGTCTCATTCTCCAGGACAGATTCAGGTGTGCATATACCATTTAGTTGAATGGTGAAAATTGAATTTCCTGCACAGTTCCCAGTGAATCACCTTTCCCACCCAGCCGTGTCTAGTCTTGTACTCTCTTTGTGCGAGTTTACTGCATTCGCTTATTATGTGATTGACAGTTTCATCTCTTTCCCCACATTATTATATTATTATTATTATCATTATTATTATTATTATTATTTACTTGAAACCATACAGCTGTGTACAAATTATTTGTATCGGATACAAATACTTGATATCACATAACAGTGTGAAAAAAAAAACATCTTCAGGAACAATTACACAAAAAAATGTAAATATGAATGTACAATGAACGCAATTCTCTAACCACTAGGCATTAAATAATCTTTGAAGTGTTGACATGCCGTTTAAATCAATCAATCAATCACATTACTCACACACATATAAGTTTGCAAATCTACCCCCTCACATGCACTCATACTTACGCACACATACATGTGCGCGGATACACACACACTCAGTCGTATGTACACATCTCAACGCGCACAGACATACAGAAAAGCGCAGAGGGTTAAACATACACGGACACATACAAACTCTGAACGCACACACACTCACATAAACAAGCGTTTTTTTTTTTAAACAGATACAAAAAATGCACGCACTATGGACATTAAACATTCTTTTTTAAATCTCGTGGAGAACACCCGCACATACAACGGTGGACTTAATGATATTATAGACGGTGATCAGTATTTGTTGGTGTTTTGACGTGTCTTGTTGGCGCGCGTCCAACTCTCGTCAGGTGCAAGTGACGTCACGCTGATGACGACACACAAAATAAACAGAAAATAATGCACGTCTGAGACGATCCGATTCGAGCGAGACTAAATCCGGTTCTAAGAGGACACCACTCTCCCTCCACCATTTTACTTTATCCCATTGTTGCACTTCCTTTTCCAGCCATCAGGGGTGATTTCCGACGTTCTAAGTGCAGCTCCTCCCCTACAACGCTTCACGCTTTTATAACAGTTTTCAGAATGTTTTCTGTTGTTACTTTTTTTTATTACTTTTTCTTCTTTTTTTTTTTTTTTTTTGGTCTTGCCTCCATCGTGATTCACCCGGAAAGGAATTCGGTAGACAGAGCAACAAATGTTAGAGTGATGGCAAAATAAGTGGCCCTTCGTATCCGGCAAACGCCGTCAGTTATCACTTTTAGTAAATTTTGTGTCTACTCATATAATAATATTCATATTCAACACTGTCTAATAGCATTAATGGTCTAAATTTATAAGTTAAGCAAAAATTAATACAGTTAAAACAAATATAGTTAAGTTGGTAGCAATCAAACATCGAGGGAGTCTACTCCTTTTCCCCTACCACTAGACCAGGGAGATTGTTTTTGCTTAGGTGTATTGTCACGCCTACCGTCAGCTCCCTACTTTACTGCATAGATCAGATTACCCAGTCTGTGTTACTCATGCGCTGAGTTAGAAGGAACCGATATCGAACCCGGAACCTGGCGATTTCTAGGCGGGTGCTCTACCGACTGAGAATAATCAAATAACTTGCGTTATGGTAATTTACTAAAGTTACCTTAGTTTGGCACAAGGTCAAAATTATGGAGCACCCAGAGAGAATCGAACACTCTAACAGCAGGCTATTAGTTTAACTTGTTAACCATTACACCACGCGAGATACTCCTTAAAAAAGGGCGGTGACTAAGCTTAGCTTATGTTTGGCAAAAGGACGCAAGTATAGATGGTTCAAGTCTGATTCGAACTCACTCACAATAGACCTCTAGTTTACTTACCTAACATCGACCCTCGGGTCGGTGGTCCAATGGCTTCGGCCCTGGACCGATTAAGTAACATTAACAGCCTAGATCCCATGGGGCTATTCCCCAGGCAATACCTGCCCCCTTTATTTAAAGGGCAGGGCTGGATTTATTGCCCAGTACATGAGGCGACCCCATGAGGGGGGGGGGCGACGGGATCAAACGAATTTTTTGCACCCACCATCCCATGAGTTTCGGCTTGTGGGTGGTCCCACATTAAAAGGACCTTGTGTCACACTTGCTTACTTGGGATACGCGGTAAATACCTAAACCTCTAGTTTAACTTGCTAACCATTACACCACGTGTGGTACCCCTTAAAAAGGGAGAGAAAACTAAACTTGGCTTAGATTTGGCACAAATGGGTAAGTAGGGGGCACCCAGCCTGAATCGAACCTACTAATAACAGGCCTTTAGTCTAACTTGCTAACCATTACACCTCGTGAAGTACACCTTTAAAATGTGGGTAGATAAGCACAGCTAAGATTAACAATTAAATAGCAAGTTTTATAGTCATTTACTAAGTTTAACACGAGATCAAATCAATATAGGTCGCTCAGTGAGAATTGAACTCACTAACAACATGCCACAACCAAGAAACCCCCATTGTTCAGAAATACCCTGAAGGAAATTACTCAGCGTGACATCCTTATAGGGCACATCCATTTATCCTATATATAATAATGCCGCCATCTCAAAGCCCTCATCACAGAGTGACAAATTCAAGTATGTATTTACCCAACTCCTCCGCATGAGTAGGATGCGACACAAGGTTAATATTTAAGCGGAGTAAAGCTGTTTTGGATTTAAGTTTTCTTTCTCCTACACTGGTTGCCTTAACTAGGCTAAAAGGCCCAATCTGCTCTCCTATTTACCGATAGCTGAGGGGAGAACAGATGGATTAATGGCTTTATCGAGGGCATTAGCATGAAGTGAAACACAAACAGCCTCGTCCGGCATTTGAACACGGGGCGCCGGTTCAATTTTGTATGACGATAACCGTTACGCTAAGTAGACTCGAGTGTGTATTTGCGCAACCTCGCCGCCATCGACAGAATGCGATACAAGGACATTTTAAACGGAGTATAGATTCTCCTAGACTAGTTGCCTTAACAAGGCTAAAGAACCCAGTCTGCTCTACTATTTACCCACAGCTTGGGGGAGAAGAGATGAATTAATGCCTTTTCCGAGGACATTAGTGCGAAGTAAAACGACTATAGCCTCGTCCGGTATTTGAACTCGGGGCGTCGATTCCATTTCCTACGACGATAACCCTATGGATTTATCCAACCTATCCGCCACGGAGAAAATGAAGCACAAGTTTTATTTTTAAGCGGGATTTGAATTCATTGTTTTCCATTCTGATCTGCTATTTAGTCATAGCAGCTGGGGAGAATAAGAAGAGATGAATGAATGCCTTTCCGAAAGCCATTAACAAGCCTGATGGCATGAGGTTTAATGTTTTAGGTTTAGAAATCAGCAAATGTATATTTTCATTAGTATCCTAAGTTTTAGAAATCAATGACCTGATATTCAGCAGGTAGCATTGGAAAACATACCGTATAATGCATCTGCTTTACTGCGTCTTGAATTGTTTTATACTCAATAGTGAAATCTGAACTGGAAGTGACGGAAGTTGCTATAAAAATAATTTTCGCATTTAAGTAAGTAAATATCTATTCCCGCCCTGTCGGCTGGAGCGTTAGAATGCACCGACTGCACCTCTGCAGAGGGGTAAGACTCCCCCAATGGGGCCACCTGTTGGCCGTAGGTGGCGACCCGTGATGCTTAAGGATAGAGCTCAGGTGGATGGGCAGTTCATGACATGCAATACTCCACTTTGGCCCTATCTTGGGCTAGACGGGTGGTCGGAGAGGCCCCCTCCGATCAATCGGCTGGTGACGTCAAGCCCTAGCACCTATATGATTTTCCCAACCCTATTGCCTTTATGGCAAGCCCCAACTCCTTTTTATCATATGGGTGCTAGAAGGCGGTGGCTGCGGGTCTACATGTCCTGGGAATGACGTTAAACTCTATCTGATGGTGAGGTTCCAGTTTTGGAGGTTTGGAGAATGTGGAGCACCCCTTCATCACCATTGTTCCCTGATCACTCTGACCCGGAGTGGTAGTACCTGTTAGGGTCCCATCTATGGGTTAAATAGAAAAATGTATTTATAAAAAAATTGTATTATCCATTAAGAATTGATTTATTTCAAAACTTTATCGGCATTAAATGACCCACTGAGGTTGATATGCCGTAAAACAAAACAAACCAACCAAAATATTTATTCATATAAAACTGACTAAATTAGTTATGCCGATTTATAGAATAATCTTAAAGTTTTTATCTAATTTCACCATAGATATAAAGCTGCTCGGGTTGCATTTTGTTTTTAGATAACTCAAAAAATTAATTATTTATTCTTTCATGTGTGGAGAACCAGCTAATAAAAGGTTGAAAAAACAGCAACAATTAATTTTGAAGCTATGCATTGGACACATATTCTTGGTGCGTATTCCTAGGATTTGCTTTTAACCTCATCTTATTTGGTGGTCACGCTGAAAAAAAAGGAATACAAGGGAAAAAAAAGGAAGAGACAAAGACAAAAGGTAATTTTGTGATTTACGCTTTATTCACGGGTCATAGCCGCCACGTGATAAGCACATTTCCTCCTGGCCAGTAGTAGTGCTTTGTCCGAGTTAAGGCCTAAATTCAAATGGCTGAGAGATTATCTTGGTGGTCGGAAGTGGGTCCTTTTTTTTCCCGCATATGCTCGGGGGGTTCTTCCGGTGTGAAGGCTCATGGGAATTTGTTATTTTTTAAAATTTTAATTTCATTTTAATCCCTACAAGCACAAAGTTAAACAGCATCGTCCAGGATTTGAATTCGGATCGTTGAGTTTTTTCCCTTGTGACAAGCATGGACGGCGCTGTAAAATTGACCGTTTAACATTAGGTATTTGTTGGACTAAAATAGCTTTAATACGCGTCTATATTCATAGATCATTTGGGAGGCGTGTGTTGTAGGGAGGCGCGTGGTGTACTGGTTAGAGTCGTAGGAAATGGACTCGTCGACCAGAGTTCAAATCCTGGACGAAGCCACAGTTCACATAGCGCTAAGACCCTTGGGAAAGGTATGCCTCCTTCTCCCTCCAGCTACAGGTAAATAGTAGAGCAGACTGAGTTCTTTAACCTTGGTTAGGCTACCAGTATAGGAGAAGGGAAACTCTGAATTCAAACCTGGTCACTACTAGAATAGGCTCAAACCTACTTAGTGATCTATTTCACTTAAAAAAATTTTTTTAGTAATGGTTTATGACACTTATATGTTAACCCTCGTTCTACTGCAGATGCTCTTGCCAGTTGGGAATGTGCACCTTTTATCTGACGATAAAGTAAAAACTCCGAAGAAATGTTTAGTAGGTATCTATAAATAAATCTACAAGAATGTTGGCATGAGGAAGTGTGCATGTGAAGAATCTTCTTTTTTTTCTCCACTTTTGTTTGTTTAGGGGATTTCGAAAATTTAATCAAATTTTTATCTGAAGGCGTTACAACAACAACAACAACAACAACAACAATAAATCTGATGTTTATGGGATGAATTCTCGTGAAACGTTTTTTTTTTCACTTGTCGCATTCTCTTCAAATATATCATTCATCTCCTCTAACTACCGATTCTTTCTCTCCTTCTTTTTTTCATTCTTTCTTTCTTTCATTCTTTTCTTTTGTTCTTTTTTCTTTCTTTTTTGTTTGTTTGTTTCTTTCATTCATTCTATCCTTTCTTCATTCTTTCTTTATTTCGTTCTTTCTTTTTCTTTTCTTTCTTCTTTCGTTCGTTCTTTCTTTTGTTCTTTCTTTTTTTCTTTTCTTTCTTTCTTTCGTTCGTTCTTTCTTTGTTCTTTTTTCTTTCTTTCTTTCTTTCTTCTTTCTTCGTGCTTCTTTTGTTCTTCTTTTTTTCTTTCCTTTTTTCTTTCGTTCGTTCTTCTTTTGTTCTTTCTTTTTTCTTTTTTTCTTTCTTTCTTTTCTTTCCTTCGTGCTTTCTTTTGTTCTTTTCTTTCTTTCCTTCATGCTTTTTTCGTTCTTTCTTTTGTTCTTTTCTTTCTTTCGTTCGTTCTTTCTTTTCTTATTTCTTTCAGTTGTTCTTCCGTTCTTTCTTTTTCCTTTCTTTCTTTCGAAGATTTTTTGTTACTTGTCACCTTCATTCACATGTATCATTCATCTTCACTAACTACCTATTCTTTCTATCTTTCCTTCTTCCGTTTGTTCATTCTTTCTCTCTTTATTCTTTGTTTCGTTCTTTCTTTGTTTCTTTGTTTCTTTCGTTCTTTCGTTTGTTATTTCGTTTGTTCTTTCTTTCAGTATTTCTTCGTACATTTTTTCTTCCATTCTTTCTTTCTTTCTTTCTTTCTTTCTTTCTCTTTAATCGATTGATCTTCTTTCTTCACATGAATGTTTTCAATGAAATGCATAGAATTCTCTGGGACTTTGAGACGGATCACCTTATCCCAGCCAGAAGACCATACCTAAGGGATTGTATCAGATTGTATCACTGTGAGCACCTTTTATAAAGAACATCACGTGACCAAGGGGTTAGGATAGGCTGTGAAACCCGACGCCTGTTCCCTAAGGGCTCAGGTACCGGTGAAGACCGAAGATAGTAACATGATAACATAATATATCATAGTTATATCTTCAATGCAGCCTTTCCTTCTTCCTTCACTTAAAAAGCAGCAGCAGTAATAATAACACCACCTGTTACGTCTAATATCCTTATCATCCTTATGTACTACACTATAAAATATGCTTGCTTCCTTCTTCACTTAATAATAATAATAATAATAATAATAATAATAATAATAATAAATAAGTGTAATAATGTTATATTTTAATCCACCCACCTCCATTTTTTCTCGCCAGCCAAAACTGAATTTTACGAATATGAGTCACTCTCCTGACGTAGAGGAGAGAAATATGCTAACCACGAACTAGTTCAAATAATCCTTTGAAGGAACTAAAGAAGGTCATGTGACTAAATGTGTCAGTGTTGAACTACATTAGATTTGAATTTTGAATTCACTGAACTTACCCACAAATCCGTGAACAAGTTTTAGTCTAAATTTTCTACCGATAAAGTAATGTTCAAAAGTTTTCGTGTCAAATATAAACATGTCCATGTTTGTAAAATATAAGGAAAAAGAGAAAAGAAATGAAGAAAGAAATACAGAAACAAGAATTTAAAAAATAAAAATGGCGTTCAGGATACATATTTGCGCAGACATTTGCTCAGACATCTGCGCATGTTTTTGTGTCAGCGTCCGTCTGGCCTTTTTAGAAGAATTGTTTCTTTCTCCAATGAAATAAGATAAGAATATCGTCAATTGTCTGTATTGGTAATAATAATAATAATAATAAAAATAATAATAATAATAATAATAATAATAATAATAATAACCTAGTATTGATAAAAAAGAGAACTTGTCAACTGGTGGACATTGCGGTTCCAGCAGATCACAGGGTGAAGATGAATGAACACAAAAAGATAGACAAATACCTGGACTTTGCCAGAGAATTGAAAAAGCTGCGAATATGAGGGTGAAAGTGATACCAATTGTAGTTGGTGCACTCGGAACGGTCCCAAAAAGCTTTGGAAAAAAGACTGGAAATCGGAGGAAGAATTGAGACCATCCAGACTACTGCATTGCTGCTATCGGCTAGAATACTCAGAAGAGGAGACTTGTCACTCAAACTCTAGTAAAATAGCACCAGCTAACGCTGATGTGAAAAACTCACAGGGGTGAAAATAATAATTATAACTGTCAGGACCTGTGGATATACCATAGTATGGCAATTTAATCATTACAACATATATGTTTACTTCAGAGCTATTACAAATAGTTTAATATGTAAAAAGTGTAATAATCTTGATTTAACTCACACACACACACACACACACTCTCTCTCTCTCTCTCTCTCTTCTCTCTCTCTCTCTCTCTCTCTCTCTCTCTCTTGCTCTTTTTTTCTTTTCTTCTTTTAATCTTTTCATTGTGTTCGATTGAAACAGATTAGCGTTATCGCTTCTGCGTACTCACCCCCTCTCTATATATTTCTCTTACTCTCTTTCTTGTTATATTTTTCTGTGTAGCAATCCTTTTTCTTCCCTTTCTCTCTTTATAATAAAAACGGAATGATTTGTTTAACTGAGGTGACGACACTCATAAGAAATTCGGCGGATAATCAGGATTTACATTTATGCATTTCATCTTAAACGATTTGGACGGTCTCATTTTTTAACCAGAGGATATTGCACGATGAAAACGGTCGGAAGATTAAGGAGCAAGAGTATTAATATATAGATAATAGAATAGAATTAAAAACAAAACAAAACAAGAACATATATATAACTAAAATGATTAAAAAAATAAAGAATATAAATTCATATTTTCCTCATCATGCAAGGCATTTTGATAATTTGACCACTGGGTTCCAAGGGCGACAATCTACCTTTGTTTTTGTTTGCTTTTTTTTTAAGTTTTTTTTCTGCTTTTTCTTTTTATCGCCATGTACACTCGAGGAAAGACACCTTTTTTTACCGACTCCTGGAATCTAGATATATCGAAGGAGCACACAAGCACCCCTATAAAAATATATCTAAGGTAGGTGAGTTGTCGTCCTTGGTCTATGAGCCTCTCTTTTAATCAACCAATCACAGGCCCGCAAACTTTAGCGGCAAAATTGAAGATAGGATTTCTTCCCCCATCTTCCTCATAGGATTTGGTCACCAGCGTCTACAGAAGTTGGACGAGGAAAAAAACGGCGTCCCTTATATTCAACAGAGAGCGGCAGAGAGCCGTAACTGGTACTTCGATAACTCACCAATCCCAAGGACTTCAGCTAAGTGGACTGTATTATAATATTTATATAATTCTCATTCCTGCAAACAAAACCTTCGATTGTAAGTAATTCAAGCGTAATTTCTTATTTGTATGTATATTGATACAAGTTATTTGAAATTCCATGTTGAGTTCATGTGTTTTCTGTTTTTAACTCCTGTCTGCTCCACACTCGCGGCATAAATCAGCACACCCCAACTCAATGACACGTTGACTTGGCCAGGCGCTTGTACCTAACCCTTCACAAAAAGGAATTTAACGGTAAATACCACAAGGACTCTCTTCCACGGGATATAAAATAAAACCGGTACGGGAAAGGGAACGGAGTGTTAGCTTCTTTATTTTGCAAATTGTTTTTCATTTTTCCAATACGTGAAACACAGACACGCAAGTCTTTGAGTTAAATATGCTTTAAAAAATGTTGAATTATTGACGTTATTTTGACGTGAAAAAAGTGAATATATTTGAATCTCGGCTTTGATCCTTAATTATATTCTGTAATGGTTCATAAGCTGTAGATTTTTGTTAGATCAGGTTTATGGAACAAAGAAAAAAGGATCGTATTTCAAAAATAGATAAAGTCAGACTGACACACGCCAAAAGTTCAAAACTCCCGTCAACTAACCGACATTTTGAGAGCGGGAGAAGGGAAGATTTAAAGTAGTAGAGAACAGAAAAGCAGTGGCCAGCGAACATGCAAGTCACGAATACTAACTCTCCTCGAACCGGGTGAATAAATACAAGTAAGCTTTAACACTAATAAGACTTTATAAAAGGGAAAATTCATTAACCAAATCACACCTTTGTAACTTGTTGTTCATTTGATACAATTTATAATACACATATAAAGGACAATTTTTGTTACAACTCAAACTTCTTTGTTATTATTTGTACTGTTTTGATTGTTTCTTTAATGTCACATTTCACATAAAAATTACCCCCAACCAACATACAACAATTCCATTCTCGACCTCTTTTCGCCTCCGGTCTTTGAACAATAGAGACACTGTCTCTGTCCCTTCCAGGGAATGGTAAAGCCACATGGCTATCTTATCTACCTTTGTCAAGTAATCCTTTTTCTATTGTATACTCCTTCTATATACTGCCTATTACATGAAACAATATGCAAATAATTGTATCTCTTGGGACACGTTAGTGTATTCTTTCCTTTTAGTGTGTATCAAATGTTGAATTTTCTTTGTCTGTACGAAACAGTTTGTCTTGTCTTTATTTCTGTTGTTTTCAGAGTTAGTATATAAAGGATATACTAATGCTAATATTGGTCCTTGAAAAGTGGGGTTTCGACTAAAACATATTAACGTCCTCTCGGTGGAGCTTAGAATACCGATGATCGTTTATTCATTCCTAAATCTCTGGTATTTTTTTTCTTGTTCATTTTCTGTGGTACTTGAAAATCGCCTTGTTCTTTTGCCGTAGTACTTGAAAATGGTTTAGTTTTTTCTATGGTACTTGAAAATGTTATTTTTCTATGTTACTTGAAAATTTTCTTGTCCTTTTTCGGTGGTACTTGACGATTGTCTTGTTTGTTTTCGGTGGTACTTGGAAATTGTCTTGTCCTTTTTCTATGTTACTTGAGAATGATCTTGTACTTTTTCTGAATAGCTTCAATATTGTTTTTTTTTTTCGTGGTACTTGAAAATGGTTTTGTTTTTTCTATGGTACTTGAAAATGTGATTTTTCTATGTTACTTGAAAATTGTCTTGTCCTTTTTCGTGGTACTTGAAAATTGTCTTTTCTTTCGGTGGTACTTGAAAATTCTCTTGTCCTTTTTCAGCAGCACTTGAAAATGTGATTTGTCTATGTTACTTGAAAATTCTCTTGTCCTTTTTCGGTGGTACTTGAAAACTGTCTTGTTCTTTTTCGGTAGTACTTGAAAATTCTCTTGTCCTTTTTCGGTTACTTGAAAACTGTCTTGTCCTTTTTCGGTAATACTTGAAAATTCTCTGTTCTTTTTCGGTGGTACTTGAAAACTGTCTTGTCCTTTTTCGGTAGTACTTGAAAATTCTCTTGTCTTTTTCGGTGGTACTTGAAAACTATCTTGTCCTTTTTCGGTAGTACTTGAAAATTCTCTTGTTCGTTTTCGGTGGTACTTGAAAACTGTCTTGTCCTTTTTCGGTAGTACTTGAAAATTCTCTTGTTCTTTTTCAGTGGTACTTGAAAATTCTCTTGTTCTTTTTCAGTGGTACTTGAAAATTCTATTGTTCTTTTTCAGTGGTACTTGAAAATGGTCTTTTTTTTCCTGATTTTTTTTGTGTTACTTGGAAATCAACTATTCTGCGTTTTTTTTGTTTTTTTTCATTAATCTCGTCTTGTAATTAATAACAAATATGGTTCTGAGTGTTCGGGATAAAATAACAAATAAGTTAAAGGCTTACATTTTCATCTCTAACACCAGCCTCGTCGACATACCGCGCCTAACAATTCAAGTTGATATTATTAATATAGATCAACCGGTAGTGCAGCTATTGAACGTAGACCGACTTTCTGGGATAAAAGTGATGTGAGTTCGATTCTTGTCAGGTGCTTTTTCTTTTTTGATTTTCCAATCAGCGTTGTTTACTCATGGCCGAAGATTGATGGCCTCAGTAGTTGCGATGAAAAGCAACCGAAATTAAGATGAACGAAAATGATAGTAGAAAAATAATTAGTAATACAGCATAAAAAAACTAAAAGAACGCAGTAAAATTGTATCCATTAGTCTCAGTGTCCCCCCCCCCCATTTCCAGCTCACTTTAAATACATTTCGATATTTTCTTGGAAATGAATTACACGCTATGGGATACAAGGTAGAGGTTAGACAGCTTCAGCTGTTCATAGATAATAACTCTACAATTTATTAAGAAACTTTATTTGGGACCCATCAAATTTCTCGGGGATTCATTCAAATCAAATACATGCGTCCCATGACGCACTAAATTAAAAAGCTATCAGCATCACTGATACACATTTGTTATTCAAACTTAGCCGCAAAAAAGGCAAAACATGCCATGTTTTATTGCGTTTCTCCCGCGCAATTTTGTTGTTGTTACTGCTGTTGTTATTGTTGTTCTTCTTCTTCTTCTTCTTTGTTGTTGTTGTTGTTGCTGTTGATGTTCTTCTTCTTCTTCTTCTTCTTCTTCTTCTTCTTCTTCTTCTTCTTCTTCTTCTTCTTCAGTCTACAGTGACGCATTACTATCAAATATGTACCATTACTAATCAGACAATAAGAAGAAGCAGATCTACGCGGCAATTCTCGCATATCCACACACATTAAGAATTCTGGAACGTTTTTGGTTTGTTTGCCGACAGCGAAGACAAAGGTGAGGCGATTGTTAATATGGACAGACAGATGGAGATAATGCTGAACGTGGTTAATTTAAGATTTATTCTCGGCCTAAATCTCTTCCTGCTTCCTCATTTCAACGGAACGGAACACACACACACACACACACACACAGGTACAGACACACACACACACAGACACACACAGGTACAGACACACACACACACGCACACACACACACACACACACACACAGGTACAGACACACACACATACACACACACACACACACACAGGTACAGACACACACACACACACACAGGTACAGACACACACACACACACACATACATAGACACACACAGAGGTACAGACACACACACACACATACACACACAGGTACAGACAGACAGACACACATACACACAGAGATACAGACACACACACACACACACACACAGGTACAGACACACACACACACATACACACACACACACACACGCACATACACACACACACACACACACACACACACACACGCACACACAGGTACACACACACACACACACACACACACACGCACAATATTTAAAACATTCCTCATCAACTGATATAACACTATCCCCAGCCTTCATCTATTTTTACTAAAATTCTCAACCTGTTTATATATACAGTATAGTACATAAATAAGTACACCGTAACTATTTTATTTTAATAAAAAGTTAGTTTTCTTCTATGGCAAAGATATCAAGATCTTATTATTTCACATCATCATCATCATCATCATCATCCTGTCGCGCTGACAGAACGGATCTTCAGGACTCTTCCGCACCACCCGTCCCTACAACACTATCTCTAGCCTCCAACTATATTTACTAAAATTGTTTGTTTGTTTGTTTTGTTTTACGGCATATCAACCCCAGTGGGTCATTTAATGCCGATAAAGTTTTGAAATAAAGTCATTCTTAATGGATAATACAATTTTGTTATAAATACATTTTTCTATTTAACCCATAGATGGGTTACTAAAATTCTCAACATGTTTATATATACATGTACTAGAAGCTGCTACCCGACGAAACCTGGGTAGAGGAGAAAAAAGTGATTTAATGGTTAGTTTGTCTTGCTGAGTTGGAACCTCGCTGGATGCCCAATAAAAATCCCCACGTAAAAAAAGACAGGATGGGACGTCGGGAATTTTTCTCTCAAATATGAATAAAATCTTCATTATCTTTGCACAAAAAGCAAGATCTAGGGATATTTAATGTGTATATATATTTATTCTATCGTTATTTGTTTTATTTTCGTAGTTTCCTCGGACATACATAAATACATACATACATACACACAACTACCCTTTATATATGTATAGATGGCCCATAAATAATGGCCCATAAATAAGAACTCCTTAACATTTTTTAATAAAAAGTTAGTTTTCTTCTAAGGCAAAGATACCAGGATCTTATCATTTATAATAATCTTCATTATCATCCAGTCGTGCTTGATTCTCCACAACTCTTCCCTCGCTTACCGTCTCTATCTGCCATCGTTCCTGGAAAGTCCTCTGCACAGCATACAGTATCCACGCAGAGCTGATGTAAGCTTTTGCTGGCCGACCCACAATGGTGTGTCCCTGCGTAGGTACCCATAGTAGAGCGTACTTATGAGCTTGTCCTTGCTTCTCCAGCAGTGTTCAGCATGTTTCATCTGGATGGTTTCCGTGATAGAAGGCAAGTGGCCGTACAACTGTTCATTGTGGGCTTATGCTTCAGGGATTTCTAGTGCAACATTATACAATCAAAACGGATGTTATTATATATTATTCCTTACCAAACTCTACAGTATTGAAATCCTGCAACCAAAAATAAAGTAACATCTATATTCCTACACAAGTCTTCATAATTTTATTTTTATTCAAACCTCAATCGTTAGTAAAATTGTTTCACATTATTAATACTGTAAGCCTTATCTGTATACTAATAACATGCAATTTTATTTATATATACAACAAAATAGCGGCTTACATTGTGAACTAGAAGGCTAATTTGCATATTGATATTAAAAATTTGATTTTAATAAATATGTACTAAGTATTATTGATTTCTAATTGTTTGGTTTTATCTTAATGAATATGAGCAAAAATCTCTTCAATAAATCTTAAAAGAATTTCGTTAACAAGAAGAAATAATTGATTTTATTCTTTACTTCCTATTTTTAAAAATAGTTAAATTAGGAAAATTTGGCAATGAAAGACGGGAGTAATGGAAAAGTAAGTTTCAGTTGTTCTATTTTTTCGATTATACTCCCTCTATTTCAATTTTTATATCTACATTCTTATTTAGTTTCATTAGTCTTTCTAATGTAATATGGTATTTTATTGTATCAAAATTTAAATACTTGCACCTGGAGGGTGCATACATTTGCTAGTATATATAAGGATTGTATTTATTTCTGGACTTATTTTTCGAGTATATATAAAACCTACTTATTTTTGGACTGTTATTAATAATATTGATTCCACAGTACCGTAGGATTTGGTAGTGAATAATACATGATCATATCCGTTTTGGTTATATAAAGTTCCGCTTGAAATAATAAAATCCTGATAACATCTTATTAAAAGATGGCCAGATGTATTTCTTTAATGGCGATATTGTATATGTATGTATGTATGTATGTATGTATGTATGTAACCATAAACTATCAAAAATGGTGCATCACAGTGAATTTTTTAGGAATACACATAGAATTCACTAATTTAGAAAATAAGGCAGTTTTCAGTCCAATTTGTAATTAAATGGCAATTATGTGGATTCTGCATTCGCGCTGAACGTCATTTTTCAATCCTCAAAATTCTCGATATAACAAAGATTACGATGAAGTGCCAATTATAATTGTAGGGGAGATATTCTTTTCTAAATAGAAGCATCAGCATCATGATGGACTGTTGTTACAATGTGAAACCAACGTGTTCGCGGATCGTCTAGCAGTAATAAAAAGAATACAGAAGTTTTGAATAAAGGCTTACATATTTAGGCAATGCTGTCGTGTGCCATGCTTGTTTGCTTGTATTTTACGGCATCTCAACCCATTTCAGGTTATTTAATGCCGAATCAAGTCATTTTGGATATTCGGTTTCTTATAGTACCTGCTCTTGCTTGAATGGTCACCCATCTAAGTATTGAATACGCTCATCACTGCTTAACTTCGGTAATGAAACGGGAACCGGTACTTTCAACGTGAGTTGAGCGTAAAAAGAAGAATTTATTGGCTCGCTTTTTCTTGACCACGCCACCTAGTGGCCATCAGCAAACAAGGGAGATAATAACTTTTTGTGTCCCTTAGTGGCCAAATAGCAAAACTGTCAGCAGGCTGGTTGGTTGGTTGTTTTACGGCATATCAACCCGTTTCGGGTAATTTAATGCCGAATCAAATTATTTTGATATCAGGTTGCTTACGTATAGCTCAGTCTGTAGAGCGTCTGACAAGAGACAACAAGGTTCCTGGTTCGATGCCGGCCCTCACCAACTCAGCGTATGAGTAGCACAGGGATCTGAGCGGTAACGTGAGGAGCTGATGCACCTCCTAATTCGGCTTCTAATCATAAGTGAATATTAAAGAAAATGGAAATCTGGTCTCTCTGATTAGATAAAGCGAAAATTCTACCCAGCTGTAGCCGTGTCAGTGCTACTGTATGGCTGCTTTCTTGTGGGGTGATTTGTTTAGGACAGTACGCAGCATCCTTTTATACCTTTCATATATCTTTATCTCTAAGCATTTTGTTTGAGTCCAAGTGGTGCAGCCATATAGCAGCACTGATACGGCTACGGCTTGGAAGAATGTTCGCTTCATCTCATCCGTGAGATCAGATTTTCATATGATCGATAATCTGTCTATAACTGTCCGTACCTTTCCTATGCGTACATTTACATCTGTAGGTGAGATATTACTACCGAGGTATGTAATTTCAGAGACTTACCATTCATTGTGGATATAGGAAGTGCTTAAGTTCATTGTATAATCGATAACTCATGCAATTCAAAAATATGAATATGCAATGATCTAAAGATAAGTACACACTTTATATATATTTATGACATTTTATTTTTGGCTATAGATGTGTTACAATTTTGACTTTGTTTACAGAATTTAAATGCTGTAGAATTTGGTAATAAATAATATCTAAAGCTTTTTAATATATTTTTCACCTTGAAATGATAAAATCCCAGTATCTTAGATTTAGAAGAAAATTGATTTTTAAAAATCTTGGTTGCAGTGTACCTATTCATATATACATATGTATATGTATTTACCAAACCCTCGGCACGAGCAAGAAGTGATAAGGTATTTTTAAGTGGAGTTTAACAGGTCTAAATCAAGAGTTTCTCTTCTCCTAGACTGGTTACCATACCAAGGTTAAAGAGCCCAATCTGCCTTCCTTTATATATATATATATATATATATATATATGTGTGTGTGTGTGTGTGTGTGTGTGTGTGTGTGTGTGTATTTGGGCAGCATTCTTTCATTTATACATGTAGAATTAAACAAAAGACACATCTCCTGTTTAACAATTTTATTTTTGATCTTTTCGAGTTTTCTGGCCAACTTTTTAATGTTTGGGTGGAATTCGTGGATAAGTCCACCAAAGTTCAGGTCCCGAGCACTTTCGGCACTTCGAAGGGCCATCATCAGGGGTGATGTGTTCCAGTTTTTAAAAAAATTAAATTAATGTGGAGGCTGGAAGAAGAAGAATTGATGAGAAAGGTGTTATAGGCATTTTAAAATGTGTACTGCATTGGAAATTAATTTTGTTTAAGGATGGTTTGTATTGTTTTATGTATAAAGCTTCTAGTATTTGGAGTTTTTGTTTATTTTTTTCTTTGTGCAGAATGTGTGTATTTTCCGTTAGAATATTCTCCTACACATATAAGCTTTGCCTATCTTGTATCTGATATATATATATATATATATATATATATATATATATATATATATATATATATATATATATCAGATACAAGATAGGCAAAGCTTATATGTGTAGGAGAAAATACAATCGTACTTTCGGATCTGAAAATCTAACGACCAAAGAAACACAGTAGATAATTTTTTTGAATACCTAATACCTCCATGTTATACATCCAAGCACAGGAAAAACAAGCTATAAACATCTGAATATCAACCCATGTGCTATAAACTATGCTAGACTTGCCAAAATGTTGAAAATAGGGAACACTTGAAATAGTTGATGCTTTAAACAGAATAGTCACGTAATCAGTTTTTTGGTGTTTTTTTCCAGTCATTAAAAACGTAAATCTTTTGAATTTTGCTAACTGCTTGGCTAAATAGAGAAATCTTGGGTTGAAGGAGATCGAGATTTGTTGCGGAGAGTAGTGGTGAAAAAAAAGAAGAAAGATAAAATGATACTTATTTTATTGGGATACTTTTAGGAAGTTTTCTTTTTCTTTACCCCCCACCCCACACACACATACACTTTTGTTTTTCATTACTACTTTCCACGATACACCTCGATCTTCAATTCAAGCCTTCCGTATTTAGCCATGCACTCACAATACCGGCGCATTAAACAAAATGTCATTCATATATATATATATATATATATATATATATATATATATATATATATTCGCTCCTGGTCGGAGGTATTTGCGGTGTCTATGGATGAATTATCATCTCTCTCTCTCTCTCTCTCTCTCTCTCTCTCTATATATATATATATATATATATATATATATATATATATATACCATCTCCTCCGCACGAGCAGGATGTGACACAAGGTCAATTTGTTAAACGGAGTTTTTATAGGTTTGAATTCAGAGTTTTCCTTCTCCTTGACTGGTTACCTAGCCTTGATTAAAGAGCCCAGTCTGCCCTATTATTTACCCGTAGCTGGAGGAAGTATAGTTGGATTCATACTTTTCCCAAGTGTATTAGCGCTATGTGAAATGAAGACATTCTTGTCCAGAATTTGAACTAATGTCGACGAGTCTATAAGAGGTCCAGAGAGTGTTAACTCTGGTTCTTATAAAACATTGGGCTACTTAAAGGATAAGTACCCAATGCGGAATACTTCAGTTAGGAAAACAACAAACGCGTTAGTAACATTTATATAACTTTATTATAACATATTAGGGGAACAAAGTTCCCCAGGCTATTTAATGTCACAAGTGTCCAAACATACACAATAGTGTTAATAGACAAAGTGGTAACCACTTACCGTAAGTAGAGGCTGTAGCGTCTGGTGTGCACCGTAGGTGTCTGCTGGAGAGAGGTGACAAGCACATCCAGGCTTGTTCAGTGCATTGGAAGAAGAGCGTTCTCTCCTTGCGTTCTTGTGTCACGTGACCAAAATAGCGTCTCCTGACACAGGAGATTCACCAAAACCCTCAGACAAGAGAGACTGCCCTTACAGGTCCATTTCTTACGACTCTAACCATTACACCAAGCGCCTCCAAAAATGTCACATAAAGTGTGTTTAAAAAGTACCAAAAAAACTGAAGCTGTGTTTAGTAAAATGAACAAAGAATGAAAAGTCAATTTTCTAAAAAAATGAATTCAAAGCACTCAACGCACTTATTCCAGCAAGTTTTACATTGGTCGAAGCACCTCTGAAACTCGTAGGGAGGCGAGTCCCCGTGGCGTAGAGATAACATGTTGGACTGTGAGGAGTTCGAACTCCATTCGCGCTATTACGTTCACTTTCAGACTAATACTCTTGGGAAAAGTTTGAACCCCCTCATCCCTAATAAGTACATCATAGGCATTTACCCAACCTGTTCGCTACGCGTAGGATATTGAAAAATAAACTTCATTTAGTCACATTCCATGAGAATATCTTGGTCATCCTACGAACTTTTCAGACGTCCTTCGTATATATAAGGGTGTAGTTATAAATATATATACAGGGTGTTCGGGATAAATTTGACAGTTTCATAAGGGAAAAGAAAAAGTGCTTGGTAACTACAAAATTTAGTGGATTGTAAAGAAATTCAACAGACACGGAAATTACACTACTGTCAATAAGTTTCACTCAAAATAACCGCCATTAGCGTCGATCACAGCCTCAATCCTGCTCCGGAACCTGGAGCAAGCTGATGTTACAGTTTCCCTGGGAACTGTCTCAAAAACTACCATAATTCTGTCGATTAACTGGACTTTTGTAGTATTGGCACGGTGATTGGTGTCTTTCTCAACAGCGCCACATACATAATAATCCATGGCGTTAAGATCTGGGGAGTTCGGAGGCCAAACATTGGGACTGGTGTAGCCGTAGAAATTCGCCGACAACCATTTTTGACTTTTCCAGAGGTGTGGTAGGGGGCTGAATCCTGCTGCCATACATATGGCCTACCATTGACTACCCTTGTTATCCAGAGCTTGACAACAGTGTTTAGCAACTCCACGTGGGCATCTGAGGGTCCTCCAACATTTTTTTTCAGATTTTCGAGGAATTCTGCTGTACAAACGCAATCAGGTCGTCTGTTATGTTGCTTTCTTCTAGCCATCGCCCGTAGTCTCCATTGCAATTCTCCAGTTCATGCCTGATTGTTTTTATAGTGTTCGGGGAGCATTGGGCAGCAACCATAATTTCCTTATTTTAATGGCCGGCGCAGATCATCATGATACAAGTTATTCTCTTCCATGATTCAGGTGGGTTCCAGCCATCATTCTATCTGTCATCCCGTATATGAATACATAATGAATGCGTAGTGTGCGTCAATTCCTCCAACCTACGGAGAAAAATAACCAAATATAAATATGTCAAATTTATCCCGAACACTCTGTATATATGGAGTGTATTTCCAGTGGAACATTATACAATCAAAACGTGTGTTATTGTATATTATCTATTACCAAATTCTACAGCATTGAAACTCTACAACCAAAAATAAAGGTGAACAGCTTTGTAACCAAAAATTAGATTGTTCGTTCTGACAACACGGATACCCATGACTCTCGCGCTAACCGTACCTACAGATACACAGATTATCGATCATATGGAAATCTGATCTCCCTGGTAAGATAAAGCGAGAATTCTTCCAATCTGTAGCCGTGTCAGTGCTACTGTATGGCTGCACCGCTTGGACTCAAAGAAAGATATCTAAAAAAAAAAAAAAGATAGAACCAAGCTGAAAAGAAGCAGATCAGCTGGATATATATATTTATTTTTTTAGTTTAGTAAAAGGCCACAGGTAGGTATTTAGTCAACCCGTTTGCCACGGGTTAACCCTGCTAAAAATTACACCACGATGGGGTGCCCTTTTGACCCGACCCGGGTAGGATGTGACACAAAGTCATTAGTATGGGGCATCCAACGAGGATCGAACTCAATATTCAGTAATAATGGATCTGCGAAATTAGCTTACTAAACATTACACCACGATGGGGCGCCCCCTTTTTACCTAACCCATTCATCATGGTATAGGGCATCCAGCTAAGATCGAACTCGCTTTTCAGTAGTAATGGATCTGCGAGACGAGCTTGGTAACCATTGCACCGCGATGAGGCCTCGGGTAGTGAACAACAATGAAATTCAAACTTACGACCCTAGTAATGGTCTGCATTAATGGTAACCATTACTCTACGGCAAGATTGTCCAATTATAGCTGTCTTTTTTCATGGTCTCTCATCCGACCGGATTAACACAGGGTCTTTTTTATGTGGGGAGCTACGCACAAACCGAAGGTCATACGGTGGCCAGTGTAAAAAAAAAAAGGCGTGGTCTCGTCTGTATTCCCCTTTTGGGGCATATGAGATACAGGGCAATAAACCCAGCCCTGTCCCATTTAGGCGAAGGGCATGTGTTGCCTGGGGGCTGTCCCCTGAGACCACGGGTTTAAATTACATCACACCGATTCAGAAACAGAGGCTCTTGAACCACGTATTTAAAGCTGAGTTCATGAACGAATGATCTGACCAAGAAACGTCGCTTTGGATTCAAAATATTTTTTTGTTTGTGTTACGATTTTTGTGGCCATTTTTAGGCTTCAAGTGAAAACACTTTCTCTTGCGCTGTGAAAAGTCCTTGGTTGCAGGTACGTTCGTCAGTGGCGCATAAGTGCAAATGAACGGCTTTCTAGATCGGTGATTAAATAGTTAACTAACCACGTATTCGAGCTGTTGATTGGCTGGCTTTTAATTCACGCGACAACGCCGAGTCTATAAGTTTAAGTGGTGGACCACAGCACACACTACATATAAAAATATTGGGCACCTCTCATGTGTAATAGTTAGCAAGTGGACTGGAAAATCCTGACTAGTGAGTTCGGGCCTCATTGGGTGTCCCTTACATTCGGCCTTGTACAACATCTAAACGAAGCTAAGTAAATAACTGTATATAAAAATATTCCAACAGTTTGTTTTTTTTGTTTTTTTTTTTGTTTGTATTTTTTTTCGGTTAAAATCGTAATCAGAAGAAAATATAAAATATACTAAAAGAAATGTGCATTATTTACACACATATATATATATATATATATATATATATATATATATATATATTTGCAAGTATGAGACATCCAGCGAAGATCAAACTCGGTACTCAGTAGTTGTAACCATTACTATACAGCAAGGCTGTCCAATTAGCGCTGGGTTTAGGAACCAAAAATCGTCGCTTCGAATTCAAAATTAGTTTGTTTTTTTTTTTTTGGGGGGGGGGTAGTGGGGGCGTTAAAAACGTAATCTGAAAAATTATAAAATTGTTGGCACTAAGGACGATGGCGTAGTGTCAAAAAATGATCTGCATTTGTGCAAGTGACTCTGCAGGCCAATTCCTGAGTGACAGTCTTTGGTGCACTGAATGCACACAAACTGTGATGCTTTCTGGGTCTGCTGTCTTTTCTCCCTCTTTCTGCGTCTCTTTGCAGTCGAGGCTACTCTCCTCTCTGCCTAACCCCTCTCCGTGCCTTGCTTAACGTCAAGGCGCCAGGCCGCTCTGTTTTTTTTTTTGCATCTACCTCCCACATGTTTGTGTCAATGTGGCATATACTCATGTCTCTCCTGCAGACATCTTTAAATCGTAGGCGTGATCTACCTACCGATCGGGAGCCTTTTACTAATTCGCCGTACAAAAGATCTTTTGGGATGCGGTCATTTTACTCCCAGGAAAATGTGCATCATTTTCACAAATATATATTTTCTTCCTTTTTTTTTATCTTTTATTATCTTTTCTTTCTTTTTTTCTTTTTTTTTTTCTTTCTTTTTTTGTGACTGTCTTTTTGTTTTGGTACCGATGAGATTATACAAATGTAAAAATTGACGCATGAAATCACGAAGAGAATTTACTGAGGAAAGTGGGGATTAATATTTGGACGACTGTGAGTCATTTTTATATCTTGAGGAAAACAACGTGTATCACTCAAATAGTTTGTCTTTTTTTTCTTTTTTTTTCTTTCTTAATTTGACTATTACACCATCTTTGCATAACGTTGTATAACGTAGAGAATATTCGGTGAATGTTTTTTAATATTTCAGACTCATTTCTATATCTTTCTTTCAAAATGTTAAAAAGAAATAAAAAGATATATGTACAAAGATAGATATATAGAGACACACAGGTATATATATATATATATATATATATATAATATATATATATATATATATATATGTGTATGTGTGTGTGTGTGTGTGTGTGTTGTGTGTGTAAAAGAGAGAGACAGACAGTCATAATTTATAGACGCATACTTGCATACTTACGAATAGACCTATATATTATATATATATATATATATGTGTGTGTGTGTGTGTGTGTGTGTGTGTGTGTGTGTAACCAGACTGGAATAGCATTCGACGTACATACCAACATGCATACGAAGAAAGACCGATATATATGTGTGTGATTATGTGATTACACATATTTTTGGTTACAGATTTTCAATACTGCGGAGTTTGGTAATAAATAAAATATAACATTATAATAATATCCAAATCTAATAATATCCATTTTAAATGTATAATGTTACGCGAAAAATGATAAAATTTTGGTAATTACAAAATCATTATTTTAATAAAAAACATGTTGTTGGTGTACTTATTTATAGGCCATACTGTAGAGAGATGCATATATATATATATATATATATATATATATATATATATATATATATATATATATATATATATACCCCTCCACCAGAACTTTCAAAATTTTTAACCGTCCCTAACGGCGTCTGCGTTTCATAAACATTAAAAAAAATATTCTTTCTTGAACTTTTTGAAATTCTATTCTTGTCTCCAACTCAAAAAATAAAAATACTACTCTGATGAAGGTCGGCAAAATCTGTGTACGGAACATTTTATACATTTTTCTATTATTGTTATTATTATCATCATCATTTCAACTCCATCTGATTATTTTAATAATAATAATAACGTAAATCCGTATACATTTTGATAAACAGGCCGAAACACATGTGTAAGTGATATCGATTAAAAGTGATATCGATAAAATTCATTTTTACCCATCTACATTTCTTTTCTTTACTCATTTTTTCCTCATATATATATATATATATATATATATTAGTAGAGGAAGAATTAAGGGTCTACCATGATTTCAATCAAGATGATTTCATCAGGACCTACGTTTCGCTTAACAAAGTCGAAGTAATTCCTTCGCTAAACTCAGATATATTTCG
>CM042141.1:121786558-121811558 GCA_023376005.1 Doryteuthis pealeii | reverse complement strand
AAACGTTAATTTTGAAAGATATTGTTTAAAAACATCAAATTTATTAAAGGAGTAAGTAAAGTAAGTAAAGTCGTCGGGGCGGTCTAAAGTCGGTATCAGCCAGTCAGCGAGGGAGTCTATCCCCTTTTCAATAGCGCTAGACCAAGGAGATTGTTTTTTAGCATCTGAGGTGGAGCGCCACACCTTCCACCAGCTCCTTACTTTACCGCACAGATCTCTGTGCTACTCATACGCTGAGTTGGCGAGGACCGGTATCGAACTAGGAACCTTTGAGTTTCTAGCCGAACGCTCTACCGACTGAGCTAACCCGGCCCTTAAAGGAGTAGAAAAAAAAATAAAACCATTTGAAATGGAAACTTAGTTCTGTCCCCCCCCCCAAATAAAACGTTGTGTGTATCTATTAATTATTAATTAAATAATTATTTTGAATATTTTACACATAAATTTTACACAAAATCGTAGATATTTATTTATTTGTAAATTATTTAGTTAACCCCTTGTTACTGAAAAAAAGACGAGAGTAAAAAATAATTTAAAAAATTGATTACAAATTTCGCAAATAATTTTTTCTATTTAAAGTAATAATACAATTTTTAATTAATTCATAGATTGTTCTTTATTCTATGTATTGACGATTTGGGGTAATATGACGTAAGCAGTGACGTAGTTTCGGTTACAGACAAATAGACACCGAAATTCCATTGTTAATTCATAGGTCCTGGATATTGTTGTTCTTATGGTTGGTTGATTGATTGGTGGATTTAACGGCATATCAACTCATCTGGGGTTATTTTATGCCTAGAGGTTAGGGAATAATATACGTTGTATGTCTATATTTACACTTTTGTTGTAGTTAACGGTTTTAACGATATGTTGGTATTGTCGGGGATCGTGTTGAGGGGGTTACTTTTGTATGGTATTGATCAGGTTTACGTTTATATTTTTATATACAATTTTATTTTTCAAAAAGGACAGAATGGCATCTATGCTGACATTTTCAAATAGATCTTCCATATTATTTGCGTTAAAAACGTTTTCTGGTGAGAGCAAAAGCTCCACATTCTATGAGGAAGTGCATAACAGTACAGGTTTCACCCTGTGGTTGTTGTTCTTGTTTGAGTATGAAGTAGTGCATAAGTCTTGTGTGACCAATGTGTAGTCGGAATATAGTGACTTGTTCTTTTCTGGACTTACTAAAGGCTGATCTTTAGTCGCCCAAAGTGGGTTTGATTAAGAAGAGTTTATTGTGAATGCTGTTATTTCAGAGTCGTTGCCAATTTGTATGAAGGGATCTATTAATTTTAGATTTCAAGTCAGTATATGGAATCTTGAATTTTTCACGGGTCAAAACTAAAGATAGATAGATAGATAGATAGAGAGAGAGAGAGAGAGAGAGAGAGAGAGAGAGAGAGAGAGAGAGAGAGTTACCCAAACAAATTCTCGTACATAATCTTATGTTGTGCATTAGAAATCAAGAAGAAAACAATTGTTAGGAACTAAGGCAAATATTACAAATAAAACAAGTCTATTCAGTATTTACCCAACCCGTTCACCACGGATAGGATGTAACATAAGGTCACAAGTATGGACCATCCAGTGAGGATCGAACTCACTATTTAGTAGTAATGGATAGAACAAGTCTATGATATATATATATATATATAATCCAAAGATCAGGTGAAGAAATCTTCCTTACGACGTAGTAGTTCTTTTAAATGTCGTAATTTGAAGAGCTCAATGTATGCTTTTATTGTCAGAGTCACAGAGAAGAATGATATCAGTAAAAAATAACAGAAGATTTTGATTTTTTTTACCCCCTGAAATAGACTATAATGCTAAAAATCTTAATCTGCTGTTATTTTTTTTTTTTTACTTATATATATATATATATATATATATATATATATATATATATATATATATATATATATTTGTGGAATTTTTTAGATATAATTGTTTTCCATATATTCAGGTTATTTCACCATCATCAGGTTGCTAATAGTTCTTCTGGTGTTTATGCGAAGACATTTCTTGCTTTTATGTTTTTGGACCGCAAATTACGTCGGTTGATTATTGTGGACGCTCTTTATGTATTCAATTATATTTTTGAATTTTTCAATTTCTGCATTTTTAAAAAAAAAATGCTCATAAAGTCAATTCGCTTTAATCCTTTAAAAATTTGTTCTTATTTGGAATTATTTTATATAATAATAACAGATTTGGATTTTTCCCCTGAAATAGGCTATAATGCTAAAAATCTAAATCTGTCATTTTTTTTACAGATATATATATATATATATATATATATATATATATATATATATATATATTTCTGTCAGAATTATCCTGAATATACTTCTCGGTAAAACCTGGATAGTTAACTTCTATCGTTGATTCGTTTCCCCAATCCGGATCCACAAGTTGGTATTGAGCACTTTTCAATATTTATTATCCCGACTCATTCTGTTTCTTTTTCTTTTTCCCGACAGTCCAAATTGTGATTCGTTCTATTCTTTCTTTCTTTTTTTTTACGCTATTGAGTCATTCACTCTCTTAAAAATAATAAATAAACAAATAAAAATCGTCATTTTACAATGAAAATTTCATATAGAAATTCAGCTCATAACTGTGTTAGGCTATTGAGTTATCGGTTCACTCCCGTATGTATGTATGTTATCCTCATCATGTCGCGCAATTACCATGGATATCCATCACAGTCTCTCGCCAACCTTCTCTATCATTCATTGCCCCTGGGAGCTCCTCTGCGCAGCATCCAGTATCCACGCTGGTCAATATAGGTCCTTGCTGGACGGTCCACATCAACATGTCCATGTGCTGGTTTCCACAGGAGAATGTCGCTTATGGGTTCGTCCTTGCTTCTCCAGCAGTGTCCAGCATGTATATATGTATGTAGGTATATATTAGTTAATAAGAAAACAGTAGTCAATGATTAATTAACAAGCAAGAATTTGCGTCGTACTTTATATTTCGATGTTTATTTGCATCATCATCAGAACAGAAGAAGGACTTTTACTTACGTCATTTTTCTTTCTTTCTTTCTTTCTTTCTTTCTTTTTTTTTTTCTTCTTTTTTTTTCTTTTTTTTTTTTAAGTTTATTCTTTTCGAAAAGCCACCGAAACATATTCTCGGGTATCTGTATACACATTTTCAGAAACTGAATATCGGCTCTGCGTCGCTGTGAAACAATAGTTAGCAAGTTAGTTTCGCCTAGAGCCTGCGCGCGTCGCGCTCGTAAAAAATCTCCACCAGCGTAGGCGATCCACTTTTTTCACGACAGCGATGACGCTGCCGATGTCAGGAAAATTCTGTCTGCGTAATCCATCTTTTACCGGCCCGATTCGCTTATCAAGACGCTCCCCATTTCGTGGGTTGACATCTGTATTGTCACTTACATTGCTGTCGCCACGTCTAAACCACATTATTCACTTCGTAATTGTATTCGCATCCACTATTTGATCTCTATAAAGTTTCGATGATTGTCAATGGGTGGAATATTTTTGCTTTCAAGTCAAACTGCCGCTTAGCTGCTATCTATAGCACGGTAATACACACACACACACACACACACACATATATATATATATATATATCCGTGCTGTCAGCGTGACCTGATGATATATATATATATATATATATATATATATATATATATATATATATAACCCATCTCCGTATATATATATATATATATATATATATATATATATATACACATACATCTGTGTGTGTGTGTGTGTGTGTGTGTGTGTGTGTGTGTGTGTGTGTGTGTCTGAATTATTGTCGATGATGATTCAGCCTCGACTGCCATACCATCAACACTCGTCTCTGATATCGTAGGACCACATAACAAAATATGAGGCATTAATTTCAGAGCAACACTCTTTTGGCCGTAGTTTTCAGATTCCTGTTCATCAGGTGAAGACCTATAGCCAGTGGCGGTGACTATATAGGAAAGGAGTGGGGTTTTTTTTTCAGAAAACCTGCTCTATCTAACATTGTTGTTGCAGTTACAGTTCTAGCTATAGTTGTTTGTAGTTGTAGTTTCCGTGAATATAAATAGGGAGTTTGGTTTTGGAAGCATCCCTCCTACAATTAACCAGATCACTAAAAAAAAGGCCGGCTTAGCTCAGTCGGTAGAGCATCCACCTGCGAGTTCGATACCGGTCTTCGCCAAATCAGCGGAAGAAGAATATCACAGTTTTGATACTCTTGTCTGAGTGGTAAAGTGGGGAGCTGACCCTAGCCAAAAAATCTCCCTTGTCTGGCGCATGTAAAAATGTGATAGACTGTCCAACTGATACCACCAATAGGCCATTCTGCCTATTAAAAAAAGGGAAGCGGGTACTTTTCATTATAATGAGAATACGCTGACTATATCCTCTGCAAAGCGGTAAGACCTCCACCCAAGGGTGGTCCTGGATGTGGCATTAAACTACGTCTGGTGGCGATGTCCAGTTCTAGAGCTCTGGGGAGTATTGAGTACGCCTTCATAGCCATTAATCCTAAGTCCACTCTGACCTGGCGTGGTAGTTCTTGCTCGGGTCCCATTTGTCGACTGGACTTGTTTGCAAATTATTTGTACTAGCAAATATATGCACCCTCCGGGTGCAAGTATTTAAGTTTTAATATAATAAAATATCATATTAAATTAGAAAGGCTAATGAAACTTAAGAATGCAGATGAAATGATTTGGAACAGAGGGGTATGATTGAAAAATAGAACAACTTTGAAAGTAACTCTTCCATCATTTTCCATTACTCCCCTCTTTCATTGGTAAATTTTCCTAATTTAACTATTTAGTTAAAATAGGAACATCGATTTCTTTTAAGATTTATCCTGAGATTTTTGCTCATTTCAAAAAGATTTAAACATTAATACTAAGCATATATTTAATAAAATCATTTTTAAGATCAATATGCAAATTAGCCTTCCCATTCACACTGTAAACCGCTATTCAATTGCATGTTATTAGTACAAGTCTTAATGATGTAAACAATTTTATCAATAATTGCATTGAGATTGTGATATAAATAACACGGTTACTCACAATCTCCATTATAATAAGATTAAATGGAAATATTCGATATATATCTGCAGTGGATGCATCAGCGTATTCTATGACAGAGTTCATTATATTATAATTTACTCTATTTAGTAATTATTGAATGCATTTGAATTTCCTAAATGAATTTCATATTACCCTGTAGTAAGAATATGTAGCATGTTTGCGCAAATAAACATTGTGTTTATTTGATATGGCTTTTAGCCGACAATTTTGGAGGATATGTGCTTAATTGAAGTCATACCTAATTTTTGCGGGCATATATGTTCAAATGTAAGGATAAACAGATCGAGAAAATGTCAATCCCTGAATAGGTCGAAATGTACATTCAGGTATTGACACTTTCTCGATCTGTTTAGCCTTACTTTTAAACATATATGTCCGCCTAAATTCATTATGAACTAATTAATTAAAAAAATTAGGTATGACTTCAATTAAGCACATATCCTCCAAATATATATATATATATATATATATATATATATATATAGTAAAGAAAAAGGCTTAAAAATAGGACATTTTGCGGTTATAGATCTATTTCTTCCCTCGGGTATCTGTGTATACCTATGAGTTTTAACTTAATTGAAAATGGTAAACAGAAAATTCATGGGGCTTTATATACAATTTTTCTGGGAATCCTGAAAAGGTTTCGGTTTCAGTTCTTCTCATCGCCTTGGGGGAGGGGTGTTTATGACTGGGGATTAATTAACCAGGTGGTACTGATGGTGTCACACTGGGTAGTTTTGTCCCCTCGACAAATTCTTAATCACTGAGATCGGTCCGATATAAAGTCATCCACATACAGTCTTGTTTCGACGTATTACGTTTCAATATATATATATATATATATATATATATATATATATATATATATATATATATATATATAATAAATAAGTGTATTTTGGCAGCATTTTTTTCTTTTATACAAGTTTTGTTGAACTGTACAGACAATTCCTGTCGGACAAGTTTTTCATTGATCCGTTCCAATTTTCGGGCCATCTTTCTGGTGTCGGGGTGTAACTGGTATAACAGTCCCCCAAATCATACCATCGTTTCACACCTGAGGATGGCAAATTGTATTGCCGAAAGCTCTCGTTTCGAAACCTTTGGGGGACTGTTATACCAGTTACACCCCGACACCAGAAAGATGGCCCGAAAATTGGAACGGATCAATGAAAAACTTGTCCGACAGGAATTGTCTGTACAGTTCAACAAAACTATATATATATATATATATATATATATATATATATGTGCATGTGTGTGTGTGTGTGTGTGTGTGTTTATATCTAAATAGATTGTTTTTAAACCTTTTCAGTGCTGTACTGTGATCTGCGTTTCGTACTTCCTTGAAATTCTCAGCTTGTTTTCCGTGTAAGCTTCACCTGAAAAAAGCAAAAAAAAAAAAAACAAAAAAAAAAACACCCAAAGCCAACGTCACGTGACGCTGTGTTGTCAGCAGCCTCGTGTGTTTTTAGAAGCGCCACCTGATAAAGACATTGTTTTATTTCCACTAACGTTTCAAGTGTTGATGAGAGTTACAAATATATATTTGCTAAAAAATAAACAAAAATAGAAAAACAGTACGGGAAAAAAAATAATGCGGTCAAAAAAAAAAAAATCCATCTACTTTCTCCCTTTCAGCTACCAGGAAACGGCTGACGAGATATCTCGTTTCTTTGTCTCTGGTCTTCTTGCTTATACAGTAAATCGAATATGATTGGTTTCGGTTTGGTTTCTTTGTTGATGGCATATCAAACTTCGTGGTTTGTTAATGCCAAAGCCATCTTTGTAAAAGAACAGTAATTATACTATTTAACCCATATCTGGTATGGGATAGCAGGGTTCATCTATTTCTCAAGGATACTAGTTTACTTATCCATTCATTGTAGATGACTTTGCTATTAAGAGAAAAAGTTACTTGATCATCTCGCGAGGATTAGTGATCCACAACACTTACCTGGTGATCACCAACATTTACCTAGAGGTCACAAACACTTACTTGGTCATCTCCAACACTTATCTGGATTACCAACACTTACCTAGAAATCACAAACACTTAATGATCCCCAACACTTACCTGGTGATCACCCCAACACTTACCTGATCACCAACACTTACCTAATGATCCCCAACACTTATCAACACTTACCTGGCCTGGTGATTACTAACTTACCTAGATGATACCACTTGCCAACTTACTCCTAATGATCCCCAACACTTACCTAATGATCCCAACACTTACCTGATGATCACCAACACTAACCTGGTGAACAAGAAAAAACTGAAAAAATTATGAATTGAATGATTTTCTTCTTATTTTTTCTTTTTAATAATATCATTAATGGCCTACCTACCTACTCTCTCTCTCTCTCTCTCTCTCTCTCTCTCTCTCTCTCTCTCTCTCTCTCTCTCTCTCTCTCTCTCTCTCTCTGTGTGTGTGTGTAAATTTATTGAATTTAAAAAAACAAGGTCTTCAGAAGATGATTTTATTATTTGTTTGAAGTGTTTACCAGCGTTAAAACATTAATATTTTTAAAACACTGTAAATATCAACCCCAAGGAACTTATTTGCATAAGGTTACTTTGTTCCTTTATTTTTGCAAGACTTTTTTTTTTTTTGCTTTACCAGTTTTTAACAATATCTAGTTATTTATATTTTATCTCGGCTTCCACACTTGCTTGTCCTTTTCTTGGTATTTGATAATGAAAAAATAACAGAATTCAGAGACAGAAGTTTTCGCAGATAATAATGATAATAGTGTTATTGTTAGAGTTTCAAATGATGATTTTAAAAATAGGTAGGTTTTTTTTCCCTCCCTTTTATTTTTAATCGTTAGAACAGTGAGCGCTATTATCTTGTGTTCTTCTTTACGATGACAACAGCTGTCTTTTGGATCGCATTGAACGATCTGTTTGAATTTTTTTAAATTTTTTATTAAAAAGCGCCTCAAGTGAATTTTTGGTTTCTGTACATACCACTTATTTTGTGGTCGAATCCAAACCATTTGCACATTTCCGAGTGGATAATCGTTCACGCCCACTCATGCCTATTTTTTTCTAAACTCTTTCTAAGCAAACTTGCATCATTCGGTTATTATAGAATTGACTGGACTGACTAATCTATATCTCTTTTTAATCTACTTTTACTCTTTTGAGGAGACGTGCTAAACAAAAAGTGTATAACTGAACGACTTTATTTACTTGAGGCTCTACAACTACTTCAAATTAAAAGATGTTTATATACGGGTTGATCTTCAGACAAGCTAGGTTTTAGACATGCTTTTATGTCAGCATAATATCAATATATATATAACTGAAATAAACAACACAGGCACACACACACACACACACACACACACACACACACACACACACACATACACACACACACACACACACACATATATATATATATATATATATATATATATATATATATATATATATATAGATACATAGATAGATAGAGAGATAGAGATAGAGAGATAGAGAGTGATGCTGATAGCTATTTTATTTAGTGCTCATATATTTGTTTTGAATGAGTCCTCGGGAAAATTCATGGGTCCCAACTAAAGCCGTTTAACTCCTACCTTGAAACATATCCTGTGTAATTGGTTTCTAAGAAACTATTGAAATGTATTTACAGTTAGCTTGAAATGGTGAGGGAAGGAAAACGAAAAACACTGGGACGCATGAATACGATTTTACTGTATCATGGACGCAAAACGCGTACCTATCAGCATCTCTGTACACACACACACACACACACACACACACACATATATATATATATATATATATATATATATATATATATATATATATATAAAATTAAAATTCCGTCTGAATCTACTCATCTTCATTTCGCATTTATGTTTTCGAGAAAGGCATGCGCCCACCTTTCCCTACAATCTACTTCATTGTCAGATACATTGTCTCATCACTGACTTGCCACAGTTGGTGGTTGTGGAAAGGATGGAGAAATGAGCAAAAAAGAAACTGCTTTCCCGTAACTACTTAACAAAAAAAAGAAAGAAAGAAAGAAAATAAGAAAGAAAGAAAGAAATGAAAAGAAAGAAAGAAAGAAAGAAAGAAAGAAAGAAAGGAAGGAAGAAAAGAAAAAAAAGAAAGAAAAGAAAAGAAAAAAGAAAGAAAGAAAGAAATGAAAAGAAAGAAAGAAAGAAGAAAGAAAAAGAAAAAGAAAGAAAGAAAGAAAGAAAGAAAAGAAAAAAGAAAGGAAGGAAGAAAAGAAAAAATAGAAAGCCCCCCCAAAAAAAAAATCTTGACGCCAAACTGTTTATTTGTATAATTTTCTGTGTGTTTATTTCGGCAAAGCCTTCGTTTCTCATTCACACATCTCACGTCACTCACGTTTACCTCTTCCTATCCTGGTGTTTACATTAGACATCTTCCTCATTCGTTATATATATATATATATATATATATATATATATATATATATATATGTGTGTGTGTGTGTGTGTGTGTGTGTGTGTGTGTGTGTGCTTCTTACTTTTCTGCTATATAAAAAAACATGTGTAATATATATATATATATATATATATATATATATATATATATATACAGAGGTGTGCTTCTTACTTTTCTGCTGAATAAAAATAAAACATGTGTAAGATACCTTGAGATGCTTAACTATTTCTCCTCTCAAGAACATTTCCAGGTTACAAAATGAAAGACAAAACAACCTCGAAAAAGGATCTTTAAAAACTTGCTTGTCTGAAGATCAACTCTGCGTATAAACATCCTCTGTGTCTTTTAATTTGAAGGTGAATTACTTTTAGAACCCCAAGGAAATAAAAGTTGTGGGTGGTGACAAGACAAAGAAAGGACAGATGATCCAGTTTTAAACTGTTTCAGTGAACCAAATATATATATATATATATATATATATGGAGTTCGGGATGAATTTGACAGTTTCATAAGGAAAAAGAAAAAGTGATTGGTAACTACAAAATTTAGTGGATTGTAAAGTAATTCAATAGGCACTACTGTCAACAAGTTTCACTCAAAATAACCGCCATTAGCGTCGATCACAGCCTCAATCCTGCTCCGGTACCTGTAGCAAGCTGATGTTACAGTTTCCCTGGGAACGGTCTTAAAAACTACCATAATTCTGTCGATTAACTGGGCTTTTGTAGTATTGGCATGGCAATTGGTGTCTTTCTCAACAGCGCCACATACATAATAATCCATTGGGTTAAGATCTGGGGAGTTCGGGGGCCAAACATTGGGACTTGTGTAGTCGTAAAAATTCGCCAACAACAATTTTTGACTTTCTCCAGAGCTGTGGTAGGGGACCGAATCCTGTCGCCATACATAGGCCTACCATTGGCTACCCTTGTTATCCATGGCTTGGCTACAGAGTTTAGCAACTCCACGTAGGCATATGAGGGTCATCCAGCACTTTTTTCTGCAGATTTTTGAGGAATTCTGCTGCGCGAACGCAATCAGATCGTCTGTTATGCTGCTTTCTTATAGCCACAGCCTCGTAGTCTCCATTGCAATACATACACCCTGTATATATATATATATATATATATATATATATATATATATATATATATAATGATATATATTATTAATATATATATATGTTATTAATATATATTATTATTAATAATATATCATTATATATAATTTATATCAGTACATATAATTTATATCATTTATCATATTTATTTCATTTATATTATAATTTAATCAATTTATATTATATAAATTATAATATATTATTAATATATGTTATTACTATATTATTACTATAATATATATTATTAATGATATATATATCAATTATATGTCTTTATATATATATATATATATATATATATATATATATATATATATATATTCAGCAAACCCACATATATATTCAGCAACGAACGAGCATTATGTGACACAGGATCAATTTATTAAGAGGAGTTTAATATGTTTGAATTCAGAGTTTTCCTTCTCCTAGACTGGTTGCCTAACCAAGGTTAAAGAGCCCGTCCGCCCGACTATTTATCCATAACCGGAATGAGAATAGTTGGATTCATACCTTTCCCAAGCGTATTAGTGCTATGTGAAATGCAAACAGACTCATCCAGGATTTGAACCCACACCGACAAGTCCCTTTCCTACGACTTTAACCATTACATCATGCGCCTCTTAATTAGGCTTCTAATTATAAGTGAATATTAAAGAGAATGGAAATCTGGTCTCTCTGATTAGATAAAGCTAAAATTCTTCCAAGCTGTAGCCGTGTCAGTGCTACTGTATGGCTGCACCACTTGGACTCTAATGAAACGCCAATAGGAAAACCTACATGGAAACTACACAAGATTGCTGCGTGCTGTGCTGAACAAACCTTGGAAGCAGCATCCCACGAGGAAGCAGTTGTACGATATACTCCACCCACAATAATTTACTCAACGCAGCTATGTGAAAATAATCGCGTCGATTATGTAAAAAAAAGTCTTTGGTTTGTTCGCCGAGAGTTCAAAGATTAAACGAGCTTCTCTAAAGAAAGTCGGACAGAGTCTGCTTTCTCTTTGTTTAGTGATTAAAGGTAAAGGCGGGAAAAGTCCCGCCCTTTTAGACAAAATTATCAGATCTATCGACACGTCTGATAATTTCGTAGCATCTGCGCGCGTTTAGTGGAGATCTAAGTCTACCGACTTATTTCTCATACTTACTTGCCTCAGGGCGGATGAGCGAGGTAAAATAACCAGTAATTTTCACCTTTAGTTGTCAGGATTCTTAGCAAATAAGGCAATTAGAGTAACCTCCCTTGACTTTCACTTTGAACTAAGCCGGTAGCTATTTTGAAAGTCTCCGTGCAAAATAAACAAATACAACTACATGCTTTAACACAAAAATATCATAAAATGTGTTCTTAATAACAATTAAGTTCATTTCAGATAATTTTATGCTAGGAATTTAGCCAACTGACTTTCACTTTGAAACAAGACGGTAGCCATTTTGAAATGTCCGTGCGAAATATACAAATCTTAGAATCGGTTTGAAAACAATACAACTGCATGCTTTAACACAAAAATATCATAAAATGTGTTCTTAATAACAATTAAGTTCATTTCAGATAATGCGCACGCACAATTTTATGCTAGGAATTTTAACAATTAAAGGTGAAAATTACCAAATAACTCACGTCGCAAGGCAGCTCTTGCTTCCTCGAGGCGCCGAATTTTTTGCACTGACCATACCAGGAATTTTATTTCTGTTTGGCTCTCCACGTAAAAGAGACTATGTTAATCCGGCCTGGTGGGAGGTCAGGAAAATATATACTTACGGGTGAAACTAATAAGGAGCTCAACTCCAGGGGTCTCTCCCTCCCCGGGCAACACCTACCCTTGTCGTCTAAAAGGATTGGAGTCAAGTTCATTGTCTGATGCCTGAGGCGCCCCTAAACGGATAAATGCTGACGGATATATATAGTATATCATATGGAGGTGCGTGGCGTAATGGTTAAAGTCGTATGAAGTGAATTCGTCGACGCGAGTTCAAATCTTGGGCGATGCTGTTTGCATTTCACATAGCGCTAATACCATTGGGAAAGGTATGAATCCAACTTCTCTCCCTGCAGCTATGGGTAAATAGCAGGGCAGACAGGGCTCTTTAACTTTGACTCGGTAACCAGGAAAACTCTGTATTCAAACCTGTTAAACTCCGCTTAAGAAATTGACTTTGTGTCGCATCCTGCTCGTGCGGAGGGGTTGGTAAATATATACATAGTACATCATCATCATCATCATCATCAGGCCGCGCTGAAACCACGCATACTCTCTCTCTCTCTCTCTCTCTCTCTCTCTCTCTCTCTCTCTCTCTCTCTCTCGCTCGCTCTCTCTGCACCCGTCCTTATCGGTCATCACCTTTGGCAGGTCTTACACAGGGCATCCAGAATCCATCCAGAACTGATTGATGTAGCTTTTTGCTGGTCGGCCTACACTGGTGTGTCTATGTGTAGGTGTCTACGGTAGAACGTCACTTATGAGTTCGTCGCTGCTCCCCCAGCAATGTCCAGCATGTCTTGTTCGTTTTATTCGGATGATCTTGTAAGATAGGGGGCAAGTGGCCGTACAACTGCTTTCTTGTGGTGTGCTGCTTTCAAGATTTGTAGAAGACATCCAGTATCCTTGTGTAGTTCCCATCTAGCTTTTTCTCTGTGTTTCGTTAGAGTCCAAGTGGTACAGCCATACATTAGCACTGGCACAGCTTAAAGGAATCCTCGCTTTATCTTATTAGAGAGATCATATTTCCATATGATCGATAATCTGTCTTTCTGTTGTACCGGCCGTTCCTACAGTGGAGAACATGCACCGGTTCTCACTATAAATAGTGAGACACCGAGTGGAAAGGAGGACTGTTCCCGTTAACGACAAGCTAGTCGTACATGTACCATTAATTGTAAATACACTTGTCTTATTTTACCCCATCTCGACTTGACTTCTTTTTACTGTTGGGACTAACATCACAACACTTTCCTATGCGTATATTGATATCGCTTTCCGTCGATGAGATATTACTACCTAACCGGTATTAGAAGTCGAAAAAATCCAAATTTTCAAATACTGATTTTTCGAGGCAGGCCCTCCAACTTTGAAAACTGCCATAACATAATTTTCTTAATCATTATCAGACTTTATGCCACTCTATTCAAGGGTCAGTTTAGCTCAGTCGGTAGAGCTTCCGCCTGGAAATCACAAAGTCCTGGATCGATACCGGCCCTTACCAACTCAGCGTAGGAGTAGCACAGGGATCAGTGCGGTAAAGTGAGGAGTTGATGGTATGTATGGCGCTCAACCACAGACACTCGTGAAAAGGGGATAAACTCCCTCGTTGTTTGGTTGATACCGACTTTAGGCCACTCGACGACTTTACATTATAGATAGATAGATAGATAGATATAGGTATACATAGATAGATAATTTAGCGTGCTATATTTATAAGTAAATAAGTGTTCAATATTGTGGATAGACCATGTATATCTAAGTTAGGGTACCGTGGATATGAAGTCAACGGCGCTTGGTTACAGATAGTTTCTCACCTATGTGACTCTCAAATGTTTTGAGAATCGTATACGCGAGAAACTCTCAGTACCCAAGCACCTTTGACTTCATTTCCACGCTACCCTAACACACACACACACACACACACACACACACACACACACACATATATATATATATATATATATATATATATATATATATATATATATATTATGGACTCTCTCGTCGATTTTCGACGTATGAGGGTTCACACACAGTGATTTGTTTATAGTGGTGAAGGCTTGTTTTGGACCATCCACACTTTTGGCACAGTCCATGGGAAAGAATTGGTGCATCAAGGGTTGCCACAAACCCAATCAACGACCGACCTCAGGAATTTTGAATTCAGAGTTATCCCTCTGGGATAACTGGTTACCTACCCAAGGCTGAAGGGCCCAGTCTGCCCTACTATTTAACCCATAGCTGGAGGGAGAATATATGGATTCATACCTTGAACAAAAAAGTTAAATGTGTCACATTCTGATCACGCGGAAGCGTTATATATATATATATATATATATATATATATATATATTTATATATATATATATATAACGCTTCCGTCGCGATTAGGATGTGACACGTTTACCTTTTTTATCCGGACTACACCTAGTTTTTAATTCAGAGTTCTCTTAAAGTGGTCGCCATAACAAAGCTAAATAACTGATTTTTCCATACTATTTACCCATAACTACAGGGATTGCAGATGGATTCATGTCTTGACCAATGGCATTAGAGCGAAGAGAGCCACAAACAGCTCTGTCCAGGATTTGAACTTGGGTCCCCGGTCCCATTTCCCACGACGATAACTGCACACACACACACACACACACGCATATATATATATATATATATATATATATATATATATACACGGACACAGAATGTGGTTAATCGAAGCCTGGAGAAGATACCAGAAAATCTTAAACACGTGTCGCTAATGTAAAATAAAAAAATCTTTATATAAAAAACATAATCTATTGTGCGGATCTTCTTTTTTATGAAATATTCAACTTTCTCCTGTTGGACCCATAACAACACTTTATACACACACACACACACACACACACACACACACACACGACAGACAGACAGACAGACAGACACACACACATATATATATATCATTTCATTTCATATATATATATATATATATATATATATATGAGATGAAACGATAAGACACATTGCCCTTTCCGCCTCCACAAAAGAAGATTCACCTGCTGCGGACGGCAGATGAGCAGCAGCAGCAGCAACAACCACATCAACAGCAACGCACCTCTTCTTCCTTCTCGAAAAAAAAATATACATCTTCTTTCCCCACACAATAATGAGTAATGTTTGCCTCATGTCAGCTCTTCTTCCCCCGCCTCGTTCTCGTTCTTCTGCCGCATACAGATCTCCATTTTAGGTTCCGCATACCAATGATGCTGTTAGCCGTCTACATACTTCTCTTTCCGCCTATTCCTCATTCCAAATTCCAAATGGCCTGAAATTGAAGCATTTTGTTAACATTTACAAGGTGTTTTTCTTCCTCAAACTGTTAGCTTTGTTTTATTTTTTATTTTTTGTTGTTTTTTTTTCTTTCTTTTTTTTCTTGTCTTTTTTCTTCGCAAAGATCAAGCGTAAAATCAGTCGCTTTTCTGACTGTAAGATAAAAAAAAAAAGAAGCGCTTATGGCGTAATGGTTATCGTCGTAGGAAATGGACTCGGCTTCCCGATTTCGAGTTCAAATCCTGAGCGAGGATGTTTGCATTTCACACAGTGCGGTGGAGAACGATAGTTGCTTGAATACCTTTTCCTCGCACAGAATAAATGCGAAAAGTAGGGTCTACCAAAATGTTGACTCGTTTTCATTTTAAAGACGAATTAAAATGAATTAAATCGATTATTTAAAGTCAAATTTTTGTCTAAGTCGAAAAGTAGTAACATCATGAGCATCAGTAAAAAAAAAAAAAAAAAAAGCAAAATAATATTACACATGTAAATAACTGATGCATTATAAAGTTTATTCATTGATAAATCAAAACTGAAAATTTCATTAAAATCAGATAATTCCCTGATTATTGGCAAATCTTTTTCAATCAGGTGTTAAATTTATTTTTTTAGATTACAGATTTTACGGCATCTTTGGCAGTGCCTAGTGAAAAGAATTCACTGTGAAGTAATAACAAGAATATTTTATTGCCTGAGCAAACTTAACGGAATAGAATACAAACATGAAATAAGATACAAACTTATACAGAATTGTATGTGCGAAATGATAAAAAAAGATAAAAAGAATCGCTTGTTTCGTGATGCTTGTTGCCGTAGGAAATGGTTGGTCGCTTGGTTGTTTTGTTTTACGGCATATCAATCCCTTCCAGGTTATTTAATACCAAATCAATCATTTTGATATTCGGTTTCTTATAGTACTTGCTATTGCTTACCCATCTAAGTACTGAACAGGCTTATCGCTGCTTAACATCGGTAATCTAGCACTAACCGGTGCTTTCAACATGAATTGACTGTATTGATATTGGCATTGCAGTCTCGGAAGACTATATGATTATTGTGCCCCTGAAGTTACAGCGCCTCCTGTGACTGTGAAGCCCAATGTTCGAAAAACAGCCTCGACAACAGATATCGAATGCGAAAGCTGTCCCTGCAGATGTTGATGTGCCGTCGCTTTCTTCTGGACCTCTTGGCTTCATGGTGTTGCACCAGGGTGATTTGACTTTACGCCCATAAGAAATGGATCCGACTTCGCGAGTTCAAATCCTGAACGAGGCTGTTTGCATTTCACATAGCGCTAATATCATTGGGAAAGGTAGGGAGTCCCACCGTGGTATAATAGTTAGCTTTTTCCTTGACCTCATCACCCTAATATGCCATGGCTTAAAATTGAAAATGCTTCTCAAAGTATTCATGTCAGGTGGTCTAACGTTTACTCGGCTCAGTTTCGGTGGAGCGTGAATTCCCCTCGAGTAGCATCTGCTTCTTCATATGTAAGGGGCAAGGACTGGGGTGCCCCTGAAGGTGAGGGCTAAAAGAATTTTTTGCCCAACTTTTTTTGCACTGCCTTCTGGGAGACATGCTTCCAGCAAGGCACCCCCACTTTAAACCGACTTTGTGTTGGTATTTGTATCAGCACGTTTTGACGAAACACAGAGTTGTGAAAGTGTAGCCATCTCCATACTTACCTAGTTCTTCGGAACCTGTATCCAGTGGCTTCGGCCTCTGAACTGGGAAGATATACTGGGTGTCCACAAAGTCTGGGTACATGGAGATTTCACTATTTATTTCTGTATCTTATTATAATGGAGATTGTGTGTTTTTCTGTCTGTAACCGAAACTATATTACTACTCAAGTAACAATTCCCTTAGTTATTTATATCACAATCTCAATGATTTTATTTTTATCTAAACCTCAATTATTAATAAAATTGTTTTACATTATTAATACTGCTAACCATATCTACATACTAATAGCATGCAATTATATTTATATGTACAACAAAATAGCGGTTTACAGTGTGAATGGGAAGGCTAATTTGCATATTGATATTAAAAATGTGATTTTAATAAATATGTGCTTAGGATTATTGATTTCTAACTGTTTGGTTTTATCATAATGAATATAAGCAAACATTTCTTCAATGAATCTTAAATGAAATCCGTTAACAAGAAAAAAATAACTGTCATTTTATTCTTCACTTCCTCTTTTAACTAAATACTTAAATTAGAAAAAATAACAATGAAAGACAAGAGTGATGGAAGAGTAAGTTTCAGTTGTTCTATTTTTCGATTATACCAACCTATGTTTCAAATCTTTTTATCTGCATTCTTATTTAGTTTCATTAGCCTTTCTAATTTAATATAATATATTATTACATTAAAACTTAAATACTTGCACCCGGAGGGTGCATATATTTGCTAGTTTATCTAAATAAAATTGTTTTGTTTTAAAAGTATGTGTTAATCCCCATGTACCCAGGTGGACACCCTGTATAATGTTAGCGTGAATCCCTGGGGGACATCCCCAGGCTACATCTACTCCCTCGCCTAAAAAAAGCTGGGCTTATTGTGCGATGCCTGAAGCGCATCAAAAGAGGATGCCGAAGGGATACATGCAATTTTTACACTGGCTACTGCATGAGCTTTGGTTTGTGCGTGGCTCTCCACAATAATTGGACTTCATGTTCATCTGAAATGGTGGGAGGTCAGAAAATAGATACTTACCAGATCTAGCTATTTGTGATTTGTTCTTGTTTCCTAAAATGAAAATTCATCCCAAGGTTAAGATTTGATGGCGTGGAGGATATTAAAAGAAATACGACGGTGTAGCCACAGACCATATCAAACGAGGTGTTCCAGAGGTGCTTTGACCAATGGAAAACTTGCTGGAATAAGTGCATCAGGAGAGACCCTAGCTTGCACTTTGCAACATAAAAGTTCTTAAGATTATTCTATAGGGCTAACATCAGGGATGTTCTTGGAATGCCTGTTCAAATTCCAAATTTCCAACTACATTTCCAGTTTGCTATTACAGACTGTTTTGTTGACTTTGTTATACACATCGTCAGAATATTTATATATAAATTCTGATTTTTTGCTTATAAAGTCCTTTTAAATATAAACACCTTTGTTAACACTGTCACTTTGACACAATTTCTCTGTTGTAAAAGCATGTTTGTAAAACTGGTTGCTCGGAACAGCTTATATAGCATTAGATTAGTTTGGTACATGGCCAGATATTTGAAATGAGATTAGGTAGATGGTGATTGGCCAATCACCTCAAGGGTATAATTTTGAGAGAAAAAATGCTGTTTTAGTTATTGTTATTTTCTGTGAAAATACAGCTTCATCTTCGATACTTTGAAAATACAGCTTCATCTTCGAGACTTTGAAAATACAGCTTCATCTTCGAGACTTTTTAAACACACCTTGTGTATATATAGGGTGCGACAGATATACCTCACACATTTTAAACTATCACTTATGCGTTGCAAGTGAATTTAGGCAAGTGTCAATGGTAGCTCCATCTAGCTAACGTTTTACCATTTCTTATTTTCCGCCCTATCGGCTGGGGCGTTAGAATGCCCGACTGCACCTCTACAGAGGGGTAAGACTCCTCCAATGAGGCCACCTGTCGGCCGTGGGTGGCGACCCGTGATGCTTAAGGATGGAAACTAGGTGGTTGAGCAGTCCATGACTTGCAATACTCCACTTTGGCCCTTACTTGGGCTAGACGGGCGCTCGGAGAGACCCCCTCTGATCAATCGACTGGTCACGTCAAGCCCTAGAATCTATATGATTGCCCCCACCCTATTGCTCTTATGGCAAGCCCCAACCCTTTTTTATCATATGGGTGCGAGTAGGCGGTGGCTGAGGGTCTCCATGTCCTGGGAATGACATTATACTCTATCTGATGGTGAGGTTCCAGTTTTGGAGGTTTGGGGAATGTGGAGCACCCCTTTATCACCATTGCTCCCAGGTCCACTCTGACCCGGAGTGGTAGTACCTGCTAGGGTCCCATCTATGGGTTAAATAGAAAAACATGAGTTTATAAACAAAATTTATTATCCATTAAGAATGAATTCATTTCAAAACTTTGTCGGCATTAAATGACCCACCGAGGTTAATATGCCGTAAAACAGACCAAACCAATATATTATTTTCCAGATACGATCAATTACGATCATGGTTTTGACCTATCATGTTTTAATGATTGTCAAAAGGACCAAGAGTCATATCCAGCGGTATTTTTGCCGCTTTTTGTTGAATGGCATCCTTTAATTCTTCCATGTTTTCTTTTAATCAATGAATCTGTGATTTTGAAAATTTCAACCCATAGCAGTGTCGATTTTCTATTCAGAATAGCATAATTCTGACTTACCATAAAATGAGCATGAAAAGTTCCCTATGTTGCAATTATAGAGTGTCGTCTTAAACAACGTTTCAACATGATATAAGAGTATTTACGGCTTCGAAGGAGTTCTTGTTTCTCCGTAGTTGTAGGCAAATTGTCGGACAAAGAAAGAACAAACACGGAAGTAAATGCAGGCACTTGTATTGACAAAACTTACATAAATTGTTGCAAATTTAATGGTATTTGCTACAGACTTATCTGTGGAGGAATCTCTTGTAGTACTGGTGATAACACGGTTTTCTTCTCGTCGATGGGAAATGTAGATAAGACCCTTCTCGTCGGTGGGAAATGTAGATAAGACGCTTCGTCTCCGTAGTTGCTTTTCCTTTAGTCAGTGTGCAGTTGTACCGGCCTTTATGCAGTATGCAGATACAATGCCTTAGAAAGAATCTGGTTATAAAGTTCTGTGTTAAGTGACCCTGCTTTGGGCCTTGGTAATAAGAGCTTGGTGTCTTATGTCTCTTCTCCAGTACTGCTTTGCGATAAGTAAGCCCTGTTTTTGGGCTAAGTGATGAGAGCGATTGTTTTTACGTCTCTCGTCCAGTAACAGTTCCCTGATAAGTAGGTTTGGTATTTGGCGCCAACATACGATGCTGGCATTCGCCCTCTGGCGGGAGGGGAGATAATTAGCAATGGAATTTCCGATAGATATGCAGGAAGTGAACCGGTCCAAGCCATGATCGAACTGATCGTATCTAAATAAATAAAAAACGAAATGGTAAGATATTAGTTAGATGGAGCTACCATTGCCACTTGCCTGAGTTCACTTTCATCACACAGGTCAGAGTTCAAAATATGGTCGGTATTTCTGTCTCACTCTGTTTATTTTAGATTTATCAACATTTTTGGAAATTCTATTTAAACGGACAAGTATTTTATTTGTCAGTATTTTTTTTTTTTTTTTTAGATCAGGGTTGATATTATTTAGATCTTCGGACTGTTGTCTTCATCTTTATTATTATATAAGGTTTCGGCCAATGTGCCCTCCCCCCTTCTTCAGGTGTTTCTTGTCGAACTCTGGAACCTTCTTGTCGAATTCGGGAGCCTTCACGGAAATTCGAACCAAACCCCTTATTTAATCCATTGGGTTAGATTGTTCTCATTCCGTAAACCCTGACCGAGTACAAGTGTTAAGCTATATCTAATATTCTATGTTATTTTCGCATGTCGTCACGATTGAACCTGCAGCCTCCAGATTGTATTGACTCAGCCCTTATATCCATTGCGCCATATATCCAACGGGACAATTCATAGTGAATTTTAAGAACCTATATACTTAATTTAAGGGGCCGGGTTAGCTCGGTCGGTAGAGCGTTCGGCTAGAAACCACAAGGTTCCTAGCTCGATACCGGTCCTCGCCAACTCAGCGTATGAGTAGCACAGGGATCTGTGCGGTAAAGTGAGGAGCTGATGGTAGGTGTGGCGCTCCACCTCAGATGCTAAAACAATCTCCTTGGTCTAGCGCTATTGAAAAGGGGATAGACTCCCTCGCTGACTGGCTGATACTGACTTTAGGCCGCCTCGTCGACTTTACTTACTTTACTTTTATATACTTAATGCTGTTTTTGCCGGGGAAAAGTATTCTCCAGTAAATATATATAATGGTCACTTTTTAAGGATCTTAATATTTGTGTCTATCTAGATCAATGGTTCTAAACCTTTTCTTACCCATGGACCCCTTTTAACCCTATTTTACTCTGGTTGACCCTCCCATAGTCATTCGATGTTTAAAAATTCCATTGTAATTTTATAGTTAAATATATTTTGCTTGCATGGGTAAAAAAAAATTATATGGTCCCCGGGGGTCCACATAGACCCCGGTTGGGAACCACTGATTTAGATTGTAAAATCTTGCGATACTGCCAGTTTTTATCACAGACTCAGCAGATTTTGAAATTAACTCCGAATAAAATATTTGACTTCAATAAAGAATGTTTCGGTATTTATTAACATCATGCTAAGAACGATGTGCGCCCCATCATAGTGTAATGGTTAGCAAGCTAGTTTCGCAAATCCATTAATACTGAATACCGAGTTCGATCCTCACTGTATGCCCCATGTTTGTAACTTGTGTCGCATCCTACCCGTGGCGTGCGGGTTGGGTAAGAGGGTGCCCAATCTTGGTATAAGGATTAGCAAGCTAGTCGCGCAGATCCATTACTACTGAATAGCGAGTTCGATCATCACAAGATACTCCATACTTGCAACTGTCACTTCCTACTCGATGAACTTTTTAAGGGACCCTCATTGTTGACTAATGATTGGAGATATTGCCCCGCTGACGATTATTACAGAGTATTTATCCTCATTGGGTACCCCATACTTATGTCATTGCCTCATATGGTGAAATGGTTAGCGACTTAGTTAGCAGACCTTTACTAGTGAATTCGATTCTCACTGGGTGCCCATAATTCTGGTCTTGTGACACAAATAATCTAAGCCTATTAAATAACCTCGGATGTCTCATGTAGTGTAACAGTTAAACAATTAGACCAGCAGACCATTACTAATAAGAGCGATTCTCACTGGGTGCCAAATACTTCTGGCCTTGTGTCACAATTAATTTAAGCTTGCTGAATAACCTCAGATGTCTCACGTGGCGTATTGGTTGACGAGCAAGCCCAGCAGGCCATTACTAGTCGTCGTCGTCGGGGTGGCCTGAGTTGGTATTAATCAGACAGCGAGGGAGTCTATCCCCTTTTCCCTAGCGCTAAACCAAGGAGATTATTTTGGGCGTCAACTCCTCACTTTACTGCACAGATCCCTGTGTTACTCATACGCTGAGTTGGCGAGGGCCGGTGTCGAACCCGAAACCTTGTGGTTCCTATTCGGATGTTCTACCGACTGGGTTAAACCGTAATAACTGCGATTCTCATTGGGTGCCCAATAATTCGGGCCGTGTACTCGACTAGACTAAACTAAGCTTTAGCTCAGTTGGTAGAGCGTTCGGCTAGAAACCACAAGGTTCCTAGTTCGATACCGGTCCTCGCCAACTCAGCGTATGAGTAGCACAGGGATCTGTGCGGTAAAGGCGGTAAAGTAAGGAGTTGATGGTAGATCTGGCGCTCCACCTCAGATGCTAAAACAATCTCCTTGGCCTAGCGCTATTGAAAAGGGGATAGACTCGCTCGCTGACTGGCTGATACCGACTTTAGGCCGTCCCGTCGACTTTACTTATAAATATGCGTAGGCGGTTTCCTAAATAAGTTCCTGCCATTTCTTGTTTGTGTTGAGGTATCTCAGCCAATTTTACCTGCCGGTATGATTTTATAAAGAATGCGGGTTTGATATTCCCACCACCACCATTCGTTAGAGGGAGGGGGCAGCTACAAGATGTTAAATACAAAACACGTGGAAATTTTCCTGTTTTTAATTTGTCATAGGATTCTTCAAGTTTCTTCAGGCTGGGGTAATGAAACTTGATGAACTTAAATGGTGAAAGATCGGACAGACTGTAGGGCGTCTGAAGAAATCCCCGGGCATTACGGGTCGATTCACCAAGAAAGAATGCGGAATTGTAAGAGGATGGAATTGGTTTGGAAAAGTATTTCAGAAACTAAGACAGTACTGAAAGATTCACCCCCAACCCTCTCCCCCTCTCGCTTTCTCTCACTATATATATATATATATATATATATATAATAAAATCCAAAAGTCCAGAGAAGAAATCTTCCTTACGACACAAGAGTTTTAATTTAAAAAAACCTGTCGCAGTTAGAGAGCTCAATGTGTGCTCTTAATGTTAGAGTCACAGAGCAAATATATAAGTAAAGAAATAACAAAAGACTTAGACTATAATGCTAAATCTCTATTTCAGGGAGCTTAGACAAATAGTCTAAAAAAAATTTTAAATTAAAAAAATAAAAAATAAAAATCTGTTTTCAAATGCCTTTAAAGTAATAAAGAATTCATCATTCGCATCTGATGAGCCGGGAGAGTTAGACTATTTGTCTAAGCTCCCTAAAATAGACTATTTTGCTAAATCTCTAAGTCTTTTGTTATTTCTTTACATATATATATATATATATATATATATATATATATATATATAGTATTCAGATGTATATAGAAAGAACCTACTCAAGTTTCACCATAAAGGATCTTCAGAGTTAATTGCAATGAATTAATCAAGATATTGATTAATTACAGCCAATTGCGGCAGTGAATAATACATTTTGCCTGTAATTAATCAATATCTTGATTAATTCATTGCAAATTAACCCTGAAGATCCTTTATGATGAAACTTTAGGTTATTCCTATATACACCTTAATACTAAATCCGCTCTATTAACGTATTGAACACTTTATATATCTAAGTTAGGGTGGCGTGGACATGAAGTCAACGGCGTTTGGTTACTGACAGTTTCTCGCGTATGTGATTCTCAAACCAAGACTTGGATATATATATATATATATATATATATATATATATATATATATATATCAGCGTATGAGTAAGACAGGGATCTGTATGGTAAAGTAAGGAGCCAATGATAGGTGTGGCGCTCCATCTCAGACGCCAAAACAATCTCCTTGGTCTAGCGCTAGTGAAACGGGGATAGACTCCCTCACTGATTGGCTGATACCGATCTTAGGTCACCCCGACGACTTTTATATATATATATATATATATATATATATACATCTGAGATGGAGCGCCACACCTATCATTGGCTCCTTACTTTACCATACAGATCCCTGTGCTACTCATACGCTGATATATATATATATATATATATATATATATATATATATATATATATATATATATGTGTGTGTGTGTGTGTGTGTGTGTGTGTTGAATTAACAGTTCCTTTCTTTTCAGAGTGTCTATACACTTTTTTCCTGGTACAAGATCTTTTATACATAGAGATTTTAATGGGGCATACTGTGAGGACCCAACTCATGATTCAGTAATGATGGATCTG
>CM042141.1:121776558-121781558 GCA_023376005.1 Doryteuthis pealeii | reverse complement strand
GTTGAGGACTCAATGTCCCCCTGTCATGTAGACAGGAGATGCAACTTGTGCGTGTTCTTCTCTCTGGAATAGAAGGTAAGAAAGGGTTTTTGACTTTTCCACTTTCACTTTTATAATCCTGCTGTGTGCGCCACCTAGAGGCTATTTGCAGACACGAGAAGTAATTGCCTTTCGTGTCTCCTAGCGTCAAACCGTGGCGAGTAAGAAATATAAATCCTACAATATTGATACACTTGTTCATATTGAACTAACTCCAGACAATTAAGTTTCGAGTCTTCCGTTTCCTCAATAGTTATATTACTACTCACAGATCCATTGATTGAGTGGGAAGCAATCGACAATATACGAAAATTTAACGAAATAAAACAAAACTTAACATTCAAAAACTGAGTTTCTTATATTTTACACCTAATGCTTCATACTAAATCCCAAACAATATATATTATAGACAGACATATATAAATACACACACCACACACACTAATATATATATATATATATATATATATATATATATATATATATATATATATATATATATATATTAAAGAAATTATTCTATTTAGTTATAATCATTTTTTTGGACTCATATGGTTTCAAGTAACTAATAACCATAGTAAATGATAATACCTTCAAGTAGCTATTCTGAATACAAATGATTTACACACAGTTATTTGGTATCAAGTAGGTATCTACCCAACCCATTTGCCACGGATAGGATGTGACATAAGGTCACAAGTACGGGGCCTCCAGCAAGGATCGAACTCGCTATTCAGTAGTAATGGATCTGCCAGACTAGCTTGCTAAGCATTACACCACGATGGGACGCCCTGATATGGTATAAAGTTGGCGGCACGTGGTGTAATGGTTATCGTCGTAGGAAATGGACTCGATCAATCGAGTTCAAATCCTAGACGAGTCAGTTTGCATTTCACATAACGCTAATACCTTTGGGAAAGGTATATATCTTACTATTCTCCCTCCAGCTATGGATAAATAGCAGGGCGGACTGGGCTCTGACCTTTGTTAAGCAACCAGTCTAGGAGAAGAAAACTCTGAATTTAAACCTGCTAATCTCCACGGGAGAAACTATGTGTCACATCCAACTCGTGCGGAGGGTTGGTATATATATAATATATATATATATATATATATATATATAGGCTGTTCGGGATAAATTTGGCATACTTATATTTGGTTATTTTTCTCCGTAGGTTGGGGGTATTGACGCACACTACGCATCATTCAAAAGTTTGGACCCTTCTTCATTCATATACGTGATGACAGATAGAATGGATGACTGGAACCCACCTGAATCATGGAAGAGAATAACTTGTATCATGATGATCTGCACCGGCCATTAAAATAAGGAAATTATGGTTGTTGCCCAATGCTCACTGAACACTGTAAAAACAATCAGGCATGAACTGGAGAATTGCAATGGAGACTACGAGCCTGTGGCTAGAAGAAAGCAACATAACAGGCGATCCGATTGCGTTCGTACAGCAGAATTCCTCGAAAATCTGCAGAAAGGGTATCAGGTTGAATTCAGATGTCTACGTGGAGTTGCTAAACACTGTAGTCAAGCCATGGATAACAAGGGTAGCCAATGGTAGGCCATATGTATGGCAGCAGGATTCGCCCCCCTGCCACACCTCTGGGAAAAAATGGTTGTCGGTGGATTTTTACTACTACACCAGTCCCAATGGTTGGCCTCCGAACTCGCCAGATCTGAACCCCAGGGATTAATTATGTATGGGGAGCTGTTGAGAAAGACACCAATCACCGTGCCAATACTACAAAAGCCCAGTTAATCGACAGAATTAAAGTAGCTTTTGAGACCCTTCCCAGGGAAGCTGTAAAATCAGCTTGCTTCAGGTTCCGGATCAGGATTGAGGCTGTGATCGACGCTAATGGCACTTATTTTGAGTGAAACTTGTTGACAGTAGTGTAATGTCCGTGCCTGTTGAATTTCTTTACAATCCATTAAATTGTATTTACCAAACACTTTTTCTTTTTCCTTATGAAACTGTCAAATTTATCCCGAACACCCTGTATATATATTGTTGTCAAGTATTCCTATCTAATGCAAATAATTTCCATACATATCTATTTGACCTATAGATGGGACACTAATAGGTACGCGTAAGAGTGGACCTGGGAGTAATGTGGTACTCCACACTCTCCAGATATACAGAACTGGAGCATCACCATCATATGCAGTTTAGTGTCATACCGAGGACACCCCTTTTACGGGGGACTCTTACCCCCCCCCCCCGCAGGGATACAGCTAGCGTATTTTAAGCTGATAAACTAAATCCGTATTATATCGTGTGTAATTGATTGTGTTTTTTTTGTTTTTTTTTTCAGAGTTACGACAAAGAAGAAAAGCTGGTACCCCACAGGCCGTTGTCACATGGCTTAATGCAGTTCTAGAAGGTACCGCAGGAATTACACCATGTGTAAGTACCAATTGTTTTTCTTAATATTTAAAAACAAATTGTTTGAATCACTCAGCAGTCGGCATCATCATCATGTCACGCCAATAGCGCGGATATCCATGACAATCTCTCGCCAACCATCCCTATCATTCATCGCCATCGTGAAGTCCTCTGTGCAGCATCTAGTATCTGCGCAGAGCTGGTCAATGTAGGTCTTTGTTGGACGACCCAAACTGACGTGCCCATGTGCGCGTTTCCACAGAAGTACGTCATTTATAAGTTCGTTCCAGCTTCTCTAGCAATGTCCAGCATGCCTTGTTCGTATCACTCGGATGGTTTGGGAGTGGGAGGAGGGGGAAAGTGGCCGTACAGCTGCTTTCTTGTGGGGTGTTGTTTCCACGATTTATTTAAGATCGAACGCAGCATTCTTGTGCAGCTTCCATCTAGCTTATTCTCTTGGAGCTTCGTTCGGGCCTAAGGGCGCATCTACAGTAGCACTATACAATTACAGCTTGGAAGAAGTGTCTAAAAACTTCTATATAAAAAATAATCAGCATAAAAGAAATATTCCTGTTTGCCTTATTACTCTTTATTCAACTTTATATATATATATAATGACGTTTTCATTTGCTGGCTTCCACAGACGTCGCTTATGAGTTCTCCCTTGCTTCTCCAGCAGTGTCCAGCATGTCTCTTTCGACTCACTCGGATGGTTTGTGGGATGGGGAACAAGTGGCCGTACAGCTGCTTTCTTGTGGGGTGTTGTTTCCACGATTTGTTTAAGATCGAACGCAGCATTCTTGTGCAGTTCCCATCTAGCTTATTCTCCGAGCGCTTCGTTAGGGTCAAGGTAGTGCTAAACACTCGGACTCAGGGACTCTATACTCAACCTCCATGTAGTGGACCCCTAATTTCAATTAAACATTATCTTTGTTGGTACAAAACGATACAATGCCAATAAAATCATCAAAAGAATAAGTATTTTCCTGACCTCCTACCAGGCCGGATTGACACAAGGACTTTTAACGTGGGGAGACGCGCACAAACCGAAGCTCGTGCAGTGACCATTGCAAAAAGTGCGAGATCCCTTCGGCTTACCTCTATTGGATCATCTTAAGCACCGGGCAATAAACCCGGTCCTGGTCCTTTAAGATAAGGGGGCAGGTGCTGCCTGGGGTGGGGGCGTTTCCTTGGGATCCTCATTATCTTACCGGTCCAGAAGCCTAAGTTCCTGAATGCTGAGTAAGTATATCATCGTTGAAAGAGTATTTATTTGTCTCATACCCCACCTGTACTGGGCACAAGGCTCCGTTTTAACGTGGGCCCACCCACAAGCCGAAGCTAATGGGTGGGAGAGAACAGAAATTGCGTCGATCCCATCGGCATTCCCCCTCAAGGGGGGGCGCCTCAGGCGCTGGGCAATAAACCCAGCCCTGTCCCCAAAGGGGGCAGGTATTGCCTGGAGGGATGGCCCTCTGGGATCGACGCTATTATTATAACCTAACCGGTCCAGCGGCCGAAGCTCGCCGGACCCCCAGTCGAGAACCGGGTGAAGGTAAGTATCATCGTTGAAAGAGTATGAGAAAGGAAATAACGAGAAGATGATTGGTTGGTTGGTTGTTGGTTGATTTTATGGCATGTCAAAATTTTTCGGATATTTTATGCCGATCGCCTCAGATCTCGTTTCATTTATATTGTATGTAGTGAAAGAAATTATTGACCATACAGAGTATATATATATATAATTATTATAAAAAGCATAAAAGATAAACTATATTAAGTGTAATTACGGGGTCGTAGGGAGCTCTTAAATCTCCCGGTGGTCGGCAATTGTTTTGGACGAAAGAAGAAAAACAACACAAATGAAAATTACACACATATATTAACAAAGGTACAAAATTGTTGCAAATGTTGATGGCATTTGCTACCTTATGTGAGGTGAATTAACAGTTCGTTGTAATAGCGCTAGAAAGGGGAGGTCTACTCGCTGTATTTTGGAGTGCTGTCAAAATGCGTCTCTTCTGGTCGGCTCTCGTTCGATAGCTTTATGCCGAGCTGTGACCACACTCAATGTATCTCACTTTAAGATGAATAAAACATTTTGGAGTGAGTGCATGAGTCTCATAAACCCATTTTTTTAGATCTTCGGATCGACTTGCCAAGCAATTTTCCTTGTTGGTGTCTCTCGGGCAATGTCAGGATTATGTGGCAATGCCCATCTCCCTTTAAAGTAACATAGACAGATAGATAATTGACAGATAGATAGATATAGACAGGCTGGGATATATATATATATATATATATATATATATATATATATATATATATATTTGTTCAGACAATAAAATTCAAGGTGAACTCAAAAATATTAAAAACATCTTTTTAAATAACGGGTATCCTGGGGAGGTCATTTCTGACACCATTAGTATAACTGTGGCAAAATTCGATCGTGACAGACCATTTGGTCCGTCTAAATGCCCAGTTTATGTTCGACTGCCTTGGGTAGGACCGGTAAGCCAGACTATTGCGCATAAAATCAGACTCCTTCGCTGTTCGGTT
>CM042141.1:121764058-121771558 GCA_023376005.1 Doryteuthis pealeii | reverse complement strand
ACACACACACACACACACACACACACACACTTTTTTCTTTCTTTCTTTTTATCTTTGCATTATGTTCGATCGAAACAGATTAGCGTTATTGTTTTCGCGCTCTCACCCCCTCACTCTAACTTTCTTCTACTCCCTTTCTGTCTTTCTTATATTTTTCTGTGTTGCATGTCCTTTCTTTCTTTATAATAAAAACGGAATGGTCCATTATTTAGCTACGGTGACGGCACTCATAAGAAAAGAATTCGGCGGATAAGCGACACTAGATAATCAATATTTACATTTTTGCATTTCATCACCAGACAATTCTATGAACCAGTCATCTGTTGTTTTGTTTTCTTTAATAAATTATATTTTTTTTCTTTTCTTTTTTTTTTTCTTAATGGTGTAGCCCGGGTCTGCTTACAATCAGATTGCCGCTTACCTGAAGGATGGAACTATTTTGTGCAAGTAAGTGTCTATCCATAATCATTGGAGAAATGTTGGTGTAAAAGGAAAAGAAAAGAAAACTTTTAAAATTATGTGACAGAAGTTGATTTATTTCATTTTTATTTCCTTCAAACTCATAGGGACTGAATAAGATAAAAACCTAATTTCATATGGTTGATCTTTGAAGAAATGAATTTCGGCTTAAAATAAAAATAATTCGACCTTCATTTTGCACCTCGTACTTTTTCTCCTGTTGCTTGATACCACCCTTTTATTAAAGAGTGATATCATTCGTTAGGGATGAGTTATCTCCCGTCACAGCCCGAACCAAGCTATACATCCATACAGATACGCTCACACCCACATACATGCTACGACAGTATGCATACACTTATAGTACCACTCGCACCTACACACATTATTTTACTTTATTTTTAAGCATTAGTTGGAGGCGCCTGATGTAATGGTTACCGTTGCAAGAAATGGACACGGTGAGACGAGTTCAAATCCTGGATATGGCTGTTCGCATTTCACATACGAATCCAACTATTCTCCCTCCAGCTATGAATAAATAGTAGTGCAGACTAGGCTCTTTAAATTTGGTATAGCAACCGGTCTAGAAGGAAAGTTCTGAATTCAAATAAAAGGGGCTCTCTTCTCGTTGGTCAAAAACTACTTTGAGAGCTCCTCCTCCTTTTTTTTCATTCTTCCTTTCAAAAAAATTATTGTTGCTAAATATGTGCACACCAGGGACAAGAGAGTTTAAAGTATCACAGAACCCTTCGAGTGTAAATATGTTCTCTTTTTTTTTAGAGACACTAAGTCAGTGATTCTCAAGTCATTTTTTTATCTTTTTCCAGGTTTATCAACAAATTGTTGGAGGCTGACGGCAAACCTGCAATCAAGTTTGCAAAGAAAGTTACGTCCCCCTTCGTCGCCATGACCAACATTGCAGACTTTGGCACAGCTTGCGAATCGTACGGTCTCAACAAAGAATTTCTCTTCCAAAGTAACGACTTGTACGAAGGCAAGAAAGGACCCATGCTGAACGTAATCAACAGTATTCACTCTCTGGGATTTGTAGTAAGTGAAACTTTTAAATCTATATTTTCCCCCGCCCTATCAACTGGAGCAGTAGAATAAACCTACACCACACCTGTAGAAATGTAAGACCCCCTCCCCACCAATACGGGTGGAATCCTGTTAACTGAAGAGTCCATGACCTGCAGCCAAGACATAACTGTCACTTAGAACTGTCTTAACCCAATGCCTTTATCCACTACGCTATGTTTCCAATTGGACACGTTTCGTAGTGGATAAAGGCATTTATAAAGTTATCTCTAGGCTTCAGGTTCAATCCTGGCGGGGGTATCGCCCTCTCCAACGGGGATACAGACAGCGTATTCTAAGTCCCGCCGACAGGGTGGTCTGAAACTTGCGATAAAAAGTAAACTGATATAGGATGAAAGAAATACTACTTGAAAAATTCCCAAGGGTCAATGGTTTTCTTTGTTGTTTTTTTAACCACAAAATGACATGCAAACATATACTTCCAAGACTTGTCGGTATATTATCGAGAGCTGTTCCGGAAATCTCCGGATTCGTTAGGGTTCCCATCGTAAACACGAACCAAAACGACTTTACTAAAATTATCAAATTTATCAGGAATTAAAATCTCCAGAAAGCATTGTTTATGTTTACAGATCAACCGCAAATAACAAACGTTTTCAGATTGTCTGGGGAGTTTACGTATTCTGGTCCAAATTGCCAAGGACGAATCAGAGCCGTTCCCTATTTGACACTGCTCTACTGGGCCATAAATGATACATTATCAGACAGAAACTGCAGGCCATAGGAAATCTTACTGCGGGCTCTAATTGGCCCGCAATCTAGACTTTGGACATGCCTGATGTAAGTGTTTAAAAAAGGTGTCAAAAGTCATGCCTATTTCTATGCGGAATCCGTCTAACAGGACTGAATCGGGATCAAATATTGTAGGCCCAATAACTAGCTGTCTCCATTAACCGAACGAAACAAATAATTGAAGCTAGGGAGACAGAACACACACACACATACACATATATATGTTTATGTGTGTGTGCCTTTGTTCACATATTTGAATATCAGCAAAAGCAGTCACATACCAAATGCAAAGGCTCGCAAACTGTTGTTTTCATTAAAAATTTATTTTTCATTAAACAGACGAAGGCCCCGGGGAAGGTTTGTTAAACAAACCGAAACACTGCAGCGTCGTAAATGAAACTTGCGTTTTTTCAATTATTTATAAAATTACATATATATATATATATATATATATATATATACATACATACATTATATATACTAGCAAATATATGCACCCGGAGGGTGCATGTATTTAAGTTTTAATGTAATAAAATATTGTATTAAATTAGAAAGGCTAATGAAACTAAATAAGAATACAGATAAAAAGATTTGAAACAGAGGGAGTATAATAAAAGATTTGAAACAGAGGGAGTATAATAACAAATGGAACAACTGAAACTTACTCTTCCATCACTCTCGTCTTTCATTGTTATTTTTCTAATTTAAGTATTTAGTTATAAGAGGAAGTAAAGAATAAAATGACAGTTATTTTATCTTGTTAATGGATTTCATTTAAGATTCATTGAAGAGATTTTTGCTTATATTCATTAAAATAAAACCAAACAGTTAGAAATCAATAATACCAAGCACATATTTATTAAATTCGATTTTTTTAATATTAATATGCAAATTAGCCTTCCCATTCACACTGTAAACCGCTATTTTGTTGTATATATAAATATAATTGCATGTTGTCAGTATGTAGACATAGTTAACAGTATTAATAATGTAAGACAATTTTATTAATAATTGAGGTTTAGATAAAAATAAAATCATGGAGATTGTGATCTCTATAACTAAGAGAATTGTGACTTGAGTAGGAATATAGTTTCGGTTACAGACAGAAAAACACACAATCTCCATTATAATAAGATATATAAAGAAAGAAAGAAAGAAAGATTATGTACGTCTGTCTCCATGTTTGTTTGTATAACTACCGAGCGTAATTTATAAAGGAAAATTGGTGGAGACCAGCAAATCCCAAAGTTCAATAAAATCCACACTCTATTTTTGTGCGAGAGAAAAGATTTTCGTGCGTTTTCGTTTATATACTTGGAAGCGTTGCTATAGTAACTAACTATGGTGTCTCCTAGTGGTAAGTGTAGAAATTAAAGAAAGGTGTGTTGAAGTGGTAAAAATATCAAAGTGTCTACCTGACAAGGGTTGGTAAATTGCAGGACAAGTCTTTGTTTTCTATTTTGAAAAGTCCACCTAGAGTTTTTTTTTCTTAACTGATTTTGAATCTGTATCTTTTACGCGTTCCTAAAACAATCTTTTCTTTCGTCTTCTCTTCAACAGGCCAACTCAAAAATGTACATTCCAGCGTACACCGGTCAGCAAACAAAATACATCGAGGAAGATGAAGAAGAAGAAGAATAAGCAAGCAAACAAATAATCAATTTTAAAATAACAACAATAATAATAAAAATTCTTTTTTTTTCTTTTCTTAATCGTTTAAATGTGTATTTAAGATAAAATACAAAAGAACAATTCTTAGCAACAAAACTTACACATAGTTAAAGCAAGCACGCCGCTTTTTTTTGTAGCTGAACATTCAAAGGCCAACAACAACAACAACAACAACAAAATAAAAATAAATAAATAAATACAAACTGCTTCTCAATTCCCCAGAACCATACACATTCGTTATGATGTCATGTGCACGTGACCACTCCCAGATCCCACATTGCGCGTTGCTTCCACAGCAAAAGTTCTTCATGGCCTCCTGAGATGCTGGCTCGTTCGTTTATTTTGGAGAAAGAAAGAAAATCAACAACAAAAACGTAATCTAATAATATCAACAGGTTTCCATTGATTGGCATCCTTCCGTCTGCGAAAGACGATGGCGTAGTGTCCAATTTAAAAAAAAATGTTTTTGGACTACCTAGCCTGGTCAGGTTGATATGGAGGATGTGCTGTTACCAAAGCAGCATATCCCCCCCTATCCACACTGCCGCTGTGGTTCAAAGGAAAGGTAAGAAACCTGTGCAGTTTGGCAACGGCAGTGTTGCAGGAGTTGCTGTGTAGTACTGAGATTCAGCGTTACTCCATCTTAGGGACTCCGGCTCCGGATTTGTTTTCGGGGTTTTACTCCCCTGCCGTTACATTAAAAAAGGGGGGGTCAGCTTTTCTTCAGTGGCAAATATGATTAAATCAATGGCATCTTATGAAGAAACAAAAAGCGCTTAAATTGAAATATTAGCTCCCTGCAAGCTCACAGTTACGTTACGTTGTCTCCCGACGAAAAAAAAAAACAACTGTTTGCTGTTCTTGGCTGGAGGTATCTAAGATGAAATAGAAACTGTAATTACAGGATGGATGGATGGATGGAGACTGGGGGTGAAGGAGCTGGTCCTGGAGCCCATGGAGGAGTCTGAGGGTGCGGAGAAGCTTCTGGAACCGAGGAATTCAGCAAGATTTTATCACCCTCCATTACTAATGACAAATGTTGTGAATTCGTCCAACCTGGGTTTGCACAATCTCCGGGGGGTGGGGGAAAAGCTTTGCTTTCAAAGACGGCACTTTTTTTTTTTTGCAATTTGCTACGAATAAAATAAAGAAAAAAGTTTTCTTCAAGTCGTGTTCTTTTCTTACAATAAAGAAAAGGCGCGTGGTATAATGGTTACAGTCGTAAGAAAATGTACTCGTCGACCAGAGTTCAATTCATGAACGAAGCTGTTTACATTTCACATGGTGCTAATACCCTTGGGAAAGGTATGAATCCAATTCTCCGTCCAGCTAAGGGTAAATAGCAGGGCAGACTGAGCTCTTTAACCATGGCTAGGTAACCAGTCTAGGAAAAGGAAAACTGTGAATTCAAACCTGTTAAACTCCGCTTGAAAAATTGACCTTGTGTCACACCCTATTTGTGCAGAGGGATTGGTAGATATATTTATTTATATTTCAAACATAACAATCAAAACTGTATATAAGAATATTATGATCTCTCTCACCGATTATAAGGATGTTGAAGCCTGAGAGTTGGTTGACTATCATTTCCTCAGACTGTATATATATATATATTTAAGAATGGAAATGAGTAACCTACTCGAGTTTCATCGATAGATTCTTCAGGGTTACTTTTAAATTAATCGAGTTTACGATTAATCTTTGGTGTTATAAACATGCCCGTTGGATTTCCAACGGGCATGTTTATAACACCAAAGATTAATCGTAAACTCGATTAATTTAAAAGTAACCCTGAAGAATTATCGATGAAACTCGAGTAGGTTACTCATTTCCATTCTTAAATAAATTTATGCTCTACATTGTATTGAGCAATTTGTATTTGTTTTTTCTCAACCTTAACCTCTGGATATTGTACGCTTCCAACGATCGTTCTTATACCCACCGGTAAGTTAATACTTATACATATACATATATATATAATATATATATATATATATATATATACATATACACACACACACACACACCGTTCTTTCGTTCTTTTTTGCAAAATTAAGGTTTTTTGTTTTTGAACTGATTTGGCATTTATCCCCGACCCAAACCCCACGGAGTAAATGAGCTCTGATGATGATTTTTGGTAAAATCGAAATATTGATCAATATCAGCTATGATTATATTATAAATTGTTTTCTCTTTAACAGCATTGTGTGATGTTTTCATACTCATATATATATAAGAGAGAGAGAGAGAGAGAGAGAGAGAGAGAGAGAGAGAGAGAGAGAGAGAGAGAGAGAGAGCAAATATACTTTATTGTCTGAGAAAATTCAATAGAAGTAATTTAAAACAGGATAAAAGAATATAAAGAAGAGCATAGACAATGTGTATAGAATAAATGTCCTAATATTAGGGATGGGCAAATGGAGGTCGAATTTTTTGGGACGAGTATTTTCTATGGCCATTTTTGCTGCTGTTTACGAATCCGATGTTTTTTGGGGGGATATGACATCATTTTAGGTTGGTTCCGTGACGATTTTCAAAATAGCCGCTATTTTTTTTTCAAAGAAAATTAACAATTTTAAGAGTTACACTGGTGTAATAGGTCTAATTTTTTGTTTTCTGGGTCACAGAAGCTGAAAATATATTCATTTTAGTGATTTAACCAACTCATTTATTTTTATTAGGTATTCTAAGAAAAAATTATTCAATTATGTCCAGCTTTTTATGCTATTTTGTACTGGAGGATCATAAATTACAATTAGTCATTTTAATATGTCATTTATATCTGTTCATGTATGAGGAAGTCAGATATAACATAGCCAGAGTCATACTATGAACGTGATCTAGTTCCTTAAAGTAGTAACCAAGTCTAAAATGGCAGAAAGAAAATCAAGAAGTGAAAGCATAAAAGAAAGTTTTGGTTCTACATACACGAAGGAATTCAAACCTACATGAAAATGATCTCCTGGATCTGTGGTGTATGCTGGATTTGTGTAAATGACAGAAGGGGAAACAATGAGACCCTCCGCCATCTTCTAGAACATCTATACGTATATAAAGGGCAGTTGTGTGAATCTGTAGTGTCCAGAGGAAACTTCAAAAATAAAACAATTAACTACAAAGTAAATATATATACACATTAAATATCACCAGGGCTTGGTTTTTGAGCAAAAATAATAGAGATTTTATTTATATTCATGAAGATAATTAAAAAATAAAATTTAAATGATAACAGCATGGAGGTTTTTTTTCATTTAATATTTTAGATAGTAGACATGAACATTTCTTTTCAGAGGAGCTGGATCAATTCAAGGACTTTTTTTTTTTTTTTTTTTTTTTTAAACATAGGCATTTAAATGGGGTATCCCACAAGGATTCAACTCACAATTCAGTAATAATGGATTTGTGGGAATATCTTTAAAAAAATCCCCCTCTACTCAGGCAATGCCGGGTAGCCACTGCTAGTATAATATAAAGGATTGAGGGTTTGCTATAAAGGAAATAAGGTTCGGAAAACCATATAGGTGCTAGGGCTTGACATGA
>CM042141.1:121709058-121759058 GCA_023376005.1 Doryteuthis pealeii | reverse complement strand
TACAATTTTTTCATTACTAAAGCAGAGAATTAATTCAAATCAACTTATTTGGTAAGTAGAAAAATTATTTTGTTTCCCTTTTCCAATAAATTCAAATAAATTAACCTGCGAATTAATTCAAATCAACTTATCTATTATTATACTAAAGCTGAGTGAATCAATGATTGTATGCTAAAGACATTTTTTCTTATTTAGTTTGATGACACAAAATTCATATCAAAATATTTCTTAGTTCTAGAATTAAGTTATGTCTGGAAACAATCCATTTTAATTGATTCTAATTAGTCTTAATTTGTAATTATGTAAAAAAACTGACCCATCTCTCACTACACTTTCTGTCTGTCACTTTCCCCTCTTTATGTATATTTTGATTACTCTCTCGTTATATATGTTAGTTTCTCTATCTGAGTAAAGAGAGTGAGAAACAGATTCCAGCTAAATTTATTATTTTTAAAAATCTAATTCGCTTTGTAAACTTACTTTTCCCTAATCCCAATTATCTACCCAGAGCTAAACGGGTCACATTTTGTCTAGTACACACACATATATATATATATATATGGGGCACTATCCTCACCCACCCACCTCACAGTTGACTTATCAGGTTGAGTTTTGTCCGAGGCCAAATCTGTTGTAGAGCCATTAATTGTACTGCATCTCCTTGCTATTTTATTTTCCCTATATATATATATATATATATATATATATATATATATATATATATATATATATATATATATATATATATCAATGTTTATTGTTTGTTTTAAATAAGATCGATAGATTCCAAAGCCTAGAGGGGAGAGTGATCTTTAAAGATCTAGTTTTAGAAATAAATAAAAGTCTCTGGCTGAATAATATAGCATTGTTGTGAGGACAAAACAAAACAATGGAGATGAGGATAGTCCCAAAAATTCAGCATATCATAATCTCAGACAGGAAACGAAGAAAAGAAACAAATAAACAGTGAATGATGATATTAGAGAGAGAGAGAGAGAGAGAGAGATATACGAGAGAGAGAGAGAGAGAGAGATATACGAGAGAGAGAGAGAGAGAGAGAAATATACGAGAGAGAGAGAGAGAGAGAGAGAAATATAACGAGAGAGAGAGAGAGAGAGAGAGAATATACGAGAGAGAGAGAGAGAGAGAGAAATATACGAGAGAGAGAGAGAGAGAGAGAGAGAGAGAGAGAGAGAGAGAGAGAGAGAGATATACGAGAGAGAGAGAGAGAGAGAATGCAAGATTTAGATAAACTCAGAAGGAAGTGTCAGCCATTATAAAAATGCTATCATTCAACAAGTTAAACTAAATATTCTTTGTAGACGATTTCAATTAAAATGTTCCAGACAGTTCTTTCTTTGTCCTTTTGTCAGGTGTTTTGACTTACACCTGGTAATTCTCTACATTTTGCAAAATACATCTTTTAGATGATGAGGGTAGGGGGGGGACCCATCAGCGAGCTTATATTCCTGGGATCATTGAAAAATTTTGGGTCTTTCAACATCGTATTTTTTTTTTTTTTTTAAATTGCCCCAGGTGACCCAATCGGGGTCGATCAGACTCCAATTCTCCCCCCACCCCCAGCAACAGGCTTTCGCTAAACTTGCCTTCAATTTCATAATTAAGTTTGTTGAGATGTTTAAATATCTGATGCCGATCGATTTATAGACGTTTGGTGATCACAGATATAAAACAAATTCAGAGAAAAGATATGATATTATAACACCTGATACAGGTTGAAGTAGGTATTTACCCAACCCATCCACCATGGGTACGATGTGACACAAGGTTGCAAGTATGAGGAAACAGTGAGGATAGAACTCGCTATTCAGCAGTAATAGATCTGTGAGACTAACTTGTTAACCATTACACCATGATGGGATGCCAACAATGGCCGAAACATGATGATATATCAAAAATTCATATGAAAATGAAATAATGTCTGAGAGAGAGAGAGAGAGACACACGGAAAGAGAATGGAGAGAGAGAGAGAGACACGGGAAGAGAATGGATACAGCAGAGAGAGAGAGAGAGAGAGAGAGAGAGACAGCAGAGAGAGAGAGAGAGAGAGAGATACAGAGAGAGAGAGAGAGGGAGAGAGAGAGAGAGAGAGAGAGAGAGAGACACGGGAAGAGATGGATACAGCAAGAGAGAGAGAGAGAGAGGAGAGACAGAGAGAGAGAGAGAGAGGAGCAGAGAGAGAGAGAGATGGGAAGAGAATGGATACAGCAGAGAGAGAGAGAGAGAGAGAGAGAGAGAGACACGGGAAGAGAATGGATACAGCAGAGAGAGAGAGAGAGAGAGAGAGAGAGAGAGAGAAGGACAGCAGAGAGAGAGAGAGATGGATACAGCAGAGAGAGAGAGAGATACAGAGAGAGAGGATAAAGCGCCTAGTGAGAGGGGTAGAGAATACAACTGAGAGAGAGAGAGAGACACACACAACACACAAGATGGATCTGAATGAAAAAGAAGAAAAGCTATGAAAATAGTAAACTTAAATAAAGATTGTATAATTTTTTTTTTTTTCAAATTTCAACTTCCATGCCAACATCTGTTATTTCATTATTACAATAAAAAAAATAAAAAAATAATAAAAATTTTCTTGGCATCAATTCTTTGGTGCATATCTAACAGCAGAAATGAGAACATACAATGTTTATTAATCGTCTTCAAAATTAAAAACACAACAAATCAATAATGACTTTTTTTTATGACTTCCTTTTCTTTTTTCTTTTTTTTAAATATAATAAAAGCCATGATTGACCACAAAGTTTTTCACAATGTAATACAAACAAAACAAGCAACAAACATTTTAGAAAAAAAAATGTTTAAATAATTTCTAGGTATCTATTTTTTTTTTTTTTTAAAAGAAAAAAAAAAAAAAAAAAAAAGAGAAAAAAGAAAGAAAAAAAAAAGAAAAAGAAAAAGAAAAAAAAGAGAAAAAAGAAGAGAAAAGAAAGAAAAAAAAAAAGAGAAAAAGAGAGAAAGAAAAAGAAAGAAAGAAAAAAGAAAAAAGAAAAAAGAAAAGAAAAAAGAAGAAAAGAAAAGAAAAAAAGAGAAAAGAAGAGAAAGAAAAGAAAAAAGAAAAAAAAGAAAAAGAGAAAAAAGAGAGAAAGAAAGAAAAAAAAGAGAAAAAAGAAGAGAAAAAAAAAGAAAAAAAGAGAAAAAAGAGAAAGAGAAAAGAAAGAGAAAAAAAGAGAAAAGAAAAAGAGAAACAGAGAAAAAAAAAAGAGAAAAAAAAGAGAAAAGAAAGAAAAGAAAAAGAAAAAAAAAAAGAGAAAAAAAAAAGAAAGAAGAAAGAAAGAAAAGATGATCTGTCTACTGTTATATAAAAAACACAATGTGATTATACATAGAGACTCCGAATTGACCGTATTTGGACAAATAATTAATCTATAACAAAAATAAACATGGAAATTTTATCTTATACTTATTTGGTTTTTGTATTTGTTGTATTAAGTTTTTTTTTTTCTTTTTATAAAATCTTATTAATTCAACCTGTACATTAAAATAATTATATAGAAATCATCTATTTTCTTAATTTCATATTTTTACTTATATCAATTTTTATCTATATCATGTCAGTCATGGACCTGTGATTGGCTGTCCAAGGACTGAAGATAAAAAAAAAAATAGACAAATACGTGTCTTTTAAAACAGGTTCATCATAGCACAAGTAATCATTAAAACTTCTGAGGTTATCAGCCCATGTCCCTTTACCTTTCTTCTTCAGAAGAAGATTGATAAGAAAGCTTCTCACATAAAATTTTACCCCCCCACCAAAAAAAAACACACACACAAGCCTCATGAAGTGGAGAGACTGATTCAATATATCTCACTGACCATTGTATGTGGTAATGCTTTTGCTATCCTATCAGTGAGCTAAACTATAATTATTACTATCATTAATAACAGCATCATTATCAATAATGATAACACTAGCCTGTGTTAAATTTTTTTCTCCAAAGGTCAAAGGTTTATCAAGTGATATATGATCGCCATTTTATGCTGTATTTAAAAAATATCATTCATTGTGTTTAGTCAGGTCTGGTTTTTAAGATGGGCTTGAATACTTAACATAATAACACTTATTTAAAAGCCAGTGGACTCTACATGTCACAGCTATAATACTGTTCTATATATTTCAAGTAAGAGCTTGTATCTTAAAAATTTGATCTGATTAGAAAAAAAATGAGTATGATTCTTGGATTCAGCACAAAAAACTGCTATAAAATTAACTATTACATATTCGACCTTGAAAACATTGCAGGCCAGTGTAATAGATTAAAACACATCAAATCTTTAAAAAAAGATTTTTAATTTTAAATTAAAATAAAAATAGATCTTTAAAATATGTATGAGGGTGAGTCAAAAAGAGTCAATAGCAATGTTCCACCCTCGAATGAGAGCATGCATCCCTGCCCCGTAAAATTCTCTTGACTGTTCTTTGAGCCACTTCTTCACTACAGATTTCACTTCCTCGTCACTGGAATATTTTTTTCCCCTCTCATACCCTCTTTCATTTGCCCCCCTGAAAGAGGGTTAGAGAGGAAAACATTCTAGTGATGAGGAAGTAAAATTAAGAGAAAAAGTAGGGATGTGATCCACAGAGGACCAGCATAATTTTGAGGTATGATCCATGTTCCTGGGTTGGTAATTATTCCTGTCCTCAACAAAACATCATTACTTTTTGACTCGCCCTCATATACATCTATAGAAAAAAGAACAGATACCACACATATACTGAAAGCCATGGAGTTATGCTTTGCTCATAGGAGGAACTACCAATCCATTTGTAAACCCTGTCATTTTGATGGGAACTGTACAAGTGATACACATATCTTTGGAATTATTATTGTTTAGAAATAACATAAAACTTTGAATATCATTGGTAGCAAAGTAATAATCAGATATTATTTATTATTACGTTGGACGAAACACATCTCTAAAATTGTCAAGAAGGCCGAGGGTGTCCTGGCATCACTCAGCAAGACCTTTGTCAGCTGCTCACCGGCTATCTATTTAAAGCTGTACAAAGCTATGGTGTAGCCACACTTGGAATTTGCATCACCAGTCTGGAACCCCTATCTCGCTTAGAACATTAACCTCCTAGAAACTGTACAGAGACGTGCAACCAAACGAATACCCTCCATCAAGCATCTGCCATATTCTGAACGTCTTGCTGCCCTGGGAATGGATTCGTTGAAACTCCGGCAACTGACCTGGTAAACGCTCATAAGGTTATTAATTATCTTAACAACAGCAACCTTGAGCACCTTTTTGATCTCCATGTTTCTAACACATATGGACAGCATTGCTCACATGACTTTTGGAAACATTTTGTCACGCTCAGTTGCCGAGGCATGGAATAAGCTGCCTGCGTCCGTTGTGGGCTGCCGAATTACTGCATCTTTCAAAGACTACAGGAAGCATGGATGCTTCCTGTAAGTCCGCCAACGCTATACCTGATACTCCCATCCACACACATACATACATGTATATTGTACTGTATGCTGTTCATGTTCCTGACACTAATACATTATTTTGTATACTAGACAGGAGACTTTGATGAGTTGTGGTACACCTAAGCACTGTACACAATAAATTTCATTATTATTTAATTATTAATATCATCCATGCTTAACAAAGGTAACTTAGTTGTGGCACAAGGCCAGAAATTTAGGGTAGCCAGTGAAAATCAAATTTACTAATAATGGTTGGCTGAACTAGCTTACTAACTATTACACAACATGAGGTGTCCACTCTTGAAAATATATGGCCATACCAGAAAAATACTTTATGCTATTGTTAATCATGAAATATATATATATATATATATCAATAAAAATATATTATATATATCATTAAATATAATATAATATATATATCATTTATATTAAATAAAATATATCTTTATATATCTTTATATATATATATATATATATATATATATATATATATATATATATATATATATATATATATATATATATATATATTATATATATCTTATTATAATGGAGATTGTGTGTTTTTCTGTCTGTAACCGAAACTATATTCCTACTCAAGTCACAATTCTCTTAGTTATTGACATCACATTCTCCATGATTTTATTTTTATCTAAACCTCAATTATTAATAAAATTGTCTTACATTATTAATACTGTTAACTATGTCTACATACTGACAACATGCAATTATATTTATATATACAACAAAATAGCGGTTTACAGTGTGAACGGGAAGGCTAATTTGCATATTGATATTAAAAAATCGAATTTAATAAATATGTGCTTAGTATTATTGATTTCTAACTGTTTCGTTTTATTTTAATGAATATAAGCAAAAATCTCTTCAATGAATCTTAAAAGAAATTCATTAACAAGATAAAATAACTGTCATTTTATTCTTTACTTCCTCTTATAACTAAATACTTAAATTAGAAAAAATAACAATGAAAGACGAGAGTGATGGAAGAGTAAGTTTCAGTTGTTCCATTTTTTATTATACTCCCTCTGTTTCAAATCTTTTATTATACTCCCTCTGTTTCAAATCTTTTTATCTGTATTCTTATTTAGTTTCATTAGCCTTTCTAATTTAATACAATATGTTATTACATTAAAACTTAAATACTTGCACCCGGAGGGTGCATATATTTGCTAGTATATACAAAGTAATAAAATTACTAACATTATGTAGAACTTCATTTTCTGAATATAGCAACAACAGAGACAAATTTCAGTCATTCAAAACGGTTTCACTTTTCTTGATAGAATATCTGAACTTAATAACATCTCTCAACTGAAATTATAATCATTTGAAAAATTTAAAAAAAAAAAAACTATCACAAGGCCTGTGATTAATGCATTAATTTAACACTTTATCTACTAAATTTTCTTGGTATGGTTTACTGGTATGATGAGATATTTCAAAGTTCCCTATCTATTCACCCCAGAACTCATTCCATTCAAATAAAATCCCTATTATCATTGTAAACAAGTGACACCTGCGAGAGATGCTGCCGGCAGGTTACGGTAGGATCACAGTGGTTGGCGAGCCACAGTGAGCGGTTTAAAGTGGGCAAAGAGTTAAGGTCATCTACAGATCAACTTTGACTAAAGATTTCTCTAATGTACTCTTTTGAAGTGGTAATTATTAAAAAAAATTAAAAAATTGATTTTATATGATAAACAGCGTAATCTTAGACTAGATTATTTAATTTGGAAGTTAAGTATTCAGTTATTTCATAAGAATATAACTGAACAGAGACTGCACAAAATCTTCAACCTTGAACGGATCAAGCAGAAACTTGTGCGACAGGAACTGTCACTAGAGTTCAACCAAACATGTTATATATATATATATATATAGTGTGTATGTATATATATTAGAAGCGGCTACCCGGCATTACCTGGGTAGAAATGGAATAAAAAATGATATTTATTCATTGATTTCGTCTTACATAATTGATTTCTTTATGTTTTAATCACGAATGCCAACAATGACTTTCTCTTCTCTTACTATTCAAATCCTAATTTTTAAATATCTTTAGTAATACAATTAAAAACTTCAGTATTTTGGCACAAAGTCCAGAGAATAAATCTGGATTATATATATATATATATATATATATATATATATATATATCGTTAGTATACATCGCTGAAGAGACTTAATAAAGTCGAAACAGTCTGTACGGTGTTCTGCATAGCGAGCCATCCTTTGCGGGATTTACTTGTCAAGTTTATTTTCTATAATTATCGAATTTTATACGATACATGCATTTATAATTGCCTTCAAGCAAAAATATAAATAATAATATATATATATGTATGTATATGTGTGTGTGTGTGTGTGTGTTTGCTTATGTCCGGAGGAAACTACGAAAATAAAATAATTAAAGACAAAGTAAGTATTTATACGCATTCACTATCGCCAGATCTTTTTTTTTTTTTTTTCCAGGGAAAAATCCTTCTAGAGTGTTAATATTTTATGAAAGAACAGTTTATCATTTTCATAGCTATATCACTATACTTCCAGAAATTAGTCTGTATAAAGGAAACTAAGTTCTCAACATAGTTGCTGCTTCTAATTTAAAGTTTGCTGCTCTTTTATATGTAAGGAAGAAAAATAAATGCTAAGAATCCAAAATAAGATTCGGTAATTTATGAGGAAGTGCGTCCCGGTCTCCTGCCTCAGAAATTGCTACCCGGTGACTATTAAAATAACGTCCCCAGCTATGTCGTCTTGGTGGTGTTACTTGAAAGAAAACAACCAACTTAGGGCGTTAAATGTATTTTAGAGGGGGGGGGCTTCTCTTTTTTTTGTCGTAATTCTTATTTATTTATTTATCGTAATTTGTCGTAATTCTTGTTTATTTATAGAAATTTATTGTAATTCTTGTTTAGATAGATAGATATAGATATCCATCTTCCTATCTACCTCAATTTGTTCATTTTTTTTTACTTTGTTTATATATATCTATCCACGCATCTCCATTTGTTCATATAAAAAAAGAGAAGCCTAAAATACATTTAACGCCCTAAGTTGGACGTTTTCTTTCAAGTAACACCGCCAAGACGACATAGTTGGGGACGTTATTTTAATAGTCACTGGGTAGCAATTTCTGAGGCAGGAGACCGGGACGCACTTCCTCATAAATTACCTAAGATTCACATCATGTTTACTCTAGATCTTAAGCATTTTAAGATGTGTAAGGAAGATAAGAATTTAATTGCATTTTTTTTTTTTTTTTTTTTTTTTTTTTTTAATTCATTCATTTCCTAATCTTAGCAAAAGGAAGTCACTCATTTCCTTAAATATAATTTAAGATTTGCAATTGTCAAAATTTTAGATATAATTAAAAAAATTTTTTTAAATATTAACTCTTAACATCCTATACCGCTTCATTCCACCCGCCTGGAAGTCACATTCGTTTTCCTAATCCACCCCAAATGATAGCCTTTGTTTAAATGTATTATTAAACATATTTAGAAGTCTTTATTTTTAGGGAAATAACACGTAACTTTTAATGAAAAGGAAATTTTTGGCCATTTTTTGATAAATCGTTAGAGGAATGGGGCCCTGGACTTAGAAAATTCTCAACAGGATGTTAAAAGTTAACTCTTAACATCCTGTTGAGAATTTTCTAGTGATGCAAAATTTCAGTGCCATTTTTTTTTTTTTTTTTTGCAAAATGTTAGAGAAATCTTACTAAGCTCTTTATAGCTTGTGCAATCAATAAATTGTATTATATTGTTTATAAGACTCAAGAAAAATTCAGAAGCAAAGAAAACTTTCACATGAATTTCCAGAAATTAATACCTGTCAGTGTTTAACACTTAGAACTCGAATGTGGTCTCATTGGTTTCTTTGTTTAATAGTCTTTGAGACTAGCTTGTTAACCATTACCCCACGATGGGATACCCTACACACTACTAAGGGTAGGTATATAATATCTTAACATTAAAATCTCTCCCTGAATCTAATAAGCCGCCGTTGACGGGGGTGGCCTAATGTGGGGGTATCAGCCAGACAGCGAGGGAGTCTATCCCCTTTTCACTAGCACTAGACCAAGGAGATTGTCTTTGTGTCTGAGGTGGAGTGCCACACCTACCATCAGCTCTTCACTTTACTGCACAGACTGCTGTGCTACTACATATTAAATGTAGGTATTTACCCAACCCATTCGCGAAAAGTATGGTGCATCCAGCCAGGAGCGAATTCACTATTCAATAATGATGGATCTGCAAGACTAACAATTATGCCACAATGGGACCAGAACAAAGTATCACTACATGAAATTAAAATGAGCAATTAGCCTATGGCATGATATGCAACATGAACAAAACCATCATGGAGTTGGGATGGGAAATTCTTCTGGATGTAGCATAATTATTGTAATCGGATTTCTGGAGAAAGAGAAGAAAAAATAAATAAGAACAAAAAGGGGTTAAAGTTTGGAAGTGTAAACACTCAACGAGTGCCAGCCATTGACCGACCAATGACCCCGGAACTAGATTTAAAATAAAACGGGAAGTTCCAGGTTTTTCTGTGGAGTAGTGGAACCCCCGGGACCACAAATGGAAGTAAAGAAAATTTGGTCTCTTTTTTGCCGGACCCGAAAAGGGTCGGACGTGTTTGTTGGGGCTCTGTCGTGACATGCCTATGCTAGCAATGAACAGCGTGCATGAATAGGATTTACAATATAATAGCTTGACCTTACTCTCTCACTCTCCTTTCTGAAAAGAATCCACGAGACTAGACAAAAATAAACAACCCCTTTCTGACTTTACGACTTTTGTATGTTGTTACTCTGAATTAACGACGACTACTAATACAACCCGACTTGGCCCCTACACAACACTGGATTCGGTCTATTCTCTGGATTTGTTACCCTCACACCATGCAGCACTAAATGTCTGGTAAGTATTTCCAATAAAAATTCATCAAAGTATTTGTCAAATTAAAAACCAGGCCTGATGCCAAATTAGGGCCCGAGAAGAGTATCACTCCACCGCCAATGAACGTGATGCAAACTAATTTCTATGTACTAATTCTTACAACATACAAGGTGTGTCAAAAAAGTAACAAGATTTTTTTGTACTTTTTGACACCTTGTATTCTGAAAAAAATAAAATAAAAAAAATAAAAAAATAAAGTTCCATTTATTCTTCATTTCTATCCTGGTAAATACAGCTTTAAACTTGGTACTTTTTTGGCACCTTGTATTCTGAAAAAAAATTAACATTCCATTCATATTTTTTTTTTCTTCAGAATACAAGGTGTGTCAAAAAGTACAAAAAATCTTGATACTTTTTTGACACCTTGTAGATCATATTTTCTATCTCCCCACCCCTTTGAAATAACCTGGTAATGCACCTGAAAAGTCAAAATTATTTTTATGGTGGAATAATCAATTTAGATGAAAGTTGACGTAAGGGTGTAGAAAGTCAAGAAAAATATTTTGGCAACTGAATAATGATGCCACGAATTTATGTGGAGAAGAAATTTTGCTGAAAAAAATGGTAGAAAGTTTTGCATCAATCTAATAGTAAAAGAAAATATATCTTATTATAATGGAGATTGTGTGTTTTTCTGTCTGTAACCGAAACTATATTACTAATCGAGTCACATTTCCCATAGTTATTTACATCACATTCTCCAGGATTTTATTTTTATTCAAACCTCAATTATTAATAAAATTGTTTTACATTATTAATACTGTTGACCATATCTACATATTATTAACATGCGATTGTATTTATATATACAAAATATTTTTGCAGTGTGAATGGGAAGGCTAATTTGCATATTGATATTAAAAATTTGATTTTAATAAATATGTGCTCAGTATTATTGATTTCTAATTGTTTGGTTTTATCTTAATGAATATGAGCAAAAATCTCTCCAATAAATTCATTAACAATATTAACAGTAATTCTATTCTTTACTTCCTAATTTAACTAAATAGTTAAATTATGAAAATTTAGCAATGAAAGACAGGAGGGAAGAAAAAGCAAGTTTTAGTTGTTCCCCCTCTGTTTCAAATCTTTTTATCGGCATCTTATTTAGTTCCATTACCATTTTAAGTTAACATAATATTTTATTTCATTAAAACTTAAATACTTGCACCCGGGGGTTGCATATATTTGCTAGTATAAAAAAAAGAAGAAATATCAAAAAACAACATTTTTCCAGTTAAGGATATAATCTTCACTGAAATTGCACATACCAGAAATGTTTCTTTTTAATTCTTAACTATTATTGTACATTTAAAATTAACCACTCACTGACAAGCTAAAGCGACATTTCTTCCAAGTGGTGGTAATATCAGTGTTGCTGTACAGATGAACCACTTGGACTCTAACAAGGCGCCTTGAGAATAAGTTGGATGGGAGCTGCACAAGAATGCTGCGTGCAGTCCTGAACAAATCGTGGAAGCAGCACCCCACGAGGAAAAAGCTATATGGCCACCTACCCCCTATCTCACAAACCATTCGAGTGAGATGTACAAGGCATGCAGGGCACTGCTGGAGAAGCAAGGATGAGCTCATAAGTGACGTTCTCCTGTGAAAGCCAACACACGGACATGCTAGTGTGGGCCGCCCATCAACGACCTACATTGACCAACTAAGCAAAGATGCAGGTTGCTGCGCAGAGGACCTCCCTGGGAAAATGAATGATAGGAAAGGATAGCGAGAGATTGTCATGGATATCCGTGCTAATAGCGCGACATGATAATGACATAGGCCAAAATTTAAAAAATTCTCAACTATCATTGTGCATTTAAAAGTAACCAATAGACAGTAAGTGAATATAACCTTTATCATTCTATTTATCTTGTTTTTATCAATGTGTTTCTCAACAGAGTTGGTCAATTATTACAAACCTATTTTGACTTACTTTTGATCATATTTACTTCCTTTTATAAGTCTGGCACAAAGCACTAATATTTGAGCACTCACTACACTAGCAATGGTCAGTAAAACTAGCTTGCAAGTGGGTTTTTTGTATAGATATTTATTACTCAAAGCAATAATTGCAGGGCTTCCAGTTAGGATTGAACTCAAAAACAAGTGAAATAATTTGAGAGGAATGATTGACAAACTTCTGATTATGATAGACACTAAATATAATTTTTTTAAAATATATTCTATATCTAAAATAGATCTAAAAGAATATTTTTCTTATAATTTCAGAACAATAGCCTTAAAACCCAACTTGTTAATATTAAATCAATATTATATTTCCTACCATATAAAGTATTTCTTTTACATTTAAACTGGGATTGTATTCAGATCTCCTTTAACTGTGTTTTAGTCATCATGCAGAGCACATAAAAAAAAGACAAGTCTAATTCCATGGCTTCCAACCCTGTGTGATCACCTCCCTGCCATTGTACCAAAGAGGAAGGGTCTAACACCTTCATAACTTTGGCCATTAGAACCCTGGCTATTTTTTGGCCTTGACCATATGTACTGTCACAGGACCTCAAAAATCAAATATTATAAATGATTAAATTATTATTACAAATTAGAATCATAAATACATGTATGGATGAACTAACAAATAAATATTAAAACCCAAAATACATGTAAAAATCTATGAGCATTATGGTGCCTTGATGTTGTAGATACAAGACTGACATTGTTGCTGCCCGGTTATGATGTAAATAAAAAAAAAACAATATACCAGGCAAATCAAATATTAGTTTAAACTATAATCAGGTTATAAGGTTCTTATAGGGCTAGTTGCAGATTTTGTCAGTCAGAGAATATCCAGTATCCTACTTGGACCAAAACCATTCTGCAGTGAGGATTATGAAATTCACAGAAATTCTGTTTTTTCTTTTTCATAAACATTCCTCATCAAATCATGTGTGCTATACACCAGTGCATTTTATATAGCTGGAAATACAGTAGGAAGTCTGTGGATTGGCCTAGTGTCAGTATCAAATGAACAGTGTGAGAGTCTATCCCCCTTTTTCGCTTGCACTAGACCAGGGAGATTGTTTTTGGTGAGGTAGAGCCTCACCCTTACTATCTACTCCCAGTTGCTTTACTGCACAGATCAGATTACTCAAGCTGTGCTACTCATGTGCTGAGTTGGCAAGAACCAGCATCAAATACAGAACTTGGTTGTTCTTAGGAAGATACTCTACTAACTGATCTAAAATTGACCCCCTTTTTTCTTTTTCATAAACACTTTTTGCCAAATTATGCATGTTACATGGCAAGAAATTCAGTATTTGAACTTAAAGTCAATTCCTTTGAAATTTTCTAAAATAATCTTAAATTTCAGACAAGAAAAAAAAATTCTCACAAGAAAAAAAAAAATTCTCACAAGAAAAAAAAAAAAAAATTGTCAAATTAAAAACCAAGTCTGGTGCCAAGTTAGGAGTCCAGAGGAATATTAACCCTCCCTCCACTGAACATGATGCAAACTAATTTGTGTGTGTTAATTATTACAACAGACCATTTTTACTAACATTTGAGCAGTAAAAAAAAAAAAAAAAAATTTTCTTAAAAAATTTATGAGTTATTACTTAAAATCGTTCAGCATTTTATACACAAATATAACAAACGTAATTTTTAATCATTTTCCTAATTTTCTTAAAAAAAAAACAAAAAAAAAAAAAAAACACTTACATTTAAAAAATGAATTCTTTTACAAAAGAGATTTTAAACAGTGTGTAGAGTAAAATAAAATTGAGATGACCTCATTAATTTGTATGTTTAAAAAATTAATTTAGCATAAAATAATCATTAAAAATATAAACATACTATATATATCCCATTAAGATTATTACATCTGTATATAAATTTCATTCACTAAATGTGACAACTATTATAGGATATATATAGTATTAAAACATTAAAAAAATGAATAAAACTGAATTTTCTTATAGAGAATGAAAAAAAAAACAACATGTCTGGCATGATGCAAAGTGGGCTATAACTTAGCTAAAATTGCCTAGGACTATAAAATTCTTGTAATAATAAAAAAAGGAAAAAAAAAAAAAGAAGAGTTGCTTAGTGTGTGCCAATCTTATGTAATTGGATGAAATAAGACCTGTGTAACATTCTTGATAAACAGAATTTGGGGGGAGAAAAAAAAAACAGAATAAATAAAATTAAAAAAAAAAAAAAAAACAAAAAAAAAACGATCATTTTGAAACAGAGTCATAATCATTCCAAGAAGTATTTAGCCTAATGAACTTTTTTTTTGTGTAGACATTTTTTCTTTTACAAAAACAAAATGGCAGCAAATATACTGACTGGTTAAACTCATTTCCAACAATATAAGAACCATGAGTGTTTCCATACTTGACAATACTCTACAGATTTTTCCTTGTTGAACAAAGAAATCCATACTGGTCTACCATCTTATATATACACACCAACCCCTCCACACAAGCAGGATGTGACATAAGGTCAATTTCTTAAGCAGAGTTTAACAGGTTCGAATTCAGAATTTTCTTTCTCCTAGACTGGTTGCATAACCAAGATTAAAAAGCCCAGTCTGCCTTACTATTTAATCCTAGCTGGAGGTAGAATAGTTGGATTTATACCTTTCCCAAGGGTATTAGTGCTATATGAAGTGCAAACAGCTTCGTCCAGGATTTGAACTTGTCTTGTGTCCATTTTCTACAATGGTAACCATTACATCTAGTCTGCTAGATATTTTCCATTTCAGTTTCTCGTTTACTATTGCCTCCTCCCGACCTGATTAAGGACACCTACTCCCTACTTAGATGTGAATGGATTGTTTTTGGTCCTCAAAAAACAGTAAACAGTCCTTTAACTAGCAGAGGGAAATGGTGTAACCAAACAACCCACAATTTTGTTTAGTTGAATGTTTTTTAGTTTGGAGATTTTTTGTGGATTTCTCTCCTCTTCCCAACCAATTCTCATTCAATTGATTTTATATATATATACAATAGACAAAACATGATCTGTTGGGTCACCAAGATGGGAAGATAATTGGGATTAGGGAAAAGGGAGTTAAATCAAATCTTTAAAAAATAAATATGGCCTGAGAATTTAAAAAAAAAAAAACATTAAAATATTTTGTAAGTTTTCTAAGAAAGGGAATGTTTGACCTAATTTAAATTTATAAAGAGCCAAGATGCTGGTCGGGTTGGCAGCTTATGAAACTTAACATACAAATCCATTTCAAACTCATCTCTCTCTCTATGTTCACCGAGAAACTAATATATATAACAAGGAGGTCATCAAGATATACATAGAGAGGGAAAAGTGACAGGCAGAATGTGTGGTAAGACACGGGTCAGTTTTTGATTTAATTGCAAATTACGACAAATTAGAATCAATTAAAATGCAATTTTGTTCAAACATAACTCAATCCTAAAAGTAAGGAATAATCTAGTATAACTTTTGTATCATTAAACTAAACAGTAAAAAAAGCCTTTAGGAGACAAATGTTGATTCGCTCAGTATTCAACATCTTTTAAAACTCAATTCCTACTTTTAAACACATTTTTGTTAACCTATTTTCTTCTATTTAACCTATAGATAGGACCCTAACAGGTATTACCATTCATGGTGGATCTGGGAATCATGGCAATGAAAGGGAACTCCACACTCCACAGAGCTTCGGAAATGGAAATTCACCATTAGATGTAGTTTAATATCATACCCAAGACACAGCTAGTTTTGGGAAGTGTGGAGTACCCCTTCTTTAGCATTAATCCCAGGTCCACTGACTGAGCAATAGTTCCTGTTAGGGTCCCATCTATGGGTCAAATAGATCCATTTGAAAATTATTTGTATTCAATAAAACAGCATACAAAAAAAAAAAAAAAATTAAAAAATTGAAAATTAAAAAACCTCTTAACTCTTCAAGTCCTATATCACCCCATTCCACCCAGCCGGAAGTCTCATTTATTTTCCTAATCCACCCCAAATGATAGCCTTTGTTTAAATGTAATATTAAACATATTTAGAAGTCTTTAATTTAAGGGAAATAACAGGTAACTTTAGATGCAAAGGTCTTTTTTAGACATTTTTTTTTATATATCCTTATAGGAATCATCTGGACTTAGAAAATTCTCAACAGGATGTTAAGAGTTAAGATACATGAAAAATTTAAATATAAATGTACAATGAATGCGATTCCCTAAAATAAACCTGGACTGGTTGACATACTGTTAAAATCAATCTACCATCACAAAATCAAGGGTTTACCCAACGCATTTGCTACAGGTAGGATGTAACACAAGGTCACAAGTATGGGGTATCCAGCAAAGATTGAATTCGCTACTCAGTAGTAATGGATCTGTGAGACTAGCTTGCTAACCATTACACCACGATGAGACATCTATCTACCATCACAAGAGTATAAGAACATTAATGAAAGCAGTATACATTTCCTTGGGGGACAGGCCAATATGGATTTCAATGTGGCAAGAATTTCTACGTTTAGCAAAATTTCTATGTTTGGAGAGCAACCACTTTGTAAAGAAAATATGGAATCACTTTTGTTACACGTTGCTGAAAATGGAATCATTTGCATTATGCGCATTGCTTGGAATGGATAGTGCTGATCATCAATAGGTTTGTCATCAGACCTTTTCTGGATAAAGGGACTCTTGTCCCCATCTTCATTGTTATTTGTACAACGTTTCGGCCGATATACCCTCTGGCCTTCTTCAGGTATTTCTTGTCGGACTCGGGAAGGCCGGAGGGTATATCGGCCGAAACGTTGTACAAATAACAATGAAGATGGGGACAATAGTCCGAATAACGCAGATAATACTAATCTTCAAGCCTCATCTCAAACATTCAGAGAAATAAAGAGACTTTTCTTCTATGCTGAAGAAGGCTGTAGAGTGAATTGGCCAAAATGATATGGAAAGGAAAAAAAAAAAACAATGTTTAGGTTGATTTTGTTGTTACAATTGAAAACTGTCTCAACAACTCTTGGCACAAAATGAATGTTTCTTAGAATTACTTTTATCCAACACTAATTTGAATAGTTTGAATAGAAACCGTATTACAAGTTTCCTTGCCCTTTTTTGGGAAATTGATATGTTAAAACAGCTAATAATATTTCCTATGTATCATAACTGCTGATGATGATGCATATAATATAGGGTGCTTCAGAAAAACTGAATATCATTTCCTAATCTATCAACTTGAATAATTCTCGTTCAAATGATCTTAAATTTTAACAGCATGTGTAGAAAACAACTCACAATTCTATGTTTAATGTATTTTTTTCTTTTCAGGTATAGAAATACCATCAAATGGAAAAGAAAAGGTGTTTGAACATTAAACATAGAATTTTGAGCCGTTTCTACATATGCTGTTAAAATTTGAAACCATTTGAATGAAAATTGGTAAAGTTATTAGATTACAAAATGATATTGCTTAAGAAACACCCTGTACATTTCAAATATCAAATTTAAAAAAAAAAAAAAAAAAAAACAAAAAAAAAAAAACACTATATTACTATTCCTCATGAATAATTCAATAATTCCCAAAACTCATTATCAACTAAACTAATTGAATCGGATAAATTACCATCTTTTAAAGAAGTATCAAAGTCCAGACAGTTTGGAGACAATTTACAAGAATCAAACATTAGCTTTTGTGAGGTTGGAGAAATCAAAGCATTATTAGATAATGCCTTCTCTGAAGGCAAAAGTATTTGATCTGAAGACGGAGACATGGATGGGGACGGTGTTTTCATGGAAAACAAAGCGTTGAATGCACTGGTTGTGGGGGTCTGCGGAAGCGGAGATGAAATTTTGTCGTTTCCCGGAAAAGTTATTTCACCATCGCAGTGAGATGAAATTTTGTTGTTTTCTGGAAAAGTTATTTCACCATCGCAGTGAGATGAAATTTTGTTGTTTTCTGGAAAAGTTATTTCACCATCACAGCGAGATGAAATTTTGTTGTTTTCCGGAAAAGTTATTTCACCATCGCAGTGGGAAGAATCCATGGGACTCATATCTTTATAGACGAGCCTCTGTTTGCGTCTGCTCTTTCTGTCAGAGGGAAGTTTTTGTCTTCGAATACTTCGTTCTAGTGACGGAGATTCTTGTGTTTTTGATTTTATCTCAGTGTTTTTTGCACATATTCGTTTGGGATGTGGTTTTGAATGATCAGGGGACCAAGCAGAACACGAGGGCTGGACGGTCGTCTGCAGAACTGGGATTTTGGCAATAGTTTGTCCACTGGGGTTAGGGCTGCTGATTTGGTTAGTGGCAAGTGGAGACATGATCGGACTTTGTTGATAAGCCAAAAAATCCTTGGCAGTAATGTCAATGTTGTTAGATGATGTGGAAATCGGGGTAGACGTCACAAGAACCTGAGATGAAGTGGACTGAGCAATTGCATGGCTTTCAGTTACAAACGAAGAGGAACCTGAAATTGTTACAATAAGATTATCATTAAAATCATTTTATGGTTCACAGGTCATATTAATCATGTTTATATTAAACATTATAATCAATCAACAAAAACATAGCAAAGAACAATATATCATTTCTCTGAATTTTTGAGATGAGGCTTGATAATTAGTATTATTTGGATTATTCAGACTATTGTCCTCATCTTTATTGTTATCTACACTATTTCTCTGAATTTTTGAGATGAGGCTTGATAATTAGTATTATTTGGATTATTGTCCTCATCTTTATTGTTATCTGCACTATTTCTCTGAATTTTTGAGATGAGGCTTGATAATCAGTATTATTTGGATTATTCGGACTATTGTCCTCATCTTTATTGTTATCTACACTATTTCTCTGAATTTTTGAGATGAGGCTTGATAATTAGTATTATTTGGACTATTGTCCTCATCTTTATTGTTATCTGTACAATGTTTTGGCTGCCGTGCTCTCCGGCCTTCTTCAGGTATTTAGTAGTACAGATAATAATAAAGATGAGGACAATAGTCCGATTAATACAAATAATACTAACAACACTACCAATGTGCGTATTATTGATGGTGTATGTATGCGCATTAGTTGATTTTTAAAAACTTCTTTAAAAATATCAAATTCTCTCAAACAGCAAAAGTTGTGTGTTGGTATAATGAATACTGATACTAAAAACTAAATCTCTTACTTGCACCATTGTTTGAGGAAATAGCATAAAAATTTATCAGTTAAAAATGCACAAAAAATCCTCGTTCTCTCAACATTTAGCCCAGAAGTTGGTTAGAAAATTTAGCCATTTCACTATTTAAAACAGAAAATATTGTCATTTTAAACAAAAAGGAATAAAATATAAATAGAATTCAAATTGAAAACATTCCCCCTATCACCACCAACACTTATGATATGCTGCTTTTTACCTTATTAATTAAATTTTAACAGTGATAACATTTTAAAAGATTGAAATCTATTTCCTCAAACGAAGGTAAAGTTTTGAGGAAAAATATTTTGTGTGGTAATTCTTTATGTTAATTTGCAACTTTCACCAAATGGGATATGTTACAGTTCCAAAATCAACCTACCCTAATGTGCATGCATTACTGAAAAAACAAAGCTTTTTCTTTCTTGAAGGTTCTATAAATTAGAGGTTCTTATCCATTCACTAACAAGAATATGCACCCTCCAGGCATAAGTATTTAAATTTTAATGTAATGAAATTTATTAAATTAAAAAGACTAACAAAATTAAATAAGAATCCATATAAAAAGATTACACATTTTAACTATATTTTAATTGCTTTTTATATAAAATTATTAATAGGATTGATGTTAATACGTTGGAGAATATTACAGATCAATAATATCAAGTAATTATCTATTAAACACAGTTTTGTTAAAATCAGAATGCAAATTAACCCCACCATATATTATGTAAACCTTTATTTCTTAGTGATATATAAGACACATTGCAGGATTTTAAATGCACTCATAACATTGGTTGTTTTGAGGCAAATCTAACTCAGATTTTCAAAGAGCCATCATTAATAAATAAGATTTATTCTATGTATTAATGATCTTGACTATAAATTAAATGCTCATTGATAAACTCACATGATTCCTGACGATATAGTGACAGTTTCAGTTACAGACACAGAAGCTCTATTATAATAAGATTAAAAATATATAATTTCACATCATAGTTCCTGTATTAGTCATGCTTTTAAGTCAGTTTAGCATACATGTAAGTTTGTTTTGGTTTGTTGGATTAAATTTAATTTAAACTAGTGTGACTAACAGGCATGTGTTGGAAAAAATTTTTTTAAATGAAGTTACATTCTATTAAAATGAATATCAACTTTTAACATTTTAGCAGAAAATAAACTTACTCATATGATAAGAGAGAGAGAGAGATTTTATAGAACTTCCAAGAAAGAAAAGGCTTCGTAGTTTTCTTAGATAAATAAAAAAACAATCCAAGGGAGATAATTCTTACAATCTGGGCTATCACAAATGATCATATGCACATTTGATGAAATTATATATACAATAAGTAAAAGTAAAGTCGTCCAGGTGTCTTAATGTCGGTATCAGCCGAACAGCGAGGGAGTCTATCCCCCTTCTCACTAGCGCTAGACCAAGGAGACTCTTCTTGCATCTGAGGTGGAGCACCACACCTACCACCAGCTCCTTTACCGCACAGATCCCTGTGTTACCCATACACTGAGTTGGCGAGGGCCGATATCGAACCAGAAACCTTGTGGTTCCTAGGATGACACTCTACCGACTGAGCTAAACTGAACCATAAGCTGTTGCTGCAGATTCCAAAATTGTTGAAGAAAAAAAACAAAAAAAACTGTTTTCCAGCTCAAAATGGCCAGGTTAGTTATGACAAAAATTAAATCTGCGCAAAATCACCATACATCTGCACAATATGATTGAAACACCTATACACATTATCTTATTATAATGAAGATTGTGTTTGACAAAAATTAAATCTGCACAAAATCACCATACATCTGCACAATATGATTGAAACACCTATACACATTATCTTATTATAATGAAGATTGTGTGTTTGTCTGTAACCGAAACTATATCACTACTCAAGTGACAATTCCCTTAGTCACATTCTCCATGATTTTATTTTCATTTAAACCTCAATCATTAATAAAATAGTTTTACATTATTAATACTGATGCCCTTATCTACATACAAGGATATTTACCATGTACCCCACTGGTTAGGCACAAGGCCCTATTAATGTGAGACCACCCACGAACCGAAGCTCATGTGTGGTGGGTGCAAAAAAATGCGTTGATCACATCGGCATTCCCCCTCAAGTGGGGCGTCTCAGGTACTAGGCAATAAGCCCAGCTCAGCCCTTTAAATCAAGGGGGCAGGTATTGCCTAGGGGGATAGCCCCCTGGGATCAATACTGTTAATTGTAGCCACGGTCCAGGGCCGAAGCTACTGGACCCCCCACCCCGAGAGGCGGGTGGGTATACTAATAACATACAATTGTATTTATATGTATAACAAAATAGCAGTTTACAGTGTGAACGGGAAGGCTAATTTGCATATTGATATTAAAAAGTTGATTTTTAAAAATATGTGCTTGATATTATTGTTTGGTTTTATCTTAATGAATATGAGCAAAAATCTTGGCAATAAATCTTAAAAGAAATCGATTAACAAGAAGAAATAGTTGTAATTTTATTCTTTACTTTCTATTCTAACTAAATAGCTACATTAGAAAAATTTAGCAATGAAAGACGGAGTAATGGAAAAGTAAGTTTCAGTTCTATTTTTCAATTATACCCCTTCTATTTCAAATCTTTTTATTTGCATTCTTATTTAGTTTCATTAGCCTTTCTAATTTAATATATTTTATTACATTAAAACTTAAATACTTGCACCCGGAGGGTGCATATATTAGCTAGTAATCTTTAAAAAAAATTTAAAAAACAACAAGAAACTATCAAGTTATTATTCACCTGATGTATTTTGAGTTGATGGCAACTGGGGCATGATGGGAATGTTGTTCTGTACAGGGTTGCAGAAGTATTGTAAGGGTACTAAGACATAGGTCTGTGGGTCCATATTCAATCGAGGTAGAATGGGAAGAGGACCTGAAACCACAAAGAGAAAAATAAGTGGATTATTTTCAGTTCTGGTAAAATATACTCAAGATAAATAAATTCTAAAATAAAAAAAATAAAAACATTTTTTTAAATCAGTGATTAATGAAAATATTCAAGGATTTGTATAGACTAGCTCAGGAACCACAAGGTTTTGGTTCGAAACCAGCCCTCGCCAACTCACATGAATAGCACAGCTTGGATCTGTGTGGTGAAGTGGTAGGTGTGGCGCTTCACCTCAGATGCAAAAACAATCTCCTTCGTCTAGCACTAGTGAAAAGCGGATAGACTCTCATTGACAAATTTGACAGGGTTTAAGATCCTTTTGCAAATTCAAATTGTTTAGATCCGACATTAAATGAGGAGGCAGAAATGGCAACCATTTCAAGTGATCGCACCTTAAACAAGAGTGTCTACCACTGGAATCTTTTTGGAGATACAACCATAAACAAATTCTAAATCTTTCTTCAAAAGACCTTATATATTCTTTTACAGAAAGAAAGCGCATGGTGTAATGGTTAAAGTCATGGGAAATGGACTCATCGCCCCGAGTTCAAATCCTGGATGTGGTAATTGCATTTCATTTAGTGCTAATATCTTTGGGAAAGGTATGAATCCTACTTTCCCTCCAGCTTTGGGTAAATAGTAGGGCAGACTGGGCTCTTTAACCTTGGTTAGGCAACCGGTCTAGGAGAAGGAAAAACTCTGAATTCAAACCTGCTGAACTCTGCTTAAGAAATTGACCTTGTGTCGCATTCTGCTCGTGCAGAGGGGTTGGTAAATATATATATATATATTCTGATAAATATCAAAAACCAAAAAAAGGGAAAGGAGATTACTCGACAATAACAAATGGAGAGGAAAGGGGTGAGAATGAGACGACAGGGGGAGAGAGAGAATGAGACGACAGGGAGAGAGAGAGAGAGAGAGAGAGAGAGAGAGAGAGAGAGAGAGAGAGACGACAGGGGAGAGAGAGAGAGAGAGAGAGAGAGAGACGACAGGGGGAAGAGAGAGAGAGAGACAGGGAGAGAGAGAGAGAGAGTGAGACGACAGGGGGAGAGAGAGAGAGAGAGAGAGAGAGAGAGAGAGAGAGAGAGAGTGAGAGTGAGAGTGAGACGACAGGGGAGGAGAGAGAGAGTGAGAGACAGGGGGAGAGAGAGTGAGACGACAGGGGAGAGAGAGAGAGAGTGAGACGACAGGGGGAGAGAGAGAGAGTGAGACGACAGGGGGAGAGAGAGAGAGAGAGAGAGAGAGAGAGTGAGACGACAGAGACGACAGGGGGAGAGAGAGAGAGTGAGTGAGACGACAGGGGGAGAGAGAGAGTGAGGAGAGGAAGAGGATGATGGAGGGGGGGAGAGGATGATGGAGGGGGGAGAGGATGATGGAGGGGGAGAGGATGATGGAGGGGGAGGGAGAGGATGATGGAGGGGGGATAGTGTGTGGGAGGGGGAAAGATGAGCTGATAGAAGTTTCAAACATAATGTTAGCAAATAAAATACAAATATTTTGAACAATGAAACAAAATGCTTACCTTTTTTTTTCAACTTTCCTTTTTGTCGGACACCGGGAACATTCACCCGAGATTGTGGATTTGTATTTCCGCTTGGAAAATTATTTACCGTGTTAAAAACATGTACAGCAGAATTGGAGTTGGAAAGTTGGGCTTGGCTTTCGGCGCCTGAAGAAAATGAAGAAATCCTAATCAATTTGTCTTTCGTGATAACAACTCACTTTACATCAATTTGCTAAATGAACATAAAAACAAAGGATAGAAACTTGAAGAGGTTGAAGAGAAGGGGGGGGGATATAGATGAGAGTGGGAATAGGTGATGGGTGGGGAGTGACAAATTGGAAGGTGTAAGAACAAAAGACAGTGGATGGGGTGGGGGGGGAGAGAAGTGGTGAGCCTGGTTTTGTCAAATGGTAAGCAAAAGACTGAGGGCAAATGCATGAAAGAGGAAAGATAATAGATAATAGTAGTGAATCAGTAAGATATTCAGGGTACTCTTAAGATAAAAAACAAAGATGCTTTGGTTGACTGTCTTCAGGTGCCTACATTGATTAAAAGAGTAGTAGTTAGGGAGAGACAGGTGCTAATACCTTTTGAAGGGAAAATTGCAGTTATATTATCAAATGAAATAAGATAAGCTTTTGCTCTCTCTCTCTCATGAATACACACACACACACACATACAAACAATGACTCGAAGAATGAATCAGACGAAATAGTTGTAACAGCAACAAAATCATGTACGGAGAGAATAAATAATTATCTAGCATTATTTGGATTATTCAGACTATTGTCCTCATCTTCATTGTTATCTGTACAACATTTCGGCCAATGTGCCGTCCGGCCTTCTTCAGGTATTTCTTGTTGGACTCGGCAACTTTCTCGACTCGGGAACCTTCTTGTCATAATCGGGAGCTGCCACGAAACTTTGAACCTAACCCTTTATTCAGTCCACGGGGGTATCCTGTTCTCATTCTGCTAACCATAGCTGGGGTATTCTATGTTACTGCTGCCCCTGACCAGGATTGAACCTGCAGTCTAGAGATAACTGTCACTTAGAACTAACTTAACCTAACTCCTTTATCCACTAAGCTATGTGTCCAATTGGACAATTCAGTGTGAATTTTGGGAAGTTATAAACCTAATGTCTTGTTTTGCCTAGAATATCTACCTATAATTATCTCCCTTAGATAATGTGGGTATGTCCATTAGACATGTGAGAATCCATCTCATTTCCTCTTTGTCACCTTTCTTTGAACAGTCAAGACATGCCTTAAGACATCTGTTCATTGAACAGTAGAGACTGTCTTACCACTCAGTGATGAACACTGTGTCATCTTATCATTGATATGTAAATTCAGCATGGCTTTACTGTACATGGTACTACTCATCTTCAAGTACGACCTTACCATTTTTGTACCCCCCTTCATATACTACTTGTTCATGAAACAATATGTACACATTTTATCTGTTGGCACGCATTTGTGTATTTTAGTCAATACTTCTTGTATATATATATATATATATATATATTATGTATGTATATTACATATGTATCAAATGTTACAATATGTGAAAATGAGCTTATTGTCTTTCCTTCTGTTTGTTCAGTGTTAGTATATCATTGGATATACTAATTGGACCTTGGTGAGTAGGTGGTTGGTTGGATTTTACAGCATGTCAACTTTGTTGGGTTATTTTATGCTGAAGACATTTCGTTTTATCCATTCTTGATGGGTATTGAACAAAATGTTTTTAAAACTCAATTTTTTTCCTGAACTCATTTTTTCTATTTAACCCATAGATAGTATTAATACTAACAAGTATTACCACTCCAAGTCAGGGTGGACCTGGGAGTAATGGCAATAAAGGGGTACCCACACTGTCCAGTAATCACTAGGGAAAGCTTTTAAGATGCACAGCAAGAGTTAGGAAGAGTTGGAAAGGCTAAAATAAAAGCTCTAAGATCCATAAAAGATGTGTAGATGATCACAAATCAAACGGGACAGCAATTAGAACAAGTCTGGACACACCATATATATATATGTATATATATATATATATATATATATATATATATATATTTACCAACCCCTCTGCACGAGCAGGAACACAAGGTCAATTTCTTGAGCGGAGTTTAACAGCTTTGAATTCAGAGTTTTCTTTCTCCTAGACTAGTTACCTAGCCTAGGTTAAAGAGCCCAGTCTGCCCTGCTATTTACCCATAGCTGGAGGGAGAATTGGATTCATAGCTTTCCCAAGGATATTAGTGCCATGTGAAATGCAAATAGCTTCGTCCAGGAATTGAACTCTGGTCACCAATTCCATTTCCTATGATGATAAGCATTCCACAAAGCACTCCTCTAGGAAATCAGATAGTAATTTAATTCATGATGATCATCAGGTCGCACTGATAACATGGATACACATGACTCTCTTGACAACCATTGCTATCAGTCATCACCACTGAGAGGTCCTCCACATGGTATTCAGAATCCATACAGAGCTGATTGATGTAGGTTTCTGGTGGTCAGTCTATATTGGTGTGTCCATGTATCATTGTCCACAGGAGAATGTCACTTATGAGTTCACCTTTGCTTCTCCAGCAGTGTGTTCAGCATATCTTGTTACATAATTATTAGATCCCTAATACTTATGTAAGGTAGTATAGAAACATAATGGCGATTAGTGCAGCTGATGGCATTGAGAGTGAGTGACGGTGCTTGACCTCACTCTCACCTTGCCATCCGAGGATAAGTCGTGAGAACCGGAAGGTATAGAAGACCCTGTCTTCCAGTTTAAGGATAGTAAGTAAGTCTCAGTTAGCAGGTAGGAGCCGAGCCTGATAGGATGTAAATCGATCTGCGCAGAGGTCTGGTGGGGATTTAACAATAAAATAAGATCAAAAGTAAATCGAAGTCTTGTGTTTATTATCTAAAAACTAACAATGACACAGGGCTTCTGATCGAGAGAAATCCCTAACAGAAAACCAGACCGAAATCCCCAAGTCAATTCCAGACGCTAGACCTTAGAAGGTAGCAGATCCAAGACGCTAGACCAGACCAAGTCAAGATGAAGATATACCAAAGACGATCAGAAGCATACCAAGACGGCCAGCAGAAGAATAGATGTCCAAGTAAGTGAAGAAGAAGAGGTATGCAACATTATAATTATTTAGTGCCAGTGAGGAAGGCGCTATGCAACAATCTTACTTGGATGGTTTGTATGATAGGAGGCAAGTAGCTGTACAGCTACTTTTTTGTGGGGGGGTTCTGCTTCCAAGATTTGTTCAAGACAGCATGCAGCATCTTTGTTTTTGTAAGGATGCTGTTGCATGAGGAACTAAATCAGGGCTGTCACCGTTTTACAGTGACGTTCGCCGGTTTCTGTTTCGCCCTGTAGTAGTAGTATATAAACACGAGGTGAACAGAACCCATTGAGTTACTGTTGATCGAATGGTCAGACAGGAACGACACATGGTGGCAGCGGTGGGATTCGAACCCACGCCTCCGAAGAGATTGTAGAGAGGCGAGTCCTACCCAACAAAGACCCCAGGAAAATACATTGAGGGAAATTGTGAGTCTGGCATCAAGTCCAACAGAATTAAGTCCGGAGACTGAGAGGACAGCAGAGGGTGCAGTGAGGAAAACTCGATCCGGAAGGATAGTCAAGACTCCAGTGAAATTGAGGGACTACACCAAATAAATTGAGTCCAGAGTGAAAGGGCATGCATGCCTAGATAATGAGGACATAGTTGTCTACTAGTGGTTTAGAGACAGTTAAAATAGGAAAAAAAAAAATCCCTTCTTTTTCAGAAGAAGGAAAATGTTGCATGAGGAACTAAATCAGGGCTGTCACCGTTTTACGGTGACGTTCACCGGTTTCTGTTTCACCCTGTAGTAGTAGTATATAAAAAAGAGGTGAACAGAACCCATTGAGTTACTGTTGATCGAATGGTCAGACAGGAACGACACAGATGCTTTGTTAGAGTCCAAATAGTGCAGCCATACAGTAAGTACTGACACAGCTACAGCTTGGAAGAATTGTCACTTTATCAGAGAGATCATATTTCCAATATACACATAGGAAAGGCATAGACTGCTATAGACAGATTATATGTATATATAAGATTCATATGAAAATTTGATCTCTCTGATAAGATAAAGTGAGATTCAATTTGTAGATGGTGGTAATGGTAGCAAAAGCAATGAGCTGGGCAAGTTACCTTTGAAGTATCCTCTCACCACTATTGACATCCAAAAAAGGAAGGATAAGGAAGATACACTTTGGTACCAGAATGATTGCACATGTTACCAACAAAAATAAACACTACGATAACAAGTACATCTATCTATACCTATATCAAGGTTAGTTGTATGTATGTATGTCTGGAAAAAAAACTATGAAAATAAGACAATAACAAATTAAATATATTTCTCTGAATTTTTTTAGATGAGGCTTGATAATTAGTATTATTTGGATTATTTGGACTATTGTCCTCATCTTTATTATTATCTGTACAATGTTTCGTCCGATGTGGCCCCTGATTATGACAAGAAGGTTCCAGAGTCTGACAAGAAGGTTACCGAGTTCAACAAGAAATACCTAAAGAAGGCCGGAGGGCACATCAGTCGAAACATTGTACAGATAACAATGAAGATGAGAACAGTAGTCCGAATGATCCAAATCAAATATATATACATACACATTCACTATCACCAGAGCTTGCTTTTTGAGCAAAAAAAAAAAAAAAAAAAAAAAAAAAAAAAAAATTTTTTGATTTAACTGATAACAGCATGGAATTTGTTTTTTTTTTGCATTTAATATTTTGAATTAGGAGACATTAATTTCTTTTCAGAGTGGCTGTGCGCTATTTTTCTGAAGAGCCACCAGGCCAATTCAATTCAAGGTCTTTTTTTTTTTTTTTACATAGGAATTTCCGTGGGGTATCCTGTGAGGAACCAACTCATGATTCAGTAATAATGGATCTATGAGACTAACATTTTTGGCCCCCCACTTCTACCCAGGTGATGTCAGGTAGATGATTCTAGTTTATAATAAGTCATATTTAGATCATAGTGTCAAAATCAATTCCAACCTGAAGACACTTGTGATGTCGGTTCTTTGAGACTGGATGCCAACTTCCAACAAGAACCATATTTTGGAGATTCCTTCACAAACAATTTACTCACAGAAAGATTGTGTCGAATAGCATCCTAAAAATAAAAATAAATTAAAAAATGTATAAATTTAAAATGACAAAAAGCAAGACAAATTTTAATGAATTCATTTTTTTTTTTGCCTAAGGATGTAAGACTACCATAAAAACAAAAAAACAAAAAATTAATTTTTAAAAAAAACAAATAAATGAATTTTGAAAAAAATTTTTTTTTTTTAAAAACAAACAGAAAAAAATGTAAAAAAAATTTTTTTATTCTAAATTTAAAAAAAAAAAAAAAAAAAAAAAATATTTAGAAAAAAAGTTTTCTTGAAATTTTTGAGATGATGTTTGATAAGCCATGATACTAAAGGGAAATAATTTTTAAAATGATTTGAATCACTTAAATGTCAGACCCAACTATTTTTTTTTATCATCACCCCAATTATACAACAAAAAAAAAAAAAAAAAAAAAGAAAAAAAAGAAACAAAGAAACAAATAAATAAAAATGAAAATGTAAGATAATTCACCTTCCATCCAGGATTTGTAGAGTTCTTGTAAAAAGGATATGTATTCTCTACCCATTGCCGAATTTCTTTGAGAGTCATTTTCTTGTCCGGACGACTATCCAAAGCTGCTTTAATTAGTTTCTCATAGGAATGAGAAGGACGCTTATTGGACTGTTGGTCACTGCTTGAGGTCTAATAACAAAAATAAAAAAATAAAAAATGGGACTTTAATTGGTAAGCAGTCAGCCATTTTGAGATATAAGTTAGTATGACCTTGTAATTTATTCACATCAGCCAGTGGTAATCTTTCCTAAGCAGCAAGTTACATGTTGCTTACCTTATAAAAACTAGCAAATATATGCACCCTCCGGCTGCAAGTATTTAAGCTTTAATATAATAAAATATATTAAATTAGAAAGGCTAATGAAACTGAATAAGAATACAGATAAAAAGATTTGGAACAGAGGGGGTATGATTGAAAAATAGAACAACTTTGAAACTAACTCTTCCATCATTTTCCCTTACTCCCGGCTTTCATTGGTAAACTTTCCTAATTTGACTATTTAGTTAAAATAGGAAGTAAAGATTAATATTACAGTTATTTCTTCTTGTTAATGGATTTCTTTGAAGATTTATCCCCGAGATTTTTGCTCATATTCAATAAGATAAAACCAAACAATTAGAAATCAATAATACTAAGCATTAATGATGTAAAACAATTTTATTAATAATTGAGGTTTAAATAAAAATGAATTCATGGAGAATGTGATGTAAATTACTAAAGGGAATTGTGACTTGTATAGTAATATAGTTTCGGTTACAGACAGACAAACCCACAATCTCCATTATAATAAGATTATTCCATACAAAATTTAAAAACAAATCTTTATTCATTAAGTTTAATGTATTATTTATTTCAGTTGTATCATACAACACTTTAAAGAGACTGTGAATTTATATTTATTGTAATGAACTTTGCCTTTGAAAATCTCTACTTTAGATATTCAAAATTCAATGTGCTGTAATTCTTTTTGGGATCTGCCAAAATTTTGGCTCATTTTCATTTTAAAAACGAATTAAGATTAATTAAATCAATTATTTAAGGTTAAATTTTGGGTTTAAGTTGAAAAGTAGTAACCTAATGAGCATCAGTAAAAAAAGCAAAATAATATTACATATGTAATTTTTTAACAGGGGTAGGGGATAATATCACATGTGTAATTTTTTAACGGGGGGTTAAATTAATTTTGTAAAATACACCGTTGACATCAAAATTGGCAGATCCTGTTTTTTTCCATAGTAAAAGGAAATAACACTTCCTGACAAAATATGGAGTAAATTTTGGTAAAAACTACAGGTAAGTTAATAATTGTAAACCCAAACACTAATTTACAAAAAGTATTCAATTCGGTCTAAAATTATAACATTGTTACATTGGAAATTTCAAAGAGACAGTGTTAAAAGGTAGCAGTTAATTTCAACACACAAAGTCCACCATTCAAATCTTCTCAAACACAAAGTCAAACTCACTTCTGTTCAAGTAGCTTACTTTTTATTGAGCTAGTGGCTCACATATGTAAATGACTGAGGGTTATGAAATGGCTTATCCTGTAAAAATATGTAATAAAAAAAAAAAATTTAAATTTTTTTTTCCCTAGTGTGTAAAAAAAAAAAAAAAAGAATAAAACAGCTTAAAAATTATTTTGTGAATTGAAATTAATAATTTTTCTTAATTGCATCATCATTTTTATCATAAAGTTTTGAGATAAAAAAAAAAAAAAAAATTAACAAAATGTTTCTTAATTTCTGGTTTAATTTAGAAAATAAAAATTAAGTCATCATCATATACTGAAAGCATGACTTCCTCGCCACCCATCGTTCCTGAAAGGTCCTTTTCACAGCATAAATAAAATTATTAGCAACCATATAAAAAAAATTTTTTTTTAATTTAAAAGATTTAAAATTAGTGCATTAAAAGAAAAATTAAGTTTCATATTTTTTTGTGGATTAGAAATTACTGTTTTAATTTTTTAAATTTGTCATTCTGTAATATTGAAATTTTATTGAGCTAGTGGCTCACATATGTAAATGACTGAGGGTTATGAAATGGCTTATCCTGCCCATGTATGGCAATGGAATGATAAATGGCATTCATGACAGTACAAATCAAGCATCGAGGACGCTTGGAGTAAGGTAAGTTTGGACCTCTTGATCCCACTTCACTACAAACAGGTTCAACAGCAAACCATAATATGGTAGATTGCAAATTTCAGAAAGATATGTTCTTTAAAAATTCAGAGTGAGGCTTTAGGAGTATGAAGCAGTTATGGGCAATCATTTGGAAATATTTAATACAAAATGATGGTAATAATAACAAAATGGCAAATAGTGCTTTCTTATACTAAGAAAAACATTTTCTTATTTGTTTTAATTATAATTTAAATTTATATCTATTAATATAAATTTTAATATAAATATATCTATATTTATTCATATAAATTTAAACAATATTATATTTATCCATATGAATTTAAATTTAAATATAAATAAATTTATATCTAAATATATTTAAATATAAATAAATTTAAATATAAATAAATTCATATCTAAATATATTTAAATATAAATAAATTTATATTTATTCATATAAATAAATTTATATTTAAATATAAGTAAGTAAAAAATAAAAAGTAAGTAAAAAATAAAAAGTAAAGTCGTCGGGGCGGCCTAAAGTCAGTATCAGCCAGACAGCAAGGGAATTATCCCCTTTTCAATAGCGCTAGACCAAGGAGATTGTTTTTGGCATCTGAGATGGAGCGCCTCACTTTACCGCACAGATCCCTGTGCTACTTATACACTGAGTTGGCGAGGGCCAGTATCGAACCAGGAACCAGGAACCTTGTGGTTCATAGTTCTCCCGAATTTTTATTAGTTTCTTTAAAACAAAATGGCAAATATTGCTCTTTCTTATAGTAAAATTAATTTTTAAATAATAAAACAAAAATGGCAAATATTGCTCTTTCTTATAGTAAAATTAATTTTTAAATAATAAAACAAAATGGCAAATATTGCTCTTTCTTATAGTAAAATTAATTTTTAAATAATAAAACAAAATGGCAAATATTGCTCTTTCTTATAGTAAAATTAATTTTTAAATAGGATCCATGTTGCCTTTTTTATTCGTTTTATTTATGTTCCAAACCAGAGATAATTCTGCTGGACCCTGTATTAAAATGTTTTTTTAAATGACAATCTTCTCCCTCACCTGTGTACAAGAAGCTTCCTTGCTCTTCAAATTCTCCAAAACTGTAAAGAGATTACAAAAAACATTAAAATATTTTTTTCCTATGCAACAATAATTATGCATAGATGTCCCCAGGAAAATTCATGTCCCAACTAAAACTGTCTAACCTATCCTGTGTAATTCATTTCTAAGAAACTATTCAAATGTATTTACAGTTAGCTTAAAATGGTGAGGAAAGAAAAAAGAAAAACACTGGGATGCATGGATACAATTTTACTGCATCCTTTCAGATTTTTGTGTGTCAGTGATGCAGGACGCATACCTATCAGCATCTCTAAATGATAAAAACTCTAAAAACCTGCTTTTAGATAAACAATATTTAGTTACAGATAGTGATTTTATGAATATAAAGTGGGTGGTCAGTTTGGTATTGTCCTGTAGGATTATACAGATCTCCCATTTCATGATTAAGACTATTTCAATAGTCCAGAGAAAAAATTGTCCCGGCAGCTGTTTATATACTCAGCCACCTACAGGCGAAAACCTGACAGCAAGGGAAGATAACCCTTTTAAATCCATGTGAATGAAGGCAACTCTGAAAAGTCTCCTTTAAGGCCATTAGTATTTGTTTATTCAAGTTTTAATTGGGACCCATAAATTTCTTGGGGACTCATTCAAAGCAAATATGTGCATCCTAGGATGCACTAAATCAAAACTATTGGTATCACTATACATATATATATATACCGTCAAAGTACCCGGTCCATGACTGGACTAAAGAAAAAATAGGAACACCAAAGACTGAGTGGCGAGAAAATAAGAGATAGGTATACCCAATTTCGGTTCATTTTTTTAATATCTCATAAAATAAAATAGGGTATGGGGGTAGACCTCATAAAAAAAAATATTTCCCCTAATATATTTGTGAAAATCGGACCATTGATTGATTTTTCATAGTATATTTTAAAAATCCTCTTGTCGTAAGTTGTTTTTGTCTACGTAAAATTTCAGTTCATTTAACGGTGCAAAAATGAAAACATTGTTTTTCAATCATAATTTTCATTATTTCCGTTAGCTGAAAATTTTTTTAAAAAATCAGTAGTTTGCTTAATGTTTCTTCTTTCGAATTGAAAAACTTTTTCAAGATAATATTAATTTTTATGCAAGTTTCATTGTGTTAAATATAGGGGTGGGGTAAATTTCACAGGGAAAATTGGTGGTAACTAATAAGAGATAATTATTTATCAAATTTAAAAAAAAAAAAAAAAAAAAAAAAAAAAAAAAAAAAAAAACGCTGAGAATTGTCTAATGAATAAACAGTCGAAATAAATGTTATATTCGAGATGACACTAATATGAATGAATTAAAGTGATTTCTAAAGTTTTTAAAACATGTTAATAAATGATTAAAAGAAATCTCGAGATAAGGACTGAACATGAAAAACGGTCGGAAAATTAGGGTGACCAAAAAAACAAAAAAAACAAAAAAAAACAAAAACAAACAGAACCCAAATTATTTATTTTCCCATTAAACTAACTCTAAACCCCAACCCCTCCTAGTTAAAATTAAGTTTTATTACAAAATTTGTGGGTTCTGTTTTTTCTGTGTCACCCTAATTTTCCGACCGTTTTTCAAGTTCAGCCGAGATAAATTTGAAAGACCATTTTTGACGGTTTTAGTAAAAAAAGGGAAGAGAGAAAAAAAGTGGTAACTTAATTTTTTTAAAAAATCTGTCTATTTATTTATCATTAGAATTATGATAAATTAAATAAAATTTTCTCATTCAAGTTATGTACATTAGAATCATTTTTATTTTATGTTTAAGGTAAGCTTAACATAACATTTCAAACACTGTTTTGTTTATATATGAAATGTTAACTACATCGTATTTTTATTATAAATTTTTTTTGTTTTTATTACAATACAACTATATGTTTACTTAGTTACGAAATAAGTAGTTATATAATTTAACTACCTATTTTTGTTAAAGGCTTTTTTTTTTCTAAAACTCTTTTGTATATATATGAAAAAATTAAAAACAAAGTTGAGTTAAATTATTATTGTTATTTACTTCGCTTATTATTTATTTACTTCACTCTTTCTTACCAAATAAATATTTGTAAGATAGATTATTTCACTTCATTTCTAACTAAATTAATATTTTAAAGACAGGAATAAAAAGATTGCGATATGAATAAGATTTGATTTTTCATTAAAACATACTTTCGCTGTGCAAAATAATTTTTTTCTAACTCGCTATAAAAAATTCAATGGATAAAGACTCATATAAATTATATATTGAGCAAGATTATTTTCTCTTTTCAACCATACAGATATTTTTAAGATTGGACTACAAATAGGCGATAAATTCCGAGCTGAACGGCTTAAGACTGCAAAATTTATTCACTAAAATTGAATTCACTGCTTATCCGCATTGAATTCAGCTTATTGCTTTAACAAAAACTCAGGTAGGGGACAATATCTTATCAGCAGGAGTTGGTATACGGACAGTTTCGCAAATTGGGTGATTTTGGTTTAATTAATTAAATATATCCCTTAATCAGTAAAAATCCATAACCAAATTTGGCGTGTTTCTTAGTTAGAAGGATAATATGTATGCAAGATTTCGAATCAGAGTGACCTCCCGTTTTGAACTTATACGTCGACACGTACATACCAAAAACTTAGTCTTATTTATTTAGATGAGTATACACTGTTCATTTTCCTGACATTTGTATATTATTCTGTGTATTATACATGCACCTTTGATGAATTGTAGTGCACCTGAACACTGTATGCAATAATTTCCTTATTATTATATTGATTGTGCATAAGAAAGATATATTCATAATTTATGTTAACATTGGAATAATACACATGAACTTTAGAAAGGTATCCACCGACATCACATGACACTGGAAAAGACATAATGATAGGACAGATTCTAGCGCAGGTAAATACCTTCAGATACCTGGGCTCCACAGTTACCATCAACAATAGACTCAATGCAGAGCTTAATCTCCGAATTTCAAATGCTTCCAAAGTATTTGGCCGGCTGAAGAGGCGAGTCTGGTTCAACTGACATTTCCTTGAAAACTAAACGTGCAGTATACCGTGCCAGAGTACCCTCAACCCTCCTGTACGGTACGGTATACAAAGTAATGCCCACAAACTACATGCATCACTTGCGCAGTATATTAAATGTCAAGTGGTGGCAACATGTTTCAAACTGGACCATCCTGAAGAGAACTGAACTCCCTAGCATGTACAAAATACTTGTCCAATGCAACCAGAGATGGGCTGGCCACTTAAACAGCAGATTTTGTACTCTCAACTGAGAGAGGGATCACGTGGAATCGGTAGACCAAAGCTCAGGTACAAAGACAACATCAAAAGAAACCTGAAGGACTTTAACATCCCCATAAACAGTTGGCAAAACCTAAGACTAAAGATGTTATATGATGTGTAAAGGGAGAAAAATCTTTTGTTTATGTTAATTGTTTTATTTCAATGAACAGGACAAATTTTTTTTCCCTAGTAGAAAAAAAAAAAGCTTTAAAATTATTTTGTGGATTGAAAAAAAAAAAAAAAAAAAAACCTTTAAAAATATGTAAAAAAAAAAAACAAAAACTTTAGAAAATTAAAGAAAAAAAAACCCTTTAAAATATGTAAAAAAAAAAAAAAAAACCTTTAGAAATATGTAAAGAAAAAAAAAAACCCCTTTAAAAATATGTAAAAAAAAAAAAAACCCTTTAAAAATATGTAAAAAAAAAAAAAAAAAACCCCTTTAAAAATATGTAAAAAAAAAAAAAAAAACCCTTTAAAAATATGTAAAAAAAAAAAACCTTTAAAAATATGTAAAATAAAAAAAACCTTTAAAATATGTAAAAATAAAAAAACCTTTAAAATATGTAAAATAAAAAAAAAAACCTTTAAAAATATGTAAAAATAAAACCTTTAAAAATATGTAAAAATAAAAAAAACCTTTAAAAATATGTAAAAATAAAAAAACCTTTAAATATGTAAAAAAAAAAACCCCTTTAAAAATATGTAAAAAAAACCCTTTAAAAATATGTAAAAAAAACCCCTTTAAAAATATGTAAAAAAAAAACCTTTAAAAATATGTAAAAAAACCTTTTAAAAATATGTAAAAAAACCTTTAAAAATATGTAAAAAAAAACCTTTAAAAATATGTAAAAAAAAACCTTTAAAAATATAAAAAATATGTAAAAAAAAAACCCTTTAAAATATGTAAAAAAAACCCTTTAAAAATATGTAAAAAAAACCCCTTTAAAAAATATGTAAAAAAAACCCTTAAATATGTAAAAAAAAACCCTTTAAAAAAATAAAAAAAAAACCCTTTAAAATATGTAAAAAAAAAACCCTTTAAAAATATGTAAAAAAAAAACCCTTTAAAAATATGTAAAAAAAAAACCCCTTTAAAATATGTAAAAAAAAACCTTTAAAAAATATGTTAAAAAAAAACCCCTTTAAAAATATGTAAAAAAAAACCTTTAAAAATATGTAAAAAAAACCCTTTAAAAAATTGTAAAAAAAAACGTTATGTTACAACCTGTTAAATAAAATTATACATTGTTTTCCAAAGAAAATATTTGTAAAGTTATTAAGAGCAATGTATTTACGTTTTGGTGTTTGACAATCTTGTGACTTTAAGATCTCGATGACAATATCCTTTGGTGGTGACTTTTCTTTACTGAGAGATGGACTTTGCAATGAAGTTGTATCCAAAATGGCTGACGATGAAGATGAGGAAGAAGGAAAGTCTAAAGACTTTAAGTAAATGATTTTAACAGAACTAGTACTGGCTTTTCAGCTGATGTAGACAGCACATTCTGATTAACCTTTGGAAGGTGCTGACTTCTATCTTGCACTGGGGTAGTGACAATTAACTGGGGGCATTCCGTAGACCCCTGATATTTGGCAGCAGGCAGTGGCAGGACTGGATTCCGAAGCAGAGTTCGGACTTATTTCAAACTCTGGAATAAAGCCAGAACTTGGAGTCACCTGTACCTCGCAGCCTTTTTCTTCAGAAGACTGACTTTCTTCCTTCCCAATCAACTGGGGACTTGAAGAATTTAACTGTGACGGTAAGTTGAAGAATAAAGAGCTGCTCAGCGGGGACTGAAAACCAGAATCAACACTGTTACATGGTGATGAAGAGATGTTAGTTATGACGTAGTTTAGGGGAGGTAATGCCAGAGAAGCTGGCCTGAATTGCAGGTGTGGAGTAACCCTGGTCATAATCATCATCCGTTATGTCACGGAGGTTGCGTTTGATGTCCTCCGAATTCGAAAGACGAGGAACAGACCGTATGCAAGGAGAGTCTGGTGAACCGGAATATACATAGCTATTTTCTTCAGTGCTGGCTGAGGAGGAGGTGAGGTGGAAGTTTCACGGGGACTTTTTCTTGACTGCTTAGGCCACATCCTCACAGAGGGACACACATGACAGCGTCACTGCATTCCTAGAAAAAAAAAAAAAAAAAAAAAAAAAAAATTCAACATTAGTAATTACTTTATAACTGGAAGAGGTATCCAACAATCCTAAAAAAATGTTATCTGTTAATAATGGAAATTCGGTCTCAACTTGTCTATAACAGAAACTACATCACTTCTTACATCACAATACCCTACATAGAATAAAGACTACATAGAATAAAGACTACATAGAATAAAGACTACATAGATCTAACTCGCTAATAAATTCAATGGATAAAGACTCATATAAATTATATATTGAGCAAGATTATTTTCTCTTTTCAACCATACAGATATTTTTAAGATTGGACTACAAATAGGCGATAAATTCCGAGCTGAACGGCTTAAGACTGCAAAATTTATTCACTAAAATTGAATTCACTGCTTATCCGCATTGAATTCAGCTTATTGCTTAACTAAAAAACTCAGGTAGGGGACAATATCTTATCAGCAGGAGTTGGTATAACGACAGTTTCGCAAATTGTGATTTTGGTTTAATTAATTAAATATATCCCTTAATCAGTAAAAATCATAACAAAATTTGGCGTGTTTCTTAGTTAGAAGGATAATATGTATGCAAGATTTCGAATCAGAGTGACCTCCCGTTTTGAACTTATACGTCGACACGTACATACCAAAAACTTAGTCTTATTTATTTAGATGAGTATAACACTGTTCATTTTCCTGACATTTGTATATTATTCTGTGTATTATACATGCACCTTTGATGAATTGTAGTGCACCTGAACACTGTATGCAATAATTTCCTTATTATTATATTGATTGTGCATAAGAAAGATATATTCATAATTTATGTTAACATTGGAATAATACACATGAACTTTAGAAAGGTATCCACGACATCACATGACACTGGAAAAGACATAATGATAGGACAGATTCTAGCGCAGGTAAATACCTTCAGATACCTGGGCTCCACAGTTACCATCAACAATAGACTCAATGCAGAGCTTATCTCCGAATTTCAAATGCTTCCAAAGTATTTGGCCGGCTGAAGAGGCGAGTCTGGTTCAACTGACATTTCCTTGAAAACTAAACGTGCAGTATAACCGTGCCAGAGTACCCTCAACCCCTGTACGGTACGGTATACAAAGTAATGCCCACAAACTACATGATCACTTGCGCAGTATATTAAATGTTCAAGGCAAATATTGCTCTTTCTTATAGTAAAATTAATTTTTAAATAATAAAACAAAATGGCAAATATTGCTCTTTCTTATAGTAAAATTAATTTTTAAATAATAAAAAATGGCAAATATTGCTCTTTCTTATAGTAAAATTAATTTTTAAATAGGATCCATGTTGCCTTTTTTTATTCGTTTTATTTATGTTCCAAACCAGAGATAATTCTGCTGGACCTATATTAAAATGTTTTTTTAAATGACAATCTTCTCCCTCACCTGTGTACAAGAAGCTTCCTTGCTCTTCAAATTTCTCCAAAACTGTAAAGAGATTACAAAAAACATTAAAATATTTTTTTCCTATGCAACAATAATTATGCATAGATGTCCCAGGAAAATTCATGTCCCAACTAAAACTGTCTAACCTATCCTGTGTAATTCATTTCTAAGAAACTATTCAAATGTATTTACAGTTAGCTTAAATGGTGAGGAAAGAAAAAGAAAAACACTGGGATGCATGGATACAATTTTACTGCATCCTTTCAGATTTTTGTGTGTCAGTGATGCAGGACGCATACCTATCAGCATCTCTAAATGATAAAACTCTAAAAACCTGCTTTTAGATAAACAATATTTTAGTTACAGATAGTGATTTTATGAATATAAAGTGGGTGGTCAGTTTGGTATTGTCCTTTAGGATTATACAGATCTCCCATTTCATGATTAAGACTATTTCAATAGTCCAAGAAAAAAATTGTCCCGGCAGCTGTTTATATACTCAGCCACCTACAGGCGAAAACCTGGCAGCAAGGGAAGATAACCCTTTTAAATCCATGTGAACGAAGGCAACTCTGAAAAGTCTCCTTTAAGGCCATTAGTATTTGTTTATTCAAGTTTTAGTTGGGACCCATAAATTTCTTGGGGACTCATTCAAAGCAAATATATGTGCATCCTAGATGCACTAAATCAAAACTATTGGTATCACTATACATATATATATACCGTCAAAGTACCCGGTCCATGACTGGACTAAAGAAAAATAGGAACACCAAAGACTGAGTGGCGAGAAAATAAGAGATAGGTATACCCAATTTCGGTTCATTTTTTTAATATCTCATAAAATAAAATAGGGTATGGGGGTAGACCTCATAAAAAAAAATATTTCCCCTAATATATTTGTGAAAATCGGACCATTGATTGATTTTTCATAGTATATTTTTAAAATCCTCTTGTCGTAAGTTGTTTTTTGTCTACGTAAAATTTCAGTTCATTTAACGGTGCAAAAATGAAAACATTTGTTTTTCAATCATAATTTTCATTATTTCCGTTAGCTGAAAATTTTTTTAAAAAATCAGTAGTTTGTTTAATGTTTCTTCTTTCGAATTGAAAAAACTTTTTCAAGATAATATTAATTTTTATGCAAGTTTCATTGTGTTTAAATATAGGGGTGGGTAAATTTCACAGGGAAAATTGGTGGTAACTAATAAGAGATAATTATTTATCAAAATTTAAAAAAAAAAAAAAAAAAAAAAAAAAAAAAATCGCTGAGAGATTGTCTAATGAATAAACAGTCGAAATAAATGTTATATTCGAGATGACACTAATATGAATGAATTAAAGTGATTTCTAAAGTTTTTAAAACATGTTAATAATGATTAAAGAAATCTCGAGATAAGGACTGAACATGAAAAACGGTCGGAAAATTAGGGTGACCAAAAAACAAAAAAAAACAAAACAAAACAAAACAAACAGAACCCAAAATTATTTATTTTCCCATTAAACTAACTCTAAACCCCAACCCCTCCTAGTTAAAATTAAGTTTTATTACAAAATTTGTGGTTCTGTTTTTTTCTGTGTCACCCTAATTTTCCAACCGTTTTTCAAGTTCAGCCGAGATAAATTTGAAAGACCATTTTTGACGGTTTTAGTAAAAAAAGGGAAGAGAGAAAAAAAGTGGTAACTTAATTTTTTTTTAAAATCTGTCTATTTATTTATCATTAGAATTATGATAAATTAAATAAAATTTTCTCATTCAAGTTATGTACATTAGAATCATTTTTATTTTATGTTTAAGGTAATCTTAACATAACATTTCAAACACTGTTTTGTTTATATATGAAATGTTAACTACATCGTATTTTTATTATAAATTTTTTTTGTTTTTATTACAATACAACTATATGTTTACTTAGTTACGAAATAAGTAGTTATATAATTTAACTACCTATTTTTGTTAAAAGGCTTTTTTTTTCTAAAACTCTTTTGTATATATACGAAAAAATTAAAAACAAAGTTGAGTTAAATTATTATTGTTATTTACTTCGCTTATTATTTATTTACTTCACTCTTTCTTACCAAATAAATATTTGTAAGATAGATTATTTCACTTCATTTCTAACTAAATTAATATTTTAAAGACAGGAATAAAAAGATTGCGATATGAATAAGATTTGATTTTTCATTAAAACATACTTTCGCTGTGCAAAATAATTTTTTTCTAATTCGCTATAAAAAATTCAATGGATAAAGACTCATATAAATTATATATTGAGCAAGATTATTTTCTCTTTTCAACCATACAGATATTTTTAAGATTGGACTACAAATAGGCGATAAATTCCGAGCTGAACGGCTTAAGACTGCAAAATTTATTCACTAAAATTGAATTCACTGCTTATCCGCATTGAATTCAGCTTATTGCTTTAACAAAAACTCAGGTAGGGGACAATATCTTATCAGCAGGAGTTGGTATACGGACAGTTCCGCAAATTGTTTGATTTTGGTTTAATTAATTAAATATATCCCTTAATCAGTAAAAATCAATAACCAAATTTGGCGTGTTTCTTAGTTAGAAGGATAATATGTATGCAAGATTTCGAATCAGAGTGACCTCCCGTTTTGAACTTATACGTCGACACGTACATACCAAAAACTTAGTCTTATTTATTTAGATGAGTATACACTGTTCATTTTCCTGACATTTGTATATTATTCTGTGTATTATACATGCACCTTTGATGAATTGTAGTGCACCTGAACACTGTATGCAATAATTTCCTTATTATTATATTGATTGTGCATAAGAAAGATATATTCATAATTTATGTTAACATTAGAATAATACACATGAACTTTAGAAAGGTATCCACCGACATCACATGACACTGGAAAAGACATAATGATAGGACAGATTCTAGCGCAGGTAAATACCTTCAGATACCTGGGCTCCACAGTTACCATCAACAATAGACTCAATGCAGAGCTTAATCTCCGAATTTCAAATGCTTCCAAAGTATTTGGCCGGCTGAAGAGGCGAGTCTGGTTCAACTGACATTTCCTTGAAAACTAAACGTGCAGTATACCGTGCCAGAGTACCCTCAACCTCCTGTACGGTACGGTATACAAGTAATGCCACAAACTACATGCATCACTTGCGCAGTATATTAAATGTCAAGTGGTGGCAACATGTTTCAAACTGGACCATCCTGAAGAGAACTGAACTCCCTAGCATGTACAAAATACTTGTCCAATGCAACCAGAGATGGGCTGGCCACTTAAACAGCAGATTTTGTACTCTCAACTGAGAGAGGGATCACGTGGAATCGGTAGACCAAGCTCAGGTACAAAGACAACATCAAAAGAAACCTGAAGGACTTTAACATCCCCATAAACAGTTGGCAAAACCTAAGACTAAAGATGTTATATGATGTGTAAAGGGAGAAAAATCTTTTGTTTATGTTAATTGTTTTATTTCCAATGAACAGGACAAATTTTTTTCCCTAGTAGAAAAAAAAAAAAAAAAAGCTTTAAAATTATTTTGTGGATTGAAAAAAAAAAAAAAAAAAAAAAAAAAAAAACCCTTTAAAAATATGTAAAAAAAAAAAAAAAAAAAAAAAAAAAAATCCTTTAAAAATATGTAAAAAAAAAAACCCTTTAAAAATATGTAAAAAAAAAAAAAACCCTTTAAAAATATGTAAAAAAAAACCCTTAAAAAATATGTAAAATAAAAAAACCTTTAAAAATGTAAAAAAAAAAAAAAAAACCTTTAAAAATATGTAAAAAAAAACCTTTAAAATATGTAAAAAAACCCCAAAAACCCTTTAAAAATATGTAAAAAAAACCCTTTAAAATAAAAAAAAAACCCCTTTAAAAATATGTAAAAAAAAAACCCTTTAAATATGTAAAAAAACTTTAAAAATATGTAAAAAAAAACCCTTTAAAATATGTAAAAAAACCCTTTAAAAAAAAAAACCCTTTAAAAATATGTAAAAAAAACCTTTAAAAATATGTAAAAAAAACCTTTAAAAAATATGTAAAAAAAAAACCCTTTAAAAATATGTAAAAAAAAACCTTTAAAAATATGTAAAAAAAAAAAATATGTAAAAAAAAAAACCTTTAAAATATGTTAAAAAAAACCCTTTAAAAAATATGTAAAAAAAAACCTTTAAAAATATGTAAAAAAAACCCTTTAAAAATATCTAAAAAAAACGTTATGTTACAACCTGTTAAAATAAAATTATACATTGTTTTCCAAAGAAAATATTTGTAAAGTTATTAAGAGCAATGTATTTACGTTTTGGTGTTTGACAATCTTGTGACTTTAAGATCTCGATGACAATATCCTTTGGTGGTGACTTTTCTTTACTGAGAGATGGACTTTGCAATGAAGTTGTATCCAAAATGGCTGACGATGAAGATGAGGAAGAAGGAAAGTCTAAAGACTTTAAGTAAATGATTTTAACAGAACTAGTACTGGGCTTTTCAGCTGATGTAGACAGCACATTCTGATTAACCTTTGGAAGGTGCTGACTTCTATCTTGCACTGGGGTAGTGACAATTAACTGGGGGCATTCCGTAGACCCCTGATATTTGGCAGCAGCAGTGGCAGGACTGGATTCCGAAGCAGAGTTCGGACTTATTTCAAACTCTGGAATAAAGCCAGAACTTGGAGTCACCTGTACCTCGCAGCCTTTTTCTTCAGAAGACTGACTTTCTTCCTTCCCAATCAACTGGGGACTTGAAGAATTTAACTGTGACGGTAAGTTGAAGAATAAAGAGCTGCTCAGCGGGGACTGAAAACCAGAATCAACACTGTTACATGGTGATGAAGAGATGTTAGTTATGACGTAGTTAGGGGAGGTAATGCCAGAGAAGCTGGCCTGAATTGCAGGTGTGGAGTAACCCTGGTCATAATCATCATCCGTTATGTCACGGAGGTTGCGTTTGATGTCCTCCGAATTCGAAAGACGAGGAACAGACCGTATGCAAGGAGAGTCTGGTGAACCGGAATATACATAGCTTATTTTCTTCAGTGCTGGCTGAGGAGGAGGTGAGGTGGAAGTTTCACGGGGACTTTTTCTTGACTGCTTAGGCCACATCCTCACAGAGGGACACACATGACAGCGTCACTGCATTCCTAGAAAAAAAAAAAAAAAAAAAAAAAAAAAAAAATTAAACATTAGTAATTACTTTATAACTGGAAGAGGTATCCAACAATCCTAAAAAAATGTTATCTGTTAATAATGGAAATTCGGTCTCAACTTGTCTATAACAGAAACTACATCACTTCTTACATCACAATACCCTACATAGAATAAAGACTACATAGAATAAAGAACCTTTATTTTAATGCATCCTGGGATGCTAACTCCTACCTTGTAACCTATCCTGTGTAATGCATTTCTCAGAAACTATTGAAATGTATTTACAGTTAGCTTAAAATGGAGAGGGAAGAAAAAAGAAAAACACTGGGATGCATGGATATCATTTTACTGCGTCCTTTAGATTTTGTGAGTCAGCACCTCTGTAGACTCTAAATTTGAGTATACAAACTTAGAAGGTCCTTATTGCTTTAATAAACACATGCCCGTATAGATTTTTACGAGAAAATTATTTACAAACAAGAAATAGTCATTTTTTCAGTATCAAGAGCTTAACTAAAAAGTTTATAAATAAATACCTACGATTTTGTGTAAAATTTATGTGCAAAATATTCAAAATAATTCTTTAATTAATAATCAGTAGATGCACACAACATTTTATTTGAGGGGGAACAGAACTAAGTTTCCATTTCTAATTGTTTTATTTTTTTTTTTACTCCTTTTATAAATTTGATGATTTTGCCAACTTATGATACAAACCCTCTGACACTGAATTTTTAACTCTCACCCTAAATATTCAAAATAATTCTTTAATTAATAATCAGTAGATGCACACAACATTTTATTTGAGGGGAACAGAACTAAGTTTCCATTTCTAATTGTTTTATTTTTTTTTTTACTCCTTTTATAAATTTGATGATTTTGCCAACTTATGATACAAACCTCTGACACTGAATTTTTAACTCTCACCCTAAATATTCAAAATAATTCTTTAATTAATAATCAGTAGATGCACACAACATTTTATTTGAGGGGGAACAGAACTAAGTTTCCATTTCTAATTGTTTTATTTTTTTTTTTTTACTCCTTTTATAAATTTGATGATTTTGCCAACTTATGATACAAACCCTCTGACACTGAATTTTTAACTCTCACCCTAAATATTCAAAATAATTCTTTAATTAATAATCAGTAGATGCACACAACATTTTATTTGAGGGGGAACAGAACTAAGTTTCCATTTCTAATTGTTTTTATTTTTTTTTTTTACTCCTTTTATAAATTTGATGATTTTGCCAACTTATGATACAAACCCTCTGACACTGAATTTTTAACTCTCACCCTAAATATTCAAAATAATTCTTTAATTAATAATCAGTAGATGCACACAACATTTTATTTGAGGGGGAACAGAACTAAGTTTCCATTTCTAATTGTTTTATTTTTTTTTTTACTCCTTTTATAAATTTGATGATTTTGCCAACTTATGATACAAACCCTCTGACACTGAATTTTTAACTCTCACCCCTACAGGCAATATCAGATACTGATAGATACGCGTCCTGCATCCTTGATGCACAAAAATCAAATAGGACGCAATAAAATCATATCCATACATCCCAGCATTTTCTTTTTTCTACCCTCACCATTTTGAGCTAACAGTAAATACATCTCAATAATTTCTTAGAAATGAATTACACAGGATAGGTTACAAGGTAGGAGTTAGATGGCTTTAGTTGTCTCCCCAGATCATAAATAAAAACCCTACAATCTATTAAGAAACATTAGTTGGGACCCATCAAATTTCCCGGGGACTCGTTCAAAGCAAATGTGTGTGTCCAAGGATGTACTAAATCAAAAAGCTATCAATATCACTATACATGTATTTGATTGAGCATGCATAGATATGTGCAAGTGTATACATGTTGGTTTTTTTTGTTGGATTTTTACAGCATGTCAACCCCTGTTGGGTTATTTTATGCCAAAGAATATTGTTCAATTCATGCTTGATGGGTATTCAAAAAAATTTTTTTAACTCAATTTTTTAACACATCTTTTTAAAACCCATTTTTTCCTAGTTAACCCATATGTGGGACCCTTAAATGTACTACCAGTATGGGTCAGAGTGGACCTGGGAGTAATGGCAATCAAGGGGTACCTCACACACCCCAGAGCTCCAAAATTGGAACTTCACCATTAGATGCAGTTTAACGTCATACCTAGCACACTAAGACCCTCAGCCACTGCCTTCTAGCACATATGATAAAAAGAGTCTGTGCTAGGGCCTGTCTAGCCTAAGTAAAGGCCAAAGTAGAGTGTTAGATGTCAAGGACTGCTCAGTCACCAGGGTTCCATCCTTAAGCATCACGGGTCACCTCTCGCAGCCAACAGGTGGCACCACTAAGGGGATTTTACATCTCTACAGAAGTGCAGTCAGTGTATTCTTCTGCCACAGCTGACATAGGGGATATATGCTGGTGTGTGCTTAATTGATTGATCTTAATGGCATGTTAACCTGTCTAGGGTTATTTTATTCCTAGAGGTTAGGGAATAATGTTCATTATAAGTTCACATTTACAGTTTTTGTGCTTAAAAAGGTTTTCTCACTCACACACATGATCAAATCTTTTTATAATTGAGGTGGTATATTTATCTGTCTGTAACAGAAACTATATCACTACTCAAGTCACAATTCCCTTAATTATTTATGTCACGTTCTCCAGGATTCTATTTTTATTCAAACCTCAATTATTAATAAAATTGTCTTACATTATTAATACTGTTGACCATGTCTACATACTAGGATATTTACCATGTACCCCATGTGTACGGGTTAGGCACAAAGCCCTATTAATGTTGGACCACAAACTGAAGCTCAAGGGTCACGGGTGCAAAAAATGTGTTAATCCCGTCGGCATTGCCCCTTAAGTTAGCTTGTAAGGTCCAGGGCCGAAGCCACCCAGATACCCATGTCAAAACCAGAGTTAGATAGGTATTTGCCTCTCATCCCACTTATGAGGGCATGACACAAGGACATTTTTATGTGGGCCCACCCACAAGCCGAAGCTTATGGGTGGTAGGCACAAAAAATGCATTTGATCCCATCAATATTCCCCTCAAGGGGCGGGGGGGCCTCAGGCACTGGGCAATAAACCCAGCCCTGCCCCTTTAAATTGAGGGGGCAGGTGTTGCCTGGGGGGATGGCCCCTGGGATCAACGAGCTTAACTTGTAAGGTCCAGCGGCCGAAGCTCATTGGACCCCCGGTCAAAACCGGTGTTAGATATGTGGACCATATCTACATGATATTTTCCACGTACCCCACTTGTATGGGTCAGGCACAAGGCCCTATTTATGTGGGACCACCCACAAGCCAAGACTCATGGGGTGGCAGGTGAAGAATTGCATCGATCCCGTCGGCATTCCCCCTCAAGGGGGGTGCCTCAGGCACTGGGCAATAAACCCAGCCCTGCCCCTTTAAATCAAGGGGGCAGGTGTTGCCTGGGGGGATGGCCCCCTGGGATCGACGCTGTTAATTATATCAATGGTCCAGAGGCCGAAGCCACTGTTGACCATATCAACATACTAATAACATGCAATTACATTTGTATATACAACAAAATAGCAGTTTACAGTGTGAACGCGAAGGCTTATTTGCATATCGATATTAAAAATTTGATTTTAATAAATATGTGGGCGATGAATCCTGAAAGAAATCCATTAACAAGAAATAACAACTTCCTATTTTAACTAAATAGTTAAATTAGGAAAATTCAGCTATGAAAGATGGGAGTGATGGAAGAGTAAGTTTCAATTGTTTTTTTTTTTCAATTGTATCTGCCTCAGTTTCAAATCTTTTTATCTGCATTCTTATTTAGTTTCATTAGTCTTTTTAATTTAATATAATATTCTATTACATTAAAACTTAAATACTTGCACCCAGAGGGTGTGTATATTTGCCATTGGGTCATTCCATGTCAAAACACCAGCAAAAAGTTGAAATCTGCACCCACCGACACCGAATTACCTGAAATTTGGCACAAATGTTCCCCTTCACGAGTTAGGAAAGTGTGCAAAATTATTTTGTCTTAAACCTTACCGTTCCGATTTTAGAGGGGGGGATATAATTTTCCTATTTTGCCTCAAAATTAAGGCCGTGTGGTGTCGCAAAATCTCAGTGTTTTTTAAAAAAATACTTTCATACATTCAATATTTCTGAAATTTGGTATGTAAGGCAAATAAGGACTGTAGAATCCAAATATCCAACTATTTTAACCCTATACCAGATAGAAATTTTTATTTTGCCCACCCAAATGCATGACTCCAAAATCAACAACTTTTCACCTATGTAGCTTACGGTCAGTCTATCGAAAATGTGTCCTCTTCAATTTTCATAATATTTTTTCTTAACATCTACTATGTCTGCCTAAGCTCATCAAAGAATTTTGTGTGGGAGCAAAGTCTACTTTAGAAGATATGAACCTGCCAAGTTCAGAGTTTTTTTTGTACGTGCAGGATTTCAGTTTCTCTTTGCATTTTGCTTTACATTGGTGTTCTTGAGAAAGGAATGAATTAATTCTTCAATTGTTTGGGGGTTTTTTTGTCTAAGCACAGCAACCAGTATAAAAAATTTTTTTTTTTTTTTTTAAACTTGTATCTTGCCCATGGTAGAGGAGTTTGATAAAAAATATACGTGTCTGAAAAATAGTCTTTGATATAATAAAAAAAATAAAAAATAAAAAATTTTAAATGTTAAATTTAAAAAAAAGGAAAAAAACATAAAATACCATAAAACAAAAAAATATAAATCACATCATAAAATCACACACACACAAAAAAAGGACCCCATAAAATCACACACAAAAAGGCCCCATAAATCACACACACACAAAAAGGACCCCATAAAATCACACACACACACAAAAAGGACCCCATAAAATCACACACACACACACACAAAAAGGACCCATAAAATACACACACCACAAAAAGGACCCCAAAATCACACACACACAA
>CM042141.1:121646558-121706558 GCA_023376005.1 Doryteuthis pealeii | reverse complement strand
TATATGTAGTATATTAGGAAAAATGAAAAAAAACACAGGTTTAAATGGGTTAAGTGGCGAGTTTATTGGCCGACGCTGCAGTGTTTCGATCTATTAATTAGATCATCTTCAGGGCATTTATTGGTATATGGAAGGTGATAATAAATTATTTATCACAGAATAACGAGAAAAGCGAGTGGTAGTTATGTGCTATTCAGTTTTAAATTTTTTTAAGTTTGAAAGAAGAACGGTTTTGAAATGTGACGTCAAATGTTCTATTTTACGGCGTTAGTATAGGATGGTGTATGTGTGTGTATCGAAAGGCAACATTGTACATTTATTAGGTGTGTGGTTGTGTGTGTGTATAATTTTTTTTTTTTTTTTTGGAAGGACGACAGCGGAAATGAACCTTAAGGTTGTGAGCGAGTGTGTGTGTGTGTATTGGTAAGAGGTAGCGGAAAAAGATGTTATGGGCGTCAGGAGAATTTTTATTTTTTATATTAAGACAAGAAAGAAGTCTGTGTGTGTGTGTGGGGGGGGGTTAAAATAGTGAAAAAAAATTTTTTTAGAAAGAGTTCTGTAAGTTTTGAAAATTGTTTTATGTTGGAACTGATTATGACACCCCTATTATCTGTATAATATATATATATATATTTCAAAATGGGAGTAATTTTGTGGCCCTAGGTATTCCTCTGACAGGACCACAGAATTACTTCCATGCAATATATATATATATATATATATATATATATATATATAGGCATGTGCAAACCAGTGGCCATTTTGAAAGTCAGTTTACTTGTAAAAAGTATCTTAAAACGTCAATAAAAATTGGAAAATTAACTTTTTACTGTTTTCTTTTACGTTTAATATAAAGAACAATTCCAAGTTTATGGGTTATAAAAAAGAAAAAACAAATTTCTCTCACATAAAACCTAATTTTTTGCATTTTAAAGTAAATCGGCTCAAGTCCGCGCAAGAACGCGCATTTGTTGACAAGTTATTGGATCTTGACGTGTGCACTTTTTCTTCGTATGGATGGGCACACGAATAAAAAAAAGTTTTCTGAAGCAAAAAAACAAATTACTAATTTAGCATTTCCTTGATGCCTCACGATTTAACTCTTAATATTATTGAAAAAGAGAGTTGGGAAAATAAAAATTAGAAATTATTTATAATAAAATTCTATAATAATATTCTTTTTTTTTCCGATACATCTATTAAATTATTATTAATGATTTAATAAAGTATATATTTATTAATAATTCATGAAAGTATATAAAACATTACATACCTTAAAGGTGAAGTTCTTTATTCAATTTTGTAGTTTTAAAAGTTTTTAATTTATTCCATGATCAAAAAATCTTTATTTAAATAGTCTGCCCCTATTTCAAATTTTGTAAACTCGCAATCTTAAATAAAATAAAAAAGTTAATTTACCTTCAGAATTTTGACTGAACGGTAATATCTGCTTTCTGTATATACACGGGAGAATTATTTGTTTCCAAATAAAATAAATTTCTTCAAACACTGTTTGGTTTCTCTTTCACTTCACAGAGTATAAATATGTACGCGTCACGTATTTGGACTTGTTTACCCATAACACATCAGTGAAAATGACAAATACGTTTTTTTTCCATTACAGGCTTCCATAATCATTCTCACAACTTTTAATTCAAACATTATTTTCAAAAATTCATAAAAATAAGAATAGAGTTAATCTTTTATTACTTCATAAACAGAAAGTTTTATTAGAATCGGATCGTTAGTTTATTTTATATGATTTTTAGAAGAATTTCCTGTGATCACCCTTTTATATAGTAGGCGAGAATTTGTACATGGCTATATATATATATATATATATATATATATATATATATATTACACACAATAGCTCTATCACTGATATTGAGCACTTTACTAATAATGCAGAAACTTGGTCCACCACTAACTCACCAAGTGAGCTCCTGATAACCATATACTATTACTATATACATATTATATAGATAATATTAATATGGGTGTCATCGGGTTAGCTCAGTCAGTAGAGCGTTCGGCTAGAAACCACAAGGTTCCTAGTTCGATACCGGCCCTCGCCAACTCAGCGTATGAGCAAAGGAGCTGATGGTAGGTGTGGCACTCCACCTCAGATGCAAAAACTATCTCCTTGGTCTAGCGCTACTGAAAAGGGGATAGACTCCCTCACTGATGGGCTGATACCGACTTTAGGCCACCCCGACAACTTTATACTTACTTATAAATAAGTAAGCAGTGCTCAATATGATGGATAGAGCATTTATATCCAAGTTAAGTTACTGACCAGTAACCATGCACCGTTGACTCCAATACAAACTGCTTTCATCATTAAATAACCCACAAAGAGTTGAAATGCCATAAATCCAACCAACCAATACATGAATGAAGGGCTGACATGCTGTGAATCCAACCAACCAACAACAAAAAAATAAATAAATGAATAAAAATAAAACAATATTGAATTTAATGACCCCCAAAGGCAGCCTTTAAGTTACAAGCCATTCAAAGTTCATTAAACCACAAGTGACCAGTGGTTTGCACAACTACAGTCAGCAATTAACTCCATTATACCAACTAGCAAATATATGCACCCTCCGAGTGCAAGTATTTAAGTTTTAATATAATAACATATCATGTTAAATTAGAAAGGCTAATGAAACTGAATACGAATTCAGATAAAAATATTTGGAACAGAGGGGGTATAATCGGAAAATAGAACAACTTTGAAACTAACTGTTCCACCATTTTCCCTTACTCCCGTCTTTCCCTAATTTAACTATTTAGTTAAAATAGGAAGAAGAATAAAATACAGTTATTTCTTTATGTTAATAGATTTCTGTTAAGATTTATCCCCGAGATTTTGCTCATATTTTTATTAAGATAAAACCAAACAATTAGAAATCAATAATACTAAGCATATATTTATTAAAATCAAATTTTAAGATCAATATGCAAATTAGCCTTCCCATTCACACTGTAAACCGCTATTTCGTTGAATATATAAATATAATTGCATGTTATTAGTATGTAGATATTGTTAACAGTCTTAATGATGTAAAACAATTTTACTAATAATTGAGGTTTAAATAAAAATAAAATCATGGGAATGTGATGTAATAACAAAGGGAATTGTGACTTGTATAGTAATATAGTTTCGGTTACAGACAGACAAACCCACAATCTCCATTATAATAAGATAAATATATGACAATCTCCAAACAAACATTAGGCACTGTAGGGAAGAAATAGTATAAAGTTACAATTTAAAAACAGTTTTCAGATTAGCCTGTCTTAATTATTCATGTCTACAAAGCTTTCACCTCACACACACACACACACACACACACTTTATTTAATGCATCCTAGGACACATATTTGCTTTGAAGGAGTCCCCGGGAAAATGAATGGGTCCCAACTAAAGTTTCTTAATAAATTACATGGTTTTTGTTTTTATGATCTGAGGAAACAACTAAAGCTGTCTAACTCCTACCTTGTAACCTATCCTGTGTAATTTGTTTCTTAGAAACTATTAAAATGTATTTACAGTTAGCTTGAAAATGGCGAGGGAAGAAAAAAGAAAAACACTGGGACGTATGGATATGATTTTACTGCATCCTTTTAGATTTTTGTGTATCAGGAATGCAGTACGTGTGCCTATGAGCATACACACTTGTGTGTATTATATATATATATATATATATATATATATATATATATATATATATACACACACACACGTGTGTGCTCATAGGCACACATACTGCATTCCTGATACACAAAAATCTAAAAGGATGCAGTAAAATCATATCCATACCTCCCAGTGCTTTTCTTTATATATATAATTTTAATTAATCATGACAAGCAAATTCGGCGAATACCATGTGCGACGTGAGGAACACTGTACAGCTGTTTCGACCTAATTTTGGTCTCATCAGCAGTGATGAGACCAAAATTAGGTCGAAACAGCTGTACAGTGTTCCTCACGTCGCACATGGTATTCGCCGAATTTGCTTGTCATGATTAATTAAAATATATAAAAATTTCTCTCCACAAAAAATAAAAAAAAATATATATATATATATATATATATATATAATATATATAATAAGTTTCGATCTGATTTTTTTGGATGAGAAATAGTTATATATTGATCTAGTCAAACTATTGTTCTCATCTTGGATGTTTTTATAGACACGTTTCAACTGTCTATTTTTTGGACTGATAAGAAGATATCTTGTGTTAGTTGATTATTATTTCATCATTGTGATACAGGTTTTCTTATTCCCTGATGAACACGATAATCAAATAATACAACATATCTCCTGTTAGCCTAGAGAAAATGGACACCTGATGATAGTTGGAGAGTGCTCAGCCAAAACGTTGTGTCTATAATAACAGGTGCGTTTTAACAATCCAGATGAAAATAATCAATTGAATGAATCAATATCTATCTATCTATCTCTATATATCTATCTCTATATATCTATCTCTATATATCTATCTCTATATATCTATATCTATCTCTATATATCTATATCTATCTCTATATATCTATCTATCTCTCTCTATCTATCTATATCTATCTCTATATATCTCTCTCTATCTATCTCTATATATCTCTCTCTATCTATCTCTATATATCTCTCTCTATCTATCTATATCTATCTCTATATATCTATCTATCTCTATATATCTCTCTCTATATATCTATCTATCTCTATATATCTATCTATCTCTCTCTATCTATCTATCTCTCTCTATATATCTCTATATATCTATCTATCTCTCTCTATCTATCTCTATATATCTATCTATCTCTCTCTATCTATCTCTATATCTATCTATATCTCTATCTATCTCTATCTCTATATATCTATCTCTATATATCTATCTATCTATCTATATCTATCTATCTATCTCTATATATCTATCTATCTATATCTCTATATATCTATCTCTATATATCTATCTCTATATATCTATCTATCTATCTCTATATATCTATCTATCTCTATATATCTATATCTATCTATCTATCTCTATATATCTATCTATCTATCTCTATATATCTATCTATCTATCTCTCTATATATCTATCTATCTCTATATCTATATATATATCTATCTATCTATATCTATATATCTATCTATCTATCTATATCTATAATAACAATTCCTCATCTAGAAGATAAAAGAGAAATTATAGGATTGGTAAAAGACTGATATAATCCTAATATCAAACTGATATTGAATTTAAAGGCTCCAAAAATACACAACCAACAAAATTATTACAATACTCTATGCTGGTTGGTTAGATTTTACGGCATCTCAACAGTCTATCAAGAATCTGATGGTTGGTTGGTTTATTGATTTTAACGGCATATCAACCCGTCCAGCGTTATATCATGCCTAGCGGTTGGGGTGTTTACATATTGTGTATTCCTATATATACTTTTAGTAATTGGTTTTAACAATGTGTTAGCATTACTGGGAATCATATTGTATGGCATTGATTTGTTTCATGTCTATATTCTATGGTATAATTTTATTTCCCTTAAAAAGGAGAAAATATCCCCAATGTCAACATTTTCAAACAGATCCTTCATATTGTTTGCTTTAAAATAATGGTTTCTGATGGGAGCAAAAAATCTGCATTCCATCAATAAGTGTTTAACTGTCAGGGGTGTTTGACATGTTTCACATTGTGGCTGTTGTTCTTGTTTGAGTATATAAGAGTGTGTTAGTTTTGTATGACCAATGCATAATCGGGACATAATGACTTGTTCCTTTCTAGACTTCCTTAAAGTTGGTCTGCAGTCTCCCAAAGTCGGTTTGATTAGGAAGAGTTTATTGTGGATACAGTTCAAGAATCTGAGTGAACATTTATATGTGATATGGGAAGACTTAAAAATGATGAATATTGATATATCTGCTTTATTATCCATCAGTGCTATCATAGTAAGAAATAAATCCCGATTTTGTAATAACTTTTGTTAACAAAGAAGAATATTTCCATCATAAATTAATATGGGTTTTTATAAGAATACATTTCACATTGTGAAAAAAGAAACTTTCTTTGTCCGTTTGAATTGTGCCATTCAGTTGATAAGGGCTAATTTCTGAGTAACCACTATACAGCTAAGTTTCAAGATTGTCTTTCTTTGAAATTCCAAGTCTATGAAGCCTTTGTAGATCTGTTAAAAAGGGTTGACATACAGTTAAACCAACCAACCAACCACGCATTAGTTTGGTTACCTGCTGATCTTACTGAGTTCAAACAAAAGAATTTTACTGATAAAATTTTACTGATAGAATCGTGGTTGACTGGTTAGTTTGTTGGTGGGTTGGTTGGATTTTATGGCATGTCAGCTCTTGTTGGGTTATTTTATGCCAAAGATGTTTGTTTTATTCATTCTTGTTGAGTATTTAATTTTTTTTTAAACTCATTTTTGGTCTATTTAATCCATAGATGGGGCTCTACCATGTATTACCATTCTGGGTCAGAGTGGACCTGGAAGTAATAGCAATGAAGGAGTACTCCACATTCCCCCCAGAACTCTAGAATTGGAATCTCACCACTAGATGCAGTTTAGTGTCATACCCAAAACACTAAAACCCTCAGCCACCACCTTCTAGCTGATATGATAAAAAGGTTTGTGGGTTTTATGATTATAACAATCATATAGGTGTTAGGGCCTGACAAGAGCCACCAATTGATCGGATCAAACCTCTCCGACCACCCGTCTAGCTCAAGTTAGGGACAAAGTGGAGTGCAGCCTATCATGGATTGCGACCCATGGTAGTACCTGTTAGGGTACCATCAATGGGTTAAACAGGAAAAAAAAATGTATTTAAAAAAAAAAAAAAAAAAAAGAAAAATTGAGTTTTAAAAAATGAATAAAACAAAACGTCTTTGGCATAAAATAACCCAAGCGTTGATATACCATAAAATCTAGTGTAGCGTGATTATTATGATCTACGGAGAATTTTGGGATTGAAAAGAAAACAGTAATCGGATTTCTGGAGAAGGAGAAGAAAAAGAAATACAAACAAAAAGAAATACGAACAAAAAGAGGTTAAAGTTTGGAATTGTAAACGCTCAATGGGTGCCAGCCATTGACCGACTAATGACCCCTGAACTAGATTTAAAAATAAAAACGGAAGTCCCAGGTTTTCTGCGGAGGGCAGAAGTGAGTGTATCCCTTCCCTCACACCCGGGACCACAAACGGGAAGAATAGAAAGATCGGTCTTTTTTCGTCTGGGCCTTCATCAGAGGCAGACATGGGTTTCTTAGGGTCCCACGGTGACGTGTCTAGGCTAGCAACGAACAGCACACATGAACGTGATTTATGACAGAATAGCTTGACCTTACCTCTCTCTCTTTCCTATCTGAAAAAGAAAGAAATAAAGAACCCCTTTTCGACTATACGACTTTTGTATGTTGTCTCTCTGAGCTGACTATTACTAACGACTACTACTATAACTTGACCTTGGCCGCTACGCAACACAAACCAACCAACCCAGTGTAAAAAAATGATAATAGACCGGATATGATCAACCTAGGATCAGCCAAGCAGTCATGGAAGGAAAGATAACAAAAAATCTACATTCAGAACTAAATGGTGGTATGCAAATAATACAAGCCTGTCTATATATACTTAAGAGTATAAATAGAGCTTTAGTGTCCTGGGTATGATGCTAAACTGTATCTAGAAGTAATGTTTCAATAGGAGAGCTCTGGAGAGTGTAGAGTACCCCTCAGGATTCCCACTCATTTTAGGAAATCATTTTTTAAATCAGTTTTTAAAGTTTTGCTGGACATCACTTGTTAATGGCAATTTCATAAATTAATCGATATTAATTTAATATTGACACATTTAGACAGTTTTATTCTTACTTTTTTTTATGATGCAGGGTTAATAAAGTTTTATTGAGTTCATTATAGATGATGCCTATATCTATCAATTAACTAGACTGTCCACAAAGTCCATATGCACTTTAAAGTTATAAATTATCTAAAGTGCACTCTGACTTTATAGACATCATTAACAATAAAATTGTCTGGCTCCAGTTTTTGCTTAACCATGATCAACATTGGTGGGTATTTTTTTTTATCAGCAAATCAATTTAGATATTTTACACCCCTACCCAATGTTTTAGATAAATGTATTTTTTTTTTTAAACTCAAATTTCAGGTATTTACCATGCTGTGTTTCTCACTTTTATTGCCAAATATATGTAGATATTTTACAATGAACCCCCCCCCCCGATTTTTGTGTGTATTATATTTTATATACTATTGTATATTAAAATTATATTTTCAAGTTGAAATAATAGCTAGGGAAGACATTGGAAAACAAGACGTCTTATATTGGGCTGTAGTGACCTATTGAGTAAACCAAATTCAGAGATGAACACAATATAGAAACCAATCATTAAAAAGGCTCAATCAATAATAATCTTCATACAATGACTGCTATTTAGACAATAGCATTGAAACCAACAAAGCCTTCATCAGATGATGACTCTGGGTTCAGGCATGGTTTAGGGGGCTGAAGCATCATTACCATTAACCCATAGTGCCCCAGCAGTATTTCATGATACCACCAGACTTTGTCGGTTTGATGTCACATTGTAGGATTAGCATTACAAGCATTTAGCTGAAAAACGCTGACATTTTCAAATTTGCGACCTTAATCAGTTAAATTTGCAATTTCTCGAGAATTTCTTAACCAATTTTAAAAAGATTTATATGGTTGGAAAGAGAGAGTAATCTTTCTAAATATGTAACTTTTATCGGTTTTCATCAATTGAATTATTTTTTACAGTGAGTTAAAACCGTATTTTCGATCGAACAGCTGAAAACAAAAATATGACTGTTTTTTTTTTTAGGATAAATTTTACACGCTGTTTTGTTTTTCAAAATCAAAGTAGGTAATCTTTATCAATATTCTTGAAATTTTGCACTCAAATAGAAGACACCTGGAAGTACAAATGGGTTTTTTTTTTGTTTCTAGGATCCGTGGAAACGAAAATATGAGAGGGCAAAGTTGAAGGTTATTTGTTTAAAAAATATGAAAGACGCAAAAAAAAGACGCACTTTCTCTCTAAAATTAGAGACTTTCAAAATTATTTTCCTATAAAATTTGTGAAACTTAAAGATTGCTAAGTGCTTCGGTATTTGATTTGAAAGTTTTGATTTGAAGAAAAACCTTGAATTTACGTGACTTTCGGTTGTAAAAACACCCTGTCAACTGACGTCACAAATCGGACCTTATTGATTTAAAAATCACAATTTCTCATATTTATTGTTCAATCTTAAAAATATTCATATGGTTGAAAATAAAATAAAACAATCTCTCTAAATATGTAATTTGTATGTTTTTATTAATTGAATATTTTTTTACAGCGAGTTAAGAACGTATTTTGCTTAAAAAAAAAACTTTTAAAAAACGAAAACGCGTGATAGGAATTTTTTTCTGAGAATACATTTTACACTCTACATTTCTTTGGAAAATCTAAGTGGCTAATCTTTATCAATATTCTTGAAATTTTGCATTCAATTAGAAGAAACCTGGAAATACAAAAGGGAACTTTTTTTTTTGTTTCTAGGACCCGTGGAAGTAAAATTACAATAGTGCAAACTCCAAGACTATTTGTTCAAAATGAGGATGATTAGCGAAAAAGACGCACTTTGTGTGTAGAATTAGAAACTTTCAGAATTATTTTGATATATGATGTGTAAAATGTAAATATTGCTATCCGCTTCGGGTTTTTATTCGAAAAAATTTGTATTTTGAAGAAAAAAACTCAAATTTATTTGTCCGACAGGTGTACGATGTACGCCCGTCTCCTCGGCTAGGCATTGTTTATGTACACAATAAAGTTTAAATTCATCGCTTATTTCTCGTCCAATTTTTAAAATATTTATACCATTGAAAATAAAATAAGAATCTTTCTAAATATTTAACTTTTATGTGTTTTTAATAATTGAATTATTTTTTACGTCCGTTTCAATTTTGGAAAAAAAAAAACTTGAAATTACGAGAAATGTAAACAAAAGCACACACTAACCGGGGGGGGGGTGTGTGAAAACATGTAAATAGATAATCTATTTCTTTTATGTAATTCAACATAAGCATTTAGAAATGTATTTTTAAATTCAAAGTGATGTTACATATTTAAATTAATATTATATGTGTATACATATATTTATGTTTGAAAAATCAACCTGTGCAAAATTCGTAAACGTACAATGTACTTTTCAATCGTGCATCGTACATTTCAAAACAAACTATGACCCAGGAAAAACAGAACCCACACATTTTGTAAGAAAACTTAATTTTTAGGGTTAGTTTAACGGGAAAATAAATAATTTGGGTTCTGTTTTTTTTTTCTGTGTCACCCTGTAATATAATGGGATTTTGATGAGAATTTAGCTGTAATATCATGGGATTTTGAGTATGATTTGCAAGTTTTACCCAATATTTATTTAACATTAATTTTTGGCATGAGAATTTTAAGATTCACACGTAAAAAAATTTGATAATTATCGTATTTTATGGAAATTTCCGCAACAACGAAATTACAATTTTTTTTTCTGAACTATTTTTTAGCTATGTTTTAAAGTCAGTAATCCTTAACTTTTTCCTTGTAAATTCCTACTATAAAATAAACTGAACCCTCATTTTATGTCTGTGATTTTGCAATAAATGTTTTATTTTTCTTCAAAGTGATGTTATTTATTTGAATTAATACTATACATGTATATACATGCAGTATTATAATGAAAATGTTGAATAATTGGGTGTTAAACTTTTTAAAAAAAAAAAAATCGCTGCTATCTGTATCTCTTATTCTCTAAATAATGGATTAAAGCATAGAGATACATACAATTTGAGTGCATAATCAGAAAGAACATACAATTTTACATAATACCAAATTGTATCAAAATTGCTCCAAAAATAAAGAAACGGTGAAGAAATCACTGAATTTTTTAATTTTTTTTTTAATGGTCCGTGATTTGACATATTTTTGAAACAAAATCATGTCCACATTTGTACCCCCAATTTCGGGGCTTTAAATTCTCATAACTTTTGAACCACTGGTATCAAACCTGGGATACATAGACTTCAAACCTGGGATACATAGACTTCAAACCTGGGATACATAGACTTCAAACCTGGGATACATAGACTTCAAACCTGGGATACATAGACTTCAAACCTGGGATACATAGACTTCAAACCTGGGATATATAAAAAAAGTTATAAGACAAATAATTTTTTGCAGTTTTTTTCTTCTTTTTAATCATTCTCAACTAGTTTTTACCTAAGGTTATCATCAAGAGAGAAGTTTTTGTGAAGAAAAAATAAGTTTTTTTTTGTTTTTTTGAAAGTCGTTAAATTTTTATTTATTTTTTTAAATTTTTTTTTTTAAAGGAGTTGATATGCTACAAAAGAGATGAAAAATGAAATAAAATGAGAACATTAGTTCAAATGAATCAATATCTAACCTTTCTGAAATTAACTTAGTTGTCTCTAAAGACAATTATAGACTAAAAGAAATATTAAAAAGTTAAGCACTATTAAAAGTTGACTAATATGTCAACCATATAAAGTAGACACTTTAAAATGACTGGAGGGAATCAATAAAACCTAAATCGGATAGATTTAAAAAAAAAAAAATTTCTTTATATCCTGGAGGTGTTTAAAACTTGTATTAAGGACGTAAGATATTCAGGTACACTTAGGATTTACAATAAAAATAGAAAAGAAAAGATAAGAAAGGATACAAATAATATAAGAAATACAATAGAAACTCTGCCCATATCACCCTCTTTCAATGAGAAGATGGAGTATCCTGTTCTGACTGAAGGAACACTGACAAAAAAAAAAAAAAAAAAAAAAAAGATTCTATTATATCTATTCATCAGTTATTATCTCTCACATTCATTCATCTTATTTTTTATGTTTACAACCATTCTTTATATTTTCACTAAAGTTTTTATGTATGTACTAGATGACCCATGGACCTGTTGGATTCTACTATCCATGATGATATTGTTGCTTCTATTTGGGAAGGAAAGATTTTAACTACATGTATCTGTTATATCAAAAATTTGGATGCTTAAAAAAAAAAAAAAAAAAAAAAAAAAAAAAAAATATAAATATATATATATATATATATATGTAGTTCTGGACTATAACAGCGTCCACAAAACTAACCGACGTTATTTACAATCCTAAATGTGACATTGAGTAAAGAACTCCAACAAACACCATAGGATCTTGCTCCTTAGCCTGATGATTGCTATTTAGCATGAAACCGCGGTCGCTGATAATGAACATTGATCTATGAAAACATTGTAAAATAAATAAATATTAGCTCTTACAAACTGTGATTGAGCACTGTATTTTCTTTGTTTCATCGCAAAAAAATTTTGTTTTTACATATACCTATATATATATACATACATACATATATATATATATATATATATATATATATATATCAATGACAAGGTTAATTTCGCACGAGTTTCTCGGTGCTGTATCATGGCTGAAACAGTATAATGTTTAACTATCCTGCTGAGGTCCCGGTTTCGATTCCTGTCGGAGGGGAGTTGTTAGTATATATCGCTGATGAGACTTAATAAAGTTGAAACAGTCTGTACGATATTCTACACATCGAGTGATTCTTTGCGAGATTCACTTGTCATTATTATTATCTTCTATAATTATCGAATTTATGCGATATTCGCATTGTAGTTGCCTTCAAGCAAAATATAAATATTAATTATATATATCTTATTATAATGGAGATTGTGTGTTTTTCAGTCTGTAACCGAAACTATATTACTAATCGAGTCACAATTAACATAGTTATTTACATAACATTCTTCATGATTTTATTTATATTTAAACCTCAATTATTAATAAAATTTCTTCACCTTTTCATTGTCCATATCTACTTGCAAATAACATGTAATTATATTTATATATACAAAATAGCGGTTTACAGTGTGAATGGGAAGGCTAACTTGCATATTGATATTAAAATGTGATTTTATTAAATATGTGCTAGTATTATGATTTCTAACTGTTTGGTTTATTTTAATGAATATAAGCAAAAATCTCTTCAATGAATCTTAAATGAAATCCACTAACAAGAAAAATAACTGTCATTTTATTCTTTATTTCCTAATTTAACTAAATAGTTAAATAAGTAAAATTCAGCAATGAAAGACGGCAGTGATGGAAGAGTAAGTTTCATTTCTATTTTTCTATTATACCCCCCTCTATTACATATCTTTTTGTCTGCCTCTAATTTAATACAATATTTCATTACATTAAAACTTAAATACTTGCACCCAGAGGGTGCATATATTTGCTAGTATATATATATATATATATATATATATATAATTATGGGTGCTATATTTACAAGTAAACAGTGCTCAATATCATGGATAGAGCATTTATATCTAAGTTAGGGTAGTGTGAATAATCACATAGGCAAGAAACTCTCAGTAACCAAATGCCATTGACTCCATGTCCACGCTATATATATATATAATATATATATATATATATATATATATATATATATATCTCTTATTATCATGGGGATTTGGTGTCTGTGTCTGAAACTATGACACTGCTTATGTTACAATACCGTCAGGAATTGCGTAAGTTTATCAATGAGTATTTAATTTATAATCAGAATCCTTAATACATAGAATATATCTTATTTATTAATGAGGTCTCTATGAAAATCTGAAGTTAGATTTGCCTGTGTTATTAGTGTGTTTGTGTTATTAGTGTGTCTTATATATCACTAAGAAATAAAAGTTTACACAATATATTAATGTTTTCTTCTCCAAAGTATTAAAAACAATCCTATGAATGATTTTATATAGAAACCAATTAAGATATAATTGAAATAAGTAATATTTCTATATGCGTTCTTATTTAATTTTATTAGTCTTTCTAATTTAATATTTCATTACATTAAAACTTGAATTCTTACACCCGGAGGACATATATTTTTGCTAGTATCATTAAAATTCAATGCTACAAGCATTTTTAATCAGTATGATCAGAGTACTCTATGTACAACAATGCAGAGCAATATCATATTGAATAGTGGCATACATGAAGATCGGCAACATGAAACTCTGAGTCCTGAGATTTGTACTTCCCCATATTACATACAAGTTAATAAAGGAGTTAGAGTCAGTTTTATTAAAGTTTAATATAATCATCAAATAATATTGGCCTTTATGTAAACTCCAATAAACCGAGTACATATGTTTCAAAAGAAAAGGAGACATAACCACACTCAACGGTAAGCCCCTTAAGCCAGTACAAAAACAATTCACATACCTAGGTAGTAATATCTCATCCACAGAAACCGATGTAAATACACGAATAGGAAAAGCGTGGTCGGCCACAAACAAATTATCAGTAATATGGAAATCCGATCTCACTGACAAGCTAAAGTGACATTTCTTCCAAGCGGTGGTTGTATCAGTGTTGCTGTACGGATGCACCACTTGGACCCTAACGAGGCGCCTTGAGAATAAGCTGGACGGGAGCTGCACAAGAATGCTGTGTGCAGTCCTGAACAAATTGTGGATGCAGCACCCCACGAGGAAACAGCTATATGGCTACTTGCCCCCTATCTCACAAACCATTTGAGTGAGCCGGACAAGGCATTCCGGGCACTACTGGAGAAGCAAGGATGAGCTCATAAGTTACGTTCTCCTGTAGAAGCCAACACACGGACATGCTAGTGTGGGCCGCCCATCAAGGACCTACATTGACCAACTAAGCAAAGATGCAGGTTGCTGCGCAGAGGACCTCCCTGGGAAAATGAATGATAGGGAGGGTTGGCGAGAGATTGTCATGGATATCCGTGCTAATTGTGCGACATGATGATGATGATGATGAAGATAATCATTTGTATTTAACGGATGTTTTCTTTATTTCTATCATTTATCTACTACAAGTTAGTGCCTAGTTGGCACTGAATGTGATGTATGGAAGTTGTCTTTGGGTTCATTTGGAGATCTCAGATACCCTGCCAAAAACTTAAGAATGAATATTTCAAACATTTAATTTTATTATTTCTCCTCAGATATGGAGGGGTAGTGTTAAACAAAAAAAAAAAAAAAAAAAAAAAAAAAAAAGGAAAATTAGGTGACCACTGAGAGGGAAGTTATTTCAGGTCAGTGATCACACAGCCTTAAAAAAAAAAAAAAAAAAAAAAAAGTGAAAAAAAAAAGGAGGGGTTGACAGCTGGCCGTGACAGAGAAGGGCCAAGTGTACATAGTTCCCTCTCTCCCTATCTGCCTCTCATAAGAATTACCAAGAGAGTGGGTAAGCACTGTGAGATGGACAGCCTTTTACAATCTGAGGGACAGTATAAGTTGGGAGATAGATCCCACTAATAAAAGAGAAAATAAAAAAAATAAAAAAATAAAAAAAAGGATAGCCATGACAGTACAGACAGAGGGACATTTAATGAATTATGAAATTATTTAGCATTGTTTATCATGGAGATTTGTAATTGTAAAGTGGTATACCAGCACAGCAAAGGATTTTATAAACAGAGTTCAAATCCCAGATGAGGCTGGGTGTGTTCACTTTTCACTAATGCCCTTTGGAAAAGACTTAACTAAACATCTACCTAGACAATGTTCCATAAAAATTTTTTTTAAATTAAAAAACAAAAACAAAACACTCTTCACCGGCATGCCACAAGTGAAGAATTTTGGTCTGGATAGTAATATATAATTAAGTACTACAAGTTACTTACATAGAAGATAGAGGTGTACTTATAACAGTTATAGGAAATGGAATCAGTGATCAGAGTTCAAATCCTAGACGAGGCGGTTTGCATTTCACTTTGCACTAATGCCCTTGGGAAAGGCATTAATCTATTTGTTCTCCTCCCACTTATGGGTAAACAATAGGGCAGACTGGGTTCTATAGCCTTGGTTAGGTAACCAGTCTAAAAGAAAGAAAACTGAATTCAAACTAGCTTTTCTTTACTCAAGACATGAAAACCATGTTTTCTCTCATGTCTGATGCTGTATTCATGCAGTTGAAATAGGAAGCAAATTTTCCTTATATATATATATATATATATTATATATATATATATATATATATATAGATAGAAGAATGAATGGAATAAATGAAAAAATCTTTTCCAAAGGACCTCTCTCAAAAGAAAAAAAAAATTTTTTAAGTGAAGTCCCTAAGGGAAAAGCCTTCTTCATTCTTACTGGACTCTTTTTGAAGCATTAAATTATATAATACACATATACACACATACAAATGAAAGTAAGTAAACAAACAATGTGTTTATTTTTTATATGACCTTTTTAGCCGACAATTTTTGGAGGATATGTGCTTAATTGAAGTCATACCTAACTTTGAAAATTAATTAGTTGATAATTAATGAATTTAGGCGGCATATATGTTCAAATGTAAGGCTAAACAAATCGAGAAAATGTCAATCCCTGTATGTACATTTCGACCTATTAGGTCTCATCGGCAAGGTTATAGACAGACGTGAAACCTCGACATACATGTGGAATGGGAATTGAATCCGACGAATTGAGGAAGAATGAAGAATAAAGAAAAGAAAATACACACATACACAGACATATATATACACACACACATATACACAGATATATATATAATATATATATATATATATATATATATATAACACACACACACGTTCAATTGCCACTCAAGCGTAGTAACATTAGTAGTTAATCTAAAAAAGTGGTCAATATATTTCATAAACGGAGCATTAATAGTTGAAGAAACATTTTTTTCTCTCCACTGTGGTTTTCAGTGTTCAAGACACACGTAGATAGAAAGGGTAATCAAAAGAAAAGTGTCCCAAATCCTCACACTTTTCTGCTGGCAAGTATATAGAAAATGTAGTAGCCCACCCAATTTAGTCTTCTGAAGAAGGTGTGTCTTCAACATAGAAAATGCGTTAGACAGCCAACTAAAGCGTAAATGCAACGCTCTCCTATAAAAGGGATGGAGCATTCTATGGCAGCCTTTACATAGAGATGTGTGTATTAAAACAGTTAAAATCCCATTCCCATTCTGTAGGTAACGATAGCCAAGCAGTTAAGCTGTCCGGCTGATGCTGAATAGATCCTGTTACTATCCTGGCTGTAGGTAGTTTACAAATGTCTAGCCACACTGAAGAGACATGATACGTCAAAACACAGTGTCTGTGGATTATATATATTATATTATATATATATATATATATATATAAGTAAAGTTGGCAGAGTAACCTATTGTCGGTATCAGCTGAATAACAAAGCAATCTATCCCCTTTTCGCTAACACAAGATCAGGGAGTGTTTTTTTTTTTTTTTTGAGGTGGGGCCACACATCCTCAGCTCCCCATTATACTGCACAGATCAGTGCTACTCATATTATGAATTGGCTATGACTGGTATCAACCCGGGACCTAGCAATTCGAGGTGAGTGCTCTACAACTTAGCTAAACAGGCCATATATATATATATATATATATATATATATATATATATATATTCAGCTCATATGATGTTGCAGTTAGCATATGAATAAGCTAAATTTAGATGAAAACCTATTAAAAAAGATAATGTCACTCTGAATGATATATATTAATTGAGATGAGGGTAAATTACAACAATAGCTCAAGGTATTTACCCCCCCCACACACACACACACCTGTCTCTCCACATACCACAGCAAGAGAAGATATGACACCATACGTTTTTAACATGTGAAACTCCATGAGCAAATATGGACAAAAATTGCTTAACTTATTCAGCACTACTCTTTTGAGACCCCTCGGGTATCAGAGATTGATCCAGACCCCTACTCCTTTTAATGCAATAACAGGAAGGAGTAGCCTGGGGTTTGGAGGTTATCAGAGGCTAGCAGTATAATAATAGGTTTGGTTTATTTAATGATATATCAATACCTTATGGCATTATACACAATTATATGGTATCAAGTAACTTCCTATTTGATAATAATTATTTGTTTGAACACAGTTATCCTGTATTCCTTTCTAATAATTATATATACACACACACACACACACACACACACACATATATATATATAAGTTAAAAGAGAGGAAATGAATCCGACAGTATGAGAATGAACAAGATGGAATGAAAACATCACACAATGCTGTTAAAGAGAAAACAATTTATAACATAATCATAGCTGATATTGATCAATATTTCGATTTTACAAAAATCTTCTTCAGAGCCCGTTTACTCTGTGGTGTTTGTGATCGGAGATAAGAGTCAAATGAGTTCAAAAAACAAAAAACCTTGATTTTGCAAAAAAGAGAAGCGAAAATTGTTACATTATTTTCCAATGTGGGCCTTCCCGCTGTGTTTTTGTGGGTCAACACAATACGTATATCTTTTTTGTCGAAGATTTTTGTAAAATCAAAATATTGATCAATATCAGCTATGATTATGTTATAAATTGATTTCTCTTTAACAGCATTGTGTGGTGTTTTCATTCCATCTTGTTCATTCTATATATATATATATATATATATATATATATATATATATATATATATAAATTTTACTTGAAGGCACTTACAACGCATGTATCGCATAAAATTCAATACTTTTTCTTATAGAAAATGAACTTGACAAGTGTAATCCCGGCAAAGGATGGCTCGGTGTGTAGAATACCGTACAGACTGTTTCGACTTTATTAAGTCTCATCAGCGTATATATATGATGGCAGCAAACTTGTGTTCAAGTATTGCCATTGCTTGATATAGAAACAAATTTTTTTTAATTTAAAAAAAAAAAAATGTTCAACAGTTCAAAGAATATAATGGTGAGCTTCAAAAAGTTCAACAATTAGCTGCACGAAAGTGGCTCTTTAGTCCTGCCAAAGTCTTGCACATCTTCCCACATTTACAGGTAATTCCAGGGAGCACAGGGTATTTTATTAGTCCACCGCCGATGCACAGATTGGTGACATATATATATATATATATATATATATATATTATATATTATATATATACATATATATATATATATATATATATATAACAGACAGAGGATTTCAAATAAATATTCTATTCTTATTCAAAAACAATCATTTGTTTGTACACAGTTATAATTTTTTCAAGCATTCCGCTTCAACCCTAATAATTTTCAAACAGATCTGTTTGACCCATAGATGAGACTAACAGGTACTACTACTCCAGGTCAGATTGAACCGGAGGGTAATGACAATGAAGGAGTACTCCATACTCCCCAGAATTCCAGAAGTGGAGCCTCACCACCATGTGCAGTTTAGTGCCATTCCCAGTACAATATAATAATAGGTGCTAGGCAATAAATGCCCAAGGACTGAGATCAAAACAATGGCTAATTGATAATAAAAATAAATAAATAATAAATAAATAATGAATAAGAGGGAACAATCAACTGATCAATTGTTGGTTTAGTAGTTCAGAGGTAAAAAGAAGAAAAAGAAAAGAAAGAAAAGAAAAAGATTGTTGCTTCAATTGATAAAAATGTCTTTATTATTAAGAGTTACCATGGTAACCATCTGTTGCTAAGAAGCAGATTACTTCAAATCATTTACACCTGTTTGCTTATTACAGCTTGAAATTGTTATTTCTTATATAACACAAAGTATGGAATGCAAAGGCACTTTTATTTTTATATAAGTCGGGTGGCCTAAAGTCAGTATCAGCCAGACAGCGAGGGAGTCTATCACCTTTTCACTAGCGCTAGACCAAGGAGATTGTTTTTAGCGTTTGAGGCGGAGCGTCACACCTACCACCAGTTTCTCACTTGACCGCAGATCCTTGTGTTACTCATATGCTGAGTTGGCGAGAGCTGGTATCGAACCAGGAACCTTGAGGTTCCCAGCCGAGTGACTGAGATTATATGACGCTAGTTGACAGGGTGTTTTTACATCCAAAAGTCACGTAAATTCGAGTTTTTTCTTCAAACTTTCGGAGCAAATCCCGAAGCGTATAATAATCTTTAAATTTCACAAATTTTATAAAAAAAAATTTTTGAAACTCTCTAATGTTATGGACATAGTGCTTTTTTTTTTTTTTTTTTTGCTTCACTTATATTTTTTTTAAACAAATAGCCTTGAACTTTGCCCTCTCATATTTTTGTTTCCACGGGTCAGAGAAACACAAAATATAGACCCCGTTTGTACTTCCAGGTGTCTTCTAATTGAGTGCAAAATTTCAAGAATATTGATAAAGATTAACCACTTTGATTTTGAAAAACAAACAGCGTGTAAAATTTATCCTAAAAAAAAAAAAAAAAAAAATTTTTTTAAAGTCGTTTTTGTTTTCAGCTGTTCGACCGAAAATACGGTTTTAACTCGCTGTAAAAAATAATTCAATTGATGAAAACCGATAAAAATTACATATTTAGAAAGATTATTCTATTCTCTTCCCAACCATATAAATATTTTTAAGATTGGTTAATAAATACTCGAGAAATTGCAAATTTAACTGATTAAGGTCGCAAATTTGAAAATGTCAGCGTTTTTCAGCTAAATGCTTGTAATGATATATATATATATATATATATATATATATATATATATATATATATATATATATTACACACACACATATGTTTGTGTGTATATATTCATTGCATGGGCGGGATTCTGCAACTCTGGGTTTTATGCCTTTCTATTCGGCACTCATCAGGCAGAGTGAAAAGTTTCTTTAAGAATCCGAATAATATACCTACTAAAAATGTTTCTGTTGGGAGGTTAATTTGTGTATTAGAGCGCGTAAGTATATATATATATATATATAATATATATATATATATGTAGAGCATTAGACAGGAAGTGGGGATTACAAGAATTAAGGTTCAAATTCAGTGCTACAAGTAAGAATAATTAATCAACCCTGACATTTTTCATCAGTGATGTCTATTTGCATAAATATATATATATATATATATATATATTATTATGGACTCTCGTCAATTTTCGACGCATGAGGTTTCACAAACACAAAGAACACCCACACAGTGATTTGTTTATAGTGATGAAGGCTTGTGTTAGACCATCCACACTTTTTGGCACAGTCAATAGGAAAGAATTGGTGCATCAAGGGTTGCCACAAACGCAATCAACGACCGACCTCAGGAATTTTGAATTCAGAGTTATCCCTTTCCTAGTCTGGTTACCTACCCAAGGTTAAAGAGCCCAGTCTGCCCTACTATTTAACCCATAGTTGGAGGGAGAATATATGGATTCATACCTTTCCCAAGGGTATTAGCGCTATGTGAAATGCCAACAGCTTCGTCTAGGAATTGAACTCGAATCGACGAGTCCATTTTCCACGACTAACTACTAGCCCACGCGCCTCCAATATATATATATATATATATATATATATATTCATACACACACAAATATTGATCATACAGTTTGTTATAAGTAAATAGTGCTCATTACAGATAGAGCATATGTATCTAAGTTAGGTTAGCGAAGACATGCAGTCAATGCCACTTGCTAACTAGCAGTTTCTCACCTATGCAATTTTCAAACCACTTGGTTTGAAAATTGCATACACGAGAAACACCCAGGTACCAAGAGTGTGTTTACAAGAATGCGAGCAAATGTCTATGTGCATGTGTGCAAAGGAGAAAGTATCTTTATGCATGTGGGTGAGCGAGTGCATTCATGTGTGTGCCTGCATGGTCCAGGATTTGAACTCGCAGTTCAAATCCTGGATGAGGCTTTGCATTTCACTTTGCACTAATCCCCTTAGAAAAGGCATGAATCCATTCCCCCCACCACCAGCTATGAATAAATAGTCAGAGACTGGTTTCTTTAGCATTGATAAGGCAACCAGTCTAGGAGAATGAAACCTGAATTCAAACCCGTTAAACTCAGCTTAAGAAATTGACCTTGTGTTACATCCTGCTTGTGCAGAGGGGTTGGTATGATATATAGTTATTTACTAAGCTTACCTTAGATGTGGCACAAGGCCAGAATATGTAGAGTTGCTTTTCACTTGTATAAAATAATTTTTAAAAAAAAATATATATATTTTCATGAATATAATTTACTAGGCATACCTTAGAAGTGGCACAAGGCTAGAAGTATGGGGCACCCAATGAGAATCGAACTCACTAACAATGGTCTGTGAATTGAGCTTGCTAACCAATACACCACGTGAGGTGTGTGTGTGATTAACACACCCACAAGTTTTTAATCATTCAAAAGGTGAATAAAGAAATTTTTTTTTTTAAATAAAAAAAAAAAAAAATTTTTTATGAATATAATTTACTAGGCATACTTTAGATGTGGCACAAGGCTAGAAGTATGGGGCACCCAATGAGAATTGAACTCACTAACAATGGTCTGTGAATCGAGCTTGCTAACCAATACACCACATGAGGTGTGTGTGTAATTAACACACCCACAAGTTTTTAATTATTCAAAAGGTGAATAAAGAAATTGTTCTTAGCAAGATTCGGGCAAACAACCAAACATTTAAATATCTCATCAGGATACACACACACACAATAAGATGACCCAACATGACAGGTGTCTAATGTAGTTTAATAAAAGTATTAACCAGTTGGCTGTCCCATCTGAGAAGCCATTAATCCCACCAACATGCCTGACCTCAGGTATCCTAAGCATTTCAATACATTTCCTGGTAATGCAAGTAGCAACTTGTCCACCCAAGATAGAAAAGAGCTTCATAAAGCCATGTTATAAAGAAAAGGTGGTGATTAAAAGCCAAATGCCCAATACACTGAAAAGAAAGACCCCCCACCACAACACTTATTTTCCAGGTTTGAATAAGACAAGAGGCTTTGTTAGATTTAACTGTTATAACATACAGGTTCAACAATGAACTGAAGGTCACAAAAATTAAGTTTCAATAACACCTCATTTCTCACAATATCTCAAAAGTCAGGGTTTTAACAAAATAGAAATAAATCTACACCCTTGAGCAAATTAATTGAAACAAAACGAATAATTCCATTCTGTGATCTCTCTGTAAGCCTTGCAAATGTGTGTAGTATTACAATTTTCGTATGCTTCCTTGGGGCAATGGCCATAGGACAACTAATTGACAGTTCTGAATAGTATCTGAGCATGATAACAATCTGATGCAATATTTTTCAAGGCCAAACAAATTTCATCATACCCCGAAAATAGATTCATTGCAAATGACCTAATCTGGGGAAAGATAGAAATCGATTACACCCTGTCACTCCAGTGGGTCTAAAACTGACCATATGGTCAAAGAAAGGAAACTAAAGTGATTGTTACAATTAATTTGCACAAGGGTGTAGTAGTCGTAATAGTAGTAGTAGTGATACTTTGGTAATTTATGAGGAAGTCCGTTCTGGTCCCCTGCCTCACGGGGTAAAATAGGTGTTACCTATTGTTTATCTATCTATCTCAGTCTATTCAAAACTATCCATCTTCATAGCTATCTATTAAATACTAAGATTTTCTTTTATTACGATAAAAAAACACGAATTACGACAAATTACGATAAATAAACACGAATTACGACAAATTACGATAAATAAACAAGAATTAAGACAAAAAGAGAAGCCCCCCCCAATCCATTTAACGCCCTAAGTTGGTCGTTTTCTTTCAAGTAACACCGATGTGGCGCCGAAGCTTGGTGTCGTTATTTTAAAATTCACCGGGCAGCAATTTCGGAGGCAGGGAACCGGGACGCACTTCCTCATAAATTACCGATACTTTCTGCAATTATGAAAATTCATTGTCATTTCAAGAGTTTAAACAATTCTTGAAATGAAAATGGATTGATTTTATTCTTTGTTACTTTTGTTATTGATAACGTCTCCCAAGTGAAAAAAGAAGGCTCCCCCGAATCTGACAAGAAACACCTGAAGAAGGCTGAAAGGCACATCGGCCGAAACATTGTACAGATAACAATAAAGATGAGGACAATAGTCCAAATAATACTAATTAATGTTCATTAAACTTCTGGCCATTATCATAGTAGTAGTAGTAGTAGTGATACTTTCTGTAATTATGAAAATTCATTGTCATTTCAAGAGTTTAAACAATTCTTGAAATGACAATGGATTGATTTTATTCTTTGTTACTTTTGTTATTGATAACGTCTTCCAAGTGAAAAACCTCCATCTTCAATGCTGAAGCATGTCCCATAGATCTAGTACTCAGCATCATCTATATATTAATACTCTTTCTTTGAATTTTTGAGATGAGGCTTGATAAGAAGGTTCCCAGAGTTCAAAAAGAAGGCTCCCCCGAATCTGACAAGAAACACCTGAAGAAGGCTGAAAGGCACATCGGCCGAAACATTGTACAGATAACAATAAAGATGAGGACAATAGTCCAGATAATCCAAATAATACTAATTAATGTTCATTAATCTTCTGGCCATTATCATCTTGTGATACCCTCTAGTTAAAAATGAGACGGTCAAAATCGTACAAGATGAAGTGCAAAAATGTAAATCCTGATTATCTGGTGTTGCTTATTCTCTGAATTCTTATGATTGTCATCAACTCAGCTAAATAATGGACCATTCTGTTTTTATCATAAAGAAAGAAAGGTAAGAAAAAAGGAAAAATCTAATAAAAAAGAAAGAAATTGAGTAAGGGAAGATATAGAAAGGAGGAAACAATAACACATATCCGTTTCAATCAAAAGTGAGAGAGAGATTAAAAAAAAAAAAATAAAATAAAAAAAAAAAAAAAATAAAAAAAAAAAAATCAAGATTATTATACTTTTTACATATTGAACTATATAGCAATAGCTCTTAAGTAAACATATCAAACGTTGTGATAATTAAATTATCATACTGTGGTATATCTAGAGGTCCTGCTAGTTTTAATAAATACAAACACAAAAATTATATTTTCTGATTCATTATCTGTACTAATTACGCAAAAAAAAAAAACAACCCTTGACAACCCATTAATAGTCAAGTTACTATGTAAACTCAATTCACTATTTGAGTCAAAAGAAGTTGTGATGTATTGGATCCCAAGTCATATAGGAATAACGGGAAATGACAAAACCAATATCAGCTGCAAAATATGTCATGAATAAAGAAATTGATGAAAACTTCAAAGACCCATATACAGATCTAAAGAACCAAATAAAAAACATTATCAATCAAAAATGGCAACAACGTTGGAATAGTAGTACACTGAATAAATTATCAATTAAGCCAACAGTCGGAAAAGGGAAGCTGGGATATAGAAAATCCGAGAGGAAGAAGTAATACCGGGTCAGTTACGCATTGGCCATACAAGAGAATCAACTACGGTGTGAAACATGTCAAACACACTGCACTGTCAAACATTTCCTCATAGAATGTGGAGCTTTTGTTCCAATCAGAAAGAAATATTTCATTGCATATAATATGAGGGATCTGTTTGAGAATACTAACATGGATGACATTTTATCCTTCTTAAGAGAAAAAAAAAAATATATTGAAAATTATGAATCAGATATAAAATACATTCATGAAATACATCTGTAAAGGAAACATGAGTACCAACTTTTATCCCACACTAACAGTTCTGACATTAAATAACCCACAGGGTTGATATGCCATTAAACAAACCAAACCAAATGTACATTAACCAGAGAAATGAATCAATTAATGGGACTGGGAAAAAAAAAAATATATATATATATATATATATATATATATATATATATAAGTAAAGTTGTCGGGGCGGCCTAATGTCGGTATGAGCCATACAGCGAGGGAGTCTATCCCCTTTTCACTAGCGCTAGACCAAGGAGATTATTTTTAGCATCTGAGGCGGAGCGCCACACTTACCATCAGCTCCTTACTTTACCGCACAGATCCCTGTGCTACTCATACGCTGAGTTGACGAGGGCCGGTATCGAACTAGGAACCTTATGATTTCTAGCTGAACGCTCTACCGACTGAGCTAACCCGGCCCTTGAATATACACTAACAGAATATATATATATATATATATATATATATATATATATATAGGTTAGGAGGTTGATTTAGAAGGCTATCACAATGCAGGTGTAAATAAAAAAATAAAAATACGGTAAATAAAAAAATTTATCAATAAAAAATGGCAACAACGATGGAATAGTAGTACACTGAATTATTATCAATTAAGTCAACAGTAGGAGAACTGTAGCCGGGATATAGAAAATCCCAAGAGGAAGAAGTAATACTGGCTTGGCTGTGCATTGGCCATACAAGATTTATACACTTTTTTATATTCAAACAAGAGGATTAAACATGTTGCGAAACATGTCAAATATTTCCTCATAGAATGTTGAGCTTTCACTCCTATCAGAAAAAATTTTTCAACACAAATAATATGAGGGATCTGTTTGAATATACTAGCATGGGTGACATTTTATCCTTCTTGAGAGAAATAAAAACATACCAAAAATTATGAATCAGATATAAAATACAACCAGGAAACTATCTACAAAAATACATCTGTAAAGGAAACTTGAATACCAACTTTTATCTCACACTCGGTTTAGCACCCACCTAGGAATCACCAGGATCCGGGTTCCATACCGGTTTCCGCCAACTCAGCACATGAGTAGCACAGTTTGAGTAATCTGGTCTGTGCAGTAAAGTTGCGAGCTGATGGTAGGTGTGGCAATCAATCTCAGCAAAAACAATCTCTCTGGTTTAGCACTAGCGAAAAGGGAACAGACTCACTGTTTGGCTAATACTGACAATAGGCCATTCCAACAACCTTTTTTTTTTTTTTTCTACTTACTAAGTCTTGGCATTAAATAACCCACAGGGTTAATATGCCATTAAACAAACCAAACTAAATAAACATTTTGTTATTGATACAATGTTTCAGCTTATGGGGAAGCTCATGGCATAATCGTTATGATTATAGGAAGTGAACTAGGTGACCCTAGTTCAAATCTTAATTTCCTTTACATTTCATACCAGACACAAGCCACTAACTCATTTACCCCCCCCTCCCCAACAATGCTTCACTACAGAGACTTAACAAACATATGTATATATCTAACCCCTCCACACAAAAAGAATGTGACACGAGGTAAATCTTTAAGCATAGTTTAACAGATTTGAATTTAAAGTTTTCTTTCTCCAAGACTGGTTGTAATACCATGGTTAAAGACCCCATCTAAGTAGAAATACAGTCTATTGTTTTTATTTTTGGTTCATGTGGAAGCCACACATAAAAGTGACTAACATAACAGAGCAAGTACAAATAATTTTCAGTGCTTGATTTGGATATTCTTAATATGTTGGCTATCTCCCGTGTTGTATAACTCATGTAATTTTATGATTTAATCAACAGCCATTCAAAATTATCAAGGAGCATTGTCCAGCAAAAAAAAACTACAACACAAATTTAACAAACCACTTTGAATACATTTGATCATTCACAATACCTTCTCCATAAACCAACCAATTCTTTTGTGATTGGGTCAAATCTTTAGTATAAAAAAAAATTAATAAAAAAAAAATTCTAAATAAGGATATACTTAAAAATATAAATTTTCATTGTTTAAAAACATAAAGACCATAAAATAATGCAGTGGTATGATAGCTGTCACAATACAATCAAATGATTGTTTTTAATGTAACCAATTGAATCTAAATACTCTTTATATCACTTAATGGGTAACCAGTATGGTTTGTCATTAACAAATATTTATAATTATAATTAGGTTTCTACCGATATATTCACAGAAATGCTGATAGGTATGCGTCCTGCATCCCCCATGCACAAAAATCTAAAAAGATGCAGTAAAATCATATCCATGTGTTCCAATACTTTTTTTTCTTTGCTCACCATTTCAAGCTAACTGTAAATACATTTCAATAGTTTATTAGAATTGAATTAAACAGGATTGGTTACAAGGTAGGAGTTAGCCGGCTTTAGTTAGGACCCATTAATTTTCCCAGGGACTCATTCAAAGCAAATATGTGTGTCTCAGGATGCACTAAATCAAAAAGCTATCAGCATCATGGACATAAATACTTGTAGGTTCAGAGGGCAATTTTAACAATAGAATCCAAAGTGAATTTTTCAATAAAAAAATTAAATTAAAAAAAAAAAAAAAAAGTAAATAAATGTTCCTAATACCATGTAACAAAAACTATTTTTCTAAATCTTTAACCTGGTACTGTCAGATATAGCTGGATTCTGGACATGCTCAAAGACATTCTTAGGGTATCCCATCATGGTGTAATGGTTAGCAAGCTAGTCACACAGATCCATTACTACTGAATGGAGAGTTTGCCCTTGTTGGATAACCCATACTTGCAACCTTGTGTAACATCCTACCCATGGTGAACAGGTTAGGTAAATGGGTAAATACCTATTAAAAAAAATTAAAAATTAAAAAAAACTTATGCATTGTAGAGATAAAGGAAGGACAAATAACTAACATCTTTGGGGGTGTGTGTGTGCATATATATATATATATATATATATATATATCAGCAGCAGCAGGTCATGTCAGCATCATGGATTTCCATGACTCTTTCTTGCCACCTGTCTATTAGTCAGGTTCTCTACATAACATCCAGTATCCATGCAGAGCTGATTGGTGGAGGTTGCTATAAGATAACATCACTAATGAGCTTATACATGCTTTTCCAGCAGTGTCCAGCATGTCTTGTTTGTCTTAGTTAAGACGGTTTGTATGATGGGAGCCGTGCTGTCAGTGTGACTTGATGTTTACCACACTACTTAGAATACAAAATAAAGAGTTGCTTTCTCATATTTGGTTAGTTTAGTCCGTCTTGGATACATCAATTCACAAAGCAAAGTCCCCCTCAACGACAAAAACAAACTGACAACTTAGTGTAGCAAATGGCAAATCCCCATGATGAAATAGGTAGATAGTGTTAAGTAATAACCTCCCACTTTCACCATCATAATCCAAGTGGAAGCGTGTATTTGACAGACAGGATAGGGTTAAAGGTTATTTTTGATTGGTTGGTTTAATGGCATATCAATTCTTATGGGTTATTCAATGCCAAGCCTTGTTTATATGTATGTATGTAGAAAATAGAAAAACTAAGTATAAAAAAACTTTTTAAAAAAAATTAAAAAAAAAAAAAAGGTGAATTTATTCTTGATGGTGATGTCAACATTTAAACGTTTCAGTTTATATCAAACCTTCATCAGGACAATATAATAGGAAGGAAAAATTTAACAATGATGGAGGTGTTGAGATTATCTTCACATTTGCCTGGAAGAGTTATCTTCCTGCTAGGTTGCCGCTTGTTCTCACCAGGGGTTATAGTATTTAAGCACCCAATTCAAACGCTTCTTCCTCTTTGCTACCTCTTCTCGTAGGTACCCACATGGGTTAGACCATTGTCGCACCCTTCTCGATGGGGGCTTCTGCCCCCAATGCTATGTAACTCTCTTGGGGTCTTCGGCCCCCATCACTAGTAAGTGATTTTGTATGTACAGACTCTCCAGTCCTTTAATCTTTACTGTTGTATGTTTATGTACATGTATTTTATTGTTATTGTATCTTGTCTTATTTCTGTGCTGTGATATATAAAATGTTGTGTCCAACACAAACGTGTTGGAGTTGTATGTTCAGAGATTTCTAAAATGACAGGAATTAAAAAATTTATAGAGAGAAAACGCTAATAACCACATTTCAACTTCACCATCAAGAATAAATTCACCTTTTTTTTTCCCTACATATTGTCCAATTTATTTCCATAGTGTTATGTAATAACCTCCCACTCCCAGTGGCTACCCGGCATCACCTGGGTTGAGGGGGGATTTTTTTTCAAAGTCAGTCTCGCAGATCCATTATTACTGAATTGTGAGTTGGATCCCCGCTGAATGCCCCATTAAAATCCCTACGTAAAAAAATACCTTGCGTTGATCTAGTCACTCTGAAAATAGAAATTTATGTCAACAATATTAAATGGAAAAAATTCCATGTTGTTATCATTTAAATTTTATTTTTTTAGATATCTTTATGAATTTAAATCAAATCATTATTTTTGCTCAAAAACCATACTCTGGTGATATTTAATGTGTATATATATTCACTTTGTCATTAATTGTTTTATTTTCAAAGTTTCCTCTGGACATACACATAACTGCCCTTTATATATGTATAGATTTTATTCCCATATTTATTTATACTAGCATATATATGCACCCTCCGGGTGCAAGTATTTAAGTTTTAATATAATAAAATATCATATTAAATTAGAAAGGCTAATGAAACTGAATAAGAATACAGATAAAAAGATTTGGAACAGAGGGGATATGATTGAAAAATAGAACAACTTTGAAACTAACTCTTCCATTGGTAAATTTTCCTAATTTAACTATTTAGTTAAAATAGGAAGTAAAGAATAATATTACAGTTATTTCTTCTTGTTCAGAGATTTCTTTTAAGATTTATCGCCGAGATTTTTGTTCATATTCAATAAGATAAAACCAAACAATTAGAAATCAATAATACTAAGCACATATTTATTACAATCAAATTTTTAAGATCAATATGCAAATTAGCCTTCCCGTTCACACTGTAAACTGCTATTTTGTTGTATATATAAATACAATTGCATGTTATTAGCATGTAGATATGGTCAACAGTATTAATAATGTAAAACAATTTTATTAATAATTGAGGTTTAAAAAATAAAATCATGGAGAATGTGATGTAAATAACAAAGGGAATTGTGACTTGTATAGCAATATAGTTTCGGTTACAGACAGACAAACCTACAATCTCCATTATAATAAGATATAGAAAGTGAAGAGACTTTCATCTTCTCTATGAATGACAGTTTGGAAACTCACAGAGATGGCTAGTCTGAATTATTAACATTAACAAACATGGGAATCAAACTCGATTTGCTGTTCTTTTGTTACTCGGATCAAGTGAAAACCTTGTCTCAATGTTTTCTTTGACAACCTTCAAGTCTACCAACAATGTAACTAATAGTTACAACAGTATTTACAGATAGATAGATAGATAGATAGATAATGAAACTAATATTCACTGAGTGATTGGCTATTTTTACTCATTATGCCCCCCAAGTGTATTTTACAGCTGGTCAATTTACCATCACCACCCCTCCACAGCAGGTCTTTAATATTAATGCTAAAAACAAATATATATTTATTTCTGCTACATACACACATTTATGCCACACACACGCATGTGCATGCGTACACATCAAAAATAGCTTTGCATTTTATAACAGAGTTCTCTGATTGCAGCCACCTTTTTCTTTCAACACAGTTTGTTGCTATGGTTACTAATGGTCTGGTTTGTAAGTACATTTCTTATAAATGCTATTAGTTTGGACAATAAAATATAGTGTACTAAACAAATACACGACTACAAGTGAACAAAATCAATTACTACTGTGAACAGAAAAAAAAAAAAAAATCCTAATTTTTGTGCGTGTATGTTCCTTAAAGTTTTAGAAGTAAATAACTATACCCAACACTTATATAAAAATCTAAAAAGATAAAAAATATGCTGTAGTGGCCATTATAGTCACTAGCAAATATATGCACCCTCCGGGTGCAAGTATTTAAGTTTTAATGTAATAAAATATTGTATTAAATTAGAAAGGCTAATGAAACTAAATAAGAATATAGATAAAAAGATTTGAAACAGAGGGAGTATAATAAAAAATGGAACAACTGAAACTTACTCTTCCATCACTCTCGTCTTTCATTGTTATTTTTTCTAATTTAAGTATTTAGTTAAAAGAGGAAGTAAAGAATAAAATGACAGTTATTTTATCTTGTTAATGGATTTCATTTAAGATTCATTGAAGAGATTTTTACTTATATTCATTAAAATAAAACCAAACAGTTAGAATTCAATAATACTAAGCACATATTTATTAAATTCGATTTTTTAATATTAATATGCAAATTAGCCTTCCCGTTTACACTGTAAACCGCTATTTTGTTGTATATATAAATATAATTGCATGTTGTTAGTATGTAGACATAGTTAACAGTATTAATAATGTAAGACAATTTTATTAATAATTGAGGTTAAATAAAAATAAAATCATGGAGAATGTGATGTCAATAACTAAGAGAGTTGTGACTTGAGTAGGAATATAGTTTTGGTTACAGACAGAAAAACACACAATCTCCATTATAATAAGATATGATTGCCACCAGTGATAGTAATTGATGTTTGAGCCCAGGTGAAAACCAAGATTTTAAATGGTGATTTTCAAATCAAGCAATCTCTCCCTATTTAGTGCAGCACAATGTTCATTGCCCTAGGAAGTCCCATCATCATGTAATGGTTAGCAAGCTAATCTTGCAAATCCATTACTACTGAATAGAAAGTTGGATGCCTCATACTTGCAATCTTGTGTTGGTTGTTTTATGACATATCAACCCTTTTCGGGTTATCTAATGCCGAATGAAGTCATTTTGATAAACAAAGGACTCGGGTTACTTACAGTACCTGCTATTGCTTAAGTGTTCACCCAGTTAATTATTGAATAGGATCATTGTTGCTTAACTTAGTTTTGGTTTGTTTTGTGGCATATCAACCTCAGTGGGTCATTTAATGCCAATAAAGTTTTGAAATAAATCAATTCTTAATGGATAATACAATTTTGTTTATAAACTCATGTTTTTCTATTCAACCCATAGATGGGACCCTAACAGGTACTACCACTCCGGGTCAGAGTGGACCAGGGAGCAATGGTGATGAAGGGGTGCTCCACATTCCCCAAACCTCCAAAACTGGAACCTCACCATCAGATAGAGTTCAACGTCATTCCCAGGACATGTAGACCCTCAGTCACCACCTTCTAGCACCCATATGATAAAAAGGGGTTGGGGCTTGCCATAAGGGCAATAGGGTTGGGAAAATCATATAGGTGCTAGGGCTTGACGTGACCAGCCAATTGATTGGAGGGGGCCTCTCCGACCGCCTGTCTAGCCCAAGATAGGGCCAAAGTGGAGTATTGCATGTCATGAACTGCTCATCCACCTGGGCTCTATCCTTAAGCATCACGGGTCGCTACCCACGGCCAACAGGTGGCCCCATTGGGAGAGTCTTACCCCTCTGCAGAGGTGCAGTCAGTTGTTTAACTAGGAGAGCTGATGATCACTTAGGATAAGGGAGACCACCCAACAATGTCTTATTTTTTTTAACACTTCGTTTTAAATATTTACAGTTACACAATATTTATATCATTATGTGTATCAATAAAAGGCTTGTTTCCAGTTTTTTGTAAATCATTCCCTTGCTAGCGAAATGGGTAGTGCATTTTTGAAAATAAAATAACTTTTTTAAGCTAAAAAAAGATACATTATTTCAAAAAGTCACTACAAAAAGACCGTAGTGTAAAAAGTGTCTCCTATTGCTTCTCTTTTTGCCTATTCTCCCTTATCCTAAGTGATCATCAGCTCTCCTAGTTAAACATCAGTGCATTCTAACGCCCCAGCCGACAGGGCGGTTGCTTAACTTAGATTATCTAGTAGGAAACAGTACTTTCAATGTGACTTGACCATAATAGGGATTTTATGTCATATCCTACCTGTGACAAATGGGTTGGGCTAATACTTACTCCACAAAGGGACCCACCCTACACACTTCCAGTTGGTATTTTCTTAGGTAGGTTATTTTGTTCAATGGCATATCAATCCTTTGTGAGTCACTGTTTAACTAAGAGAGCTGATGATCACTTAGGATAAGGGAGACCACCCAACAATGTCTGAAACATGAAGTAACAAAAGTATTAGAGGTGTCTACATCTCCCCCACCGAAGGGGCTTCAGTCCATGTGAGGGCAGTTAGAATTCCTTGAGACCCGGCTTGTTGTGTGGTTGTAATCTCCTCAATGCCCGGGGCATGTTTTGTGTCAATGGAGCACGTTCTGTTGAGGTGGTCGAGTTGGTGCTCACGTACTCGGTACCTGGTTGTGATGACTCAGGGTGAGTCAAAAAGTAATGCCATTTTGTTTAGGACAGGTATAGTTACTGTTTAACTAAGAGAGCTGATGATCACTTAGGATAAGGGAGACCACCCAACAATGTCTGAAACATGAAGTAACAAAAGTATTAGAGGTGTCTACAGTCACTCAATGCTTTTGTTTTTTTTTTTTAGATATGATTTGATTTGCAAGTGAATAGTTCAAAAGCAAACATCTTTGGTTTGGTGGTTGGTTTTGAAATGGCTGTAAGGGCAGTCTCTCTTGTCTGAGGGTTTTGGTGAATCTCCTGTGTCAGGAGACACTATTTTGGTCACGTGACACAGGAACGCAAGGAGAGAACGCTCTTCTTCCAATGCACTGAACAAGCCTGGACGTGCTTGTCATCTCTCTCCAGCAGACACCTACGGTGCACACCAGACGCTACAGCCTCTACGTACAGTAAGTGGTTACCACTTTGTCTATTAACACTATTGTGTATGTTTGGACACTTGTGACATTAAATAGCCTGGGGAACTTTGTTCCCCTAATATATTATAATATAGTTATATAAATGTAACTAACGCGTTTGTTGTTTTCCTAACTGAAGTATTCCGCATTGGGTACTTATCCTTTAAGTAGCCCAATGTTTTATAAGAACCAGAGTTAACACTCTGTGGACCTCTTATAAGGCTATCACAATGCAAGTGTAAAGAAAAACGAGGTAACTATGATGTTGGTTGTTGTAGTAAACAGGGTTATTATGCAAGCGTATGGTGAGGAGGAAAAACAAAACACAGATTTTAAGTTTCAAAATTGTATTGAAAAAAAAAAAAAAAAAAGGAACATGAAAGGCGAGGAAAAGATAGAGATGAATTTAAAGGATAATTTTGGTGATAGTTAGGTCTTGGATAAAAAGTGAGTGTCTGGTGGCCGAATCAGTTGCAGTTTAGGTGGAGAGGTGGGCAGAAGAACCAGTGGTAGTGGTTAGGTGTTGGTAGGTGATCAAGGGCAGCAGTTCCGTGATGGCTCCCGATTACGACTAGAAGGTTCCCGATTACAACAACAAAGTTGCCGCGCCCGAAAAGAAGGTTCCCGAGTCCGAGAAGTTTTCTGAGTCCGACAAGAAATATCTGAAGAAGGTCGGAGGGCACATCGGCCGAAAGGTTGTACAGATAACAATGAAGACGAGGACAATAGTCCAAATAACGCAGATAATACTAATTCTATATAGCTTGATATGTCGGTAAAATAAATCTATTAATCATATCTAAAATAATGCTATTTTATTTAGCGGTTGTGTTCCTTGTATCAGTCGGTGTATTTATTGTTGTTGTTGTTGGCAGAATTTTGTGTTTCGGTTATTCTGAAGTCGATCGCTGTCATATCGTGTGTAATAGTTAGCATATTTTTTGTATCGCTGAATGACGTGAAAATGTTCGCTTGTTGTTGACTGCCTGTGAGGTCAGGTTTGAGTAAGTGGGTGGTGTAGGTGAATCGCCGCCTGTGATGTAGATTTCGCTTGCGAGCCCTCGTGTTGGCGTGTATTCGACTTGACGCCTGGACCTCTGTGTCTGTCGGCTTTTCAAAGCTGTTCATCTATAGAAAGCCGCAGCCCAAAATCGGATCAATTGAAGTCATTTTCATTTCACCCGGGAATCACTTTCATTGGATGAAAATGCGAATTTTATTTACGAATTTTATTTTCCTTAATGTTAGGAATTGATTATCAAAGCGGAACTCCTGTTCTAGGCTATGATAGAGTAAACTTCCGATTTGGCGTCTCTGCCTTGTGTTTTGTTGGCGAGTGTATGTATCTTTTATTATTGTGGTGTGTGTGCGAATTGAAATGCTGAATTAGTGAATCTGGAGATATCTACATTTGCTTATGCAACATTGTTTACTTTATTCTCTTAATATTTCGATCATAAAGATACCTTCCTCAGAAGATTTCTGAAAGCAGGAGTCCTGGAGTTGTTCATCTGTGGCTAGAATCTGCTCATTCTGTCGTATGCTTGGTAATATCTTCCATCAAATTATTTGTGTGTGTGTGTGTGTCCAACAGTGGCTTAGTATCATTCCAGATTTTTTTTAAATGAAATAAAATAAAAAGTAAATATTTTTGTTTGATTTGCTTTTAAAAAATAGTAGAAATAATTTTCATTAACTTCATATGCATTAATAATCGTCGGGGGTGGCCTAAAGTCAGTATCAGCCGGACAGCGAGAGAGTCTATCACCTTTTCCCTTGCACTAGACCAAGGAGATTGTTTTTTTAGCATCTGAGGTGGAGTGCCACACCTACCATCAGCTCCTCACTTTACTGCACAGATTCTGAGTTGGCGAGGGCCAGTATCAAACCAGGAACCTTGTGATTCCTAGTCAAGTACTCTACCAACTGAGCTAAACCGATGCATTAATAAATTAGACAAAATAACTTCCTGTGGTTGACCCTCAGTCACTGCCTTCTAGCACCTATATGATAAAAAGGGTTGGAGGTTTGTTTACCATAATAACAATTTGAAGGACCTAATTATATTGATTGGATAAAGCCTCTCCGACCGACCATCTGCCCCAAGTTAGGGCTGAAGTGAAGTGTTTCAGGTCACGTGACCACATAGTTCTTGGGTGACAGACTGCTCAGCCACCATGGTCCATTCCTCAAGCATCACTAGTTACCAACAGCCAACAGGTGGCACTATTAATGGGGCAGGGGGGGGTCTTACCAGCTCTGCAGAGGTGCAGTCGGTGTGTTCCACAGCCCTAGCTGACAGGACAGCTTTACAAGGCTAGAAGAGGCTAATTCAAACATTAATATCTACAGAAACTGTTCTGGGCTGAGATAGTTGTGTATTTCCCTCTTCTTACACAACGAGCCTGTTTACATTTCCTGTAGTGCTAATACCTTTGGAAAAGGTATGCATCCAACTATTCTCCCTTCAGTTATGAGTAAATAGTAGGGCAGAGAGGGCTCTTTAACCTTGGTTGGGCAACCGGTCAAGAAAGAAGGAAAACTGAATTCAAACCTGTTAAATTCTGCTTAAGAAATTGACTGTGTCACATCCTGCTTGTGTGGAGTGGTTGGTATATACATACACAAGTGGTGGGTGTCTCAAAGTGAAAAAGCAGGATTTTGAATACCAACTTCCAAGCCCAGCAGGTACCCCCCTCCAGAAGAGTGGCACACTATAATCTTATTTCTCTATTTTCTTTGATTTTTAATAATGCCATATTAATCTAGGCCCACATACAATATTTAAAGGTTCAAAGTTACCCCCCGTTAATCTAGGCCCACATACAATATTAAAGGTTCAAAGTTACCCCCCTGGTTAATCTAGGCCCACATACAATATTAAAGGTTCAAAGTTACCCCCCGGTTAATCTAGGCCCACCTACAATATTAAAGGTTCAAAGTTACCCCCCCGGTTAATCTAGGCCCACCTACAATATTAAAGGTTCAAAGTTACCCCCCTCGGTTAATCTAGGCCCACCTACAATATTAAAGGTTCAAAGTTACCCCCAGATTAATCTAGGCCACCTACAATATTAAAGGTTCAAAGTTACCCCCAGATTAATCTAGGCCCACCTACAATATTAAAGGTTCAGAGTTACCCCCCCAGATTAATCTAGGCCCACCTACAATATTAAAGGTTCAAAGTTACCCCCCGATTAATCTAGGCCCACCTACAATATTAAAGGTTCAAAGTTACCCCCCAGATTAATCTAGGCCCACCTACAATATTAAAGGTTCAAAGTTACCCCCAGATTAATCTAAGCCCACCTACAATATTAAAGGTTCTAAGTTATGCCCAGATTAATCTAGGCCCACCTACAATATTAAAGGTTCAAAGTTACTCTGAATTAATCTGAACTTATCTACAAAATGATGGGTGCTCAAATTGAGCAAGGTCCACTTACAAAACGAAGCTCAAAATTGCCCAGTTTAAGTTAAGCCCACCTACAAAATCAAGACCAAAAGTTGTCTACAGTTTAAATCAGCCATGTCAAACACGTGACCCATGGCCATATGTGGCCCTCAGCAAGCACAAGTGTGGCCCGCATGCAGACTGCACTCTCAGATGGCACTTTTACATTACCCCCGGTTTTTTAAGTTTTTTTCAAAACTTCCTGGGTGAAAACAGTCATTTATTTTCATTAGGGCAATGTGTTGTTAAGAAACAGTCTGTTATCAACACATTGTCTCTCACCCCTTCCTTTGAGTCGCAGAAGTAGGCTGTCAATGAAAGGGAGTGAGTCTTTCCTCTTGCCTTCTCCTGCTTTCAATCAACATATGGTTATAATTGAAAGCGAGATTGACACTTGTACGTTTTATTATTTGAACTGTTAGTAATATTCTTTTTTCCTTTCTTTTAGACAAAAATGATTTTTAGATATGAATTCAATCTTTTATTTGATAAAGAAATTAATGATAGCAATCATCACTTTCTGTTAATGTAAAAAGAAGGATTTAAAGACTTGGATATCAATGTGCAACCCTCATGTGGCCCTAGGGGGCTACTCTGTTTGACATGCCTGGTGTAAATATCTTCTTAAGTGTGGGAGTGGAAACAAACTTGCTATTCTGTAGTGATGGATCTGCGAGACAAGTTTGCTAACCATTACACCATGATGGGAGGCCCAGTATGATTATCTGTCTGAATATCCCACAATATTATTCAGATATATTATAAAAATCTATGTAGGAGCCGGTATAACTCAATTGGTAGAGCATCCACTAGGAATCGCAAGGTTCTGGCTTTGATACCGGTCCTTGCCAACTCAGCACATGAATAGCACAGCTTGGGTAATCCGATTGTGGTAAAGTGGGGAGCTGACAGTAGGTGGGGCATTCCACAGCAAAACAATCTCCCTAGTCAGTCTAGCGCTAGCGAAAAGGAAATAGACTCCCTCGCTTGCCCGGCTGGTACCCACAATAGACCACTCCACCGTTTTTACTACTACTACAGTATTACTCATGGACATTTCGTGTGGTATAAAAATGGTTAACCAGTTAGTCTAGCTAAACAATAAGTTAGATTCTCACTGAGTGCTCCACACTTCTGGCCTTATGCCAAACTAAGCTAAGCAAATGACTACTGCAGTCCTGATAACGACAGTTACCAGCAGTCAGTCAATAACGGGTTGCTAGACAAAATTGTAAACCAAACCATCACGATGAAAAATAATATATTGCATTTCTCTTTTCTTTTGAGTTTTAGTGATAAAATATAATTAAAAGACTATAGCAATAACATTGATATTTTAACTTTTAACATATCGAAGCTAATTTTTTATTTAAAATACTAAGGGCTCCTGTTGGTGGGTACATTGAATAATTCTACACGTTGGAAAAAGGAAAAAAGATGTCTACTTGATGGTCGGAGAGTTGTTGGTCGAAACCGGGATACTGTAAACGTTTGTTTTTAAATAAAAGTAGATCTGAAGGAAGACCCAAAATTTAGATTTAATAAGATTACTTGAATTAACCAAAGAAAGAAATGGGTAATAAATTTGGTTACATTACAGCTGATCAGCTGTGAACGTTTAAAATTTATGTAAAATATCAATTGATAACGTCATTCATATTTTTTAAGAGAATAAAACCGTTGTTATCGCGAAAAAGTATTCTTTTAAAGTAAAATAATTCGCGATCAAGAGTAAAATTTCATTGTTGTCATTCATTAGTTTCGAATTAGTCTATGATTGGTGTGTAAAAAGAAAAAGGGTAAAAATAAATAAATAAAGATCTACACTACAAACAATATTCTGTTTTGTTTCAGAACCAAAAATACTTTTAACTGTAAAAACAACTAAGTTTAATCAACTTTTAAAGTATCTTAAGATATCTTATGTTTTAACGGCTTTTCGCTTTTGAATGATAAAAAAGAAAGACTGAAATTTTAAATTAGAAAAAAAAAAAATTAAAAAATTAAAAAAAATAAAGAACGTTATTGCCAAAAATAAAAACATGTAAAAGTGATGACCGTTAGAATTAAATAAAGCTAAAAGGATATATTGCATGTGTTGTCGATTATCAAAAATATATCGAAAAACCAACAAATTGTCAGAAAATTAACTGCCAGAAAAAAAAGAGAAAATCAAAAAATTTTGTTTTGCTAAGTTTTGTCAATTAGATCCCGAATTTACCATTAGATTAAAAAAGAGGGAGAGGAAGTAAAGTACGTTAATTTTTATCTTCTTTTTTTTTTAAGCAAAAAACAAAAAGAAAACAAAAAAAAAACGTTATTATAGATTTTTCTTTTTTAATAGTTTAAGTCTAGTCTTGAAAACTTTTTAAAAAGAAAATTAAAATTATGAATCGATTTTTTTTTAGCAACAAGTAACTTTTTAGTTGTCCAGTGGTCGGTGTTATGTCCCAAAAAGCTAGGATTTCGAAAGGTTTTAAAAGCAGGTACGCCCTGTCCACTTGTATTGGCGTAACACATTCTTCCTAATCCTATTTTAGGTTGATAAAAAGTATTCGCTAAAATAGTCACTCCAAATCAGAAGACCTTTATGATAAACATTAAAGAATATGAATATGCAAATATAGTATTTTTTCGTTTTTCTAATTCGAAATGTTATGTTTAAATAAATGCCAAAACAAAAATAAAACGTTACAATCACCATCGGGTTTTTTTTTTGGGGGGGGGAGAGGGTCTGCAAGTAAAAAATATTTTGTTTCAAGCGCGAAAAACAAAAAGAGAAGTGAGGGATAAAACTTACCTTTTCCTTACATATCATTTAAGAAAATCAATTCAAGGACAAAATCCGTAGAAAACGTGGAAAAAATCTCCAAGTAAAAGCATTATTCGCACCTGCTGAAATAAATCGGTTTGTTGCTACTTAATTTCTTCTTCTTTTTTTTTATCGTAGTTATGATATTTGTCTATTTATTTATAAATCGATTATTACTAAATAATATCACTGATCATCTGATATGTAACGTGAAAGACAGCCACCTAATAATTAATTTACTCTCGTAAGAAACTAAAAACGTAATATCTCGCATCTAAGCAACATTATTGACATGTCCAAGCACATCATTTTTAAATTTCGAAGCAGGAATTGAACAACCAATAGAATTACAAATTGTTATATATTTTAGTATGTACCAAGGCAGACCATTTGTCATTTGCTTTTTGATTCCTCCAATCAATGTGCGTTTTACATTCAAAGTTTGCTAGAACTTTAGGTGGTTTGTATGAATAGGCTTTCAAAAATAGTAAAGTTGTCAGTGATTGGTTGGCTTTGTTTGATCCAATCAATCACAGGCCGTCTAACAAGTTGCAATGGCGCTATCTGGTTTCACCGAAATCATAATGGCGGACTTGTGTTTTTGTTGTTATTAATGCAACTGGAATCAGTTGTCCGATTTGCAAATGTTAGTCGTCATGAGGATAAGTCTGGGCATGCACACTTGCAGGTTAGTGCTTGATTGCATTGCCATATTTCTTTTTTCCAGACTTTAATGAAGGCAGGTTGATGAGATTTTCTTCCGCTTCTGTTTGTTTTTTAGTGTTCATATATGATGTCGCACGTATTTTTACTTTAATTTAAAGTCTTTAAATATCAAGTTTTATTCCCCGTTTCTTGTCTATACAACTGCAATTCCTGTCTTAAAAAAAAAAAACGCACACACACTTTCGATAGATTTAATTTCTTTGAAATCTTATTCTGGATTAATAATTATGCGCATTTTTGTTTTACTTTTTTTCTCTTATAATATAAACAACCTGAAATTAACAACATTGTTTAATAATCTTTAAAAATATATATTTATTTAAATGTTGGCAAAAAACAAAAATTAGAATCAATTTTTTTAAAATCGATTTAAAGTTTTCCTGTGTGATTGAAAAATAACAAATAATCAACCAACATTATTTTTTCCTTTTTTTTCATCTTCGTAGTTACTACGAAGATCTCACTGGTATTGTCAAATGTCATTTTAATATTAATAAATTTCACACAAAAAACGTATGGATTTTAATTTTTATTTTTTATTAATAAAAAAAACTGAGTCCAGCTCTTAATGCTTTAATAATGGGTTTTTACATGAACTATGGAAGTTTAACTTTTGTTGGTGGTTATGGCCACGTGTAAGATTTGAAAATCAATTATCAAACATTTGTCCAAAGACAAAAATGTGTATTAACTGTTTTTTTTTTTTTGTTGTTGTTTTTTTTTTGTAAATGTATAATATTCAATTATGTATTATTTTGATTTTTCGGACTGTTGTCCTCAATCAACTTCCTGTAAAAAAAATTGCCTCCAGTGATGTAAGACAGATAAAAACCTCACCCACAAATACATACACACACACACACTTGGATGTTGAAACCATCAACTATTGACTTCAACAGATAGCAACAACATAACCAATACCAAATTACCAACAGAAGTATCATTTGAAATAATATACAAATTTACAGCACAAGTAACAACCATACCCCACAAAAATTCTGACAATAATTCTTCAATTAGTTATAGATTCATCGAACCAGTACAACAAAAAAATCCAATATTCTCGTGATGCTTGTAACCTAGCAACAGCGAATTTTTTATTTGGTCAAATGCTTAAATTTTTCTTTGGAAAATAAATCAATTTCTCAGATTTACTACTGAATTATACTTTTATGGAGTCAATGTCCGCGCTGAACGTCATTGACAAAAAAGTAAACAAACCCATTATAAGTAAAACAAGAAAATGTAAAAAAAATATATATATATATATTTATATATTTTTACTTTAAAAAAAAAGATTATACATGTTTTATTCATTCTTTTTTTTTTTTCTTTCTTTTTTAAAAAATTATTTCTATTATCTATTCAGTGCTCTACTGTTTTAAAATATCTCTGTTATATTATCTGCAACACTTTCATGTAATGGGTGGAGAAAGTTGCCAAATAGTTCCATAAAAATTCAAAACAAAAATAGTAGTACATAGTCATTTTCAAGAGAGGAGTGAAGAGTAATTCTGTTCTATTGTAAGGGCAGATAACTCGTATACATATATTGGAAAAGTTTGGAAACAATTTCGCCTGTGTATTTGATAAATATACAGGCGAAATTGTTTCCAAACTTTATGTTGTAGATAAAACCCGACTTGTAATTTCATGGAAATCGACTAATTTCAAATTTGACAGATTTCTTATCATTTACTGTCACTTGTGCTGTCTTTTTTTTAAACATCCAAATTCTAACGGATAAACTGAAATGGTAATTAATTAGTCCTTCGCGCCTTAAATAGAAGTATCAGTATCATCATGGACCGCTATTGCATCTGGAACCCTATGAGTTCAAGGATCGTCTAGTAATATTGGTTCCAGTTGTAATAACGGTCCATGATGATATTGATATTTCTATTTAAGAAAGAAAAAAAACTTGAGTTGCTTAAGTCTTTTGAGGAAAAAAATTATTATTTACTAGACTAGTAAAAAAAAAAAAAAATGTTTCCTCTTTGTTTAACTAAAGTCTTTTCAGCTGAATATCTTCCATAAAAGTAGTGATAGAAAAGAGGCAAACTGACCATATTCCAGCAATAGGAAAATGGCCGAAGGGATGAGAATCTATTCTCTCCCACAAGGCCACACAACCGGTTATCCATCCTATCCAAAATTGAATGAAAAAAAAAGCTGATTCAGCTCTCTCCAGCCTTCAGGCTAGGGTTAAAATGTGATCCCTATTCATTTCCTCAGGTAGGTTTATTTTCCTAACCTTCCACCAGGCCGGGATCAACCCAAGGTATTTTTAATGTGGGGGAGCCAAGCAGAAGCTCATGCTATGGCTAGTGTAAAAAATGTGTGGTTCCCATAGACAATAGGACACCTCAGGCATTTGGCAATAAATCCAGCCCTGCTCCCTTTAGACGTGGGGGCAGATGCTGCCTGGTAGGAAGGTCCCCCAGAGACCATTCTATTTATTTTACTTTGATTCAGAAGTTAAAGCACCTAAATCGGGACTTTGAGGCGGAGGGGGGGGGTAGCCTGGTTTTATAAATAACAATCCTGTGAAAACACTTCCCAACACCTGTGAGGACCGGACAATTTTTATCCTGTCTCACACATGTTAAAAATTAAAATGCCATGTCTCAAAAGTATACTCTTCCCTGTTGATTGGTTTCCTTTTCATTTTAAACTGATGGATTAGGATTTAGCCTGCTGTTTATATATGACCCCACTCCTTTTTATTTATTTATTGTATCATTAAATGATGGTTCCAGTCTTGCCAAGGGAAGGTGTTTCATTTCATTTTGGTTTGTTTATTCAACGGCTGAATTTCATGTTAGAAAACTTTATATGCTAAGTCTTAAAATCTTATATCTCCAATGCCAGAGTTGATTTGTTTGTTTTTTGTATGAATTTTAAAGTAACCTTGTCAGTCACTTATTTTCTTACTTATATAAATTGTTTGCTACTGCTTCTAATGGATGATTTTAGTGACTAAAGACTAACATTGTAATTTAAACACTATTTGCCAACCATGATGATTCTTGCAGATATAAGACACACTTATATGGTCTCAATCTACTTATTTTCCCCTCTTTTCTATATATTATTTTTGAAGACACTTTCAGATCCTTAATTCTTTATTCACTTTTTGACACACTTTTTTCTCTATAGAAACTTTAATTTATTTTTATTATTTTGAGCTCACTATTCCAATATGCCCCAAGTCCTTTGGGAAACCAGCCTCCTCCCTTACAGGAAAGGGGGGGCACCCTATAACCTCCTACATCCCAGTTTTGCTTAGTATGTCTCATTTTATTTTTGTGTTTTCCCCTCCTCCATTATCATTTACTTGTACCATTTTAAAGTATGCATTTACTCAATTCCTCTGCAATAAACAGGAGGTGACACAAGGTCAATTTTTAATCAGAGTACGGCTGGTTTGAATTCACTTTTCTTTTTCCTAGACTGGTTGCCTTACCAAGGCTAAAGAACCTATTCTGTCCTACTATTTACCCACAGATGGAGAGAAAAGAGATGGATTTTCCCAAGAATCCAACTCGGGTCACCAATTCCTATTCCATTTCCTATGACATCTTAAAGTATGTGTGTGTGTAATATATAATATATATATATATATATATATATATATATATATATATAATAAAGTTGTTTTTTATAGTATCTTTGAAGCATTGTGTGTATGTGTAATATAAAGATTTTTGAAGGCAATTTACAATGCAATAAGTGTTGAAAATTATATTTATTTAACTTTTGTTAAAAAAAAAAGAAGAAAAAAAGTTAAATAAATATAATTTTCAACACATATTGCATTGTAAATTGCCTTCAAAAATCTTTATATTACATATAAGTATTCTAGAGCAAATTTGGCATTATGGTGATTGGTGGAGAGGATGTGATTTATGAGTTTGTTTGCTAAAAAGAACAGTGTATGCATAAGCTGAGAAAAAGAAATTTTAATGTTTTTATTAAAAATATCTATTAAATACCCTTTGTGTGTGTGTGTGTGAAGACATTTTGTATGTGTATAAAAAGAATCCTCACAAAATTTCCACATCTCTAAGATGGTTTTAAAACTTTTCATATATTTCCTGCATACACAGATTATGAATATAATCATCCTCTCCAAAGCTTTGAATGACATCACTATTCTCATTCAAAGGAATCTTTTCACTATTAATGATTCAATGAATCTAAATAGAGCACTATGTAATGTACAATTAGTATTATTATTCAAACAACTCTTTCTTATAACTATCCTACCCACTGAAGCAATATTAGCAGCAAGTTGTGGCATTTGAGAAAGGTCAAGAATTAAAATTTGGGTGCATATTGCATAAATGCGTCCTGGCCAACTGCCCTAAATGACGCTAAACAGTGCCTGCTAAAACACCAACCCGTACTACGATTGAACTCCCTAGCTGTTTGAAGGCATTTTTCCCAAAAAGTTAATGCGATATGAAAGCGATTTAAAAAAAAAAAAAAAAAAAAAAAAAAAAAAAATCTAAATAATTTGATTTTTTTTTATTTGTACTTGATTGTATTGATTGTTTTTAATTTTCAAAACTGTCATATTTATTTTAAAATATGTGACAGTTGTTTTGAATTAAAATAAAATGAAAATATAAAAAAAAAAAAGATTTTAAAGAGGGAGGAGGTAAAATAATTTTTAAAAACTTGGTTAGTGGCTTACTTTTAATGCCTTCAAACCACTAAAAAAAAGTTATGTCGCTAACAACACCTTCAAACCAGTAAAAAAAAATTTAAAAGAGGATGATTGTTAAAATAATTACATTTACTTGTTGAGAAAAAACTGGGGGGGGGGTAAATATCTCTTTCATATCACATTAACTTTTCGGGAAAAATGCTTTCAAACAGCTCAGGAGTTCAATCGTAGTGCAGGTTGGTTTTTCAGCAGGCACAGCTTAGTGGTTTTTAGGGCAGGGGGCCAGGATGCATTTATGCGATAATACCCAAAATTTGTAACATGATTTTAATTTTCGAACTTCACATACTCCAAACTGTAACCATTCAAACCTTCACTGTTTTGGTTTTCCAGCAATAGATCTTGTTGGTACCTTTCCATCAACTAAGGATGATGGCATAGTGTCCAAAGGAACAAAAAAATTTGTTTATCTGCATCTGTGCAAGTGGCTGAACAGGCCAACCCTTGAGTGACAGTCTTTGGTGCACTGACTGCACACAAACAGTGATGCTTGCTGGAGCTGTTGTTTTCTCTTCTTTCTGGCTCTCTTTGCTGTGGAGGCTACTCTTCTCTCCAAATCACTACTCTTCGTGTCTTGAAATTGATGCAATGTTGAGATAAATTTTATTTTCTCTATGTCTAATTTGTTTTAAAACTATAACATGGCAAATCATTTGCAGTATTTTTCTTTAGATGATGGAGGTCAGAGGACATTATTTTGACTAGCTTAAAAGCCACCCAATCGGGCAGCAATTAAGCTAGCTTCTGTGGAAGGCTCTTGATTGGGACTTTGGCCCAACAATGACACTTCATACATGGAGTACATATTACATTTTATTAGACTTGAACAATATTTTCCAAACAATTTAGTTTTCATCAAAACTGATATAAATTGTCTATTTTAGAACTTATTTCAAAAGTGCATGATAAAACATTTTTAAAAATGATTAGTTTATTGACTGTCTTAAAAAATCCTTGTTGAATTTGAACAGCCGTGTTTCTGAGAAGTGAAAATGTAATTAAAATTTATTTAAACTTGGTAAAGTAAAAAAGTTTTTTTGTTTTTGTTTTTTTTGTATGATTGGTCAACCAAAGTTCAAATCCTGAATGATTTTGTTTGTTTCCCTTCATGCTAAAGACATGGATTCAAGTCTTCTCTTCCCAGCTATTGGGTATATAGTAGTACAAACTGAGCTCTTTAGCATAGCAACCAATCTAGAAGGAAAATTTTGAATTTAAAACCAGCCCTGCTCCACTTAAAATTGACCTTGTTTCATTCTGCCCATTGCAGAGGGGTTTGGTAAATACACACTTGGTCAGTTCTAATCATAATTGCTTTGTTGGGGTACTTTGATAATCTACCAACAATGATGACTATTTATCTAGGTATTTAGATGCCCTGTCAGTCCTTATATTGTCTTGAGGCCATTTTTGTATTGACTAAAATAGGTATTTAATTAGCATTCCCAGTTGATTTTTTTTATTTATTTGAGGTTATTGTTATTTAATCACATTAGTTATATAGAAGCTCTGTAAATGGAGTTCAGAACTGTTTGAATTATGCAAATATCCCCAATGGTTCAAGAGTTATGAGAATTTAAAGCCCGAAAATGGACATAATTTTGTTTAAAAAGTCATAACAGACCAATTCAGAACTAGAAATTTAATTTCTTCACCATTTTTTTATTTTTGGAACAATTTTAATAAAAACTTTGTATTCTTATGTAAAGTTGTATGTTCTTTCTGATTCTGCACTCACATTTTATGTATCTCCATGCTGGATCACAATATTTGGGGAATAAGAAGTAGGGATATCAAGTTTTTTTTATTTTTTTTATTTTATTTTTTTTTTTTTTTTAAAGTTTACCACAAGATTATTCAACATCTTCATTTTAATACAGCATATATACACATATATAGTATTAATTTATATAAATAACATCACTTTGGACTTAAAAATACCCTTTTTAAATACCTGCTATGTTATATTACATACAAGAAATAGAATAACTCTTTATATAATTTTATTTATCAAAGCCTGTCCTGCATGTGCAGCTTTGGTTACGAAAGTAATTTTTTTTTTTTTTTTTTTTTTTTTTTCCAAAATTAAAAGTTTCACAAAAATCCTGACGGTATACAATCATTAAAATTTCACACATTATATATGAAAATAATTCTGAGACTATCTTCTATTAATTATATAGTGCTCTGTTTTTTCTTAACATATATTTTTTGAAGAAATCTCCGGCAACTTTGGTCTGTTGTGGTTTCACTTCCAAAGGTCGGAAAAGAAAAAAAAAAAACAAGTTTTTGCTTGTAGTTAAAAATGTCTCCTAATGAAGTCTAAAATTTCAAGAATATTGATAAAGATTACCCACTTTAATTTTATTATTAAAAAAGTATCACAGAAAATTTAGCCATGGAAAAAAAATTTGTACAACGCATTTTCAGCTGTTCAAAGACAAAATACCATTTTAACTTGCTGTAAAAAATAATTCAATGGATAAAAACATATAAAAGTTACATATTTAGAAATATTATTTTCTTTTCTTTCCAACCATATAAATATTTGAAAAATTGGACCAGAAATAAGCAATAAATTACTATTCAAACTGATACATTCCGAATTACGGCGCATGTGTTTACGTTCAGAAAACAAGTAAATTTGGGTTTTTTTTAAATTCAAAGTTTCAAAGCCAAACCTTGACAATGTAGCAACATTTACATTTCGCACATTGTATAAGAAAATAATTCTGATACTGTCTTCTATTAGTGATATAGTGTTTTTTTTGGGGGGTGGGGGGTTGCATATCTTATACTTTTGAAGAAATCTCCGTCAACTTTGGTCTGTTGTAGTTTCACTCCCAAAGGTCGGAGGAAAAAAAGACCCTGTTTGTACTTCCAGGTGTCTTCTAATTAAGTGTAAAATTTTAAGAATATTGATTTTGTAAAACAAAATAGCGTGTAAAATTTTGTCTAAAAAAATTTCAAAGCAAAATACCATTTTAACTCTCTGTAAAAAAATAATTCAATGGATAAAAACACATAATTACATATTTAGAGGCCGGGTTAGCTCAGTCGGTAGAGCGTTCAGCTAGAGACCACAAGGTTCCTAGTTCGATACCGGCCCTCGCCAACTCAGCGTATGAGTAGCCCATGGATTTGAGCGGTAAAGTAAGGAGCTGATGGTAGGTGTGGCACTCCACCTCAGACGCGAAAACAATCTCCTTGGTCTAGCGCTAGTGAAAAGGGGATAGACTTCCTCACTGTATGGCTGATACCGACATTAGGCCACCCCGAGGACTTTACTTACTTTTACATATTTAGAAAGATTATTTTCTTTTCTTTCCAACCATATAAATATTTTTAAGATTGGACTGGAAATACGCGAGAAATTGCGATTTCAATCTATTAAGGTGAAAATTTGTCAATGTCCAACGATTTTACCAAACAATCTGGTAAGGTTAATTTAATAAACTTAGTTTGGTACATGGTCATAAATGTGGAGATTTGAACTTATTGTAATGATAATAAATAGCAGGACCTCTAGATATACCACAGTATGATAATTTAAATGTTACATTTGATATGTTTACTTAAGAGCTATTGCAAAATATATAAAAAGTATAATAATCTTGATTTAACGCTCTGTGGGGATGTGTAAAATATTTACATATGGTGGGAGGCGTTTAAAAAATCTACATTAAATTGCTGACAAAAATATGACTCGGAAAATATCAAAGTTGGGCCAGAAATTCGCCTGATACTGGTTTGCTAAGACATGGCATAAATTAAGGCAGCAGACCAGGAATGACATACTATCAAAATTACCAAAATACTCCATAATTCACAATTTCAATATTACAAATAAAAACAAATGTGTAACTTTTTTTCTTTTCAATTCATTTTAATTTTACGTTGGGCATTTAAGCGACGCAAGACCATTTGGAATGTTTCAATTTTAAAATTTGGTTAAATAAAATGGGACAAATAAGTAATCTGTGATTAAACGACACCAGATAATCTGGATTTACATTTTTGCATTGCATCTTGAACAATTTGGAAATTCTCATTTTTAACCAGAGTATGTTGCAGGATGATAATGGACAGAAAATTTTGGAACATGTGTATTAATATATATATCTTATTATAATGGAGATTGTGTTTTTTTCTGTCTGTAACCGAAACTATATTACTATTCAAGTCACAATTTCCTTAGTTATTGACATCACATTCTCCACGATATTAATTTTATTTAAATCTCAATTATTAATAAAATTGTTTTACATTATTAATACTGCTAACCATATCTACATATTAACTACATGCAATTATATTTATATATACAACAAAATAGCGGTTTATAGTGTGAACGGGAAGGCTAATTTGCATATTGATATTAAAAATGTGATTTTATTAAATATGTGCTTAGTATTATTGATTTTTAACTGTTTGGATTTATTTTAATGAATATAAGCAAAAATCTCTTCAATGACTCTTAAATGAAATCTATTAACAAGAAAAAATAAATGTCATTTTATTCTTTACTTCCTCTTTTTAACTAAATACTTAAATTAGAAAAATAACAATGAAAGATGGGAGTGATGGAAGAGTAAGTTTCAGTTGTTCTATTTTATACTCCCTCTGTTTCAAATCTTTTTATCTGCATTCTTATTTAGTTTTCATTAGCCTTTCTAATTTAATACGATATTTTATTACATTAAAACTTAGATACTTGCACCCGGAGGGTGCATATATTTGCTAGTATAGATAATAATAATAATAATAATGGCCTTTGAGATAAGGTTGCTGATTATCGATCCAGTGAAATGGCTAGTACAATAATAGATTGTCATTTGGTTTATATTCTTTTGAATTTTATCCATATATCTGGTATTCTCCATTGAATACACTTGTCATTTACTTAGTTTTAGAAGTGACTACCTGGTTTTTGACTCGGTAGTGGGGGGGGGGGGTTAAAAAAGTTAGTCTCACAGATTCATTGATTGTTTTGGTCTTCCATAATTGATTTGTTTATGTTTTAATCACGATTGCCACCAGAAGACTTTACCTTTTCTTACTATTCAAATCTTAAGTTTTTTTTATATGTCACAAATATATTCATTATTTTTTCACAAAAAGCAAGCTCTGATGATAGTAAATGTGTATATATTTTTTCATTAATTATTTTATTTTCGGGGTTTCATCTGGACACACTCTCATACATACACACAACTGCCCTTTATATATAGATAGATAGATAGATAGGCTTGCTTTACAATTACTTCTACTCAGCCTACTATATCTAAAGTTATCATTTACTGAGCTTAGTTTGGCACAAGGCCTGGTGTATGGAGTGCCCAGTGAAAAACTTAACAATGGTCTTCTAACCAGTACACTATGCAAGGCACCCTCTTTGTCTGAAATTGTTGATTGTCATTTAATATTTATTTTCTTCTTGAGCTCAGTCATTAAATGATAAAATGTGGGTGGGGGTGGTGGTGGGGGGGGAGCCAATTGGGACAGGATCCTCACATGAAAATAATTAAAATGGCAAGGAGTTTCTTTCTGTGAAAGAACTGAACATGCTCAGGCAGGTTTTATCAACCAGCAACTCATTGATTTTTATAAGTAATGACCTGAGAAGAAGTGAAGGTATTACTGTTGCCAGTAGTGAAGTGTGGCTTTACTGATTGGTGGTTCTGGGCAAATGACACTCGTGATTTATTTGAGGTTGCTTAGTCTGGCACAAGGCCATAAGCAGCTGATATAATTTTCAAACAGCTTGACTGTGGAAATTGGTTTAGTTGGGTCATAAGAAGATATATTAAATTTGAATTAAAAGGACTTTGATTTATGAGGACACTTAGATTTCCATTCAAAATTAAACTCTTTCCAATGTTTTCTTTTTTAAAAAAATAACTGTTAGGTCATTCTTGTAATACTGTTAAATCTTAATCTTTTATTCAAAGCTAGTGATTCCTGAACTGGTCATCACTGGTACACTGTAGACCTCGCTTTATATTCTATACAAATATACACGCACACACACATACTAGAAGTGGCTACCCGGCGTTGCCTGGGTAGAGGGGGGTAAAAAAAAAACCTGGTATATTGATTTTTTTTTTTTTTTTTTTTTTTTTTTTTTTTTGAGATTCACAAATGCTGGACATTTTTAAGTAGAATTTCAACGCTATTTTTATGTATATTTTGATTTTTAAGTATCTTTGAATATAAATCAAATCTTCAAAGTTTTTGCACAGAAAGCAAGAACCAGTGATATTTAATGTGTATATATATTTATTTTGTCATTAATTGTTTATTTTCAGTTTCATCAGGATATACATTCATACACACCAACTGCCCTTATATATATATATATATATATATATATATATAATATAAACAAAACAGTTAAATGTATTTTTAAAACTCAACAATAGTTGGGTTTTTTTGTTGTTTTTTTTTTTTCTTTCACTGACCATGGTACAGAAGGATTTATATGACTGACATTTACTGTCCACATGTGCATGTCATGCAACCATCTTATTTGTTCCTCCATTCTTAATGTTGCCTGATACTACACTTTTACTAAAGAATCAATTGTTCATTAGGGAAGAGCTATCTCCCATAACAATAACAGTAGACAACATAATTCTTTGATGACAAATCAAAACATTTTTTATAGCTTGATTGGGAACTTTTAGATTAATCAGCTCTATTAACCACACGAGCAAATATATGCACCCTCCGGGTGCAAGTATTTAATGTAATGAATATAATATATTAGTAAGTTGAAGGCAAATACAATGCGTATGAAAAATAAAAACAAAAAGATGTTATTTTTGTCTTATCGATTTCGAAGCATGAACTTCATCATCAGAGATTCGTATCAGAAATGGATGTGCTTACGTTTTTCTTTGTGTGGTTATAATTTCTCTTATTTCTTTTTCCTCTCCTTTTTTTTTTCTTTCTTCTTCTCCTCCTCATGTTATGAATGAAATGGGCGAATAACTGAATAATGAAATATATTAAATAACTGAATAATGAAATATATTAATTAGAAAGGCTAATGAAACTAAATAAGAATGCAGATACAAAGATTTGAAACAGTTATAATCAAAAAATAGAACAACTGAAACTTACTCTTCCATCTTTCCCATCTTTCATTGCTAAATTTTCCTAATTTAACTATTTAGTTAAAATAGGAATAAAGAATAAAATTACAATTATTTTCTTCTTGTTAATGGATTTCTTTTAAGATTTATACCCGAGATTTTTGCTCATATTCATTAAGATAAAACCAAACAATTAGAAATCAATAATACTAAGCACATATTTATTAAAATTTTTAATATCAATATGCAAATTAGCCTTTCCGTTCATACTGTAAACAGCTATTTTGTTGTATATATAAATATAATTGCTTGTATTAATATGTAAGTAAGGACAACAGTATTAATAATGTGGGTTTAAATAAAAATAAAATCATCGAGAATGAGACGTTAATAACTAAGGGAATTGTGACTTGAGTAGTAATATAGTTTCGGATACAGACCGAAAAACACAATCTCCATTATAATAAGATATTATCTCTAGGTTACCATTTTTCCTGTATTTATTGAATTCTGGTAATGAAGACTTTGGTCATGTTGATCTTTTGGTAGCTGATAAGATGAAGCAAAGATTCTTCCAAGTTGTAACCATATCAGTGCTATTGTATGACTGCACCACTCAAAATATTTGGAGTAAAAGCTTGATGAGGAACTGTACATGGATGTTGTTTGATGTGCTGAACAAAACCTGGAAGCAGCTGTATGGCCACTTGCCTCCTATCACACAAACCATCCAAGTAAGACAAATGAGACATGCTGGATGCTACTGGAGAACCAGGGTCGAGCTCATAAATAATGTTCTCCTGTGGGTACCTATACATGGGTACACCAGTGTGGGTCGGGCAACAACAATCTACATTGATCAGCTCTTCACAGATACTGGATGTTGTGCAGAGGACCTTCCAAGAACAATAGCTAATAAGGAACATGTGGTGAGAGTCATGGGAATCCGTGCTTTTGGAATGACCTGATGATGTTCACAAAGAAAGAAAATTGAATTCCTTTAATCTTCCCTGGAAGACTAAAAAGGCTCCCTTGACAGTTCTTTGCTAGGAAAGATAAAAAGAAAATTCTGGGAGGTTTGAATTATGAAATTGCTTGAAAAATGATTGGTTGAACAAAAATGGTAAATGGGTAATTCTAGTAAAAGTAAAATTGTCACCCACCCCCTTCAATTTTTCTGAAATTCTTTCCAGGTGTGGACTGTTAACATTAGAAAATACCCAAAATTTGAGCTTTTAATTCCAAAAATTAGTGGAGTTATGTCAATTTCTAGCTCTCCAAATTTAGTGGGGTTGGTGAAAAATGGCGACTTTGTAATCTATTTTTTTCTGTAAAATGAGTTCTAGAGCTTCCCTACTACTAAAAATTGGTTTATAAAAGCATTTTTTCCCTAGGAATCCAAAAATGTTATTGAAAAAAATCTTAAAGTCAACCAATTTTAAGTTATTGATGATTTCTGATTTTTTTCATAAGATCAATGTGGTACTGCATCTATGACCAAAATTTTTTTCTATTATTTCACATATGAACATTATTTGTACCAAAAAGATAATTTGATTTTTGCTCAGAATCCAAATAGGTTGTTCAATAATGTTGAAAATTTTATAAATACTTTGACTTAATAACTTTTTGGCCAACCAATATTTGTATAATTTGATTTTTAGTTATGCCCATAAAAAAAAATTTTTTTTTTTTTAATATATTCTCAGTAAATATCAATTTTTTTTTTTTTTTTTTTTTTTTTTTTTGTTCACCCCTTATCTTTTCTAGGTATGCCTCGGAAGAAGAATTCAAAAATGTTGAATCCTCCCAAATCTCCACTGCTTTTTGCAGAAAGTCCGCTAGAGATACCACACAGATTTCTCACACCTATTCAGTGTTGTGCTTTTCCAAAATCGGCCCAGTCTACAGTTGTTCATGACTGTGACTTCTTGTGGGTAAGTGAACAGTTAAAACGGCTAACAGTGTTTTTTATATATATATAATACATAAATCCAATTGTCACTTTAACCTTTCTGTTGCAGTTCAGTAATCCTTGTTTTTCTTAGTTAAACTGAGATAAATTTATCTCAGTTTAACTAAAGAATTACATCGACTTAGTTAAGTATAGGGTAGGGTCCTGATGAAATTATTTGGAATGAAACCATGGTAGACCCATAACTCTTTTCTTCTATTATTATTATTATTGTTCTGTTTTTGCACTTTTGGATTATTTACTGATGCCACTGCAATGGAAAGGTTAAAGCAGCAATTGAATACTGAATACTATACACACACACACACACACACGTTTGTAGTAAATATGTTATGCTTGATATTTATGATTTTAAATAAACTTTGGACACTACTGAAATATAAAGAGTAATGACATGAGAAACATTTTAAACAAATATACATCTTTTTAAAAAATAATTTTGCACATACATTACATAGTTTTGAAATAGAATGCTACTAACAGATATTGGATTCTAGATTTTGTCTTTTTTTTTTTTCTTTGCATATTTATATTGAATATTATTCAGAAGTATTAAAAATGACTGCATATGTAATGATATTTTTCTTTTTTAAATGATAGTCATTGTGTTACTACTTATCATTTTAGACAAAAGTTTGACCTTAAATAATAGATTTAATTAATTTTAATTTGTTTATAAAAACCTAGCAGCCGACAACATAGGGTATGTCTAATATATATATATATATATATATATATATATATATATATGGTTTAATATATGAACTGAAATGGTTAACATTGATTAATACTTCTAACAATTAAAAAAAAATCATCCTCTGAATACCTAGTTTTTTTTTTGTTTTTGTTTTTTTTTTTTTTTTTTTTTCATTTTTCATAAGGGGCCAGTTTAGTTCAGTTGGTAGAGCATCCGCTAGGAATAGCAAGGTTCCAGGTTCAATACTGGTCTCCAACAACTCGGTGTATGAGTAGCGTAGTTTTGGCAATCTGATCAGTGCGGTAAAGTGGGGGGGGGGGGGGCTGTGGCGCTTCACCTAGTCTAGCACTAACAAAAAGAGGAAAGACTCCCTCGCTGTCTGGCTGATACCAACAATAGGCCACTTCGCCAACTTTACTTTACATCTATCTATATATCTGTATATGTATATATATATATGTGTGTGTGTGTGTTTTCGCAAAATACATTCCTAACAATTTACTTCATTAATCAGAAATATATCCATCATTTTTTCGTTGTTGGGTGTAAAATATCATTTGAAACTTGATACAAACATAAAGAGCCTTCTTGTCTTATGCTAATTAATCAATATGACAAGTTGAGACTTGTATTTTCCATGTTCATTCATAACTTAATGTAAGCCTTACCTTACAAACACTACATTCATCTTTCTGGTTTGAAAAACAGATCTGTATCATTTCTTTTTGTTGTTCTTTGTATTTATGTACAATGCAATCCTACACTCACATTTTTATATGTAAAAAAAAAAAAAAATATGAATACATATTTTCTTGTTAATGCATCAATTTGAAATAATCAACTTTGAGTGGGTGCAATTGTTTAATTTTATGATTTGAAACTGACTAGAATATATTTTGGGCTCTTAGAACAAAGATGAAGGTTTCTATGAGAAAATATTCACTTGTCATATACATAGTAACCATGGATATGACTGAATATTTTTGATACAAGTAAGCAAAATTGACAAAATATTACTCTTGTATTATGCCATTCTTCATCTATGTACATGCATACATACATTTGGGTTTTTAATTCGGCTCTAAAATTTCTTGTTATATAAATAAAATAGTAATTTAGTTATATATATATATATATATATATATATATATATATAGACCATGTGACCTTTAGGCACCCCTTTTTGATCTCGATTAAGAAAGTACGTTTTTCATTTACACCGTCAATATCCGGTTGTTTTGACAGACGATTTTTAGATTTAAAAAAAAAAAATTATTAAACTAACCCCTAACCCTAACTCCTAACAAACAATCAGATATTGACGGTGTAAATGAAAAACATGTCCTTTCTTAATCGCGATCAAAAAGGGGTGCCTAAAGGTAATATGGTCCATATATGTAAAAATGGAATTAGAATTGAATCCGACGATATGAGGAAGAATGAATAAAGAAAAGAAAGTACAGAATGGATAATAAAAGATGAATTTAATCAATATCACTTACACATGTGTTTCGGTCAGTTTATCTATGTGTACACGATTCAAACTATTATTATTATTAAATAAACAAAATTCAAATTAAATAAACACGATTTGGGCTATTATTGTTGTTGAATAGACAAATGAAATAGTAGTGGTGGAGGAATGTAAAAATATTCCGTATACGAAGTGAAGAATATGAATACATCAACAAATCTTTTACAAATTTACAATACTCCATTAACTCAACTAACCCCATAACCAAATACACTACCTCAAAGTCCTATAACACCATTAATTGAAAAAAATCTGAATCATCTTGGAATTAACACCGTCACCCACACAAGCCAAACAATTAAACATTTATTAAAACACACCACAAATAAACATGAATCCAATGCCAGTGTCTATAAAATATGCTGTGAACAATGCGATAAGGTCTACATTGGTGAAACTGCCAGAAATTTGAAAAAACGTTTATATGAACACTCTAAAGACCTAAAATTTGGAAATACATCCAATTCATTAGTAACACACAATTTATTAACAAATCACAATTTTATTTTACAAAAATCTTCAATGATCGCTTTTATCCACAATCGAAATGTACATCGTATCGTAGAATCCTCAGCCATTTCGATTCTTAATACTTTACCACAGAGACCTGGTTTTTATAAGATATCACCATTCCTTGCTAGAATTATATTAAAAAACTTTAATATACACCACTAAATTTCATAATATTTACACTAAAATTTCCTAATTATTTTCCCATTTTAAAAAAAATAACTTATAAATTTCTCTCCTATACTCTCTTCCTATTAATATGAAATAACAAATTGATTTATGTTCTCTAACATATTTAAATACTCATTTTAATTTGACTAAAACAACATTTTTAGAATATCATTATGACTTTAATAACAAATCAATAAATTAACTATCAACAAACCATACATACGTATAATTTCTACTTTTAAAAAAATAAACAAATAAATAATTCAATAAATAAATAATTCAATAAATAAATAATTCAATAAATAAATAATTCAATAAATAATAATTCAATAAATAGATAATTCAATAATAATATAGATAATTAAATAAATGAAATAAATTCCCATACCACATACCCTAAATAATATATAATAATTTAACATTTACTAGATTACAAATATACTACATAATAAAAAAACAAGTGACAACAAACCCAATTATTAAACTAAAATCTAATAAACATCATTAATTGAATAAATAATAATTTTTTACAATATATAACTATCAACCACTAATGTTATTTACTTTTATTCTACATTATTTTCTTGATTTATATCACAAAATACTACATAATAATAAACCAAGTGACAACAAGCTAATTTATTAAACTAAAAACTATTAACATCAAAAATTGAATAAACAATAAATGTTCTTTTCTTTCAATATGTAACTATTAACCATTATAGTTATATTCCATTATCTACATTACTTTCTTAAACTAAATCAACAAATACTACTTAATAAAAAACAAGTGACAACAAGCCCAATTATTAAACAAAAAACTATCAACATCAATAACTTAACAAACAATAAATTTTCTTTTCTTACAATATATAACTATTAACCACTATAGTTATATACCTTTATCTACATTATTTTCTTGAATTAAATACAAAAAACTCATCATAATTTATCACATCCTACATTTATTTTATTTTAATTAATATTCACCTTAAATAGCACAAAATTTAGATCATTAAGCCAACTCTTCCAAACACTTATTTACTAAAAAAAAAAAATTTTTTTAAATTAAAAAATAATTTTAAAAATAATAAAAAATTACCATACCACAAATATTTTATAAATTTTTAAATAATTTCACATTTATTATATAACGCAATATTACATAAATAATAAATATACCTAAACCCATTTCATCACATTATCAGGCCTCAAATTTTCAAGCAATAATGAAATCACACCTTCTTCATTTTAAAATACACAGTAACTTTAGACTTTTAACATAAACTGTAAGTACAAACATATACTTATATACATACATGTATGTGAATTCATATATACATGACCATCTTACAAAAACATTAAAATTAAAAAAAAAAAAAAAATTAAAATTATCTAATATCAAAGTTGGGTTCATTTTTATAAACGGATAACTTTTTGATGAGTTCACCATTTTTTTAGCAAAACAAAAACAAACATGATTAGATACACTTATTTCATTTTTTTCTTTTCTTTTCCTCGGTTCCGGGACTTATCAACAAGTTAGGGATAAATAATAACACTTTAATTTTGCAATATTATTGAGCAAGATTATTTTCTTTTCTTTTCACGAAAAGTTTCACTGAAACTCCAGTTTGAAAATAATAATAGTATTTGGGGACAATTTTAAATTCAGTTTTTAATTGCTTGATAAGTTAGCAATACATTATAATTTATTTCTTTGAATTTTTTCTACATGACAATTCAAATCTAGTTCTTAACGATAAAAAGAATGCAATATCTATTTTTGCTTACATTTTAAAACGTTT
>CM042141.1:121489058-121641558 GCA_023376005.1 Doryteuthis pealeii | reverse complement strand
CAAAGTATTTTCCATTTATCAATTATCATTCAGGTTTCCCCACAGTTCACTACTTTGAATGAACCTCCGATAAGAAAAACCCGAAGAAAATGCAAGAAAAAAGTGTTTGTGGAAAGTGAGAATTTCACCCCCACCAAGAAATATATGCCACTTAAATTTGTGACTGGATCGACAACAGAATCTTCTTCTACTGCCACATCGTCTTCATCGTCCTCTTCCGATGTGACACGTTCTAAACAGAAACGATCTGCCTTTCAAGATTGTCAGCCTGTTATTCAGATAGAAAATGTCTCTGATATTTCTGTCTGTTCAGAAATGGATGATACCTTGAAAGCTGTTCCTCCCCAATCATATGTACAAAGCCTGTTTGAAACTAGTCCTCTGCATGATACTGAATTTGGTGATGTCCTTGTACCAAACACACCAGAAGGAGACTATGCTCTAACAGTCAGGGAGAAACAGGTGAAAACTTGGAAATTCAAGACAAAAGCAAAATTATCAATTTAGCTTTCCTTTTAATTTTGAATTTTCCATCAAGTTTTTCTGAATATTCTTACAGCATTACAATTTGTTAAAACGGGAAAAATATTTTTGGATTCAATTTTACTATTTATAATGAACTCTTTTTTTAAAAAAAAAAAAAAAAAAGAAATAAAAATCTAATGTATTTAATCTTGTTTGATTTGTTTTTTGTTGGTTTTTTTGTTTTTTTTCTCACTTTTTATTAGGTGTGGCCAAAATTTCACTTGCATTCCACTCCCCATGAATTAAAATTCAACAAAACATGGAAAAAATGAATGAAACTTAACGTAATTTTTGTTGTGTTATGAAGAGGAAGGACTTTTAGAAATTGCATATAAAAAATTTTTTGGGGGGGGGGGCATTTTATAAATTAAAATCTGTCTGTCAAAATGGCGCATTTGTGCCTTTTTTTTTCCCTTTTTGTTCTCTCTTGAAGATGTGCCATTTTTAATGCGATTTATTTCATTGTTATAATTAAGAAATTCAAAGAATTTTTTGTTCATATGTAAGTTTAGACTCTGTTCTTGTGGGGGTGGAGGGGGTAAAATAGGTGACAATTTAGTTTTAAACTTTTTATAAAAGTTTAGGGGGGAGGTACTGTTGTACTGAAATTCTACTGTTATATATATATATACACTAGCTAAAGTACCCAGTCCATGACCAGACTAAAGAAAAAATAGGAACATCAAAGACTGAGTGGTGAGAAAATAAGAGATAGGTATACCCAATTTCGGTTCATTTTTTTAATATTTCATGAAATGAAATAGGGGATGGGGGTAGACCTTGTAAAAAAAATATATTTCCCCTAATATATTTTCGTGAAAATCGGACCATTAATTGATTTTTCATAGTATATTTTTAAAATCCTCTTGTCGTAAGTTGTTTTTGGGCTACGTAAAATTTCAGTTGATTTAATGGTGCAAAAATGAAAACATTGTTTTTCAATCATAATTTTCATTATTTCCGGTAGCTGAAAATTTAAAAAAAATCATCAGTAGTTTGTTTAATGTTTCTTCTTTGGAATTGAAAAAAAATTTTTCAAGATAATATTAATTTTTATGCAAGTTTCATTGTGTTAAATATAGGGGTGGGGTAAATTTCACAGGGAAAATTGGTAACTAACAAGAGATAAATATTTATCAAATTTTTTTTAAAAATCACCAAGAATTGTTTAATGAATAAACGATCGAAATAAATGTTATATTCGAGACAACACTAATATGAATGAATTAAAGTAGGGACTGGCAAAAAAATCAGCTTCTAAGAGTTTTAAAAGCAAAGTAAAAATAATTAAATCTATTATTTAAGGTTAAACTTTGTCTAAATCGAGATAGATAGATATATATATATATATATATATATATATATATATATATATATATATATATATATATATATATATATGAGAAGTAAACAAACAGACGATGTTTGTGATATGGCTATTTTCAGCCGACAATATTTGGGAGAATATGTGCTTAATTGAAGTCGGACCTAATTTTATGAAAGTTAATTAATTAATAATTAATTAATTAGGCGGGATTACCTATTAAATTTAAGGCTAAACAAATCGAGAAAAATCACAAACATCAAATCGAGAAAAATCACAAACATCGTCTGTTTGTTTACTTCTCGTAAGTTCGTGTAGAGGTCACTTAAGAGGAATATAAATACCTACTCCTTAACAAAACGAAGAAATCTGCTAAGTCCGTTTGGTGTGGTGGTAAAGACACTTGACAGTCAGCTTGACAATCAGGTTTCGAATCGCACACGGGGCGGTCTTTGTATCTATAGCTCTGCTGATGAGGCCTAATAGGCCGAAATGTACATACAGAGATTGATTTTTCTCGATTTGTTTAGCCTTAAATTTAATAGGTAATCCCGCCTAATTAATTAATTATTAATTAATTAACTTTCATAAAATTAGGTCCGACTTCAATTAAGCACATATTCTCCCAATATATATATATATATATATATATCTTATTATAATGGAGATTGTGTGTTTGTCTGTCTGAAGCCGAAACTAAATCACTACTCAAGTCACAATTCCCTAAGTTATTGACGTCACATTCACCATGAATTTATTTTTATTTAAACCTCAGTTATTGATAAAATTGTTATACCTTATTAATACTTTTGACTTTATCTACATTCTAATAACATGCAATTGTATTTATATATGCAACAAAATAGCGGGTTACAGTGTGAACAGGAAAGCTAATTTGCATATTGACATTAAAAGTTTAATTTTATTAAATATGCGCTTGGTATTATTGATTTCTAATTGTTTGTTTTTTTTCTTAATGAATATGAGCAAAAAACTCGGGGATAAATCTTAAAAGAAATCCTTTAATATAAAGAAATAACAGTAATGTTATTCTTTACTTCCTAATTTAACTAAATAGTTAAATTAAGAAAATTCAACAATAAAAGGGGAGTGATGGAAAATGATGGAAGACTTAGTTTCAAAGTTGTTCTATTCTTCGATTATACCCCCTCTGTTTCAAATCATTTTATTTGGATTTTATTTAGTTTCAAAAGTATTTCAAATTTAACATATTTCATTACATTAAAATTCAAATACTTGCACCCGGAGGGTGCATATATTTGCTAGTATATATATATATATATATATATATATATATATATATATATATATATATATTAGTCCAGGTTAAAGCATGGTAAGGATAACCTAAAGCTGAATTTTTTTATTTCATTTTTTTTTAATTTAGAATCTGTTTTTTCAATGCAGGTATCATTGAGGAATGATAAGTTTTGGTAAATGGGCCAAAGCTGCTCTTATTCCCAAAGACTATATAACCTGTTCATAGCATATACCTTAAACTCCTCACCTTTGTAAACATCTTCACTAATTTCTTTCATTTATAGAATCTTTCCCCTAAACCTCATGAATATTTCAAATTTTTCTACTTTTAAAGCATACCATATTTGCTACATAGACATATCAAGTTAGTATGCTTCAACTTGGTTACCATGACAACATGCTCATTTAAAACTGTTCAAACATGTATTACTGTCATTTTAGAATAGAGAAAAATATCTATTCAATCTATAATCTTATTATAATGGAGATTGTGCGTTTTTCTGTCTGTAACCGAAACTATATAACTACTCAAGTCACAATTCCCTTATTTATTGACATCACACTCTCAATGATTTTATTTTTATTTTAACCTTAATTATTAATAAAATTGTCTTACATTATTATTACTGTTAACCATATCTACATACTAACAAAACGCAATTATATTTATATATACAACGAAATAGTGGTTTACAGTGTGAACGGGAAGGCTAATTTGCATATTGATATTAAAAATGTGATTTTATTAAATATGTGCTCAGTCTTATTGATTTCTAACTGTTTGGTCTTATTTTAATGAATATAAGCAAAAATCTCTTCAATGAATCTTAAATGAAATTCATTAACAAGAAAAAATAACTGTCATTTTATTCTTTACTTCCTCTTTTAACTAAATACTTAAATTAGAAAAAAAAAACAATGAAAGACGGGAGTGATGGAAGAGTAAGTTTCAGTTGTTCTATTTTTCGATTATACCCCCTCTTTTCCAAATCTTTTTATCTGCAATCCTATTTAGTTTCATTAGCCTTTCTAATTTAACACGATATTTTATTACATTAAAACTTAAATACTTGCACCCGGAGGGTGCATATATTTGCTAGTTTACATAATATATATTTATCATATACTAGTTCATGTCAAAGCTTAATAATAGTCCAAATAAAAATACAAAAATCTATGCAACCTCTATTCCTTAACCTTATTAAAAAAAAAAAACCTTTTTCACTGAATTGATGAATTTAAAAAAGACATTTTTTAAAATTCCCCCAAAATGATGTAGCAACACCAGCAGTTTCATTGAGTGTGTTGGACATTGCCAAATTCCAACCTTAATCGGTTTAAATCACAATTTCTCGCATTTTACTGATCCAAACTTAAAAGTATTTATATGGTTGGAAAGAAAATAAAATGATCTTTCTAAATATGCAATTTTTATGCGTTTTTATCCATTGAGTGTGTTGGACATTGTCATACATTACAGAATTAAAATAATTTTTGCTATAAACAAATTCCAAACAATACAAAGTTTACATTTCTGGAAAAAAATCCTGAAAAAAAAAGTTTTTTTTTTTTTGTCTCCACTTTGTTTAAAACATATTGTATTTCATTCTATCAAACTCTTTTCTCTTTATTATTATTATTATTATTATTGTTGGCACCTTTCCATCTGTAAAGTTTTTAAATGCCATCCTTGGCCAGTTGAAAAGGGCTTGAAGAAAGTCCTGTGTTATGGAATCCTTTGGTAAGCGTATAAGTCCTATCCTGCGAATTGGTAAAGGTCCAGTGTTTCAATCCTATGTCCGTAGTCAGAGAGTGTCAACGTAGTTATGGTCAGTTTAAGTATTGTATCGGCAGCAGAGTACTGCCAGTAATTGGCTAAGAGATCGGTCACATGGTTTTGGTCGAGTCTATAAGTAGGAGCGACAGTCTATCACACACCTTATATCCAGAAATTCTCAACACCATCCACTAAGGATGGCATAGTGTCCAAAATTAGAAAATAAAATTATCTGCATCCCTGAGTGACCGTATTTGGTGCACACAAACTGATGCTTTGAAGTTGCTGTCTTCTCTCCCTCTTTCTGACTCTCTTTGCTGTCAAGGCTACTCTCCTCTCCGTGCCTTTCTCTTTAGCATTTACAAAATTAAGTAAATATAATATTAACTAAAATACATTAGGATTTTATTTTGAAACAAATTTACTATACAATGGTTTCATCACCACTGACTTTCTTAAAAATGTATTTTTTCTCTATATAATTCAATTTTTTTTTCTATATGTCTGAATAAATGAATTGATATTTACTAAGCTTATCTTTGTATCATATAAAGTCACAAGTGTTGGCCACCCAGTGAGAATCAAACCTATAACAACAATAATGACCTTTTGAGTGATTTTGTTAATCACTACTTCACACAAGAAAAAATAGGTTATTTCCTATAAGTCTAACATAAACAAAGGGGAACCACTCTTGACTGATAAATTATTTATTTATTTATTTATTTATTGATCTACTAGGAAAAAAGAAGACGAGTTTAGGGTTAGTTTAATGTGAAAATAAATAAATGATTTATCAGTCGAGGGTGGTTCCCCTTTTTATGTTATTGGAAATAACCAGAAATTGACATTGTGTCGCATCCTACTCATGCAGAGGGATTGGTTGGTGTATATAAATAGGAGTAATAATGAGGAGTACTCGGTAAGGATTAAATTAAAATAGTAGGGCACCTCATGTGGTGTAATGGTTAAAAAGCTTGACTAGCAAACCATTATTAGTGAGTTCAATTTTCATTAGATAACCAACTCTACTGACCTTGTACCAGACTAAGCTTAGCTTAGTAAATGATAACAGTAGTAATGGTCTGTTAGACTATTTTTCTCATCACTACTGCACAGTGATGCACACAGATACCATATACTGACTTGAAACCTAAAATTAATAGATTCCTTCATACAAAATGGCAGCAACACTGGAATAACTGTATCCACAATAAACTCTTCCTAATCAAACCGACTTTGGGAGGCTGCAGACCAACTTTAAGGAAGTCTAGAAAGGAACAAGTCATTATGTCCCGATTATGCATTGGTCATACAAAACTAACACACTCTTATATACTCAAACAAGAACAACAACCACAGTGTGAAACATGTCAAACACCCCTGACAGTCAAACACTTATTGATGGAATGCAGATTTTTTGCTCACATCAGAAAACATTATTTTAAAGCAAACAATATGAAGGATCTATTTGAAAAGGTTAACATAGAGGATATTTTCTCCTTTTTGAGGGAAATAAAATTATACCATAGAATATAGACATGAAACAAATCAATGGCATACAGTATGATTCCCAATAATGCTAACACATTGTTAAAACCAATTACTAAATGTATATATATGAATACACAATATGTATAACAACCCAACCGCTAGGCATGATATAACCCTGGACGGGTTGATATGCCGTTAAAATTAATAAACCAAACCAACCAAATCATCTTTGTTGTTTCAGTATATTAACCACTGTGTTCTTCATCCTTCCCCAGATAATCTTTAAATGCTATCCAATATTCTTTTCTTTTTTTTTTTCTTAGTTTTTTTTAATCAATGCAGCTAAATCCATACTAATCTGCAGGAGTAAGTAAAAGAATAAAATCTGCAGAGTGGCCTATTGTTGGTATCAGCCGAACAACGAGAAAGTCTACCTCCCTTTCGCAAGCACTAGACCAGGAAGATTGTTTTGCTGAGGTGGAACACCATACCTACCATCAACTCCCAGCTGCCTCACTGCACAGGTCAGATTACCCAACCTGTGCTACTCATGTGCTGAGTTGGCAGGGACCAGTATCAAACCAAGAACCTTGAAATTCCTAAGCGAATGCGCGGTTATTTCCTATAAATCCAACATAAACAAAGGGGAACCACCCTTGACTGATAAATTATTTGTTTATTTATTGATCTACTAGGAAAAAAGATGGGGTTAGGGTTAGTTTAATGGGAAAATAAATAATTTATCAGTCAAGAGTGGTTCCCCTTTGTTTATGTTGGATTTATAGGAAATAACCTTTAATTAATATTCAGGTATACCTTTTAGATAAAATAGTTAAAGTAGACTTCATAGCAGTCTGTGTTCCAGCCCAGGTAAAATCCCAGATTCCAAATGCTGATTTTCAAAGTAGATAGGCCCTCCTAATTTGTAAGATTTGAGCTACATAATCTTCCCATTTGACCTTGTGCCAAACTAAGCAAAGTTTAGTAGATAGCCAAGTTAATCTCACAGATCAATTCATTTGTGAGTTCTCCCCCTACTGTGAAATTCATTATCTATCATTTTGTCGTATTCATTATAATAAATACACAACTAACTAAAATTTGAGAAAGTTCTTTCCCTTCCTCTTTTCTTGTGACACTTAAGAAAATAAGCAAATAATTGTGATGCCTCAAAAGAAAAAATAAGACTATTATGAATTTGAAGTTTATTTGGATAATTGAACTTTTTTCTTTTAAGTTCTTAGAAAACTAATCAGCCCAAACTGTTGTTGCTGAGTTTCTTCAGTTGAATTTATCATTCAGCTGTGGCGTTACTTTCGTATTTGCCTGGAGAGTTGTCTGCCCGTTTAGTTTGCTGGTTCCCGCTAGGGTCCTGTTATATTTAAGCGGCTGGTTTGAACGTCTCTTTCTCTCTTTGCTGCTGCATGGGTTAGACTCTGGTCTACCCCCTCCTCGTTGGGGCTTCAGCCCCGCCTTACATTACTGTAAGTGATTTACACAGCATGGACTATTCTTAGTCTCATGTCTGTGCTTTTATGTTTTTCCCTTTTACTTATGTATGTATGTTTATGTACACCTTGTATTATGTACCCTGTTAATTCTTGTGCTGTATATAAAATGTTTTGTCTATCAACCCTTGTCGGAGTTTGTATCTTCAAGTATATATCACCTTTTAACCTTACACAGCCATCTTTAAATTTGTGTTGCAAGTTTTATGTGACTAGAGATTTATCTTCAACATTTTCTTTCTTTTAAACATTTGTGTTGGAGTCATGACAGCCAGAATCAACAAGAGACAATGTGTGAACAGTAAGAGAGGGATTTAAAATTAGTAAGACAAACAATTGAAAAATTCAGCTGAAATATTTTTTAAATTAAGAGAGAGAAGAAAGAGCACGTGCGAGAAAGAACGCACAAGAAAGAGAGAGAAGAAAGAACGCACAAGAAAGAGAGAGAAGAAAGAAAATAAGAGAAAGAGAGAGAAGAAAGAATGCACAAGAAAGATAGAGAGAAGAAAGAGCACATGCGAGAAAGAGAGAGAAGAAAGAGCACACGCAAAAAAGATAGAGAGAGAAGAAAGAAAAGAGAAAGAAGAGAGAGAAGAAAGAGCACACGCAAGAAAGATAGAGAGAGAAGAAAGAAGAGAGAGAAGAAAGAGCACACGCAAGAAAGATAGAGAGAGAAGAAAGAAAAGAGAAAGAAGAGAGAAAAAAGAGCACACGCAAGAAAGATAGAGAGAGAAGAAAGAAAAAAGAAGAGAGAGAAGAAAGAACGCACGAGAAAGGAGAAAAAACACAAGAGAAAGATAGAGAAGAGAGAACACACAATAAAGAAGAGAGAAGAAAGAGAGAGAAGAAAGAACACATGAGAAAGAAAGAAAGAGAAAGAACAAATGAGAAAATAAAAAAACACGAGAAAGAAAAGAAAATACACATGAAAAAGAAGGAACACACAAGACAGAAGAGAGAGAAAGAGAGAAAAGAGAGAGAGAGAAAAAAAAGAATATAGATAGATAGAATGAGAACACTAGTTTAACTCTTAACATCCTGTTGAGAATTTTCTAAGACCAGAGCCCCATTCCTATAAGGATTTATCAAAAAATGGCTAAAAATTACGTTTTCATTTCAAGTTACCTGTTATTTTCCTTAAATCAAAGACTTCTAAATGTTTAATATTACATTTAAACAAAGGTTATCATTTGGGCAGATTAGGAAAACAAATGTGACTTCTGGCCAGGCTGAATGAGGTGGTATAGGATGTTAAGAGTTAATTAAATCATCAAATAAACACAAGACTATTTAACTGAAAGAAAAATAACCACCTGAAAAGACAAATAAATGGGACATTTGTTTTGCATACATACTTTATAGTCTGATTTGTTGTTTCTGTTTTTAAATAAATAAATTATGTTGTCTTTTTTATAGTGATTAATGAGTTTATTTAAAGTATTTCTAAAAGGAATATATCAAATATCAAATGAGAACAAGTTTCAACAAGTCCTATAGTTGAGATTCCTATCATCAACATTAAATTTTTAATACATTTGCCTTCATTTCCATTGAACCTATGGAGTCCTTGTTTTTTCTAATTTATTTATAAATTGATCGTTTTTATATTCAAATTATATCTTAGTATATTCATATTTAACAGATATTGAATGTCTAAGACTAACCAAACTTTTTGCGCATGAGTGTGTAAATCTAATATAATTAAAGTATCCGTAAACTTAATTGATAAAATACATTTTTGAGAGTCTGCCACATTAGTAACACACAAGTTATTTCCCTTTATTCTATTTAAATAGATTTAATAATAATGAAATTTATTGTGTACAGTGCTCAAGTGCACCACAACTCATCAAAGTCTCATGTCAAGTACACAGAACAATGTATTAGTGTCAGGAACATGAACAGTTTACAGTAGTAATATGCATGTATGTGTGCGCGTGTGTGCATATGTATGTGGAGAGCAGAATCAGATATAGTGTCGGCGGACTACAGGAAGCATGGAGGCTTTGAAAGACTCAGTGCTTCATCAGCCTACAACAGACGTGGGCAGTTTATTCCATGTCTCCACAATTCTGAGCTTAAAAGGATGTTTCCGAAAGTCACGTGAGCAGTGCTGTTTTCTGACTTTGTAGGCATGCCCACGTGTGTTAGAAAGATGGAGATCAAAAAGGTGCTCAAGGTTGCTGTTGTTAAGATGATTAATGACCTTATGAGCATTTACCAGGTCAGTTGCCAGATGCCGAAGTTTCAGCGAATCCATTCCCAGGGCAGCGAGACGTTCAGAGTATGGCAGATGCCTGATGGAGGGTATTCGTTTGGTTGCACGTCTCTGTACAGTTTCTAGGAGGTTAATATTCTGGGCAAGATAGGGGTTCCAGACCGGTGATGCAAACTCCAAGTGTGGCCGCACCATAGCTTTGTACAGCTTCAAATAGATAGCTGGTGAGCAGCTGACAAAGGTCTTGCTGAGTGACGCCAGGACACCCTCGGCCTTTTTGACAATTTTGGAGATGTGTTTTGTCCAACATAAATCACTGCTGACAGTATTCTATCTTGTGTTTTCTTTCTATTATCTTTATTTCATTGTTTTATATTCTTTTTTTTATCATTTGGTTAAGCTACTAATTCTTTTGCACAAGTGAAAATGCAGAATAGTAAATAAAATAAAAAATTATGACAAAGATTTTTATCATCTAAGATGACTTTTGTGGTTACATGTTTTTTTTTTTTTTTTGTTTTATTTTTGCAAGTGAATTTATCAAGAAGTATTCTTCTTTTTAAATTAAAAAAATTAACTGCTTAATTAACCCAATAAATACGTAAACTTCACTATAATTAATAAATTTATTGGCTTATATCAAAACTTTGTGAAATTAATTTTCATAAAACTGGATCCAAATTTTGAATGACAAAAAGAAGAAAAAAAACAACAAAACCTTTCTACTAACAATTTTCCCTAAGGAGTAGGAGTTAAATCCCTTAAAGAGTAGGAGTAATTCTGATATTACGAAAGTTTCAATAAAGTTAGCATTGGGGAGTCATTGTTGCATAGTGGCTAATGTGCTGGACTGTAAGATCATTGTAAACAAGTTCAAGCTCCAGTCGCCCTATTACATACGCTTTCAGACAACCCCTTGGGAAAGGTATGAATCCCCTCAACCAACCTAACTATGGGTTAAATACTGTTCTTCTATAAGGATTGCTTTGGCATTGGCATTAAATAACCCAAGAAGGTTAATATGCCATTAAACAAAGAAATGAAACCTATGTTAGCATTAACTCCAAATAAGATTTTAAGATAGGCAGATAACTAATGTATATGTATCGTGGAAATGATAAATTGTATTTCACCATTGTATTTATGAAGTTGACAGGACCCACAATCTAATTACATTTCTTAAAAAATCAAATAATTTCAAATTTGACAAATTCCATGAATAGAGGAAGTTCTTCAGCAGTATTAAAAGTTTCTTGCTGGAAATTAAGAGTTGACATATTCACTTATCCATTAATATTAATGATATACAAAGACAAGATATGACTTTACAGCTTCATTAACATAGCTTCATTTTGATATATGATACATGTTCCTGTGTTGGTAATTATACCTGTCCTAAACAAAATGGCATTACTTTTTGAATCACCCTCGTACAAAGCAGTCAACATATGCTCCTCAAGATATACACATCACAACGATTAGCCTATGAGAACCAATAATCAGAAAAGAGTAAATAATCTGGTTGTTACAAATTAGAGTTTTGTGAGGTTCACTGGGAGATTATGAGTTCAACATATTGATAAAAATTTGACATTCCAAAATACAACAAACACCAAAGAAAGACATCAGTTCAAAACTAACTAAAATACAACAGCAGATTCCTGTAAATAATTTTAAAAAGTATGGCTGCTATATAATAAAACAATGAGAATAGATCTCTTTATTTTTAATAATCAAGTTATGAATATAATTCTCTTTATTACCATTTGTTTCATTATGAAAATTAATTTTTCATTTTTATACAAGGAAAGAAAAACGATTCACAGTTTCTAAAAACAAAGTCATTATTTGAAGAGAAGAAGCAAATTTCAAAATTGAAAATGTAGAAATTATATCCTCATTTGGAGTTTGCTAATGTGGTTTGGAGCCCAAGACTCATCAAGGACACAAAACTCATTGAGGGAGTCCAGAGGAGAGCTACTAAATTAGTGAATAATTTAAAATCCCTTTCATATGAAGAAAGACTTATTAGGAACATTGACCTACCAAGTCTGGTTTTCCAACGTATAAGAGGGGATATGATTGAAGCCTACAAATACACGCATGGTTTTTATTCAACGAACTCTGACCAACTTAACATTGCTCAAAATACCTATACAAGGGGACATAAACTAAAACTCCTTTAAAAATCTTGTAAAGCAAACGCAAGACAAAATAATTTTAGCTACAGAGTGGTGAATACATGGAATAAACTACCTTCATCAGTAGTGAATGCCCCATCTCTAAACTCCTTCAAGGCAAAATTGGATAATCTGTGGAATGATATTAAATATTCTGTGGATTTAAAATGAATATTTATAAGGAACAGCTGACAGGTCTCAGACCTAATATACTAGCTGAAAAGATATTATTATTATTAAAGTTGCTTGTTACAAACGTTAGTGTCTTTGTCTCGTATACCATAAATAATGAGTTTAATTCTTGTAAAGAGCTCCAAAAACTTGTGGCTATGAGTCAATTTTACTCTAGCCAAAAAACAAACAAAAAATGACTACAGTAGAATTTAAAAAAAAAAACATATTTCCTACGACTTAAATGTGCAAAGTTGAACAACACTCAACTGAAATTGGTTAGTTTGATTCTCTTGAAGAACTTAAAAAAATTGACCATGAGTCAGACTTAGTCTAGTAAAAGATAAATATGACCACAATAGAATAAAAACAAATTTCCTAAGACTTAAATGAGTAAAGCTGAACAATACTTGACAGAAATTGTTAATTCTTACATGACAGAAATTGGTAAGTAATTTTTATTTATTTTTGTTAATATTACTAGCAAATATATGCACCCTCTGGGTGCAAGTATTTAAGTTTTAATATGATAACATATCATATTAAATTAGAAAGGTTAATGAAACTGAATAAGAATGCAGATAAAAAGATTTGGAACAGAGGAGGGTATGATTGAAAAATAGAACAACTTTGAAACTGACTCTTCCATCATTTTCCATTACTCCCGTCTTTCATTGGTAAATTTTCCTAATTTAACTATTTAGTTAAAATAGGAAGTAAAGAATAAAATTACAGTTATTTCTTTTTGTTAATGGATTTCTTTTAAGATTTATCCCTGAGATTTTTGCTCATATTCATTAAGATAAAACCAAACAATTTGAAATCAATAATACTAAGCATATATTTATTAAAATCAAATTTTTAATATCAATATGTAAATTAGCCTCCCATTCACACTGGAAACCGGCATTTTGTTGTATATATAAATACAATTTCATGTTATTAGTATGTAGATAAGGTCAACAGTATTAATAATGTAAAATAATTTTATTAATGATTGAGGTTTAAATAAAAAATAAAATTATGGAGAATGTGACGTATGACTTGTGTAGTAATATAGTTTTGGTTACAGACAAACACACAATCTCCATTATAATAAGATGTAATGAATAATAAATGACAAATAATTGAACAGACATGGAATGGATGATAACCAATTATTGAATGGATGTTATGAAATACTTTGCATTTGGTTTTTTGTCCCCTTGTTTTGGTTTAAGAAAGCTAGTTTTATGGTATTAAATAATGTAAAAAAATGTTAATAATGAAAGAGATATTGACAGGATTATATAGTTTCATTTTAAAAAGATAAATAAAAGCATGAGATTGCAAACCTGTTGTGAAGCAAACCTTTTTACAGCACACATTTAGCAAATACAGAAAATAAGGTACATTTGAACCAGATTGGCTCTGTCATATATATATATATATATATGTATACTTCGGCAGCATTTTTTCTTTTAGACAAGTTCTGTTAAACGCCACAGACAATTCAAGTCTGAGGAGTTTTTTCATGGTCCTTTCAATTTTTCTTGCGATCTTTTTCGTGTTTGGGTGGAGAAGTTGTAATAGTCCACCAAATCCTTTTTTTCGAGCGCTTTCGGCTGGTTTATCAGCCATCATCAGGTGGGGAAACGATGTTAAGTTTTTCAAGTGCCTATATATATATATAATTAATGTTGATATGATTTCACACTCATAACTTCAAGTTTCTTGGTAGTCCAATCATCAGATGAGAAGTGGTTGAGATGTCAAAAACTTTTCACGACTGGTTTTTGACATCTCAACCACTTCTCATCTGATGATTGGACTACCAAGAAACTTGAAGTTATGAGTGTGAAATCATAATATCAACATTAATTATAAATCTGCTCTGCTTTATTAGCATTGAGCACCTTTCCATGCAAATACTTTTCTCATTTTTTCATTCACTATTCATATATATATATATATATATATATATATATATATATATATATGTAAAGGCAAGATAATTATCTGCCTTGTTTTATTCGGCCATCCTATTGCATGGGTACAGGCACCGTTTGACACCGGTAAAAGTCACGTGTTTGCGTGACGCGGGATTTCGAATTCAGTTAGAAGCAGGATTTGAAGACGGCAAGAAAGTAATTACAAGCTTGGAACTTTTCCTCCTCTTTTTCGATTTTAGTAGTTGTATTAGAGAAACTACATAGTCTATTTGTATTCTATTGTAGTTTCACGTTGAAGACGTTCGTTGAAGACTGTTGCGAAACAGGAGGATAGTGACAGCCTCCCGTATTTACCCAAATAAAATCGCCTTCATCAGTCAGACTCTGTCTTATTCATTTCCTCGCTGGGTGTTGCCGTCATAATATATATATATATATGTGTGTGTGTGTGTGTGTGTGTGTGTGTGTGTGTAAGTTGAAAAATGGAAGTAAATCCAACAATTATGTTGAAAAAATAAATAAAGGAAAGAAAATGTTGAATGGATAAAAATTATTTATTGGAGTGCCGACACGTGTTTCGACCGAGAGATTGTCCTTGTACACATTGTATCCTATTTATTATTATTTTAAATACAAAATGAAATATAATAATAGAAAAAATATAAAATTTTTAAGTATACAAAAAAGTGATCATCATCAGGGCAAGATATTTGATATTAAAATGGTGAGAATACAGAGTATTTGGATGTGTTCGAAAAAAGAATATATATATATATATATATATATATTATATATATATATATATATATATATATAAGAAGACTGGTAAGATCCAACAAGAGATGAGTAAACTTTGAAATTATGTTTATGGAACCAATCTGATTCATATGTGCCAACAATAAAAAGCTTTGAATGCAAAACATTTACTTGTTGATTCTCATGAGTAAAAAGTAGATAGATTAGGAGTTATGATGGCAATGGAGTACAAGATTTTCTTTTCTCTGCAAAAATTATCATTTCCAATAGAGTCTTTATGTTTTTTCTTTATAAAAAGCAATTATTTTCTTAAAACTAAAAAAAAAAAAAAACCCAAAGAATTTAAAAAAAAAAAATGTCAGAAATTATTTAAAAATGTTATACACCATAGCCAGAAATTGTTAATTAAAGGCAGAGAGGGGGGAATTAAAGTTGTATTTTAAGAAATTTGAAAAATAAATACTATTTCTTATTCTCTATAAAAAGAATTATGACTAAAATATTTGATGCCCAAGTAGCAGTATATGACACCATTATTTACAAAATTATATAAAAATGAGATGTGATTTTTTTTATAAAAAAAAGATTTTAACATTTTATATTCAAATAACTGCATCTTTTGATGAAAAAAAATGTTCATTCTGGGATACATTTGAAAATATATCTAATTAGACATTTTAAAAGAAGTTTTCCTTTGACAATAAAAAGGATACTTAAATATCTTATTGAATAAATGTAGGTACTGGCAAAATGAGCCTAAAATGCGTTTTTGACAAAATGACTTTGGCAGAAACTTTACGGCCCTTGGAAAAGATTTATTTAAGGGAGGTAACTTAGCTTATTACAGAAAATAATTTACCAAAAATCAGGGAATTATCGGTTTTAATGAAATTTTCAGTGTTTATTTATCAATGAATGATATTTATAATGCATTTTTTATTTTATTTCAAAACTTTCTCATTTTTTTCAGGTCGCTTAATTTTGCCCCCCCCCCCTTATGTTGGGGGCGTACATTTGGTCTTATACTGTACTAATTACAGTATAAATAATGAGATAAAAGATCAAAGTTATGAATAGAAACAAAAAAAAAAAAAATTTTACGGTGGCTTTTCTATAAAAAAATAAGTACCGAAAATCGAAAAATAAAATGTAAAAAAATAATAAATAATTAATTTTTTTGGAGATTTCTTTTTTACTCATTTCGATAATTATTTAATTGGCTATTATCTTATGAAAGAAAAAATTATGCATTGATATTTTTTCTGATTAAAAAGGGGGTTACATTTTCAATCGAGTTTTTCTTAAAAACTTATTACTTTCATCTAAAAAAATAAGGTTTGCATTAAGTAGATATTTATTTCTAGAATCTAAAAATATAACATTTTAAACTTAACATCATGCTTTTCACATTTTAAATAAATTTTATATTTTAATTTTTCATAGCAAAATACTAAATTAAAGTTTTAGAATAAAATAACTGATGCATTATAAAATTCATTAATTGATAGATCAATACTGAAAATTTCATTAAAATCGGATAATTACCTGATTTTTGGTAATATTTTTGCAATCGCGAATGTTATATTAAAATTGTAAACAAACGTGTAAAACCATTGAAAAATAGACAGAATGGCGGATTGCATCGAAATTGACCAAAACAAATCGTTTTAAATCTATTAAAAATAAACTGTATATGTAATGATATTTTTCTTTTTTTAATGATGGTCATTGTGTTACTACTTATCGATTTAGACAAAGTTTGACCTTAAATAATAGATTTAATTATTTTTAATTCGCTTTTAAAACTCGTAGCAGACGATTTTAATGCCAGTACCTAAATAAATAAAAAACCCAGGTAAAGTTAGAAAAATGAGGTCAATAATGAACTGAATACAAACTGGTCCCTAACTCAATGTCAAGAACTTTATAAAAAAAAAGAGTACAATACTATTTAGCAGATGATAATAAAATCATTAAAAGAAAAGAAAAAAAAAGACTGATCTAATTGCTAAATTCCGAGACAAACGGAGTTACGGCCCTTGGAATGATTTTGACCTTTTTGTTTTTAAAAGATTTATTCAAGGGAGGTAACTTAGCTTATTTTAGAAAATTATCATTCAAAGCAGTTCTCAGAGAGAGAAAAGAAAATTTCCAACTAACAAGGATAACAGAAAATATTCCTAATAGATGAGTGTAATTTTATTGTTTATTAATGCTATAAAAAAACAGTTTTTAAAAAAATATTGACTGTTTATAAATAACAAGATAAAATGAACCACAACAGAATTCTATGGTTGAATTGATAGTTTTTAATGTCTACTTTAAAAAATAAAAAATGTATTCTTTTTAATTTTTAGTTATTCTATTAGAAACCATTTTATGAATAAAATCAACAAATCACAAAAATAAATGCAATTAAAATCTGAAGGAATAAATTATTTGATGATTTGGGATTAAAAAATATTTTTCTAAACAATAATACAAAATAACATATCCAGTGTATTTCATTTAAATGCGACACATCAGGATCACAAATTTTGGTCCCTATTAGTAATTGTTCCTTTTAACCCTTTCACTACCAAGTTAAATTGAAATTGTTAAGTGGTGATTTTTTTTTTTTTTTAAATAAAAAAAATCCTTTTACAGATAAGCTTCATCATTAACCCGTTTACTACCAAATTTGTTTTTTTGTTTTGTTTTTTTTTAAGTTTTATATATGCAAAATTATGCTTTGAGTATGACGTTTTAAGAGTTAAAATCAAAATGAAATTCTACTTGGACACAAAATGAAATTCGATTCGGACACCAGTGCCCCAGTGTAAGGGTTAAATAGATTTGTATAGAAAAAGGACAATATAATTTTTAAAGTTGAATCTGTTCTTTCAAAGTGAGTCTCACTCATCATTTAACTGGAATCCACTGTATATTAATGTATAAGTTGATTTCATCTATTGGATGAATAGGTGTTTTGGGTTGGTTTTTTTTTAAGTAATCGAACAAGAAATATGCATAAAAAATAGCTTGATATTCTACCAAACATATTACATATTTCAAGTAATTAATTAAAAACAATTTGAGCAATAAAAACACAGGGTTCCCATGCATCCTGGCAAATAAAATGTCACTTTTCCAGTACTGGAAAACCTGGAAAAATGGGGGGGGGGGTCCAAAATTTTTGTCCTTGAAAAAATAACAATAAAACTGTCTAAATGTGTCGATATTAGATTAATATCAATTAAATTATGAAATTGCCATGAACAATTTCTGTCCTGGAAAATGATTTTCTAAAATGAGTAGGAACCCTGAAACAGTTTTTTTAAAGAAATTATATATATATATATATATATATATATATATATATATATATATATATATATAATTTCTTAAAAAAACTGTTTCAGGGTTCCTACTCATTTTAGAAAATCATATATATATATATATATATATATATATAGTAAACTGAACATTAGTTTCATACCCCCCCCCATATTTTACACAATGAAACTTGAGTAAAGGTCAATATTATCTTCAAAATTTTTGGACCATTCAAAAGAAGAAATATTTTTTAAGAAGACTCTCCCCCGCCACACTATTTCTTTTTATGAAATCTGAAAAAAATGAAGCAATAAAAAAAGATTTTTGAATTTAAAAAAAAAATCTTCTGATATAATTATTCAGGCTCTTATCTTTATAGATAAGAGCCTGAATAATTATATCAGAAGATTTTTATAAGTTTCAACACGTGATTTATTTTAGTAAAAAAAAAAACATGAATGCCGAATTCTTCTTAAAAAAAATGTTATATTATTCTTTGTGAAACTTTTACTTGCTTTTTTAATTGAATTGCTAGTGCATATAGCATAAATGTGTCCTGGCCCCCACTACGGTGCCTATTGAAAAACAACCCGTGCTACGATTGAAGTTCCTAGCTGAAGCGGTGCCTGCTAAAAAAACACCCTAGCTGTTTGAAGGCGTTTTTCCTGAAAAGTTAATGCGATGTGAAAGCAATATTTTACCCTCCCCCCAGTCTTTTCTCAACAAGTAAATGTAAATATTTTAACCCACCCCTCTTTAAAATAATTTTTAGTGGTTTGAAGGCGTTTTTATCGACAAATTACTTTTTTTAGTGGTGTGAAGGCGTTAAAAGTAAGTCACCACCCAGGGTTTTATTGACAAGTAAATGTAAATATTTTACCCCCACCCTTTAAAATATCTTCTTTTTTTTTTCCCCTGTATTTTCATTTTATTTAAATTCAAAACAACTGTCACAAATATTTAAATAATAAATTTTTTTTGGTATTTTTATTTTGTTTTAATTAAAAAAACTATCAGGTATTTTTTAAATAATTACGACTGAGTTTTGAATATTAAAAACCCTAGCCCTAACCCTAACCCCTAAAAACCACTAAAAAAAAATTTAAATAGAGGGAGGGTTAGATATTTACATATACTTAGTGGAGCGGGGGGGGGAGATAAAATATCGCTTTCATATCACATTAACTTTTCAGGAAAAACGCCTTCAAACAACAAGGGATTTAAATAGTAGTGCAGGTGGTTTTTTAGCAGGCACCGCCTAGCGGATTTTATGGCAGGAGGCCAGGATGCTTTTATGCGAGAATACCCAAATTGCCAAGAAAAAAAACATTTTTTCAAAGAAATCTTCTGATATAATTATTCAGACTCTTATCTTTATAGTAGGTATACCCAAAAATCGGCTGCTTTTTATTTTAAAATTAATTAAATCAATTATTTAAGGTCAAATTTTTGTCTAAGTAAAAAAGTAGTAACATAATGTGCATCAGTAAAAAAAGCAAAATAATATTACACATGTAATTTATTTTTAATACATTTAAAACGATTTTTTCGGTCAATTTCAATCGCTTATGGCCAAACGCCATTTAAAGATGGTGTAAAATTCGTGTTTACAGAATAAATTTAACATTGAAAAAAATTTACCAAAAATCAGATAATTATCCAATTTTAATACATCAGTTATTTTATTTGAAAACTTTAATTAGGTATTTCTTCTATGATAAATTAATATATAAAATTCATTTAAAATATGAGCAGCATCATTTTAAGTTTAAAATGTCATATTATTAGATTCTAAAAAAATATTTTTTTAATAACTACTTTACTTTAGTATCAATTACCCATATTTTTTGGTTGAAAACTGTATTGGAAATTTAGTGCCCCCCGCCTTTAAACGGAACAAATATTGATGTATATTTTTTTCTTTTATAAGATAATAGCCAATTAAATAATTATTGAAATGAGTAAAAAAAAAATCTCCAAAAATTATTTTTTTATTTTTTATTTTCCGATTTTCGGTATTTATTTATTACCCGAGCACATTAATTTAAAAAAATGTTTTTTCTTCTATTCACACCTTTGATCTTTTGTTTTTTATTTATGCAGAAAAAAGTATCAATCATATAACCCCACCGATATATTGCATCCCAAAAATAAGGAGGGGGGGTCAAAGTTAAGTGGCCTGAAAAAAATCAGAAAGTTTTGAAATAAAATAACTGATGCATTATAAAATTCATTCATTGATAAATCAACACTGAAAATTTCATTAAAATTAGATAATTCCCTGATATTTGGTAAGATTTTTTCAAACGGAGGGGTAATTTGTTTTGTAAAAACACGGATTTTTTTACAAATTGGGTATACCAACTTTATAGAAATCGTTTTTTTTATCACTTCATTTTTTCAGATATCATAAAATGAAATGGGGAGGGGGGGAGACCTTGTAAAAGAATATTTCCCCAAATATATTTTAGGAAAAACTTATTTTAAACAATTTCATCAACAGGTAAATAAATAGTGAAATTTTCTTGAAAATTTGACTCGTCATTGATTTTTCATAGAATTTTTTAAAAAGCCTCTTGTTGTAACTTGGTTTTGGTAACATTATATTTCAATTGATTTAATGGTGTGAAAATGTAAACATTGTTTTTGTTCATAATTTTCATTATTTCCATAAGCTGAATTTTTTTAAAAAAATCATCACAGTTCTTTTTAATGTTTGTTCTAGTCCAAAAAATTTGAAAATATTAACCTTTATTCAAGTTTCATTGTGTTAAATATGGGGGGGGGGTAATTTTACAGGGCATATTGGACGTCCCTAACGTATACATAGTTATTTGTAATTGTTTACTAAGGATGTATTAAGAATATTTATTTGTATTTAGAATTGTTTATTAAGAATTGTTTTTAGTTACTGGAAACCATATAATTATTAGTATTAGATAGAAATACTTGAAACCATGCATCGGTGTTAAAACTTTTAACACAGTTATATGTGTGTATGTGCATATATATATATATTATATATATATGTATATATATGTGTGTGTGTGTGTGTGTGTTTATATATGGGTTATATGTGTGTGTGTGTTTATATATGGGTTGTATGTGTGTGTGTGTGTGTGTGTGTGTGTTTATATATGGTGTGTGTGTGTGTGTGTGTTTATATATGGGTTGTGTGTGTGTGTGTGTTATATATGGGGTGTGTGTGTTGTGTGTTTGTGTTTATATATGGTGTGTGTGTGTTTGTGTTTATATATGGGTTGTGTGTATGTATTTATATGTGTATGTATATATATATGTGTATGTGTATATATATGTGTATGTGTGTGTGTGTGTATATATATATATGTGTGTGTGTATATATGTATATATATATATATATATGTGTGTATATAATATATGTGTGTATATATATATATATATATATATATGTATGTGTGTGTCTGTATATGCATGCCCATCACATGGCATATCATGATAATAACAGTATATATTACAATGTATGTATATGTGTGTGTTTGTGTATGTATATATATAAATATGAGTGCGTATATAGATGTGTGTATGTATATATATATATATAATATATGTGTGTGTATTTATATATGTGAGTATATGTATATATATCTATTAATAATGGAGATTCGCTTCCGGTTTTTTTTCTGTAACAAAAATTATATCACTGCTTATGTCACATTACCCAAACGTCATAACATAGAATAAATACACTCAAAATTTGAACATGCATCATTAGACAATCCTCATTGTTTTTCAAAAGAAAGTTTTAATAAATACATGACTGGTATTATATATCTATATATAGTTTGTTTTATTTTAATACATATTTAAAGTTTACATTTCAAATTTTTTAATTTTTTAATCCTTTAATGAATTTGATGATTTTACTTACTTAGGGTACAAACTCGCTGACATTGAATTTTTTACTCCCACCCCTCAGGCAATGTGTTTCAAAAATCTATTTTTACATCGCCCAGAGGGTGTTTTTTATTTTGTACTAGTATATATATATATATTGGTTTGGTGATTGGTTTTGAAGGCTATCACAATGCAAGTGTAAAGAAAAATAAGGTAACTATGGTGTTGTTTGTTACTCTTAACATCCTATACCACCTCATTCCACCCGGCCAGAAGTCACATTCATTTTCCTAATTTACCCCAAACGATAGCCTTTGTTTAAATGTAATATTAAACATATTTAGAAGTCTTTGATTTAAGGGAAATATCTCGGGTAACTTTAAATGAAAAGGCCATTTTTAGCATTTTTGATAGGTCCTTAAAGGAATGGGGCTCTGGACTTTGAAAATTCTCAACAGGATCTTAAGAGTTAATATTTCGAGATAAAAATCTCTTCTACAGAAGAACTGAAGCTGTTGCTAGTGGCTGTCCATTTGGTTCTGTCTCATGCCTTACAAACTCTCTGTCTGTCTGTCTGTGTGTGTGTGTATGTGTGTGTGTGTTCAACAGTTTTTGATTATCATTCCAGATCTGACTCACCACTAGAATACGATGTAATAAACAAGATCATAATTTTACACCATGATGTTAGTCGACAAGAATAAGTATTTACCCAACCCCTAGAATACGATGCAATAAACAAGATCATAATTTTACACCATGATGTTAGTCGACAAGAATAAGTATTTACCCAACCCCTAGAATACAATGCAATAAACAAGATCATAATTTTCCACCATGATGTTAGTCGACAAGAATAAGTATTTACCCAACCCGTTCGCCACGGGTAGAATCTGACACAAGGTCGCAAGTATGGGACATCCAGCGAGGATCGAACTCGCTATTTAAGTATTAATGTGCCTGTCTGCAACACTAGCTTGCTAACCATTACAACACGATGGGAAACTCTTAAGAACCCAACTCGTTTATCAATTGTAGAGTGTGACACAAGTATGGGGAACCCAGCAAGGATCGACCCGCTTTTCAGTGGTAATAGACTCCGCTTTAGGTTATCCTGTCAACTATGGCAAAATAACCTAGCGTTATGACTCATTTGTAGAGAAAATTTCTGTTCTGCGAATCTCATTACGCCCGACTTTACGTCACTCAGCAATGTCCCTTATATCATAATAAAAGAACGTGAAATGAATATTATTCATTAAAATATATTTAAAATAAATAAAATACATAGAAATTTACAATTCAATTTACAATTAAATATACAGTAAAATTGTACACGACTCTGACATGCCCACATCTTTTTTGTTTATTAACAGAACCATCAGATTCTTTTTTTTTTTTTTACTAGCAAATATATGCACCCTTCGGGTGCAAGTATTTAGGTTTTGATGTAATAAAATATTGTATCAAATTATAAACTATTTAGAAAATGATAAACTGAGGGGTATAATCGAAAAATAGAACAGCTTTAGATTTAACTCTTCCATCATTTTCTTTCACTCCCGTCTTTCATTTTTCCTAATTTATCTATTTAGTTAGATTATGAAGTATTTAATAAAATTACAGTTCTTTCATCTTGTTTATGGATTTCTTTTAAGATATATCCCCGAGATTTTTGCTCAGATTCTTTAAGAGAAAACCAAATAATTAGAAATCAATAATACTAAGCATATATTTATTAAAATCAAATTTTAATTATCAATATGCAAATTAGCCTTCTCGTTCACACTGTAAACCGCAATTTTGTTGTATATATAAATACAATTCCATGTTATTAGTACGTAGATATGGTCAACAGTATTAATAAGGTATAACAATTTTATCAATAATTGAGGTTTATATAAAAATAAATTCATGGTAAATGTGACGTCAAAAACTAAGGGAATTGTGACTTGAATAGTGATTTAGTTTCGGTTACAGACTGACAAACACACAATCTCTATTATAATAAGATGTGTGTGTGATTATCATTCCAGGATTTTTGTCTAACCTTTTTTTTTGTTTGTTATTGGTGGTCTGTTTGATTATTTATGGGTGTGTGTGTGTAATTTCTATGTCTATCAAAATCACCTGTTGTTCTGTTGTTCTGTTGTGTGTGTGTGTGTGTGTGTGTGTGTGTGTGTGCATGCGTGTTCTTAAGTCCCAACACCATGTGTGTGTGTGTGTGTGTGTGTGTGTGTGTGTGTGCATGCCTTGTTCATATACATTTACATGTGTGTATGTGTGTGTTGGATTTAGAAGTTTAGAATTAAATTGATTTTATCAAAAATTGTAATTATAGATTCTGCTAGATTTTATTTATTTTATTCTTTTTTTATTTTTTAAAATTTATTATTTGCCTTGCCCATATGTGTTTGTGTGTGTGTGTTTGTGTGTGTGTGTGTGTGTGTGTGTGTTGGATTTAAAAAGGTTAGAATAAAACTAGTATCTATCAAGAACTGTGATTATAGATTCTGCTGATTTGGCTTGCAAGGGGTTAAGGTAAAAGGTAGGCTAATACTGTGATTTCTGTGATTTTTTTTTACATATATATATATATATATATATATATATGTATATGTATATATATTATCCACAGCCTGGTCACATGAATGAATTATTAAGAGATTAGCAAGGGAAATTCATATTCTTTAATGTAAGGTCAGTTATTTAGTCAAATTCATCAATATCCAGAGTAAATCCTATTTATTAACAACTAGTGTGCATCAGCTTGTGTTTCATTGTGTGTAAGTAAACTCCCTTGAACAATGAAGACTCTGACAAAATACTGTGGGTACAAGACAGGTTTATTCATCATACAAAGGTGTAAAAAGCTGAAACATAAAATAAACTTGGAATAACAAGAAGAAACAACAGCAAATGAATTCTTTTAAAATGCTAACAGTTAAATAAAACAAGGATGAGGAGTGTTAAGTTAAATAAGGAAGCTGGGCTGGATAACCTGTAATACAGCATGGGGTTTCGTCTGAGTATCAACACTGAGGTACTGACGTAAGGGGGGGGATGAGTTTAACAAAGAGGCTAGGCTATATAGCCTAAGTGGCGGCTGCTAAAAGGCATGGCTGGTAACCGTTAAATAGTATGGTGGTTTAGTCTAAGTGTCGACTACTACTAAAGGCAAGGGCTTGATATCTAAAGTTGAAGGCAATGGTGTCGGGGTTTCAAGTTAAGCAAAAGGGCTGGCTGAATGGCTGGTAGAGTGTAGCAAAAATGTCTGTCATAATATCTTAATCCCTAAATACAAGACAAATAACAAGGGAAGAAATAAGAAGTTACAGAACTAAAGGGTTTAAGATTGACATAAAAGGAGTAAAATAAATGTACATTTTCATAGAAATGAACACCAAGAGATACAGACAGGAGAAAGTTTATCACAATTAAGCAATGTACTTTCATTGAATAAACACCTCGAAGTACGGAGAAAAAAGTTATTATTTAAAGGTCTAAGAAGAAGAAATGACTTAAGTTAAGAGGTGAATAACGAAGAAGCAAATTAATAAGATAACTCAAATGGGCTTTACCTTCTGGTCCGGCTAGAGGCTAAGTGGGCAGAGACAAGAATGTTTGTCCTTCTCGGATGAGGTCAGTATGAGAAAGAACGAATTGTGAGCGGGCAGTGAAGAAAAAAAAGAAACGGTGAATTTAGGGATTTTGTCCCGCCAGTAAAAATAGACCACTAAGGTAACTCTAAGGGTTATTTACCTAAATGCGTAGCATGACAATACTAAATTATTTTGCCAGAGTGGGGACTGTTGTGATGCATGTTGTGATAATATTGATTGTGACCATGCATGTTGTGATAATATTGATTGATTGAAGACTGTTGTGATGCATGCGTAGCATGACAATACTAAATTATTTTGCCAGAGTGGGGACTGTTGTGATGCATGTTGTGATAATATTGATTGATTGAAGACTGTTGTGATGCATGCGTAGCATGACAATACTAAATTATTTTGCCAGAGTGGGGACTGTTGTGATGCATGTTGTGATAATATTGATTGATTGAAGACTGTTGTGATGCATGCGTAGCATGACAATACTAAATTATTTTGCCAGAGTGGGGACTGTTGTGATGCATGTTGAAAAGTAGATTGGATTTATGGGTGGAAAAAGAAGACTCTAAAGTCCACAGGAGAATCAGCTAGAAGTAATATTGATAGAACCTGAAATGCTCCTGTAGGAGTTATTTTTGTATTTGCCTGGGGAGTTGTCTGCCCATTTAGTGTCGCTGGTTCCCGCTAGGGGCCTGGTGTATTTAAGCGGCGGATTTGAACTTCTCTTCCTCTTTTTGCCTGCTGCTCGACCAACGAGACACAATGAGGTTGTCTTATGACTACCCCTTTCTTGTTGGGGCTTTGCCCCCCCCCGTACACTACTGTAAGTGATTTATACCGCATGGACTATTCCTAGTCTCATGTCTGTTGCTTTTATGTTTATCCTTTTTACATGTAACTTTATATTACTTATGTATGTATGTATTATGTACCCTGTTAATTCTTGTGCTGTTATATAAAATGTTTTGTCCTTCAACCTTTGTCAGAGTTTGTTTGTGTTCCAACGAGTTATGACTTTGTCATAACCTTTGAATCTTACACTCCTATTAGAAGTGAGAGGCCTCAAAAGACATATTTTATTTCAACTTTGTTGTTGACAAAAAAACACTCCGGCATTGTCTTCAAAATATATGAAAACACTGCCTTTTCTCCGGAATGGTTTCCACTGTCAAATCACAACAGCTGGCATTACTTTTTTCCCTAACTCTGGTTTTCCTCTTTTTACAGTAGCAACCAACATGTCACCACATCCAGCCGCGGAAAGTCTGTTAAGACGACCCTTGATTCCACTGACAACAATTACATAAAGATTGTTGGCTTCTGTATTATTGGCACAATTGATAACTGCACTCACAGGGTGACCCAAGGAGATCTTAAACTTTCCTCTGACTCCACCACCACAACCTCTCTTAAACATCTTGAACTGGAAAAGTTCATCATGAAATGACGGTTTTACCATAATATTATTCTTTAAATGATATATAATAATAATAATAAAATTTATTGTGTACAGTGCTCAGGTGCACCACAACTCATCGAATAATGTATTAATGTCAGGAATATACTAGTGGAATATGAACAAAAAATGAAGAAAACCTTTGAAGTAATTATTTACTTAGCTTAGTTTAGTTTAGTTGTAGAACATGTGTTACATAGTTAGTAGATCCCTAATACATTTTTAAGGTATTGTATAAATCATTATGGCGATTAGTACAGTTGATGGCCTTGAGAGTGAGTGACAGCGTTTGACCTCACTCTGACCTTGCTTTCTGGGGATAGACCATGAGAACCGGAAACCCCATAGAAAGCCCTCTTCCGGTTTAAGGATACTAAGTAAGTAAGAGTCAGTTAGAAGCCAAGCTAGCAAGATGTGAGTCTCACTGCGCAGATTGTCTGGTCTGGGGATCTACGAATAAAGTAACATCATCATAAATCGAAGTCTTGTGTTTATTACTAAAAACAAACAATGACACAGGGCTTCTGATAACAAGAAATCCCTAGCAACAGAAACCAGACCCGAAGTCCCCAAGAAACACCACGACAAGACCAGACCAAGATAGATGATAGAAGAACCAAGCCGGCCAGAAGAATAGACGACCAGAGTAAGAAGTAAGAAGGTATATAACGTTATATAGATTTGGTAACGTGAAAAGCCAGTATATAACATATACCTATTTAGTGCCGGTAAAGAAGGTGCTATGCAATACATGTATGGGGCACAAATTGAGAATCAAACTCATTAATAATGGTCGGCTAATGCAGCTTCCTAACTATTACGTGAGATGAGGTGAGGTGAGGTGCTCAGAAAACCTGCAAAGTATTTAAGAGTGGTTGGCGCAGTATTTGAAGTTTATAACTGCGCCATCATCTAGCCAAGGGAAGCAACTGTTACATAATAATTGGATCCCTAATACATTTTTAAGGTATTGTAGAAATCATTATGGCGATCAGTACAGCTGATGGCCTTGAGAGTGAGTGATGGCGCTTGACCTCGATCTCACCTTGCGTTCTGCGGATGGAACGTGAGAACCGGAAGGCAATAGAAGGCCCCCTTCCGGTTTAAGGATACTAAGTAAGTAACTTAGAAGCCGAGCTAGCAACATGTAAGCCTCATCTGCGCAGATTGTCTGGGTGGGGATCTTGAATAAAGTAACATCAACATAAATCGAAGTCTTGTGTTTATTACCAAAAACTAACAATAACACATGGCTTCTGATAACAAGAAACCCCAACAGAAACCAGACCCGGAATCCTCAATAGAAGACCAGACAAGACCTTAGAAGATATACCAGACCAAGATAGATGATAGACAATCAGAAGAAAGCCGGCCAGAAGAATAGACGACAGAGTAAGAAGTAAGAGAAGTATATAACATATACCTATTTAGTGCCGGTAAAGAAGGCGCTATGCAACACAACTATTGAAACCTTTTTGCATCCTTCCTCGAAAAAAAAAAAACCATCTAAAATGGCTCGTAGAAGGTTGGGCAAACTAATCTTAAATGATTTTATGTTATTCCTGTGCGACATGCAGGAAAAGTTCAGACCCTCGATCCAGTACTTCTCACAGATCGTGGAAGTATCATCTAGGATGTTAAAAGCAGTGTTGGAGTATTTGGCATATAAGGCGTGCTCCAATTCCCCACCTGAATTTATAGACTAGCCAAGGTCACATGGTTTATTCCTCTGACCAATTACTAGCCATACTGTGTGGCTGACACACTACTTAAACCTCCACACTGGCCATGATTCTAATTACACTCATTGAGGAGGGACTTACAATACTCAGGATTACCAGACAATTACCAATACTCAGGACTCTTTACCAAGGGATTACCAAGGATCCAATTCCACTGGACAAGCGCTCTTGCTTAAGGCCTACAGGATGGCCCATAAGATTGTAACAAGCAGCAAAAATACTGAAGTAAGTTTTGTCAAAATCAACAATGGGTGTCCTTTTATGATATTATCTATTAATAATGGAGATTTGGTTTCAATTTGTCTGTAACTGAAACAATGTCACTGCTTATGTAACATTACTCAAAATCAAATATAGAATAAAGAACAACCTTGTTTGAATTAATTTAAATTTAACTATGAGAAACTTGATTTTATTAGAAAGAAAACATATTTATTTGAATTTTGACTGAAAACTATTTTTTATATCTATTATTAAAAGAATATAAGATTTCAAAGGTCTGTTTACATTTTTTTTATGAAAAAGCATGGCAAAAAACCCTTTTACATACTTTAGAATGTCAATAAAAAAAATTTTTTAATCCTTTCTTTTATACTAAAATCAAAAATATTAATTCAATTTTAATAAGATTTTGTTGTATTATATAAAATTGAGTGTATTATTTTAAAAAAAACATTGTCGTAAAACAAAACAAACTCCCACCCTCTTAGGCAATATCTTTCAAAAATTAATTTTTACACCACCCAGAGGATATATTTTTGTTTTGCTAGTGATTTTAAAATATTCACCTGTTCACCATTCTTATGAACACGTTGGAATCTTCCCAAGGTGGTCCTCGTTATATCTGTTCTGTTTTTCTAATAAAGATACACCTATAGACATATCAATACAAGATTGCTTATAATTTCTTTAAGAAGAACATGATAGTATTAGAAATCAGTAACAGCAAATGATTATTTATCAAACCCAGTTTTGTTAAAATTATTATGCAAATTATATCCCACCATAGTGCACTTTTTTATTTAAAAATTGGTTATACTTTGACTTAATGTTTTTTTTTAGAAATAATTATTAATTAAATTTTACATAATACAAAAAAAAATCAGAGAATTATTTTTAATTTAAATATAGTTTACTTGAATTCAATTACTTTATTCATCTAATTTTTTTTTTCACTCTGAAATATAGTATTTATTGAATTAATCACCTTTTATTATAATAAATTAATTGAATTAATCACCTTTTATTATAATAAATTAATTGAATTAATCACATTTTATTATAATAAATTAATTGAATTAATCACATTTTATTATAATAAATTAATTGAATTAATCACATTTTTATATTTTTTAAAAATTGTAAATTATTGAATGTAAATTTCTTACTATATTGTTATATGATGGTATTTCCTCTATCCAGGTGGAAAAATAAATTCCTGATCTCCCACCATGCTAGATAAACATAAGGTCTTTTTTATGTGGGGATTTTTATGAGGCTTCCAGCAAGGATCGAACTCACTATTCAGTAGTAATGGATCTACAAGACTTGCATGCTGACCATTACACCACATTTTTTATGCTTATTTGTTTTTGCTCCTCTACCCAGGTGATGCCAGGTAGCTGATTTTAGTACATATACAAAAGAAATTTACTGAGTGTTTATCAAATGTTATTCAATTTTTTTAAAGGAGTATAAAGGAATGCTTTTAATATTAATATTTTAAGAAATTCTCTTAGTAAAATTTTAAATGATTTTTTTTCATTTACTGAGAAGTAATCATAGATATCTTTAAAATTTATATATCATTACATGGCAAATGATACTTGTGAAGTAATTATGCAAGTGAAGATTTTTACCCCCTTTTATTTTTTTTTTTTTTGTGTGTGTGTGGGGGAGTTGGTACTGAAAGCTTTAAGTGAAAAAGATTTTATTCATTTTTTTCGGCCATTCTTATCCTTTTGGGTTTCGAGGGAGTAGATATGTTCAGCAAGCTATTGTCAATTTCCTCAATTCCCCTTTTCAAGCCTTTTAATTTGTACTTCAGAATATCTTTCTTTTCTTTAACTCCAACAGCAGCATTCTGAAGTAGATCATAAATTTCAGGTTGAGCAACATGACAAGGAAGTTCAGTTCTTAGAGTTGAGTCAAATTTATTCATCAGCCAGTGAAGTATAGATACGGAGACATGATCGGAAATCCTAGAGATTGCCAACTGAAAGAAAAAATAAAACTATTTATGAATTTGATTTTTGATAAAGTGATAAGAATTCAAGAAGGTATTAATTTTATTATTGGCCTCAAAGTACAGAATTTGATTTTTGATAAAGTGATAAGAATTCAAGAAGGTATTAATTTTATTATTGGCCTCAAAGTACAGAATTTGATTTTTGATAAAGTGATAAGAATTCAAGAAGGTATTAATTTTATTATTGGCCTCAAAGTACAGAATTTGATTTTTGATAAAGTGATAAGAATTCAAGAAGGTATTGATTTTATTATTGGCCTCAAAGTACAAAGATTTTGATAAAGTGAATTCAAGAAGGTATTAATTTTATTATTGGCCTCAAAGTACAGAATTTGATTTTTGATAAAGTGATAAGAATTCAAGAAGGTATTGATTTTATTATTGGCCTCAAAGTACAGAATTTGATTTTTGATAAAGTGATAAGAATTCAAGAAGGTATTGATTTTATTATTGGCCTCAAAGTACAGAATTTGATTTTTGATAAAGTGATAAGAATTCAAGAAGGTATTTTTTATTATTGGCCTCAAAGTACAGAATTTTTTGATAAAGTGATAAGAATTAAGGTATTAATTTTATTATTGGCCTCAAAGTACAGAATTTGATTTTTGATAAAGTGATAAGAATTCAAGAAGGTATTGATTTTATTATTGGCCTCAAAGTACAGAATTTGATTTTTGATAAAGTGATAAGAATTCAAGAAGGTATTGATTTTATTATTGGCCTCAAAGTACAGAATTTGATTTTTGATAAAGTGATAAGAATTCAAGAAGGTATTAATTTTATTATTGGCCTCAAAGTACAGAATTTGATTTTTGATAAAGTGATAAGAATTCAAGAAGGTATTAATTTTATTATTGGCCTCAAAGTACAGAATTTGATTTTTGATAAAGTGATAAGAATTCAAGAAGGTATTAATTTTATTATTGGCCTCAAAGTACAGAATTTGATTTTTGATAAAGTGATAAGAATTCAAGAAGGTAATTTTATTATTGGCCTCAAAGTACAGAATTTGATTTTTGATAAAGTGATAAGAATTCAAGAAGGTATTTTATTATTGCCTCAAAGTACAGAATTTGATTTTTGATAAAGTGATAAGAATTCAAGAAGGTATTAATTTATTATTGGCCTCAAAGTACAGAATTTGATTTTTGATAAAGTGATAAGAATTCAAGAAGGTATTAATTTTATTATTGGCCTCAAAGTACAGAATTTGATTTTTGATAAAGTGATAAGAATTCAAGAAGGTATTAATTTTATTATTGGCCTCAAAGTACAGAATTTGATTTTTGATAAAGTGATAAGAATTCAAGAAGGTATTAATTTTATTATTGGCCTCAAAGTACAGAATTTGATTTTTGATAAAGTGATAAGAATTCAAGAAGGTATTGATTTTATTATTGGCCTCAAAGTACAGAATTTGATTTTTGATAAAGTGATAAGAATTCAAGAAGGTATTGATTTTATTATTGGCCTCAAAGTACAGAATTTGATTTTTGAATATTGATTTTATTATTGCCTCAAAGTACAGAATTTGATTTTTGATAAAGTGATAAGAATTCAAGAAGGTATTAATTTTATTATTGGCCTCAAAGTACAGAATTTGATTTTTGATAAAGTGATAAGAATTCAAGAAGGTATTGATTTTATTATTGGCCTCAAAGTACAGAATTTGATTTTTGATAAAGTGATAAGAATTCAAGAAGGTATTGATTTTATTATTGGCCTCAAAGTACAGAATTATTTCTTGGATAAAAAGAAAACACGTCACTTGACATTTGAAATAATAATGAAATTTATTGTGTACAGTGCTCAGGAGCACTACAACTCATCAAAGTCTCATGTCAAATACACAGAATAATGTATTAATGTCAGGAACATGAACAGTTTACAGTAGTAATATGCATGTATGTGCATATGTGTGTGGAGACGGGCATCAGATATAGTGTTGGCGGACTACAGGAAGCATGGAGGCTTTGAAAGATTCAGTGTTTCGGCAGCCTACAACAGACGTGGGCAGCTTATTCCATGCCTCCGCAAATTCTGAGTGTGAAAAAATGTTTCCGAAAGTCACATGAGCAGTGCTGTTTTCTGACTTTGTAGGCATGCCCACGTGTGTTAGAAAGATGGAGATCAAAAAGGTGCTCAATCCTTATCTATTCTATTAATATATTCCTAACAAGTTATTGAAAATGAGATCACTAAATATCAAAGGGAAAATTTTATTCAAATATCACAATTTTTACAGATTTTCAAACTTGACTATACATAGAAAGGACAATAGTATTGTTAGTCATTCTTTGTTCTGTTATCAATAAACTTTTTAAATTAACTGAAGTCTTTATTCATTTATTTGTTGTTAGTCTTAAAAGAACTGCTAGATTAACACAATAACAGTCATTTATACTTTATCTTTAGAGTAAGTTGAAAAGGAATATGATATTTGATTAATCTTATTATAATGGAGATTGTGTGTTTTTCTGTCTGTAACCGAAACTATATTACTATACAAGTCACAATTCCCTTTGTCATTTACATCACATTTTCCATGATTTTATTTTTATTTAAACCATAATTATTAATAAAATTGTTTTACCTCATTAAGACTGTTGACCATATCTACATACTAATAACATGCAATTGTATTTATATATACAACAAAATAGCGGTTTACAGTGTGAATGGGAAGGCTAATTTGCATATTGATCTTAAAAATTTGATTTTAATAAATATATGCTTAATATTATTGATTTCTAATTGTTTGGTTTTGTTTTAATGAATATGACCAAAAACCTTGGCGATAAATATTAAAAGAAATCCATTAACAAGAAGAAATAACTGTAATTTTATTCTTTACTTCCTGTTTTAACTAAATAGTTAAATTAGGAAAATTTACCAATGAAAGACGGGAGTAATGGAAAATGATGGAAGTTTCAAAGTTGTTCTATTTTTCAATTATACCCCCCCCCCGTTCCAAATCTTTTTATCTGCATTTTTATTCAGTTTCATTAACCTTTCTAATTTAATGATATTTTATTATATCAAAACTTAAATACTTGCACCCGGAGGGTGCATATGTTAGCTAGTTATTTTAAAAAGAAATGCACTCACCAAGTAATACACTATCACATATTTAGGCATTTGTTGTGTTGCTGGAGAAAAAAAAATGAAATTGAAATTAGAAAGTATGAATAGGAAATTATACACAAAAATAGCAAAATGTTTTAAACTTTTATTGTACAAAATTTGGAAAATTCATTAAAAAAAAAAGTTTAAGTTGGAGTTATTGCCCCTTGTGAAATTTTGGTTACTGCTGATGATTTTTCATTGGGGTTCTGGGAATATTGTAGGAATTGGTTGGCTGGCAACTGATTGCTCGGTGGCTGGTGCTTTGCTGCTGATATTTTTGGTAGGGGCAAAGGACTGGCCCTTTTGGGAAGAGGGCAAGGGAAGCCAAGTTCAAGCCTCTTTTGTTGGACAGCAATGTCGGCAGCAGACATTTCCCGTTAAGCTCTGAGTAGAGAGCCTTTTTCTTTCTTTTAAGATAGCGATGGGAATACTATCACTCTAGATCAGAGTGGACTAGGGATTAATGAGGAGTACTCCCCATTCTCCAGAGCTTCAGAATTGTAGCTTCACCATCACAAGCAGTTTAGATTCATACCTAGGACTCAGCAGCATATGACTTTAGTATCTCACTTGCTCTTTAGAGATCTGAGTCACTTATCACTCATTTATATTTCTAACTTTTCTCTTTAAATTTCTTATTCATTTATCTTATTGCCATATCATCATAACCCTTTGGTTTTAGTTAGGGTAAATCTTAAGCATTTCTGAGAAGGAGAATTTCTTTCTAAAAACTTGTCTCTAAATTGTGAAAATTACCAAACATCTGTAACATAGGTACCTTGACAAATATACAAAGTTTCCTTGTAGCATAAAGGTACAAAGAAATAACAACTGCTATCTTGATCAGGGGCAGGATAACAATTTTCAAGGCATGCCGATGATCATGTAGTATTCATGTAATAACTTGGGAGGAGTGGGGTGGGGGTCATAGGAAAAATAAACAACCATTTTAAACATAGCATTATAGCAAAGAGAATAAACAATGAAAGGATTTGTTTTGAGGTCGTGAAAATATGATGAAAATATTGTGAGTTATAGTCACATGTTAGATATTTTTTTCATTCAGGTAATTTTTGTTGAAAGTGAATTGTTTCTTCTCATATCTTTATGTTTTTTGAGTTCTAACAGTTTTTTTCCCAACCCAATTAATCAACTGCCTCATTGACTGACTATCTAGGTCTATTCACAGGTCTGCACTCCTCCTGAAACTGACTTCCAGATCTGCTTGGCTAAATTTTAAACCAGCATATATACACCTGGTCAATCCAAACATGTGCACCCACATTTGCATTAGGCTGGGACACAGTTTTTCTAACCAAAATTAAAATTACCTTACTTGCCAGTAATTATGCCTGGCATATCTAAGAAAACTAACAAATTCATATGCCAACACTAATTGGACACTTGCAGAAGACAGACAGGCTTGGCAATATTTTATCAAAGACAAAACTATTTACTCCTAGGTCCATTGATCTGGAGTGGTAGTACCTGTTAGTGTCCCATCTATAGGTTAAACAGATTAAAAAGTGAGTTTTTAAAAAATTGGATACCCAACAAGAATGAATAAAACAAAAACATTTTTGGTAAATGTCTTCATTTATCAAGCTTATTTTATAAGGTAAGAAGTAGGGAAACTCTGGAACTCACTAATAATGGTCTGCTAGTAATAAAATTATTAGTTATTTACTAAGCTCCACAATGTCAGAAGTAAGGGAAACTTAGTGAGAATCAAACTCACTAATAATGATCAGCTAGTTTAGCTCATTAACTATGACACCACTCAAGCAATAGATTTTCTATGTAAAGATCAAACAATCCCAATATATTAGTGTAATAATACTCCATTTGTAAAACCTGATACAAAGAGCAAAAACCTTATACTGAAATTAAGAACAATTATTGTAATGTATGTATCTACACAGGGTACAAAATCTCCTAGTTCACAGGGCACTTCCACCATGCAGAGCTAAGGCAGCATGTACCCTAAAAATGGGAATAAAGGCTTAAATCAACTCCAGTGTTATCGTTTTCAATGAGAAACTCGACAATTATAGAGTAGACCTAGGAGTAATGGCAATGAAGGAGTACTCTACTCATCCCTGAGCTCCAGAACAGGAGCCTCACCACTGAATGCAGTTTAATGTTCTACCCAAGACAAAAGCCAACTTTAATACCCTAATACATTTTTAAGGTAGTGTAGAAATCATTATGGCGATCAGTACAGCTGATGGCCTTGAGAGTGAGTGACAATGCTTGACCTCATTCTGACCTTGCTTTCTGGGGATAGGCCGTGAGAAATGGAACCCCGATAGAAAGCCCCCTTCTGGTTTAAGGAGTAAGCAACTCACAGGGTTCCCACTCGTCCTGGAAAACCTTGAAAACCTGGAAAAAAAAAATTTTGTTTTCCAGTACTGGAAAACCTTGAAACAATGGGGGTATTTTTTCAAAATCCTGGAAAATTTTCGTTTTTTTGTCCTGGAAAATTTGAATTATCTGAGACAAAATTAATGTTATTGTTACCGTTAACAAATATAACTAGTAAAATAACAAGGACGGTTTTTAATTTTTTTGTTTTGTTTTTACACTTCAACTTTTTACTCGTAAATTCCTACCATAAAATACCCAAGCCTAATTTTATGGTAGGAATTTACGAGTAAAAAGTTGAAGTTTACTCTTTGTTGTTATTTTTTTTTTTTTTTTTGGCTTTGGTACTCTAAAATAAAAACATCAGATTTTAATTATCGTCGATGAAAAAACAAAATTACGGTCATAAAAAGAGGACCCAATTTATGCCTAAATTGTAAAACGAGCCTTTAAAACTAACCATTCTCACAAAATAAAAACTTTTAGAATATACACATTGAAGTGAATATTAAAATAAATAAAGAAAATATATTTAGTATTGTAGAATAATGGGTGCAAAAAAAATAAAACATTTATTGCAAAAACACGGACATAAAATGAGGGTTCAATTTATTTTAAAGGAATATACGAGGAAATTGTTCTTTTTTACCCCCACCCACTCCTGGAAATATTGGTCAGGTACTATTCGCAAAGTTCCATCCCGGTCTCCTGTGGTAATAGATGAAAAAACAAACCCATCTATGAATGAAGTCCCTAGCTGAAACGGTGCCTGCTGTATATGAAAAAATAATTTGTTGATTGAAGGCGTTTTTATCGACAAATTATTATTTTTTTTAGTGTTTTGAAGGTGTTAAAAGTAAGCCATATTTTTGAAAAATATAAAAAAAAAAACCCACAAAAAACAGCGATATTTTATCACCTCCAGTCTTTTTTCGACAAGTAAATGTAAATATTTTAACCTTTTTAAAAATATGGCTTACTTTTAACCTTCAAACTAAAAAGAAAATTTTTTTTAAATCCATAAAAACGCCTTCAATTGACAAATTATTTTTTCATATACAGCAGGCACCACTTCAGCTAGGGACTTCATTCATAGGTGGGTTTGTTTTTTCACCTATCACCACCTAGCGTTTTTTTTAAGGCAGGAGGCCAGGACGGAACTCTGCGAATAGTACTATTGGTCATTTTAACGTTTTGTCATCCCTGATTCCTGCCCTAATTTACGCTGTTTTTAATTGCTGGCATAAGACATAATTCTAGCCAAATATAGATATTTTCCAAGTCATGTTTTTCACATTTTATCAGCAAATTAATGGAGATATTTTACAATGCCCCACCCAACCCCACTTTTCTTCGCCAAATCAATTTAGATATTTTACCCCCTCCCCAGGTTTAATTTTTTTTTACCAGGAATTTTTACAAAACAAATTCAAATTTCAAATATGTATTTTTCACTTTTTATCGGCAAATATATGTAGATATTGTACAATTATGCCCCCCCCCCCGCTTTATATTGGCACATCAATTTAGATATTTTATAACCCGCTCTTAGCCCTGTCATCTGGGTCTTTAGAATACACCGACTGCAATTGGGCCACCTGTTGGCCATAGTGTGGTCGCCCATGATGCTTAAGGATGGAATCTTTGTGGATGAGCAGTCCATGACATGCAACACTCTGCTTAGACTAAGGATACCTATTTTTTGTCTACTGTTCATTTTAAAAACTAATTAAAATTAAATTGATTATTTATGGTCAAATTTTTGTTTCAGTCAAAAGGTAGTAACATAATGAGCATCAGTACAAAAAGCAAAATAATATTACACATGTAATTTATTTTTAATACATTTAAAACTATTTTTTTCGGTCAATTTTTATCAAATATGACTTAATATGGCCACTGGAGTTGCCGTAAAATCCATGTTTACAAAATGAATTTAACACTAGATTGAAAAAAAAAAAATTACCAAAAATCTGGGAATTATCTGATTTTAATGAAATTTTCAGTATTGATTTATCAATGAATGGATTTTATAATGCATCAGTTATTTTATTTTAAAACTTTTTGATTTAATTAGGTATTTCTGCTATGATAAATTAATATATAAAATTCATTTAAGATATGAGTATCATGATGTTAAGTTTAAAATGTCATATTATTATATTCTAAAAACATATTTTTTTAATAACTACTTTACTTTAGTATCAATCCCTAATAATTTTTTGTCACAAACTCTATTGAAAATTAGCGCCCCCCCCCTTTAAACAGAGCAAATATTGATGTATACTTTTTTCTTTTATAAGATAAATAATTAAATAAAGATTAAATAATTATCGAAATGAGTAAAAAAAAAAAAAAATTTTTAAATATTCAAAAATTATTTTTTAGTTTTTATTTTTATTTTGGTTTGGTTTGTTTTGTTTTACGGCATATCAACCTCAGTGGGTCATTTAATGCCGATAAAGTTTTGAAATAAATCAAATTTTAATGGATAATACAATTTTTTTATAAATACATTTTTCTATTTAACCCATAGATGGGACCCTAACAGGTACTACCACTCCGGGTCAGAGTGGACCAGGGAGCAATGGTGATGAAGGGTCGCTCCACATTCCCCAAACCTCCAAAACTGGAACCTCACCATCAGATAGAGTTTAACGTCATTCCCAGGACATGTAGACCCGCAGCCACCGCCTTCTAGCACCCATATGATAAAAAGGGGTTGGGGCTTGCCATAAGGGCAATAGGGTTGGGAAAATCATATAGGTGCTAGGGCTTGACGTGATCAGCCGATTGATCGGAGGGGGCCTCTCCGACCGCCCGTCTAGCCCAAGATAGGGCTAAAGTGAAGTATTGCATGTCATGAACTGCTCATCCACCTGGGCTCTATCCTTAAGCATCACGGGTCGCCACCCACGGCCAACAGGTGGCCCCATTGGGGGAGTCTTACCCCTCTGCAGAGGTGCAGTCGGTGCATTCTAACGCCCCAGCCGACAGGGTGGTATTTTGATTTGATTTTCTGATTTTCGATACTTATTTTCTACCTGAGTAGCATCTTTATTTTTTGGAAGGGGGGGGGGTATATTTGTATTGTAAAAACATGGACTTTTTAACAAATTGGGTATACTTACTTAGTTTAGATGGGCGGTTGGAGAGAGCCCCTCCGATCAATCCATGATCAACCCTTATAATATTTGCTAGTTGGTGGTGGCTGAAGGTGCCAGGAATGACATTTGATGGTGAGGTTCCAGTTCTGGAGGTCTGGGGAATGTGGAGCACCCTTCATCACCATTACTTCCTAGTCCACTCTTTACCGGAGTGGTAGTACCTGTTATGGTCCCATCTATGGGTTGAATAGAAAAATGTATATATAAAAAAATTGATTATCCATTAAGAATTACTTTATTTCAAAAGTTTGTCAGCATTAAATGACCCACTGAGGTTGATATGCTGTAAAACAAAACAAACCAAACAAAATCAAACAACCCGTTCTGTTTAAAACATTTTGTTTTTATGAATTTGTACAAAACACAATCCCCTCCCCCATCTGCCTAATATGACAACATAAATAAACATGAGCTATATTTTTGAGATGAGGTTTGATAGGAATAATTTTGATTTTTCGGATTGTTGTCCTCATCTTTATTGTATGTATATACATATAATGTTTCAGCTGTTATGTCCTCCAGCTTTCCTCAGGTGTTCGCTTTGTATCCAAGTATAGTAATGATCCAACCTGGGAAATTATTTTTAACAGTTTGACAGTTGATCAAATAGGCGTTGAAGAACCTTCAAAGATCTCATTTAAAAACAATGACCATTGTTTTTGCATGCCTATCATTCTGACATGTGTCACTAGAAGAATCATGATCATTTAGAAAAAGTTTATTGGCGTTTCCTGTGCAACTTAAGGCATAAAATTTGCCATCAGTCTTTTTCGATATTTTTATTTTCAAAGTAATTAACTTTAAAAACAATTTGATTTAGTCTTTTTAATAATTGGTTCCTATATTGTGTTCATCTCTATACTAGGTCACTACAGTCAAACATATGCTTCTTTGAGATGTTTTCTTTTCCAATGTGCTTCACTATCTAATATTTTAACTTTGAAATATAACTTTAATATATAATAGTATATAAAATATGATATAGATATAAAGTGAAGGGGCATTGGGAAATATTTCCATATATTTGTCGATAAAAAGTGAGAAACACCGTACGGTAGATATTTGAAATTTGAGTTTATTGAAACTTGTACAAACTCAATAAAAAAAAATTATTTTAAACATGGAGGGAGAGGGGTAAATTATCTAAATTGATTTGCCAATTAAAAACAGCAATGGTGATCATGGCTAAGCAAAAACAGGAGGCCTGACAATTTTATAGTACATTTTGTCCATAAAATCTGTTTGCACTTTAATGAATTTATAACTTTAAAGTGCACACTGACTTTATGGACACCCTCTATAATTAATTGATGATGTAGTCATCATCTATAATGAACTCAAGATACTTCATTAACCCGGCATCATAGAAAAGTAAGAATAAAACTGGCTTAATGTGTCAATATTAGACATAATAGTAAATTATAAAATTGCCGCGAATAAGTGCTGTCCTGGAAAATTTTAAAAATGTCCTGGAAATGTCCTGGAAACGTCCTGGAAAATGGTTTCCTAAAATGAGTGGGAACCCTGAACTCAGTTAGTCAGTTAGAACTTAGAAGCCGAGCTAGCAACATGTAAGCCTCATCTGCGCAGATTGTCTGGGTGGGGATCTGGAATAAAGTAACATCAACATAAATCGAAGTCTTGTGTTTATTACTAAAAACTAACAATGACACAAGGCTTATGATAAGGAATGATCCCCAACAGAAACCAGACACGGAATCCTCAATAGAAGACCAGACGAGACCTTAGAAAATATAGCAGACCAAGATAGATGATAGACGATCAGAAGCAAAGCCGGCCAAAAGAATAGACGACCAGAATAAGAAGTAGTAAGAAAGGTATATAACATTATATGCTGGTTTGGCTTAGTGAAAAGACCAGTATATAACGAATGAACATAAGAATGAAATTACAAAGACTTACTTGTTTTTTCTTGACCAATCGTTGGTTTTGCAAAATACCTTAACCAGTTTAAGTTCAATGAATACTTGACATCTTGAAGGGCTTCAAGAGACTCTGCAAAATTCAATTTTAGTAAAACAGATAAATTTTATGCTGCAGAAATTCTAAAATCAACACCTCATATTCTGATGTTCAAAAATAATCCAAATAATACAATATACAAAAGATGCTATTAACACTAGTTTTTTCATAAAAAAAAAAAAAAAAATACTGAATGAGACAAAGAATAAGGGTTAAGTTTAGAGTTTTGATTTGGGCTTTTTCAAATCAAAGTTTTTTGTAGCTCAATTGGTAGAGCAACTGATATATTTAAGCATTTTTTCCTAAAGTTTTAAAAGGGGTGGGGAAAATATTTTTGTGTAGATTTTTCTTAAGATATTTTTTTTTTCATTGATCATATAGTGAATAAAATAATTTTAAAAGAGATCAAGTTGTGCCCCAGATTGAATCATGATAGGTACTACCACTCCGGATCAAGGTGGACCTTGGAGTAATGGCATTTCACCAGAACTGGAATCTCACCATCCAATGCAGTTTAGTGTCATACTCAGAATACATCTTTTGTTTTTAGAGGGGATCTTACCCCTCTACAAGGGATACAGTCAGCATATTCTAAACCCTACATACAGGATGCCTCTTTTGTTTTTAGAGGGGATCTTACCCCTCTACAAGGGATACAGTCAGCATATTCTAAACCCTACATACAGGATACCTGTTTTGTTTTTAGAGGGATCTTACCCCTCTACAAGGGATAAAGTCAGCATATTCTAAACCCTACATACAGGATGCCTCTTTTGTTTTTAGAGGGGATCTTACCCCTCTACAAGGGATAAAGTCAGCATATTCTAAACCCTACATACAGGATACCTCTTTTGTTTTTAGAGGGGATCTTACCCCTCTACAAGGGATACAGTCAGCATATTCTAAACCCTACATACAGGATGCCTCTTTTGTTTTTAGAGGGGATCTTACCCCTCTACAAGGGATACAGTCAGCATATTCTAAACCCTACATACAGGATACCTCTTTTGTTTTTAGAGGGGATCTTACCCCTCTACAAGGGATACAGTCAGCATATTCTAAACCCTACATACAGGATGCCTCTTTTGTTTTTAGAGGGGATCTTACCCCTCTACAAGGGATACAGTCAGCATATTCTAAACCCTACATACAGGATACCTGTTTTGTTTTTAGAGGGGATCTTACCCCTCTACAAGGGATACAGTCAGCATATTCTAAACCCTACATACAGGATACCTGTTTTGTTTTTAGAGGGGATCTTACCCCTCTACAAGGGATACAGTCAGCATATTCTAAACCCTACATACAGGATACCTGTTTTGTTTTTAGAGGGGATCTTACCCCTCTACAAGGGATACAGTCAGCATATTCTAAACCCTACATACAGGATACCTGTTTTGTTTTTAGAGGGGATCTTACCCCTCTACAAGGGATACAGTCAGCATATTCTAAACCCTACATACAGGATAATCAGAATTTCATAGTTGAATAAGTTGATAAGTTTGGAATTTTGTTTTTCCTTATTATAAAATCATTTCTCTTTTCTTGATCACAAAGTGCTTTTTTATTTTTAACTGACTGCTGTATAATTTGATTCAATCGGATAGTCTTTTTTATTTAACAAATACACAAGAAAGAAAAACAAAAACTCACTGATTTTTTCTTCATATAACCTATCCATTGTGAAAAAGGTCATTTCTTTTTCAAGCAATAATTGCAGATCCTTCAAACAATGTTCTTTAGCTTTTCTGAAAATGTCACGAACAACAATCTGGAATTTAGATGAAAAATATAAAGTAATAATCAGTTTTATAAATAGATTCAATGGGGAAAAAAACATGGAAAGACACTTGAAGATATTTCATTTGGTATGGAAATTAAGTTGTGTTAGTAACAAATTGACAAAATAGAAATGTTATCTTCTCTTCAAGAAAGACAAATAAAAACAAATGAGTAACCTTGTTCATAGAAAAATATATGTAAAGGTAATTGCCCAAGTTGATATACAAATTGATTTTATTGAAGAAATTTAATAAAGGATAAAATGAGACAAGAGAAATAGTGATTAGAATGAAAGTAAATCGCCTTTTAATGAGGGAAAAAAAACAACTAAATCTATTGACTAAATATAAATGTTAATGTAGGCATGAAATTATCTTGACATCAAAAAATGAGCCATAAGGGAGAAAAGGTTGAGAAACAATGACTTAAATAAAGTTTTTGTATTTTAGATACAAGGATTGGAAACTTCTGACTCCCTACATCAATCCAACCAGACAGCTAACCAGCTATCTTTCTTTGACCTTCGGGTTGGGATTAGACTATAGTATCAGTTTGTCCCTTCAGCTGTGTTCTTGTCTTCAAATCCTCTGTTAAATAATTTTTGTGTTATGGAAAAATATCAGTAGTACAAAGTTAATTAAAAAAAAAAAAGAAAACTTCAAAATTTCAACTAAATTTTCAATATGGCTGAGTAACATTTTTTGATGAATATTTCAAATTTATGTATTATTTGTTTCAATTAATTAATACTAGCAAATATATGCACCCTCCGGGTGCAAGTATTTTAGTAAAATTTTATAATAAAATATGATATTAAATTAGAAAGGCTAATGAAACTGAATAAGAATGTAGATAAAAAGATTTGGAACAGAGGGGGTATGATTGAAAAATAGAACAACTTTGAAATTACCTCTTCCATCATTTTCCGTTACTCCCGTCTTTCATTGGAAAATTTTCCTAATTTAACTATTTAGTTAAAATAGGAAGTAAAGAATAATATTACAGTTATTTCTTCTTGTTAAGGGATTTCTTTTAAGATTTATTGAAGAGATTTTTGGTCATATTCAATAAGATAAAACCAAACAATTAAAAATCAATAATACTAAGCATATATTTATTAAAATCAATTTTTTAAGATCAATATGCAAATTAGCCTTTCCATTCATACTGTAAACCTCTATTTTGTTGTATATATAAATACAATTGCATGTTATTAGTATGTAGATATGGTCAACAGTGTAAGTAATGTAAAACAATTTTATTAATAATTGAGGTTTAAATAAAAATAAAATCATGGAGAATATGATGTAAATAACTAAAGGAATTGTGCCTTGTATAGTAATATAGTTTCGGTTACAGACAGACAAACCCACAATCTCCATTATAATAAGATGTTGTTTGTCTACCTTTGAAGGTTATCACAATACAAGTGTAAAGAAAAATGCGGTAATTAAAAATAAACATTTATATATATGTAGATAGATAGATATGAACAAAACCAGAGATAGATGGATAGACATGTGTGCATTGGTTTGTGACAGTGCGTGTGTGTGTGCCAGTCTATGGTTGTGGAGGTGTTGTGCATTTGTCTATTCATTGTATGTTTCCTGTATTATGAATTCTCCACTGTGTGTGTGAGTGTGTGTTTGTCGTGCTTCATCTAATGTATTAAGAACTCCACACTGAGTTTGGTTCTGTTATTGATCTCTGGGTGCACTTTAGCCACACACACACACAAGGAATTTGGAGGAAGATATCACCAGACATACAACAGTATGAACGGATCCTAGCCACAAGGTAACAGCTCCAGAATTTAGCTTTCAGAAATCTGATAAAGGGATATTAACAAGATAAATCATTGGTAGACGAACAGCATCATAGTTATCCCATTTTTCTTTGCACTTGCATTGTGATAACCTTCAAAACCAACCTCCAGAATAATATAAACACAATGCTTCAAACAAATTATGAAACTTTTATATTCTTTTAAATTTCAGAGTACTGGTTAAAAAAAAAAAAAAAAAAAAAAAGAACGAATGTAAGGGAAGTAATTTTATAAATCAATCATCTAAAGGGACACAACCTAGTTAACCTGTTTCGTTTTGAGATTTAAAAAAAAGTCAATTTTGTAAGCATTCATTTTTATAAATGCATTTTTTCAAGGTGATTTTTTACATAAATATACAAATCAATAAAATTTGTTTTTAAATTATTTCAAACAAAATTCAAAAGAAAAAAAAATTACTTACTGATATATTTGTTAGAAAAGAAGAATACTTTTTGAAATAGTGATTCATCAAATATTGTAAGACACGTTCAAAATTCTTAGCGACCTCCTCCATACAAGACAGAACAGATGGTTTTGCATTGTTAACAAATATACAAGCAACTTGTTTGAATGTATCATAGGAAAGGAAATCACGAGGTTCCTTTCCTTGACCAATTTTTATTAATTTTTCAAGTGTCTCTTCAAGTTGAACACCTGAAAGAAAAAGAAAAAAAAAGAAAAGAAATTATTTTTTTATCATAATCTGTTTGTTAATCTTAATTTTTTTAATTGTCTCAATTTAATTAAACAAACAAAAAAAAAAAAAATACACATATACACACATCACATAGTATAAACGGGGATGCCAACGTAGAATTATAAAAAAATTTTCCATTCATTAAAAATAAGTTTCCAAGAATTTCAAGATAAATTATGTCACATAGTTTAAATTAAGACGCCGACGTTAGTCAGCAATTTTAAGCATGTCTTTTCTTCCTCACATTTGAAGATGAACAAAAACAGCCACACAACAAAAACAGAGGCTCACAGACTTTTGTTTACATTAATGATTTATTTTTTCTTTAAACTAACAAAAGCCCTGATGAAGGTCTATTGAAACAGACCAAAACACGGCAGCATAGAACTGCACTAGCTAGCTATTTTTTTCCAATTTTGCTTAAAAAATGGTGCTACCCCAGAACAGTGGAAAACTGCTAGTGTAATTCCACTATTCAAAAAGGGTGACTGCACATCACCTGTTAACTATCATCCAGTCAGTCTTACAAGTTGCATTGCTAAGCTGATGGAGTCCCGCATCAGAGAAGGACTTTGGAATTTCTGGAACTTTCACAATCTTATCCGACCATCCCAATTTGGATTTATCCTAAACTCTAGCTGTTGTGATCAACTTGTGGATTTCCTAGAAGACATCACCTATATCACTGATGGCAGCTCATGGGTAGACGTTGTCTACTTTGACTTTGCTAAGGACTTCAACTCTGTGCCGCACAAAAGACTTTTGGCACAACTCTCTGCAATGGGTGAGAAGGATGATCTTTTTAACTGGTTAAAGTCCTTCATTCTCAACCGGAGAGAGGTAGTTACAGTTCTTGGGCAACACTCCTCACCATATGAGATGTCATCTGGGGGACCACAGGGATCAGTTCTTGGACCCCTTTTGTTTGTTGCGTATATCAATGATATAGATGGTAACTTAAGGAATACCACAGTACTGAAGTATGCCGATGACGTCAAGCTGTACCTTGAGATAAAAAAGACAGATCTTGAACACTGCTGATCTTTATTGCAGTCAGACCTGGACACAGTGCAACAATGGGTCACTGACTGGCAACTGAAGCTGATTGTGAACAAATGTACCACTATGCATTTTGGGAAAAAAAACCATCATACATATACTCCCTCCACAACACTATTATCAAGGAATCTTCTTGTGAACGTGATCTGGGTATTACAGTCAGCAGTGATTTACATTGGATGAAACACATCTCTAAAATTGTCAAAAAGGCTGAGGGTGTCCTGGCGTCGCTCAGCAAGACCTTTGTCAGCCGTTCACCGGCTATCTATTTAAAGCTGTACAAAGCTATGGTGCAGCCACACTTGGAATTTGCATCACAAGTCTGGAACCCCTATCTCACTCAGAACATTAACCTCCTAGAAACTATACAGGGATGTGCAACCAAATGAATACCCTCCATCAGGTATCTGCCATATTCTGAACATCTTGCTGCCCTGGGAATGGATTCATTGAAACTTCAGCATCTGGCAACTGAACTGGTAAATGCTCATAAGGTCATTAATCATCTTAACAACAGCAACCTTGAGCACCTTTTTGATCTCCAAGTTTCTAACACATGTGGGCGTGCCTACAAAGTCAGAAAACAGCATTGCTCACATGACTTTAAGAAACATTTTTTCACACTCAGAATTGCAGAGGCATGGAATAAGCTGCCCGCATCCGTTGTATGCTACTGAAACACTGAATATTTCAAAGCCTCCATGCTTCCTGTACTTTGCCAACACTCTGCCTGATGCCTCTCTCCACACACATACATGTATATTATTACTGTAAACTGTTCATGTTCCTGACACTAATACATTATTCTGTGTACTTGACATGAGACTTTGATGAGTTGTGGTGCACCTGAGCACTGTACGCAATAAATTTCATTATCATTATGACAAGGTCAATTTATTAAGCAGAGTTTAACAGGTTTGAATTCAGAGTTTTCTTTCTCCTCAACTGGTTACCTAGCCATGGTTAAAGAGCCCAATCTGCCCTAATATTTACCCATAGCTGGAGGGAAAGTAGTTGGATTCATACCTTTCCCAAGGGTATTAGCGCTATGTAAAATGCAAATGGCTTTGTCCAGGATTTGAATTTGGGTCGACAAGTCCATTTCTTATGACTACTAACCATTATACCACGCACCTTCAAAATAGCTCAGTGCTTCAGATATTAGTGTTTAATAATAAATTATGTATATAGTAGGGATATCTCACATGTTAAAAAAGAATATATACCTTTACTATAGTTAATCCTGGCACTAAATTTAGGGAAATCACCATTTGTAAATTTTGCAGATAAATGAAAGATAATTAAGGGTAATCAAACATTTAATTAAACAAGTTTATATGATGATATTTTGTTTCTAGATCATTTTTTCCCTAAAAATCTATACATTAGATAACTATAAATATATGTTAATATAAAACAAACTGTTATTTCCTATAACTCCAACATAAACAAAGGGGAACCACTCTTGACTGATAAATTATTTATTTAATTTCCCATTAAACTAAGCCTAAACCCTAACCCCATTTTCTTTTTTCCTAGTAGATCAATAAATAAATAATTTATCAGTCAAGAATGGTTCCCCTTTGTTTATGTTGGAGTTATAGGAAATAACCAAACAATCTATATATAAATCAATAATATTGGGCATGTATTTATTAAAAGTTGTTTAAAAAAATATGACATGATTGGGGGGGGGGGGGTCATTCATTGTCACTTCCACCATTCTCGTCCAGGTCTTCCTCGGTCTCCAGAACTCAACTGCTCTCTTCGGCTCCAGTAAACTAACTCTTCAATTTTTTAAATTTCCCAGAATACTCAAATCTCCTATCAATTCTCGAACGAAATCTCATCCTCCGAGATTTTATCAACCCCACGTGATTTGAAAGTCTTTTGTTTAGAAGACCACCCTCATGGTGAGTTTTATGGCCCTTCTGACCGTGGTCAACTATTATTTGCACAGACATGTTGTCTGCTTCTAACATTAATTGTTCACTATCACTCCTTTTTATCTAGCTTGAATTCTTTTTCTTATTTTTAAGATTTACTTGACTTAGCCATGACCCTACCTACACATACAGTATATGTATACCCACATACACATGTATGTATACATACGCACATATATATCTATATCTATATATACATACACACACATGATCCACTTGAACACACACACCCATCTGTGGGTGATCCTAATCCATTCCCAATTTACACACACACACTTATCTTATATGTGGGTTTTCTTACTACCTATTCAATTATCTACCTAGAATTATATATACACACCTACACCGCATGCACAGATGCATACTGCTATAAATACCATAGACGATTCTTTGTTGTGTACTACATTTAAAGCATATATATAATACAGCGTCTTCTTTATTTAATGTAGTAATAATATTGACTATAAATTAAATACTCATTGATAAAGTTACATAATTCCTGAAATTAGTGTGTCAAAAGTGACATAGTTTCGGTTACAGACAAATAGAGACTGAATCTCCATTATATATAAATGCATCGCATTACCTCAGAAATATCAACAGAATTTTTTGTATGCTTGTATATTTACAATTAACTTCTGAGTAGAAGAAAATACCAAGAAAGTGGACCACAAACTGAACAAAAAATATGTGATAGAAAGAAACAAACAAAATATGTAGAAGAAAGTACCAAGAAAGTGGACCACAAACTGAACAGAAAATATGAGAAAGAAACAAACAAACAAAATATGTAGAAGGAAGTACCAAGAAAGTGGACCACAAACTGAACAGAAAATATGAGAAAGAAAGAAACAAACAAAATATGTACAAGAAAATACCAAGAAAGTGGACCACAAACTGAACAGAAAATATGAGAATGAAAGAAAGAAACAAAATATGTAGAAGAAAATACCAAGAAAGTGGACCACAAACTTAACTGAAAAATTATTTTTTAAGAAATATAATGAACCAAAATCAATTTAGAATAATATGCAAATTCAACTTTAAAAATCAAGTTGTGAAAAATAACTGGTTTGTTATTCATTTTTTTATTTTAGATCAAGCTTTGTTGATAGCTCTTATAATAAAATTGCTTCTTTTTCAGGGGTAGAGGGTACTGAAACTGGCAATCACTTGTGATTTTAAGTGGAAGTAAACAAGAATGCGAGGTTTCTTTGCGTATATATATATATATATATATATATATATATATATATATATATATATATAAAATCAAAGCAAAATACAAATAATTTAATTTAAAAAACATTTTTTATGTAATTTAAATGATTTTTCAAGTCTTTTCATGCATAACAAAAAGTAAATTAAAAAATTGAATTTTAATTTTAAGCTTTTTTCAAATATATAATTTTAATTAGTAATTTTGCACACCCTCTGACTTTAAAAAAAATATATTCTTAAAAGTCAAAATGAATAAGCAACTAACCTTGTGTGACTTCTACCAATCCATCATATAAAATATCAAACTGTCTTCGTGCAAATGGAATTAATCTCATGTTTGGAGAATTTGGGGGCATGCTGCTTTCAATTTCTCCTAGCTCCGGAGAGTAGTATTTTCCTTCAGTCAACTCATGCAAAGTTAACAGAAAATCGTTAGTTACCTGAAATATAAACAGTAAAAAGTAATGTTTTTTTTAAATAAATAAGTCTTGATACACTAACACTGAATGAATGGGAAGAAAAAACAAGATAAACTCATATAAACATATATAAAAACATGTAACAAGTATTACAATTATAGAATAAAACCAAGTAGCAAATATGAAGAATTAGAGATTGTTAGGGAGAGTTATCTCCCCCTAACGATTCGAACCGGACTCTCTAAAGAGGAGGGAAAAATAGACTGCACAGCAGATCAGAACCGAGCAGGTCATACACTCTCATCCTCATCAAGCTAGAACTCTAATCCAAACCCATCCACTGTATTCCCTGTCAGTGAAGCATAAATAAAACAAGTATTGTTATTGTTAACAATTTCCCTGTTTTTATTATCATTTCTGTTATCCCTACATCTCGGATACAACAGAGATAAAGATTCAAATTCACCAAATTTAAGTTCTTGCTTTTATTATTTACACTTATTTTATTATTATCATTACTGTGGAAAAGTCTGTTGGTAACTATGAGGGTTGGTTGAAAAGTTCATAGGCCAACCAAGATGCACCCGTGAAATGTGACCAAATGAGGTTTATTTTTCAACTGCATGTGACAATACTCCCCTCTGCAATCGTGCACCTTTGTTGCACAATGTCGATGACCCCACATTGTAATAATCTCTGCTGTCCAGTTCGAAAGGCACAAGCTAGAGACAGGTTCACAAGGAAAAGAAAAATATGACAACACAAAGTTTGATGACAGGATGCTAATGGAGGAGGAAGGTGTGACACTTTGTACAGTTTGTGATGGAGCAGAGGGCACTTAAATCTACGTCATCAGTTGACAAGAATTTATTATGATTATGACTGACTTTCTATCATGTAGGACTTTGCTTATTTTCTATCTACTGGACGAGGCTCTCACTCCAATGGCCTGTCTGGATCTGCATGTTGGGGCTTAAGCCGGCTAAATATATGCAGATTCCACCTTACACACTGCCCTTGATTTGACCACTCAGAAAATAGGTACTAACTTTATCTGGGTAGAATCAAGACTCCAATCTCTCCTAAAATTGCACACATTAATTTATTTCTAGACTGCTAGATGCCTATTTTACAAACATTACTTTTTTCAAGACCCATTTTCTCTTAAACTAGCCACTTAAAAATATTATCTTTAAGTGACCCCCTCAAGGTGGTCATACATCTTTTTATACCTTTCTTGAACCCTCTTTGACTGATCTTTTGGGTTGGTAGAAAGTTCATATGTTAACCAAGATGCACTCATGGAATGAGACCAAATGAGGTTTATTCTTCAACTGCAGTCCACATACCACTTCCATCAGTGTTGCCATGCTTGGATCCCAGTGGTCAAAAAAGTCATCAACAGCAGATATGATATCAGCCTATAAACTTTTCAGCCCACAAAAAGATATATTTTGTAAATTGTTGCTTATTGCCAAAGATGATACATAAAAAGACAACGTTCTTGGCGTCAAAATAGAGAAAAATTATTTTTGGAAATTATAACACACCTGTTTTTTTTTTGTTTTATTTTGGTTTGTTTGGTTTTACGGCATATCAACCTCAGTGGGTCATTTAATGCCGATAAAGTTTTGAAATAAATCAATTCTTAATGGATAATACAATTTTTTTATAAATACATTTTTCTATTTAACCCATAGATGGGACCCTAACAGGTACTACCACTCCGGGTCAGCGTGGACCAGGGAGCAATGGTGATGAAGGGTGCTTCACATTCCCCAAACCTCCAAAACTGGAACCTCACCATCAGATAGAGTTTAACGTCATTCCCAGGACATGTAGACCCGCAGCCACCGCCTGATAAAAAGGGTTGGGGCTTGCCATAAGGGCAATAGGGTTGGGAAAATCATATAGGTGCTAGGGCTTGACGTGACCAGCCGATTGATTAGAGGGGGCCTCTCCGACCGCCTGTCTAGCCCAAGATAGGGCCAAAGTGGAGTATTGCATGTCATGAACTGCTCATCCACCTGGGCTCTATCCTTAAGCATCATGGGTTGCCACCCACGGCCAACAGGTGGCTCCATTGGGGGAGCCTTACCCCTCTGCAGAGGTGCAGTCGGTGCATTCTAACACCCCAGCTGACAGGGCAGATAACACACCTGGGTAGTTTTCTATTTTTAGATTTTTGTTAGGGGCTGTTACAACCCTTTGCACCACAAGTATCATGTGTGTGTGTGTGCGTGTGTGCATGTGTGTGAAAGTTCAGCATTCAACCTTCACTGACCCTCCATCCATTGTTACAGAACCCCGATACCAATACTGCATATTTAGCCATTTTTCTCTTGTCTTTTTGGAACTGCTACTGGTTGTTGGAGACGTTACCAGTATTTGGTGATAGGGATGATATTTAGCTGCATCCCTACTAACTAAGGTCTGATATCAGCATTAGTGTATCCATCGATAAACTAACACTGAATGAATGGGAAGGAAAGACAAGATAAACTCATATAAACATATATAAAAACATGTAACAAGTATTACAGGTATATAACAATACATAAGATGTTCCAAGCAGATAAAATGTGCAGTGTGTTCCATGGTCAATCAGTGCATAAAGAAGGCATTCCAAATTGACAAAAATCTTTGGTAGTTTTCATTTTAATGGTGAGGTGAAATATAATACCTTGTCAGAGTTGCAGATAAATAGTTGAAAAGAAAGTTCATTTTGCACCAAGAGCAGGGACCAAAGACATTTTATCCATTCAAAGAGATAGAAAGTTCCTGCAATACCACTTGCTTTAAAGACTAAGATGTTAGCACCATGTCTGTGTAGAGTATAGTGATTGCAATATTCTTTAAGAACTTGGAATTACCAATCATGAGCAGTGGCTAGAATCTCTCTCAAGTGGCTCGGGTGATGCTGTGCCTTTTAGCTCACTGTAAGATGATGAACCATTTTAAGAAAGAAAGAAAATAAGCAATCATTTAAGTGATACTTACTTTTAAGGCAAACATTAATCTATGCTCTGGTGCTGTAGGGTAACTAATTTCATAGAATTCAGTTGATCAGAAAGAATTTTTTCCTTTTCCATTATGGCCTTTCTGGTGTTGGGCAATTCATTCTGAAAAAAAAAAAAAAAGTTAATTATTTTATTGCAAACTGTTTTTAATTAGCATAACTTATGTGCAGTCAGAATGATAGAGGGGGGGGGGGCAATTGTTGTGTTGTTAGAGTCAGTAAAAATGTAGATAGACTCCTAATAAAGTTAAATTGTAATGTAAATGTTAAAATTCTAACTTCAGAGATAATAATTTGATTCATTTTTTGTTTTCTGCTTATATATTTGAAATAAAGTTCTTTGCAAATTTCACATTAAAACATACAATGATTTATATATTATACTATAATATATTAATATTTTGAAGGCCAATACAATGCTTATGAAAAATAAAAACAAAAAGATGTTATTTTTGTCTTATCGATTTTGAAGCATGAACTTTATCATTAGAGTTTCGTATCAGAAATGGACGTATTTATGTTTTTCTTTGTGTGGTTATAATTTCTCTTCTTATTTCCTTTTCCTCTCCTTTTTTTTCTCTTTCTTCTTCTCCTCCTTTATGAATGAAATGGGCGAATAACTGTAATTTCTTATTTCTCTCATTTTTTTTTTAATGTTTGTTGAGAACAAATGTTCTAATATTGTCTATCATCTAAGTTTGTTGCCATGACAAAATTCAAAATAAAAATAAAAAAATAAATAAAAACCGTCAATAGAAAAATTTATATACCTAGCTTTTGTTTCGCTTTCCCTTCTTTTCTTTTTCCTTTCTCCCTCTTTTCTTTTTTTTTTGTGTTTTTTCTTTTTTTTTTCCTTTGTTCTCTAATTTAAATTTTTTTTTTTTTTTTTTTTTAGTAAATAAGTAAATAAAAGATTATCTTAAATTATGTATTAGTATTGATGGAAAAATTTTAAGAAAATATCTTTTCTTTCTATACTAACCGTGATAATTTCAAACAACTCTTTGGCCAGCTTTGTTGATAAGGACTTTATTCCCCTTTGACTTTTGTCTAAAGTTCTGTGAATGAAGAAAAACAAAATTCAATCATTTATTTGGATATCATCTTAATTCAAATTGGGTATACCTAGTCTAAGCGGCGTGTTGCATTACATGGACTGCTCATCCACTAGGATTCCATCCTTAAGCATCACAGGTTGCCACCTATTGAAGTCAGTCAGTCAGTCTACTATTGGTTTGAACAATGTGACTGGCCAAGCACAACTGAACCAGTGTCAAGACAACTGGTACTTATGGGAATTCAGAACAGTCCACTCATGCATTTGGGTGATTCCATTCCCTGAGTCCTGATTGGCTGCTTGGTTTGTATGATCCTTTGAGGCTCCATAAATCCTGTCATTTTGCAGTAGTCTTTGCAGCAAACCAGAATTGTATTTCAGTTACGACTGCTTGCTGTTTTGTCTTGCCAATTTGACGGTAATTGAACTTAGTATGATTATTCTACACCACCCACGGCCAACAGGTGGCCTCATGGGGAGGGGGGGCTCACCCCTTACCCCTCTGCCGAGGTGCAGTTGGTGTATTCTTAAGCCCCAGCATATAGGGCTAGGGGTGGGTTGTAAAATATCTAAATAGATGTGCCAATATAAAGTGTGGAGGGGGCATAATTGTATAATATCTACATATATTTGCCGATAAAAAGCGAGAAACACAGGATGGCACATATTTTAAATTTGAATTTGTGTTTTGTAAAAATTCATGGAAAAAAAATTTAAACAGAGAGGGGGGTAAAATATCTAAATTGATTTGGCGATGAGAAGTGAAAAACACAACTCAGAAATTGTCTATGTTTGGCCAGAATTATGTCTTATGGCGGCAAGTAAAAACATAGCGTAAATTAGGGCAAGAGTCCGGGACGACAAAACGTTAAAATGACCAATATTTCCAGAAGTGGGTGGGGAGATCACTATTTACATCATAAAAAGAACACTTACTTTAACTGAATTGAAATTGACATTTGATGAAAAACCCTGAAAATTTTGTTCAAGCACTGCATGCTTGAAGCCTTACTTGGAAGGTATGCTCCCCTACCCCACCCCATGAATATGACTAAAAACAGTAACACTCCCAATCCCTACATTGTTGACAGTCACTTGATCACAACCCCCACATCCGACCAACCACCAAGACTAAAATGGAACCAACTTTTGTCTTAGGAAAATTTTTACTTTTCAGTGCTTCCAAAAATGTTTAATAAACTTTTTTGAATGAACATCAATTTTATGTCATTCTTAAATGTAATTTATTTTTAAAAATTGTATGTGCAATTCTATACAAGTACCGAAAATTCTTTTTAAATGTTCTAAATTTTACAAGGGAGAGGGGGCAGTTTTGTAAAGCGGAATTTATTTTTTAACCTTTCTTTAACGAATACCTCATTATCTTTAGTCTGTAGTCTGATGACAAATTATTGTCTTGTTCATGTTCAGTGTCATGTAAAAATAAATCAAACTATTGAAAGTGAAACTTCATCAGATGAAAAGAAGAATAGCCAGTCACAAGCATTTTTACTGTTTAATGAATATTCATGACCAGTTTGGAAATGTTGGGTAGATTCATTTTATATGTAAAAAAAAGTAAGTAAAGTCGACGGGGCGGCCTAAAGTTGGTATCAGCCAGTCAGCGAGGGAGTCTATCCCCTTTTCAATAGCGCTAGACCAAGGAGATTGTTTTTTTTAGCATCTGAGGTGGAGCGCCACACCTACCATCAGCTCCTTACTTTACCGCACAGATCCCTGTGCTACTCATACTCTGAGTTGGCGGGGACCGGTATCGAACTAGGAACCTTGTGGTTTCTAGCCGAACGCTCTACCGACTGAGCTAACCCGGCCCCTGTTATATGTAATCTAATGATATTATCTCTTGTGTGCTATTCTGCATTAATACAACCAAATCTATTTATCAATTTCAATTTTAATGTCTTATTTTCATTTCATCTATTTATCTTTCTTTCTCTGATACAAATGCAGAATAGCATGCAAGAGAAAATATAATTAAAATTGCATTTTATGTGTGAATAGCATTAGATTACAGAAACTCCTGAAGTAACCCTTACCGGAGCTGTCTCAAAGGTTTTGAGTATTTCCATGAAATGTATTGAAATGTAATGCATTTTATATGTAATCTAATGATATGATCTCTTGCGTGCTATTCTGCATAAGTATTTATTATAATAAATAAATTAATGTGATTATTTTATAAACAGTGTCTAACATTAATTATTTTGGATTTGGTTACATTTTTTGAGCGAGAGATGCCAAAGTGGAATTTATTCAATTAATATATTTCAAAGTGAAAAAACGTTCAATATATATATATATATATATATATATATATATATATTAGTAATTGCATTAAATAAATTCATTAAAATAAAACAATCGTATTTAAATTTAGTTTTTTTACAATTTTTAATTATTTTTTTTTATATTATGAAAAATTTAGTAAATAAATAAGCACAGACGAATTTTATGTTATTTTTTAAATTAAAAATATTAATTAAACGGCTTAAACCATACTGAAAAGAAAATAATGTCACCTATTTAGAATATTATATCCCTAGTAAAGGAGACATCATACGCAAAAAATTACATCGCTTATTTCACAAATTTGGTTTTAAAATCGAAATCCAAACAAATCTAAAAATCACCGACTTCTTGGACATCTCCTTAAACCTTAATGATGGATCTATATCCCCTTTTAAAAAACCTAACCAAACACCTTGTTATATTAAGACAGGTTCTAACCACCCAAAACAAGTATTTAAACATATACCTATTGGCATATCAACTAGGTTATCAAATAATTTCTCAAATAGCACCATCTTTAAAAAAATAAAAAGCCCTTAGAGTCAGTGGTTTTAAAACAGGAATAAGAACAGAAAGAGGGATATAATTTGGTTAACAACAGAAATAATAGGAAAATGGTATACATTGGATCCACACAAGATATTTTCAAAAATAGATTCTATAATCACAAATCTAGCTTTAGTAATATAAAATATAGGTACAGCACCTCTCTCTCCAAATATGTCTGGGACATCAAAAATAAATATGGTATAGATCCTATCATAAAATGGGTAATTATAAAAAATCTCTGTGCTACATTCCAGGTGATAAATTTTGCTATTTATGTTCCGAGGAAAAATTAGCAATGGCATGCTATACCAACACCAGGGAATTTTTGAACCAAAGATCAGAAATTTTTGGTAAATGAATGCACAGACGAAAATGGCAATTATGACAACTCCAGCTGAATTCCATGTTAACATCCATATTTATGATACATCAACATCGTGTTTGTCATTCAACTTTTTAAAATGATGCAACAGCGTTCATTAACTGCCAAACTGTTTTCAATGGTCATAATTACAATATGGACTTCCGCAGCTAACTGTAATAAATCAATATCTTGATTAATTCAGTGGATTTAACCCTGAAGACCCTTGTGGTGAAACTCGAGTAGGTTATTTCTATACACACTGTAATACTAAATCCGCTCAACTAACATATTGAGCACTTTATATTTGTTATAACACTGACTTATCCAATTAATACTCGTATCAACCAATTGAGATTAACCCAATATTTTTTACTGGTAAGTCATTCCCTTTATATATATATATATATATATTATATATATATATATATAAGTAATTGAATTAAAATTAAAATTAAAAAATCGAAACTTATTTTATTAAAGAGAATTTTGAATTAGTTTAAAAAGGTAAATAAAGAATGACTACTTATTTTATGTACGGAAGTTTAAAAGTGAAATTAAGCGATTAATTCTTAAATGGTCAATAAAAAGCTGTGTAACAATTAAAAAAATCAGATTCAATAAACAATTTTTCAATGAAGTTATATTTTATCTTTATTTTATTATTATAATTTTTTTTTTTGAAGGCTACATTTTTGATAAATTATAAAATACTTTCAATGAAATATTTACTACAGCTTTGAATCAGTAAAAATGCAGATTTAATTAAAACTTTATTATTGAAATTTTATTATTTAATTTGTTTCTGCGTTATTCTTAAATTGAATATGAAAAATTAACAAGCTAATATAATTCTTTAAAGAACTAATAATTGTATATTTAATATTTGAAACCCAATAATTAAAGAAATGAATTAACATACCCATTTTATAAACAGTAGTTAACATGAACAAAATTGATTGTTTTGATCTTTCATAACTTATTTGATAACATTTTAGCTATGAACACCTAACAATGGCCAATCCACAATTCTAATACTATTTTATCATAAATCTAATGTTAACCATTTTCGAAAATATAGATCAAATCTTTATAATTTTCAACACAAAATGGAAGATCTGATGATAGCAAATGTGTCTATATATTTACTTTGTCATTAATTGTTTTATTTTTGTAGTTTCCTCTGGACATACACACAAACTGCCCTTTATATATATATATATATATATATATATATATATATATATATATATATATGTCTTATTATAATGGAGATTGTGGGTTTTTCTGTCTGTAACCGAAACTATATTACTATACAAGGCACAATTCCCTTAGTTATTTACATCACATTTACCATTATTTTATTTTTATTTATACCTCAATTATTAATAAAATTGTTTTACATTACTTATACTATTGACCATATCTACATACTAATAACATGCAATTGTATTTATATATACAACAAAATAGCAGTTTACAGTATGAATGGGAAGGCTAATTTACATATTGATCTTAAAAATTTGATTTTAATAAATAAATGCTTAGTATTATTGATTTCTAATTGTTTGGTTTTATCTTAATGAATATGAGCAAAAATCTCTTCAATAAATCTTAAAAGAAATCCCTTAACAAGAAGAAATAACTAATATTATTCTTTACTTCCTATTTTAACTAAACAGTTGAATTAGGCAAAATTACCAATGACGGGAGTAACGGAAAATGATGGAAGAGTTAGTTTCAAAGTTGTTCTATTTTTCAATCATACCCCCTCTGTTCCAAATTTTTATCTACATTCTTATTCAGTTTCATTAGCCTTTCTAATTTAATATGATATTTTATTATATTAAAACTTAAATACTTGCACCCGGAGGGTGCATATATTTGCTAGTATATATAATAGATAATCAACATAAGATAGAGGTACAAATTAAGGAATTTTGAAGAAAAAATTAAAGACAAAAAGAATGTAATTACCCAAAAATTTTATGATTTTTAAAGAATTCCTGTTCTTTTTTCAAAGATGTTTTTAAACTTTCCTTTTCCATCAAAGCTTTCTGACTGCGACATTTCACAATTGTATAACCTTTTTCCAATGGCAAAACTTCATTGTTTAAGATTTTCAAAATCTCAACTTCGCTACCATGATCTACCAAGTCTGCTTTTGTAAGAACACCTAAAATGTAAAAAATTTGATTAAAATGTTAAAAAGGTGACAGCAAAACAAAATGTAACATAAATTGAAATTTGTATTCATTCTTGTTTAGATCGGGTGACAAATTGAACACAACTAGAATTTTTTTTCACATAATCCAAAATCATCATCATCATTGTCATCGTCATCAAGGTGTGCTGATAGCACAGATTCCATTGACTCTTGTTATTTGTCCCTATTGGCCATTGCACCTGGTAAATCATCTAGATGGCATCCAGAGTCTGCAAAGAGCTTATAAGTATTTTTTAATATATATTATATAAGTTTTTGCTGTCAGCCAACATTGGTGTACCCATGTGTAAGAGTCTATTGGAGAATGTCACTTATAAATTCATCCTTACTTCTCCAGAAGTGCCCAAAATGTTTTGCTCATCTTATTTGGATGATTTGTAAGATGGGAGGTAAGCAGCCATACAGCTGCTGTTTTGTAGGGTGTTGCTTCCAGGATTTATTCAAAACATCACACAGCATTCTTGTGTAGTTTTATATCCAAGTCTTTCATTAAAGTCAAAGTGGTGGAACCATACAATAGTAATGACACAGCTATAGCATGAAAAATTTCCATTTTAAGCAGTGTCGTTATATACAAAAGACATTGCATGGAACTTGTCATCACATGTTATATCAGCTAGTTGGAGTTTGGACAGAAGTCAATGAAGAATGTTAACAAGCTCTTGGCCTAGCATGATAGCCACTAAGAGACTGTTAGGAAATCTCTTCATGTGACAAAGAACTCTGTACAATGTAAGTTTTATACAATATGTTTGTTTTCTATTTTATAACATTAATAAATATGATAGTTCTTGTTTAAGTTCTACAATAAATCATTGGCACTGTAATTTCCAAAATAAATGCATTCAAAATGAATATTCATTGTAAATGAATGAAAGAAACTGATTTATAAAATAAATGAAGAATAAGAAAATAATTGGAAATCCAGTACCAAATTCTCACTTCCTCTAGCAAAAAGTAAAACACGAAAAATAAAATGAAAAAAAAAAAAGCACAAAAAACAAGAAATGAAAATAATTTGAAATTTTCTTACCAAAAGTACGTGAACATTCAGTATCATATTCTTGGGCCATTTTTAGAGATTCTGTTGTTGCCAAATCAACATTACAAGGACTCACACAGAGAATAATTGTTTCTTCTCTGGAAATGTATTTCCGAAGTAGGTTGATAATCTGTAGATGAGAAAGAAAAAGGATACAGCAATAATGCAATTTTCCAGAGATCAGGATAAAATTAGTTATTTTGATTTGGCATTGAGCAAAGTATTCATAAATTTCTTTCAGAAATGGATATTGGAGACAAGAACTCAGTTCAATTTGCAACTGAATGATAATTTTGTAGGGTCAGTATTCATAATGAACATTTTATAATCATCAAAATTCACAATATAATACAAAGAACTATAAAATGCTAATTAAAATCCTTCACTCCTTCCTAAATAGAAGCATCAATATTAACATGGATATTCGAGACAAGAACTCAGTTCAATTTGCAACTGAATGATAGGGTCTGTATTATGCTGTACTATACCCCAAACTAGCTCATCGCACAACTGAGACCCAGACTGGAGGCCTATTTAAAATGTTCCTTGATCCAATGAGAGTAGGTCATTTTAATTTCAGTTTAGGTTTGACTGGGCTACTGCAGTGTTGTTGGCTTAATGAATTTTTTATTTAGATTTGAAATTTCATTTATCTTATCTATTGAGAATTCTGGGGTATGGGGGTTATTGTCCTTTGTCTGCGAGCCTCTGTTTCAAATCAACCAATCACAAGCCAGCATACTTTGGCAGCAAAGCCGAATAAGCAGACTCGTGCTCTCTTCTGATTCAGCCCTCACTGGAGACAGACCTAAATAAGGGTCGCTCCTATTCTTCAACAGACAACCAGAATCGGAGTTGGACGCAAAACAGAAGTCCATCATATCCGAACTATCAGAAGGCCGTAGCAAAGGGCTCCGTTAATACCCCATATCTCAGGATATACCAGTTAAGTGACAAATTATTATTTGTGCGAACGAACTAAAGTTTGCAATTCTTTATATGTAATACAAGTCTTTTATTCAATTCTAGTTGTTCATTTTATTTCTTTGACTCTTAACCTGTCTGCCACACTCGTGGTTAACTCCACAACAAACCTAGGAGTACTGCCGCTTGTGTCAATATTTCTTTATATATCCAATTGAAGTAAGTAAGTATAAGATTTTTATATTTTATGTTTGCTACATTATTTTTTATGTAGGTTGTAAAAAACAAACTTTTGAGTCCATAATACACTATGCAAAAGGGTATTTAGGAATCTTGGTCTTGGAAGTTTAAGTTTCTTATTGAACATTTTTAAATTAAAGTTTATTCAATATTTTTCCTCTTAAGTTTGTCTAACAGTTTTCACTTGAAGTTTATCAAGGTTCTCTTAAAAAAAAAAAAAGCAAAAATAAAAGCAAACCTACTTCGTTTCTTCTATGAGATATAGTTTAACAAATACTTTTTTACACACTACTGTTTTTACTACGAAATTTATCTATGTAAAATTAGAATAAAATTACCATTATTGGCAAAATTATTCTAATATTTTTCTTTGATATTGTAAATCTAATTGTTATTCATTGATAAATCATTCATTGATAAAATCTAATTCTTTATGAGGATTTTTTTTTTTTTTACTTAAAATTCTTATGCATTAAACTATTTTAGTTTATCATTAGAAATATAAAACAGAAGCAAATGTAATATGTTTGTATTACAAAATGAATAAAAAATCTAATAATGTTTTTACATGAATTTAATGATATAATTGAATTGTAAATGATTTAGTATTTGATAATAATGATAATTTAATATTTAATAATATTTATTTTAGATAAGTTAATATTTATTTTTGATATTGTAAAAACGCTGTGTAGTATTCTATATTACTCCCTGCCCTCTGAACTTATCTCCCTTTGACCCTTCGGGGTTAACCCCCCTTACTACCGTTTTCCTTAGAGTTATGTAGTCATTTATTCGCCATTAAATTGAAGTATTGAATAAACTCAGGAGACCTGTTAATAAGGCTTTAATGGCGAATAAATGACTACATAACTCTACAAAGGTAGTAAGGGGGGTTAACCCCGAAGGGTCAAAGGGAGATAAGTTTAAAGTTCAGAGGGCAGGGAGTAATATAGAATACTACACGCTGTGATTATCATTTTTTTTCTTTAATCTAAATAAATGAATCATAACAGTTCACTTGATAACAAAAGAAAATGTGGTAAAAGAATATCATACTTTTAACTTTTACAAACAAATATACGAGTCAAATGTAAAAAGAGAATTAGGCTGTGACAGGACAATAGAATAGCAAATCTTTTAGTGGGCTCTGGTCTGACAGATGCTGGTATCCAAACCCAGATAAAATAGGCATTGTCTTGTATTTTCTAGCATGCCATTTATACCCTGTTGTGCAGAATGTAGGGATTCGAGTACCTTTGCATAAAACTTATGAGGTATAATGTCGAAATTTTGGTTGGTCTGCAAAATTTGACGCCAGTAACAAAATAAAAAAAAACAAAAGTGTAAATAATATACAGAGGAAAAAGGAAGGAATTGACTAAAGTCTAAAAGACGAGCCAAACTCTTACAATTAAATTAAACTATATCTATTCAAAATTATTACTCTACTGTCTGCTGTGGGTTGCACAAATTTCCCCATGCAGTATCTTTACCTACGAAAAAAAAACATTTATAAACATATAAAACAAACAATACTAAAAATCAACAAACAATAAATTACTCTTGCCATGAGGCAAAAGTTTGAAATACCCTTTTGTTTTTAGTGGGCCCCTATTTTGGTCTGTTGATGACAGAGAACTCTGAGTTTGTTGCGTTCCCTCTTTTTCTTCTTCCTTTCCTTCTCTCCTTCTATCTTCTTCTTACTTCTTTCCTTCTATTTCCTTCAACGTTCTTGGACGTTCACGCCCAACGACCTTTTCTCACTATTACTTGTTCCTGGTTTCAACCAGTCAAAAAGACCCAGTGGTCTCAAATAACGTAGATACGTTCACGTATCTCACAACCTTGGATTCATTCACGAACCCTAGTCCTTTCTTTTGAAGAAGAAGATCCTTTGCTGTTCACAGCGGACAACCATAGGAGGGGAGGGCTTCAGCCCAAGAGAGACCTGTTCTCTCACCTCTGTTCACAGAGTGCCAGTCGTAATTGTGTCCAAAGAAAAGGGAGCTCAACCTGGGACCTCCTCATCCCTTACAAAAGATGTAATCTCCGACCAATCAGAGGCCTCCAAAAATTCACTCCAGGAATTTCAAAAATAAAGGCATTTTATTTTACAAAATATCCCCTGAGGTGGGGGGCTACTGTTGCAGCCATTTCACTCCCCCAAAAAATTTCAACAATAAGAACTTTATTCTCTTTGATCAGCACTCCCTACATGCAGTACAATTCTTCTTACATGGGCTTAAACTGAGAAATTACAAACAGGAGGTCCTGGCGTGAGTTGGTAAAGCCAATCGATAAATATTCTGCCAGAGTTTGGCATTCTTGTAAAATTAATTTCTTCTAATTACTAAGAAGGCTTAGCAGTTTCTGTCGATCCCTTGTAGACTTACAGATCCCCTGAGTTGTTGTATAGACCCCTGGGTTTATGTAGACCACTTTGAGAAACCCTGGTCTAGAGCATATCTCATTGTGTAATGGTTAGCAAGTTAAATTAGCAGATCATTGTTTGTGTGTCTGATTCTCACTTGGCACCTTATATTTTTGTTTTTTTATCACATCTAATCTAAGCCTAGTAAATGAATATAAATATGTGTCTATATGAAGGATATGGAGGTGCATAGTGTAATGGTTATCATCATAGGAAATAAATAGTAAATAAATATATATATGTTTCTAGGGCCGGTTTAGCTCAGTTGGTAGAGTATTGGATTAGGAAACACAAGGTTCCAGGTTCGATACTGGCCCTCGCCAACTCAGTGTATGAGTAGCACAGGGATCTGTGTGGTAAAGTGAGGAGCTGATGGCAGATGTGGTGCTATACCTCAGCCGCCAAAACAATCTCCTTTGTCTAGAGCTAGTGAAAAGGGAATAGACTCCCTCGCTGTCTGACTGATACTGACTTTAGGCCACCCTGACTACTTTACTTATATGAAGGATATGAAGATGCATAGTGTAATGATTATCATCATGGGAAATAGACTCGGTGACCCAAGTTCAAATCATGGACGAGTGTTACATAATTATTAGATACCTAATATTTATGGCAATAGTGTAGAAATCAAAATGGCCGTTATAAGCTACAGCCCACGGCCTTGAAGGATGAGTGACAAGGCTTGACCTCAGTCCTAACCTTCCGGTGGATACCGTGAGAACCAGTAGAGAGGACCCTCTCTTCCGGTTTAGATAGTAAGTAAGTTTCAGTCAGTTAGAAGGTAGGAGCCGAGCTCGTAGGATGTAAGTCTCACCTGCGCAGATGTCTGGTTTGGGGATTGAAAATAAAGTAACATCAAAGTAAATCGAAGTCTTGTGTTTATTACCTAAAAACTAACAATGACACAGAGCTTCTGATAAGGAGAAATCCCTAACAGAAAACCAGACCCGAAGTCCCCAAGAAAGTCCAGACCTTAGAAGAGACCAGACCAAGATAGACGATCAGAATAGCAAAGCTGGCCAGAAGAAAATACAACCAGAAGTAAGAAAAGGGTATACAACACGAGGCTGTTTGCATAACCATAACTATTACACTAAGCCCCCCCCCTACACAAATAATAATAACATTAAAATTTTTAAGTAACTGACATAAGATACAAAGTGGTCTCATGATTCTATTTCTATTTAAACCTCAATTAATAATAAAACTGTTTGACATTATTAATACTGTTGGCCTTACCTAAATACTAATAACATGCAATTGTATTTATATATACAAAATACCAGTTTTCAGTGTAAACGTAAAGCTAATTTGCATATTGATATTAAAAAAACTGATTTTAATAAAAATGTGCTTGATATTATTGATTTCTAATTGTTTGGTTTTATCTTAATGAATATGAGTAAAAATCTCTTCAATAAATCCTTAAAAAAATTCATTAACAAGAAGAAATAATTGTAATTTTATTCTTTACTTCCTATTTTAACTAAATAGTTAAATTAGGAAAATTTAGCATTGAAAAACGAAAGTGATGAAAGAGTAAGTTTCAGTTGTTCTATTTTCCGATTATACCCGCTCCGTTTCAAATCTTTTTATCTGAATTCTTAATTAGTTTCATTAGCCTTTCTGATTTAATCTAATATTTTTACCTGTTCTGGTAAATTTTCTGCTTGATCACCTACAGACACTCGTGCAATGCCTGGGAGATCAATTAGTGTCAGGTCTGGAACGTGTACGTTTTCAACCCTGAGGGTCAAAAGAGTTTCACTGATACCATTTGTATCTCCAAGAATTTTCTTTTGAGCTGTAAAGTATAAATGAACAAAGCATAATTACACATTTCATTACATTTACTTTTCTGAATGTCACATATATTTTAACTAGTTTGGTTGGTGGGATTTTATGGCATATCAACTAATTGGGTTATTTTATGCCAAAAACATTCTGTTTTATTCATTCTTGATAGATACTCAGTTGTTTTTTAAAGTCAATTTTTTTTCACATTTTATCACATTTTTTTTCTGAAACATCTACATGGATACAATTTCTGAAACATCTACATGGATACAATTTTACTGTGTGCTTTTAGATTTTTATGCATGTGAGAAGACCTGTTCTGCACTCTGCTCTTTTGATGTACTTTGTCTAGTTCCCCAAGCGTTGTAAATTATGTGCTGGCCGAATTTAAGGCACGAGTCAGAAAAACAGGCTCACAAGGATTAAAAACAACAACAACAACAACAACAACTACAAATGGTTGTAAACAAGACTCGGATGGAAGAAGGGTGTGTTTAATACTTCGATGGCTGCTACTGACTATCCCTACCGGCGATCTTAACACACCAACGGCCGAGTTGTAACTGCCTTAGGGCTCGAGTTTAGTTGTATTTATGCCAAATTCCCCTTTCCCCAACCATCTTCTCCGGACCACACAAAGGGCCAGCACTTAAATAAATCGCAGACTTTTAGTCATCATTAACCCTTAAAATTAAAGTACTTAAATATTTTTTCAGACACTATGGCTTCAATATGTTGACCATTAATTTTTTCAAAAGAGATTTTCTCCTAAAAATCCTTTTTGCTTTTAATACCTGGGTGCCTAAGATATTATCATCAAGTGGTCCCATTTCATGGTAGTCGTACAAGTCTCTTTAAACTTTACGACCTAATCTTTGGATTCGTAAAAAGGTCAACCACCCACCCCTTTTACTTATGCTTGGCTTTAACCTATTCCCTTTCTTATTCATTTATTTATTCTTACCATGTTCGTCTTCAACCATAGTATCACATGCGTCAGCGACGCAGGACGCTTACCTATCAGCATATATATATATACACACACATACATACATACACACTATCATACTAGAGTTGAGCAAATCAATGATTGTCTTTTAAAGGCTTTTCTACTGTTTAATTTAATGATACTATATATGGTAAACTATTCCTTAGTTCTAGAATTAGGTTGTGCTTAAAAAAAATCATTTTCATCGTTTTAATTAGGAATAATTCGCAATTAAGTCATAAAGTAACCCATCCGTTACCTTACATCTGCCTATCAATTCCTCCCCCTCTATATTTAATTCTTCATTCACCACTCCCTATATGTTTTAATATTTCTGATAGCACAAACAGGAAGTTTAGAGCGTCAAGAGTGAGATGACTCACCCTCTTTAATTGTTACCATTCCAAAACCATAACTGATCACTGTCATCACTTCTTACTCCCACTAAAAATAAATGGTCTTAAATTAAAAAGGCACAAGTTTTCCATAACTAAAAGGTGAGAATTAATCCAAATCAACTTAATAAAATCATGGTCTTAAATTAAAAAGGCACAAGTTTTCCATAACTAAAAGGTGAGAATTAATCCAAATCAACTTAATAAAATCATGGTCTTAAATTAAAAAGGCACAAGTTTTCCATAACTAAAAGGTGAGAATTAATCCAAATCAACTTAATAAAATCATGGTCTTAAATTAAAAAGGCACAAGTTTTCCATAACTAAAAGGTGAGAATTAATCCAAATCAACTTAATAAAATCATGGTCTTAAATTAAAAAGGCACAAGTTTTCCATAACTAAAAAGGTGAGAATTAATCCAAATCAACTTAATAAAATCATGATTTGTGATGTTTGGGGATTAAAAGATATACAAATCAAATGAAAAATAATGGAATACCCTTTTTACGATAACTTATGACTTTATGTTTTTATATGTCGGTAATGTTGATATATGCTTTCTTTTCTAAGATTTGATTTTATTTTTTTTACAGTTTTTAATACAAAATAATGATAAAAAATCATGAGTTTATTACGAAATAAGTTGATTGGAATTAAATTCTCAGCTTCCAAATTATCCAGTGTCTCATTAATAATTTCATTTACTTATACTAGGGATGTCTAGTCAATTTTGCATGATAAATGTACACATTACAGGAAAAATAAATGGTCTCACATTTTCTTTTCTGAAACATTTAGACTGTGTGTAAATTAGAAGTTTTTAATTGATACTAATAACAATAAAAAAAAATCCTCAAATATCCTTTATCCATGAAGAAAAACTAAAAAACATTGAAATGAAAATGCCAAATGTAGAGAATTACCTCCCTTACCTGCTGACCAGTTCTGCTATTGACATAAAAGATTAGGCATTAGCATTTTTGTCGTCTGCTAGGAATTTTAAAAGCGAATTAAAAATAATTAAATCTATTATTTAAGGTCAAACTTTGTCTAAATCGATAAGTAGTAACATAATAACCATCATTAAAAAAAGAAAAATATCATTACATATGCAGTTTATTTTTAAAAGATTTAAAACCATTTGTTTTGGTCAATTTCGACGCCATCCGCCATTCAGCCCCTTTTTCGATGGTTTTAAGTGCTTGTTTACAATTTTACTGTAACATTCGCGATTGAAAAATTTTTTACTAAAAATCAGGTAATTATCCAATTTTAATGAAATTTTCAGTATTGATTTATCAATTAATGAATTTTATAATGCATTAATTATTTTATTTCAAAACTTTAATTTAGTATTTTTGCTATGAAAAATTAATATAAAATTTATTTAAAATATGAAAATCCTGATGTTAAGTTTAAAATGTTATATTTTTAGATTTTAAAAATAAATATCTACTTAATGCAAACCTTATTTTAGGTTCCAAAAGTAATAAGTTTTGAAGAAAAACTCTACTGAAAATGTACCCCCTCCCCCTTTTAAGCAGAAAAAACATCGATGTATAATTTTTTCTTTTATAAAATAATAGCCAATTAAATAATTATCGAAATGAGTAAAAAAGAAATCTCCAAAAAATTAATTATTTATTATTTTTTTACATTTTATTTTTCATTTTTCGGTACTTATTTTCTCATAGAAGCGCAACCGTAAAAAAAATTTTTTTTGTTTCTATTCATAACTTCGGTCTTTTATCTCATTATTTATACAGTAATTATTATCAAAAATGACCAACTTGCAAAACATTTTACGCCCCCAACATAAGGGGGGGGTCAAAATTAAGTGACCTGAAAAAAATGAGAAAGTTTTTAAATAAAATAAATAATGCATTATAAAGATCGTTCATTGATAAATAAACACTGAAAATTTCATTAAAATCCAATAATTCCCTGATTTTTGGTAAATTATTTTCTGTAGGGGGGGCTAAAGTCATTTTGTCAAAAACGCATTTTAGGCTCATTTTGCCAGTAGCTATAAAAGATCATTACTTCTCATGTATGCCAAATAGTTATCCGAATGGCCACTAGAAGGTGAGGTATAAAAAAAGAGAGTGGCAAAGTCAAATTGTTTCTGTCTTGACAATCAAGAAGCACACACACATGTGCATTCCTATTAGGGACAGGGACCTCCTTACCCTCAACAACCATGTGTCGAATGGCACATGATAACATTTCCTAAACATGTAACTCTTCATTCAACATTTCCATTCTCTCTTATACTAACTCCAATTTCTCTATTTGCAGCAAAGTTTTTTCTTTCAATCAAACACACTTAGTTAAGACTAAGAATCTGGAAAACTGTTAAATAATTACCTGGCATTATTTCTTAGTTAAGACTAAACAATCTGGAAAACTGTTAAATAATTACCTGGCATTATTTCTTAGTTAAGACTAAGAATCTGGAAAAAATTACCTGGCATTATTTCTTAGTTAAGACTAACAATCTGGAAAACTGTTAAATAATTACCTGGCATTATTTCTTAGTTAAGACTAACAATCTGGAAAACTGTTAAATAATTACCTGGCATCATTGCTTAGTTAAGACTAACAATCTGGAACTGTTAAATAATTACCTGGCATCATTGCTTAATAATCCAGACAAAAAATGAAAAAAAATCAATAGATTTTTTTATGTGTCCCCCAGTTGAATTTATCAAATATCTATCTAGAACTGAAGCCCCACCATCAGATGCAGTTTAGTGTCATACCCAAGACACCCATTTTGGTGTGTGTGTGTGGGATGTTACCCCTCTACAGGGGATACATTCAGAATATTCTAAGCCCCACTAACAGGGTAACTTGCAAGTCAAATACTGATGGATGGAGTACAGAGCATGTCATGTGATAACAGTTTTAAACAAATCAAAGTTCTGCTTGAAGAACCAATTCTTCTTAAAAAGTCAATTCAACGGTCATTGCATAACCTCTCTATGTTGTGCTAACAATAGCTGTGTACAGCCGAGTGAATTTTGATCCGAGCAATCTTTATACTTGTTAAACAAAATGTTTTCTTGTGAAACACAGAATTTTACAAGTGTAATACTATCCCCCACCACCACCAACAACAACTTACACACAGTAACTGGATCTCGCTCTGTGGTACTTTTCTTTATTTCCTAAACTGAAAAATTAAATCTCCAAGATAGGATTTGAGAATGAGGAGAATATCAAAAGGCATATGACAGCAAAGTGTTTTAGAGGTGCTTCAACCAATGGAGAACTCGCTGGAATAAGTGTTACAATCTGGAGAGTAGTATGTGACATTACTCCCCACAGTTGATTTGTACTTGTTGCTGTTATTGAAGGAAAAAGCGGATCATACATATTGAACAACGACTGATGTTATTGGTTTGGTTTGGTTGGTTGGGTTTTACGGCATGTCAACCCCTTGGGTTATTTTATGCTGAATATTTCTATTGAAAAAAAATTTTTTTTAATGCTAACAGTTTTGAAATAATTTCATTTTTAATGGATAATACAATTTTGTTTATAAACTCATGTTTTCTATTCAACCCATAGATGGGACCCTAACAGGTACTACCACTCCGGGTCAGAGTGGACCAGGGAGCAATGGTGATGAAGGGGTGCTCCAAGTTCCCCAAATCTCCAAAACTGGAACCTCACCATCAGAGAGTTTAACATCATTCCCAGGACATGTAGACCCTCAGACACCGCCTTCTAGCACCCATATGATAAAAAGGGGTTGGAGCTTGCCATAAGGGCAATAGTGTTGGGAAAATCATATAGGTGCTAGGGCTTGACGTGACCAGCCGATTGATTGGAGGGGGCCTCTCCAACCACCCAAGATAGGGCCAAAGTGGAGTATTGCAAGTCATGAACTGCTCATCCACCTGGGTTCTATCCTTAAGCATCACGGGTCGCCACCCACGGCCAACAGGTCGCCCCATTGGGGGAGTCTTACCCCTCTGCAGAGGTGCATTCTAATGCCTCACCGACAGGGCGGTGATGTTATTGGGCCCAAAGCCTGAATTTTCACAATGAGCAAGACAGCCCTTCTTAACATGATTTAGTGGACACATGTCTCATTTGGGATAAACAGCAAATCTTGCTAATGCTAAGAAAAACTGCTTATTGTTTGGCGAAGAAAAAAATTAATCCTTTGATCTTGAGACAAAATATAATATACCATGATTATCGAGAAGAATGCATTGCCAATAAAATAATTTTACAACCACTTCAGACACAAAATCAATCTCCCCGGTCTAGTGCTAGTGAAAAGGGGATAGACTTCCTCACTGTCTGGCTGATAAAACAATAGGACTTTCAGCTGACATTACTTTTTACTTACATTTTATGCACACATACATCTCTCTTTCTCTCTCTCTCTCTCTCTCATATACACAATCATCCACAGACACCATGTTTCAATGCATTACGTCTCTTCAGTGTGGCTAGACATTTGCAAGCTACTGCCAGCTGGGATGGAAAACCGATCGACTCATCATCAGTCAGGCTGCTAAACCACTCGGCCACCGTCACCTATAAACTGGAATGGGGATTTTATATATAGAATTAGCTATTGCTATCATAATGTAGATAGTGACTCGACAATTAATATATAGTAGATGTTCTGGGAAATAGAGATGTATATGCATAGTTATATGTGCACAAATATGGTTGCATAATATCAGAAATGACACATATATGTATACGTAAATAACTTATGTATACATACATAGCAAGGATTTACACACACACACATATATATATATATATATATATATATATATATATAGACCTGGCTGGAGAACCACCATCTACTGGTCTGTAAAAGAATTTGAGTCCAACCAAATTAAACACCCAAAATTGAAGTGGGTGATTTTCAGTCCAGCAACATTCAAAGTGGATACATTCTAATATGTAGTTTATGTGGAAGAGTATGTCTCTCCAGGGTTGGTCTGGTGAGTCATCTGAGAAAACACAAGGATACAGTGTCAAATGCTACTGGCACTCAAGAATGAAAAAAAAAAAAAGAACAGGAAATGATCTAATTCGTGCACGAGTTGACAGCCAACATATATACACATGCCATTTTGTTGTTTCACTCAACAGAACTTTGTATGGGAATGCAACAAATGTTACATTGCAATACTCACGGTACTAAAACGATACATGCACCGTAGTCCTTTTTTCTTTCTTGGTACTAAAACTCCGATAAAAAATCATAACACGAGAAACATGTCGTCACAACTCCCGGCCTTTATTAACGTGCTCGTCTAGTGGCTTCTACCAGGGAGGAGGGGAGGCAGCGAGAACGAGAGAGAGAGAACACTACTAAATTCCTGGGCTCTAATCAGGTCTGTACACTAGGCCCGCCACCGGCAAAAAGAGGCTGAACCCTTTCTTTCTTCCCCCACGTCACCACGTGACTTCCGGTCAACACCCGACTTCCGCTTGCCCCTCAATTCTTCGTTCGGGGTCACGCTACGGTCAAAACCATCGCTCTCTTCTTTTGGGTCATCACTATTTTTTAAGCCTTTGTTATTTATTCCTCCTCCTTCCATTAGCAGTTCTAGCTCACAAAAGTCAGGAATATACCCATATTGCAACATTCCTCCCTTACCATCATTCTAAAATTTTTTACCCGTAAAAATTTTCAAAAGTATCTCTTTTTTTTTTTCAAGAATATGCGTAATTATTCATTAGATTTTTTTTTTTTCCTTCTATCCGATATAGACCTTCCTCTCTCCGATAGAGCCACACGAGCATTCAATTTTACAATAATACAAAAAACACATACATATATAAAGTAAAAAGAACATTTACAAAATCATTAATGCAGGTGATATTCTCCTCTCTGTTCCACAATTGTGCTCTGACCTTCCTTACTTATATTGCAACACAAATATGTGAAAACATTCTCATAGAACCTGGATTTCATGTAGCAGAAATATTTGCAAGGTAATGAGATACGAAATGATAATAATAAAATACTGTTCATTATTTACTGTTCTTTACACACAGAGAAAGACTTACCTTCAATGATTTCATTATCAACTTCAGAAGGATCTTGCATTAATGATAATGTAATTGTTATCATGGGAACACTAGTATGGTGGACTTATAGAGCTAGGATCATTACCTGGATTTCATGTAGCAGAAATATTTGCAAGGTAATGAGATACGAAATGATAATAATAAAATACTGTTCATTATTTACTGTTCTTTACACACAGAGAAAGACTTACCTTCAATGATTTCATTATCAACTTCAGAAGGATCTTGCATTAATGATAATGTAATTGTTATCATGGGAACACTAGTATGGTGGACTTATAGAGCTAGGATCATTACCTGGATTTCATGTAGCAGAAATATTTGCAAGGTAATGAGATACGAAATGATAATAATAAAATACTGTTCATTATTTACTGTTCTTTACACACAGAGAAAGACTTACCTTCAATGATTTCATTATCAACTTCAGAAGGATCTTGCATTAATGATAATGTAATTGTTATCATGGGAACACTAGTATGGTGGACTTATAGAGCTAGGATCATTACCTACTTGGCAATTGTTCTTCACACACACACACACACACACACACACACACACACACTTACCTTCTTTGATTGCATCCTCAACTTCAGAAGGATCTTGCATAACTCTTTCAACTACAGTACCATCGTTATCGTTGTACGTCAATATGGCTGACCAGTGTTTAGATTTTGTCTGTTTCATTTGTAACTGAAGAGGACACTTGGTAACCATTCCTGTCCGTAACAAAAACAAAAATAATAGCACTGTTAATGAAAATAAACTAATTTGCTTATATACTTTTAAAATTTTAATAACATAATAAAAACAGTTTTTAACATTACTACAATACTGGAGTTAATGTGTGCGTATGTGTCTGCTTGAGGATTACAGTCAAATGGAAATACCCAAGAACTTGATTTTTTGCATGGATATTGACTTGACCTTGGGTTCTAACACAGACTATATAAGCTTGACCTCGGGTTCTAACACAGATTATATAAGCTTGACCTCAAAGGTCATTGGAAGTGAACATAGCAGAAAATATGCCATTTCTCTTCAAATGAAGTTAGAACCTTGTTTTTTTTTTATCTCAAATAGTAGGACAGACTAGATCTGATATATTTTCTTTTTGTTTTTGTTTTGTTACATGGCCAGCTGTATGTTGGATCTTCATAAGTATGTCATGAAAAGGGACTCCACATAGTTACAAGAGATGAAAGAACAAGAGATATTAAATACAATTAGGTTCTCAGAAATTATACTGATTTTTTTTTTTTTGTTTAAATCATGTAACACTATAAGCACTTCTGTCCCTAGATGGACATATTTAGGTGCAATAATGCATATAGGTACTATCATACCTGTCTAAGTATGTATACATATATGCATATGTACAGAGATGTATGTGCATAATAATATTAAAGGGGTCATACAAAACAAGGTGAGAAGTCAGCAAATTTTAAAAGATAGTAAAATAGAAGGAAAAAGATATCCCAACTTTAATAAAAAGGAAAAGGATTATTTTTTAATACCTACCTATCTATCTATATCTATATACATATATAAATGGCATGGTGTTTATGCATGTCCGAAGGAAATTACAAAGATAAAATAATTAACGACAGAGTAAATATATATATACACACACATTCATTGTTACCAGATCTTCCTTTTTGTGTTGAAAATTAATAAGATTTGATCTATATTTTAGAAGACACTTAAAATTAAATTTACAATAAGATAACATTAGAATCGTGCTTTGGCCATTGTTAGGCATTTCTAGCTAACTCCACACATAAAATAAGTTTCAATTTTTTTTTTGCATTTAATATTCTAAATAGGAGGCATTCATTTTTTTTCAGAGTGGTTTAAGTCTGTCCACTTTTTAATTAAAAGAATAATAAACAATTATTTTGATATTCGATCATCTCTGTACTAAATTCTACATAATACAAAAAAGAAATTTTTTTAAATTATTCTAAATACGGTCGTTTTATTCTTTCAATCATCATATATATATATATATATATATATATATATATATATATATATATTTATACATACATATAAAACGTTTTTTCACTTTGAAATAGCTTGAATGAATTCTACTTAAAAATGTTGGCCTCTGGTGATCAAAAATGTAAACAAACCCAAAATAATCATTTTTTTCTTTTTATTCATTTTTATTTTCATGTTAGCCACTACTTATAAAATAACCACATTAATTTATTTATTTTAATAATAAATATATAAATAAAATCAGTTTTTTTTATTATAATAATTTGATATATAATCAGCTACACTTTGAATTAATGTTATTTTTTAAGATTATTTATTGAATTTTACATATTACAAAATTTTTATTTTTAATTAAATAATTATTTTAGATTTAAATACTTTACTTATCTAATTTTTTCATATGATTTTTTTTTATTTGAAATATCAATTTAACAAATCGCCTCATTTATATCTTTTTTTTTTTAAATATTGTTAATTATTGAATTAAAATATGAATATTATATCGTTATATGTGATATCATTTCCTCTACCCTGATAAAAACAAAAGATTTCCTGGATCCCTACCAGGCCGAACTAACATAAGGTTTTTTTTACGTGGGGATTTTTATGGGGCATTCCTGAGAGAATCGAACTCACTATTCAGTAGTAATAGATCTGAAAGACTAGCTTGCTAACCATTACACCACGTTTATTTTATGATTATTTTTCTCTACCCAGGCTTCGCCGAGTAGCCATTTCTAGTCTATTATAAATTGAAGTCTTTGGCACCAGTATAGCTAGAGGTCAGCAGACAAGAATATTATCTTTTTTTAATGTCTTTGCTACTTGGATAGCCAAAGTGGAAAAGTGTAAGATTTTGCCTGTGGATCCCATGTTGTCTATGATTTCATTTTAACGGCATGTCAACCCATCTGGGATTATTTTATAGTAGTGCATATATCACGTGATCAAAGGTATCCACTGTGGTTGGTAGTACTATGGTAGTTGGTGTGCTGACATGTTGTGCATTGTTTCATGCTGTGTGTGATTTGAAAGCTGCACAGATGAATGTGCAACATAGTCTAATTTGGGAACCTATACTTTACAAGTTTGAACTGGGCCATAAGGCCTGCAGAAGCAACCAAAAACATTTATTGTGTGAAAGGTGAAGGTGATCATAGTACAGTATTCAGATGGTTCAAGAAATCAAACAAATGTTTTCACTATTTTACCTCTAAAATTTCAAAATTAACATAGAATACATTTATTTAAAAAAAAAACAAGTTGAAAAATCCAGAGTAAATATCTCCAGTTCTAAATTGAAAATGAAAGAAATGAACACCTATAGGTTTAGTTGAAATAGTCTAAATGTTTAGAAAAGGGAAAATATTTTTACCTGTACCACGAGGAAGTTGAATGCCACTGATGGCTTCAAGAATTGAACTTTTTCCAGAACTTTGATCTCCAATCACCACAACTGTTGGCAATTTTAAATCTTCATCCAAACCAAATTTACGAAGGTTATCAATCGCATCAAGAAATGGACGTATTGCTTTATCAAAAATTGCAGATAATTCACTTTCTTCTAATCCTTGAAAAATAAAAACATCTTTTTTAAAAATTAACACAAGATAGGCAATGTACATCTTATTTTATTGTAGTTTTCCAATGTCATCATTAAGCTATACATACTCTACAATGTACACCAGTGGTCCCCAACCGGGTGCCATATGCCCCCCACCCCACCCCCGGAGACCATATAACTTTTTGGGGGGTCCAAGCAAACAAAAAAATATTCAATCATAAAAACACAATAGTATTTATAAACATTGAATAGCTAGGGGGAGTGTCCACCATAGTAAAACATCTAATGATAGCCATTAGATGTTTTATTATGGTGGACACTCCCCCTAGGTGTTGAGGGGGGGCATGATAGTAAAATAGTAATCAAAGGAATTCACAGGTAAAAAAAAAAAAAAGAAGGTTGAGAACCACTGGTCTACACAATCTAGAGTTTTTTTCACAATCATAACTGAAGAATTTCATAGCCAGAAATTGCTAATGCCATCCATGGCTGGAAATATCTATGAAACTGTTTTCCTAGAGACGAGTTTATCGAAGAACACTGTCCCCATTGCATTAATAGAGTAAGATCAGATTACAGTCTGATGCTTGTTTATTGCAAAAAGCAAGCATGATTGGGTAATTTTTGGACACAATCAGAGAAAGAGAGAGAGAAAAAAAAAAGAATGAGCACATGCCATTATTTAAAATTTACCTTGTGTTGCATCCTGCTTGTGTGGAGGGGTTGGGTAAATACATACACTGCCAGTTAAGTCATGGGGATGCCTATGTCTGGCTTTGCTTTTTGGGATTGGAAAGCAACAAAAAAAAAAAAAAAAGAATGAGCACATGCCAGTATTAAAGAAAGAAAAAAAAAATATAAATTAATATTACCTGCCATTTTGATGTACTTCAAATAAAGGTGAAACGATAGTCTCAATGGGATTTAATCTCAATGTGAAATGGAACACTGGAAGTAGAAAACAGAAGGAGGGTAGGGTAGAGGATGAAAGTGAATATCTGATTATTTTTTCAACATTTTGTCCTCATCCAATTATATAAAGATATTCTCATTTTTATTACTGATGAATTCAGAGAAAATCATACAAAAATGCAGACGTGTAAACACACACAAAGTATCACCCATAAATAAGTACACCCACAAGAGTTTCATTGAGTTCTCAGACGCGGGTCAGTTACCAGATTTGAGGACTTTAAAGTCTCTACCAGAAATAGATTGTCTGTTTTACAAAGGGTAGTTTGAATGTTTCTTGCAGCATGGCACCTATTAATACACCAGCATCAGCTGTTTCACCGAGTGCAAAAGTTTCTGAGACTAAAGAACTTTTATTATTCAAGCAAATTTTTTTGATGACCAGCATATAGGAGCCATTCTGTCAATCAAGCCACAAACGAAAATGATATAACCACCCTTCTAAGCTAGCATAAGTTACATCTACATAGCAAACAATATTCAAACCCGAAGGTCTTCCCAACTGGGGAAAGGTTATGGAACCTGTCCTTGATTTCAAATTTAGCAATGCTTCGTGGGCCACAAAGTGTAATTTCACTTTTGGAAACTTTCCAGTATTACTCATCCAAAATACATAAAATGCTGCATCAGGTTGTGACTGAGTAGCTACCCACATCATTTGACCCGTTAGCCTTTTTAATTCTGTCTTCTCCTCTTTGCTAGGTTCATCATTTTTTCTCAAAGACTTTCTTTTCTTTATTGAGGACATAGATAAAACATATAGATTTTGGTCTATAGTAATGACGTATTTTGTTTGCCTAACACCCAATCCCAAAAATTTGAATGTTCCACTTTAATACATTCCAACATTGAATATTTTTTCAATTCTGAAATCACATTTTTCTAAAAAAGAATAATTTCCACAGAATATGAAATCATCTACGTGCTATTTCTCTGAATTTTTGAGATGAGGCTTGATAATTAGTATCATTTGGATTATTCGGACTATTGTCCTCATCTTAATTGTTATCAGTAGAATGTTTCAGCCGATGTGCCCTCCAGCCTTCTTCAGGTATTTCTTGTCAGACTAGGTAATCTTCTTGAACTCGGGAACCTTTTTTTCAAATTCGAGAACCTTCTTGTATTTGGGAGCCATTATGGAACTTTGAACCCAACTCTGACTGTTGAAATAGGTCGGAAAAGTAAAACGGAAAAGTTTGGTGTGGGCATAGAATTTAATGAACTTAGAAATTACTAAGGATACGAATTATGTTATTTTTGTGTTAAAACATGCAGTTTTATAGATTTTATCCACTTTTCTAAAAGACGGTTTTATCGTTAGTGAAATACAACGTGGCGGCCATTGTTGTTCTGAAATTATCAGGGGAGATTACTCTAATAGCCTTATTTCTTGAAATATTCTAAATATAGCTTATTAAATCAATTAATTAAGTTTTTTGGGGGTGGCTTTTTATTACAATTTAAAGATAATAATAATAATAATAATAATAATAATAATAATAATTCATTAATTAATAATTAAGATACTACATAATTTTAAGATTTAAAGATTTAGCCTAATATTTTTCTTTTTTTAATGATGTTACTACTTTAATGATGTTACTTTTTTTTTTTTTTTTAATGATGTTACTACTTATTGATTTAGACAAAAGTTTGAACTTAAATAATATATTTAATTAATTTTAATTCGTTTTTAAAATTTGTAGCAGACGACAAATTGGGTATACCTAGATGTTTTTAATTTCTAGGTATAACCAAAACGGTCACGTGGTCAGTTTAGGCCATCTTGAATAAAACGGAAATAAATATTTCCGAACTTTGTTTATCAAAAATCTCGGAAAAAAACAATTAAAGATCGTACAGGGTTGTTACAAAGAAAAAGAGTTAATTCAAAGATCAAATTATCCAATTGCGAAAAATTACATCGTTATCTTAAAAAATAAACAAACCTATCCGTATTACATGCAAAAGGGTAATTTTCAGGCCGCAATTTAGACAGAAAAAAATACATATTATAACCCTCTTACGGTTATGCATCTAAGTACGGATGGGTGTAACGGACAAACTTTTTTAGCCAAATTTTTTCTATTAAAATGAATAAAATCTTTAAAAACTTTAATATTAAAATTTACTATTAAAATGAATAAAAACTTGAAAAAATTTAATATTAAAATTTTGCAGTGAAATTGACGTTAAAAAAATGTCTTCGGGTTTAGTATTAATTTTTAAAATCGAAAATAAAATGAAAATTTGAATATTTTTTCTAAGAGAAAAACTGATAAAATAATCAATATATACTTACTTTTTATTCTAATTGGTCGAAAAAGTTAAATAAAATAATTTTTTACGCTAATTTGGTCACTTAGAAGCGTCTCGTCTCTTTGTATAAAAACAAAACAAATTTTTTGCTCTTCCGTATATTCTAAGAATCATACATTACTATTCAACAATAAAAATTACAAATTCTTTTCAAAATATTAATCGAGCTCGGATCGGACCAATTTTTAGTTCGCCTGAATTCTAAAATTCATATATTTAAATATCCGTGAAAAATTCGATTTTTTCACCCAGAAAAAAAAATTTAACTTATTTCACACAGAAAATAAAAATATTCAAGCACACAAAAGATTGAAAATCTCTTAAAAATTAATTTCTTTAAAAAAATTTTTTTTTTTGACAATTTAATAGAATATAGTACATACCAATTACAAAAGCCAAAAAAAAGTTTTCAAATATTAATATTATGACATTTTTTTGCACTTTTTATTTCCAATTTCATTAATTTTTCCTAAAAAAAACTACAGCTCGGTACGTTATACAATTTCATTGATATAGTTATTCAGACTCTTATCTTTATAGAAAAAAAGTACAAATTTTCTGAAGCATCATTTTATTTATCTCATAAAATAAAATAGGGGGTGGGGGTGATAGACCGCGCAAAAAAATATTTTCCCTAATATATTTTAGATAAAAACTATTTCAGATGTATTTATATTCAATGGTAAACATTTATGGAAATTTTCGTGAAAATCAGATAATTAATTGATTTTTCATAGAATTAAAAAAAAAAAAACCTCTTTTCGTAACTTGTTTTTAGCTACGTTAAATTTCAGTTGATTTAACAGTGCAGAAATGAAAACATTGTTTTTCAATCATAATTTTCATTATTTCTGTAAGATGAAAAAAAACATTTTAAAAATCATCAAGAGTTTATTTAATGTTTTTTCTTCCGAAAGGAAAAAATTTTGCAAGAAAATATTAATTTTTCTGCAAGTTTCATTGTGTTAAATATAGGGGATAGGGGGTAAATTTCACAGGGTAAAATTGGTGGTACCTATTAATTTCTCAACAGAGATTAATACTTTTAATAAAAAAAATTAAACAACAGCATTAGTGTATAACTGAATGATTATGCAACAATTTTAAAATCTATACAACACCAATTAATGCTGTCATTTGATTAAAAAAAACAACTTATAAATGAATTAAAGTATTAAGTTATGTAGGCATCATCAAAACGGTCACATGATCAGTTTAGGCCATCTTGAATAAAACGGAAATAAATATTTCCGAACTTATAAATGAATTCGCATACATACACACACGTTTTTTTTAAAAACATTATCACAGAAAAAGTATTTGTTACAGTATTATTATAGGGACTAGCAAACAGAGGCTAAAATTCGTTTTTGACAAAATGACCTACAGAAAATAATTTACCAAAAATCAGGGAATTATCGGATTTTAATAAAATTTTCAGTGTTTATGTATCAATGAATGATCTTTATAATGCATTATTTATTTTATTTTAAAACTTTCTCATTTTTTTCAGGTCACTTAATTTTGACCCCCCTTATGTTGGGGGTGTAACATTGCTTCAAGTTGGTCCTAACTTGATACTATTTACAGTATAAATAAAGAGATAAAAGACCAAAGTTATGAGTAGAAACAAAAAAATTTTTTTTACGGTTGAGCTTCTATGAGAAAATAAGTACCGAAAATCGAAAAATAAAATGTAAAAAAAAAATATAAAATAATTTTTTAGGAGATTTCTTTTTTACTCATTTCCATAATTATTTAATTGACTATTATCTTATTAAAAAAAATTATACATCGATATTTTTTCTGCAAAAATAGAATTTTTCTTCAAAACTTATTACTTCGTGAGTATAAAGTAAGGTTTGCATTAAATAGATATTTATTTCTAGAAACTAAAAATATAACATTTTAAACTTAATATCAAGAGTCACATATTTTAAAACAATTGAATTGATTTTCAATATAAAACCATAATGTTAGAACATTAATTGTATGGAAGACCAAATACATAAAACATAAAATATCTTCCTCTCTATTCAGGAGAGTTAATGTTTGTGTCAGTAATTTAACCGAAAGATTCAATATCTAATAAGTTAAGGTAAGTTCATTTCATTATTACTATTTTTAATTCAATTATTCCTTTTTAATTAAAAATATTCAAATTCTAATTGATGTTTTCTCACTTTTTATCTTTAAATTAACTTTTTTTTTTTTTTTTAACCAAAATAAAAAAAATTGCAATTCCAAACTCTTGTCATGTCTGGCCGGACATGACTATCTGGAACCCCAAATTTTTAGTTCTTGTTTTTAGTTTAAATAAACAAGAATATCTAGATATTTTGAATTTTTTAAACATTTTTTCTTTTACTTGTAATTCATCGAAGTGACATTTGTTTTTCTTTCAGTAGATCTATCTATCTATCTCCATTTGTTCATATCTATCTATTTGTTTGTTTATCTATCTATCTATATCGTAGTGTTTACCTATCTATCTATATTGTAGTGTTTACCTATCTATCTATATCGTAGTGTGTTTACCTATCTATCTATCTATCTATCTATCTCGTAGTGTTTACCTATCTATATATCTATCTATCTATATCGTGTTTACCTATCTATATATCTATCTATCTATATCGTTGTGTTTACCTATCTATCTATCTATATCGTTGTGTTTACCTATCTATCTATATCGTTGTGTTACCTATCTATCTATCTATATCGTTGTGTTTACTTATCTATCTATCTATATCGTTGTGTATCTATCTATATCGTAGTGTTTACCTATCTATCTATATCGTTGTGTTTACCTATCTATCTATATCTTATCTATCTATCTATATCGTTGTGTTTACTTATCTATCTATCTATATCGTAGTGTACCTATCTATCTATATCGTAGTGTTTACCTATCTATCTATATCGTTGTGTTTACCTATCTATCTATATCGTTGTGTTTACCTATCTATCTATCTATCTATCTATATCGTTGTGTTTACCTATCTATCTATATCGTTGTGTTTACCTATCTATCTATCTATATCGTTGTTTATCTATCTATCTATCTATCTCGTTGCGTTTTGTTTACCTATCGATCTATCTATCTATATCGTTTTGTGTTTATCTATCTACTATATCGTTTTGTTTATCTATCTATCTATATCGTTTTGTTTATCTATCTATCTATATCGTTTTGTTTATCTATCTATCTATCTCAGTCTGTTCAAAACTATCTAAACAAGAAATATGACAAATTTCTATAAATAAACAAGAATTACGACAAATTACGATAATAAGAATTACGACAAAAAAAGAAAAATATGAAAATTTCCTTTAAAAAATCAAATAAAAAATGACTAAAGTATATGTCAAAAAAAGAAAACGCGAATTTAAATGTATATGAAAATTTCCTTTAAAAATCACAATAAAAACTTGATTAAAGATGACGTGTCTATTAAAGATATGTCCCATTTCTTAACCCGAACGCCTTGGGACTTTAAGGCGCCAGATTCCAGTGCCCTACTGCTACGTCATCGATCCCCACTGTTAACGAGAAAACAGTCAGTGGTCGGTTCGGCTTAAACCTGTAAGGACCTGAATGAGTTAACTCCCTCAGACTGAATTGGTAAATAAGTTGCCACTCGCTTCCAGGAGCAAACCTTGAAATTCGACAAATTCAACTTGAAAGAATTATACTACAGAAATCGTCTCAACTCAATTAGGGTTTGCAACTCAAAGACAGCTTCCCTAAAAGCAACCTCTAAAATTCATCACCAACAAAAATACGAAATATCAACCCGCCTCTGTCGATAGGTTGGCGGGTCATTCTTCACTTCAAAGAACTTTGTTAACCGGACTCTGAGTTAAGTTCTCCGCAAATCACACCAAAATTTGCAAAAACTATCCTTAAATCTATCTTTCCCCCTTTTTTTTTTATACATATTAAATTTGTTGTTAAATATATTTGTCTTGTCTTGTCTTTTCATTCAGTGTCCGAACTTGAAAGTTGCGGTAATTCCCCCCACAAGTGAGAGTTAATCCTTTTACAGTTTTAATTCCCATAAAAATTAGAATTACGACAAAAACGGTTTAATGTTTTTTCTTTCGAATGGAAAAAATAAAATAAACAAGAATTAAGACAAAAAAAAGCCCCCCCCCCCCCCCATCAAATAGGCGCCGATACGATAGTTGGGGTTGTTATTTGAGTTGGTTGTTTTCTTTCAAGTAACACCGCTATAGCGGTACTAGTTGGGGTTGGTATTTGATAGTTCACCGTGCAGCAAATTTGGAGGCAGGGGACCGGGACGAACTTCCTCATAAAGTACCCACTGTGATTTCAGGGGCGTCATTTTTTAGTCTACCGGACAGATTTTAGTGGAAAATGAACTGAAGCCCATAGGTACTCACACAGGTAATTATAAACTTTAGTTGGCCAAATTCCTAGCTTAAAATTTTACGTGCGCATTATCCCCATTAACAAATTTACTTGTATCGGATAATTACCTGATTTTTGGTATTTTTTTTTTTTGCAATCGCGAATGGTATATTAAAATTGTAAACAAGCGCTTAAAACCCTTGAAAAAAGACAGAATGGCGGATCGCGTCGAAATTGACCAAAACAAATGGTTTTTAAATCTTTTAAAAATAAACTGCATATGTAAAGATATTTTTCTTTTTTTAATGATGGTCATTATGTTACTACTTATCGTTTTAAACAAAGTTTGACCTTAAATAATAGATTTAATTAATTTTAATTCGCTTTTAAAACTCGTAGAAGCTGATTTTTTGCCAGTCCCTAAATATACATATGCTCACACATACATATACACTAGGCACCATTTGCCCAATAGTGTTAATACAACATTTAACATTTAAAATAAAAATAAGTTACTTAGCTTAAGAGTCGAGTTCAGATAAAATGGTCTCTCAGCATCTACATTTTTATATTGACAAAATTATTTTCCTATTTCTACGTGAGTAGGTAGGACCGGGATGGGGGAAGGGGGCTATTAGTTCTAGGAAGACATGCTAAATGATCAGACAAGATAAATGAAATTATACATTTTTTTCCCCTTTCTTACATGTTCCTGTAAACGAAATGGTTTAGGGGCAAAATTTAAATGACATTTGCCCAATAGTGTTAATACAATATTTAACATTTAAAATAAAAATAAGTTACTTAGCTTAAGAGTCGAGTTCAGATAAAATGGTCTCTCAGCATCTACATTTTTATATTGACAAACACTCACACACACACATATATACACTCACAAACACACACACATACTCATATATACACTCACACACACATACTCATATACACTCACACACTCATATGTACACTCACACACACACACTCATATGTACACTCACACACACACATATGCTCATATGTACACTCACACACACACATATGCTCATATGTACACTCACACACACACACATGCTCATATGTACACTCACACACACACATACTCATATGTACACTCACACACACACACACACATATGTACACTCACACACACACACATACTCATATGTACACTCACACACATACTCATATACACTCTCACACACACACTCATATACACTCTCACACACACACTCATATACACTCTCACACACATACTCATATATACACTCTCACACACATACTCATATATACACTCACACACACACACATACTCATATGTACACTCACACACATACTCATATACACTCTCACACACACACTCATATACACTCTCACACACACACTCATATACACTCACACACACACACTCATATACACTCACACACATACTCATATATACACTCACACACATACTCATATATACACACACACACATATATACACTTACACACATACTCATATATATACACACACACACATACTCATATATACACACACACATACTCATATATACACTCATACACACACTCATATATACACTCACACACATACTCATATGTACACACACACACATACTCATATGTACACTCACACACACATACATACATACACTCACACACATACATACATACATATATATATATATATATATGTGTGTGTGTGTTTTAACCAAACACACGTTAAAGTGACCCGGACAGGATTGATCAATTCCCTGATTTTTGATGAAAAAGAAAACTTGTTGCGGGGCCGATAAGGATGTCGACCCCACAGACTTTTGAATAAGTGAAACGACTGGAGGCAATGAAAGAGACAAAGGCAGAGGATTTAGATGGCAGGGAGTAACCAGGTGGTCAATTTATTCACGAGAATTGACAAAGGTAAATCGGCAAGTTGAGAGTTTTCGTCGTTCGAGGTTGGTCGCTCAACGTTCGGTCAGTCTTTCGTTAATCTGGGTGGATAGGTCGTCCGTCGTCGGATAGACAGCTGGAATCCGGAATCGGGATACAGTGCGTCTACGGGTTTCGGTTGACGTCGTGGTCGGTCGGTAACGGTCTCGGCTTGCGGTTGTATCGGCTGCGAGCCCCGGTCGTAGTCCCGTCGAGGACTGTTCGGGTACGAGCGTGAAACGTAACAGCGACGGACCGTTCGCTTAGCACGTACGTTGCTTGGGTCTGATTGGCCGCGGTTATGCGGGATTTCAGACCAGGCTGGTACGTGTGCGCAAATGCCTCGAGTAGCTAGGTGTTTGCTCGGCGGAAGATCGAGTCGGATCTACCAAGCTAGGACTCAGCGTACTGTCGGCGAGGGACGCCTATCTGGTCGTAAGATCCAGATCTTCTAGGGATTTCGCCCTAGGATCGCATTCGTGGTTAAGGAAAGACTGAGGTGAAAAGGGCCGACTGGTTAGCTCTGAAAAGAGCTGGGTTTGTTTAGCCTTGAAAAAGGCTGATATTGCTGGACTGGAAAATATTGGTGTCATCTCAGCAAAGAACGAGGCTGGTCGTCTAGCGTCAAAGAAAGGCAGGTCGTTCCAGCAGCGTAGAGAGGCAGGGCGGTCAGGAATCAGGAAAGGCCATTTGTTCAGAATAGGAATCAGGATCGTTAACTGTCGGTGGCTGGCTGGAACTGTCCTCGTCATCGCAAACGACCTTCTTAAATACCCGAAATTTGCCGGAAATATCAAATGACGTCAGGGAAAAGTTCGTTAGAAATGATGATGACATAGTTTTGCCTACGTGACCCAATACACGTTAAAGTGGGTGGAGCTTAAAGGGTTAAGGCTGGGCAAAACTGGATATATCTGGTCAGAAATGGAAAGGGGTTTGCTTACGTGCGAAAATGCACACGCGTGCTCTGATTACGTGCGTTCGTTCAGAGAAAGGGGTCAAGGCTGTTTTGGCCCCGACAAACTTACCTTTCAGCTGCAAACCTCTTTACGACTGAGAGTGATTAACCACTTGTGAGGTAATATGTGTTGTTTTGCAGTTGAATCCAATATTGTCAGAGGGATGGTCATCATACAGACATTAGTTCTTTAACTTACATCGTTACACCCTTCAGATGGGCTGGATGCTAATCCAACCCGATCTTAATGGAATCGCCCACTTTCAGTTTGCGTTTTCTGGGAAATGTATTTCATATTATCAATTTCCCAGAAAACGAAATACGACATATTTCCAAGAAATTTGTTTTTCAAAAAACAACTCAATAGCTTTAATTTAAAAAGTTAACGGAATATGAGACTAGTTAAATAAAATATTAAACTATTTCAATTAATCTTTCGTGGATAATAAAATAGACAAAAGTTTGTCGTTCTTTTTTTTTTTTTAAAGAATTTACATAACTATATCAAAATAGGGTACACTGCGATTTCAGGGGCGTCATTTTTTAGTCTACCGGACAGATTTTAGTGGAAAATGAACTGAAGCCCATAGGTACTCACACAGGTAATTATAAACTTTAGTTGGCCAAATTCCTAGCTTAAAATTTTACGTGCGCATTATCCCCATTAACAAATTTGCTTGTATCGGATAATTACCTGATTTTTGGTATTTTTTTTTTTTTGCAATCGCGAATGGTATATTAAAATTGTAAACAAGCGCTTAAAACCCTTGAAAAAAGACAGAATGGCGGATCGCGTCGAAATTGACCAAAACAAATGGTTTTAAATCTTTTAAAAATAAACTGCATATGTAAAGATATTTTTCTTTTTTTAATGATGGTCATTATGTTACTACTTATCGTTTTAAACAAAGTTTGACCTTAAATAATAGATTTAATTAATTTTAATTCGCTTTTAAAACTCGTAGAAGCTGATTTTTGCCAGTCCCTAAATATACATATGCTCACACATACATATACACTAGGCACCATTTGCCCAATAGTGTTAATACAACATTTAACATTTAAAATAAAAATAAGTTACTTAGCTTAAGAGTCGAGTTCAGATAAAATGGTCTCTCAGCATCTACATTTTTATTGACAAAATTTTTTTTCCCTCTACGTGAGTAGGTAGGACCGGGATGGGGGAAGGGGCTATTAGTTCTAGGAAGACATGCTAAATGATCAGACAAGATAAATGAAATTATACATTTTTTTCCCCTTTCTTACATGTTCCTGTAAACGAAATGGTTTAGGGGCAAAATTTAAATGACATTTGCCCAATAGTGTTAATACAATATTTAACATTTAAAATAAAAATAAGTTACTTAGCTTAAGAGTCGAGTTCAGATAAAATGGTCTCTCAGCATCTACATTTTTATATTGACAAACACTCACACACACACATATATACACTCACAAACACACACACATACTCATACATTCACACACACACACACACACTCATATGTACACTCACACACATATTCATATATACATTCACACACACACACTCATATGTACACTCACACACACATACTCATATGTACACTCACACACACACATATCATATGTACACTCACACACACACATATGCTCATATGTACACTCACACACACACATATGCTCATATGTACACTCACACACACACATATGCTCATATGTACACTCACACACACACACACATACTCATATGTACACTCATATGTACACTCACACACACACATACTCATATGTACACTCACACACACACACACATATGTACACTCACACACACACACATACTCATATGTACACTCACACACATACTCATATACACTCTCACTCTACACACTCATATACACTCTCACACACACACTCATATACACTCTCACACACACACTCATATATACACTCTCACACACACACACTCATATACACTCACACACATACTCATATATATACACACACACATACTCATATATACACTCACACACATACTCATATATACACACACACATACTCATATACACACACACACATACTCATATATACACACACACACATATATACACTTACACACATACTCATATATACACACACACATACTCATATATACACACACACATACTCATATATACACTCATACACACACTCATATATACACTCACACACATACTCATATGTACACACACACACATACTCATATGTACACTCACACACACATACATACATACACTCACACACATACATACATACATATATATATATATATATATGTGTGTGTGTGTGTTTTAACCAAACACACGTTAAAGTGACCCGGACAGGATTGATCAATTCCCTGATTTTTGATGAAAAAGAAAACTTACCTTTCAGCTGCAAACCTCTTTACGACTGAGAGTGATTAACCACTTGTGAGGTAATATGTGTTGTTTTGCAGTTGAATCCAATATTGTCAGAGGGATGGTCATCATACAGACATTAGTTCTTTAACTTACACCGTTACACCCTTCAGATGGGCTGGATGCTGATCCAACCCGATCTTAATGGAATCGCCCACTTTCAGTTTGCGTTTTCTGGGAAATGTATTTCCTATTATCAATTTCCCAGAAAACGAAATACGACATATTTCCAAGAAATTTGTTTTTCAAAAAACAACTCAATAGCTTTAATTTAAAAAGTTAACGGAATATGAGACTAGTTAAATAAAATATTAAACTATTTCAATTAATCTTTCGTGGATAATAAAATAGACAAAAGTTTGTCGTTCTTTTTTTTTTTTAAAGAATTTACATAACTATATCAAAATAGGGTACACTGCGATTTCAGGGGCGTCATTTTTTAGTCTACCGGACAGATTTTAGTGGAAAATGAACTGAAGCCCATAGGTACTCACACAGGTAATTATGAACTTTAGTTGGTCAAATTCCTAGTATAAAAGTATGCGTACGCATTATCTGAAATGAACTTAATTGTTATTAATAGCCATGTGCAAATTCTCGCCTACTATATAAAAGGGTGATCACTAGGTACCACCAGACCGTTTAGGTCATCTTGAATAAAACGGAAATAGATATTTCCGAACTTTGTTAATAAAAAATCTCGTAAAAAAAAGATCGTACAGGATTGTTACAAAGAAAAATAGTTAATTCAAAGATCAAATTATCCGATTGGGAAAAATTACATCGTTATCTTAAAAAATAAACAAACCTATCCATATTACGTGCGAAAGGGTAATTTTCAGGCCGCGATTTAGAGAGAAAGAAATACATATTTTACCCTCTTACAGTTATGCATCTAAGTACGGATGGGTGTAACGGACAAACTTTTTTAGCCAAATTTTTTCTATTAAAATGAATAAAATCTTTAAAAACTTTAATATTACAATTTAAAATGAATAAAATCTTTAAAAACTTTAATATTACAATTTACTATGAATAAAAAAAAACTTTAATCTTAAAATTTCGCAGTGAAATTGACGTTAAAAAATGTCTTCGGTTTTAGTATTAATTCTTAAAATCGAAAATAAAATGAAAATTTGAATATTTTTTCTAAGAGAAAAACTGATAAAACAATCATTCAATATATTATTTTTATTCTAATTGGTCGTAAAAGTTAAATAAAATATTTTTTTACGCTCAGAAAAACAAACTTTAGTTACCGAGAAGCGTCTCGTCATATGTCAGTTTTGCTCTTCCGTACATTCTAAGAATCACACATTACTATTCAACAATAAAAATTACAAATTCTTTTAAAAATATTAATCGAGCACGGATCGGACCAACTTTTAGTTCACCTGAATTCTAAAATTCATGTTTTTAAATATCCGTGAAAATTTTGATTTTTTTCCACAGGAAAAAAAAAATATTTAATTTATTTCACGCAGAAAATAAAAATATTTAATCACACAAAAGATTGAAAATCTCGTAAAAATTAATTTCTTTAAAAAAAAAATTTTTTTTTTGACAATTTAATAGAATATAGTACATACCAATTACATAAGAAAAAAAAAGTTTTCAAATATTAATATTATGACATTTTTTTTGCACTTTTTATTTCCGATTTCATTATTTTTTTCTAAAAAAACTATAATTCGGTACGTTATACAATTTCATTGATATAGTTATTCAGCCTCTTATCTTTATAGAAAAAAAAGTACCAAATTTTTTTCCACATCATTTTTTTTTATCTCATAAAATAAAATAGGGGGGGGGTGATAGACATCGTAAAAAAATATTTCCCCTAATATATTTTAGAAAAAAACTATTTCAGATGTATTTACATCCAATGGTAAACATTTATGGAAATTTTCGTGAAAATCGGACCATTAATTGATTTTTCATAGAATTTTTAAAAAATCCTCTTATCGTAACTTGTTTTTAGCTACGTTAAATTTCAGTTGATTTAACAGTGCAAAAATGAAAACATTGTTTTTCAATCATAATTTTCATTATTTTCGTATGCTGATAAAAAATTTAAAAAATCATCAGGAGTTTAGTTAATGTTTTTCTTTCGAATGGAAAAAAATTTTCAAGAAAATATTAATTTTTCTGCAAGTTTCATTGTGTTAAATGTAGGGGGGTAAATTGCACAGGGTCAAATTGGTGGTACCTAGTGATATTCTTCTAAAAATCATATAAAATAAACTAAATCCGATTCTAATAAAACTTTCTGTTTATGAAGTTAAAAGATAACTTTATTGTAAATAAATTGTTACTAAATTGAAAAGACTAATAATTTTTCGTTAGTATTAAAAATATCTTTTTTTTTTTTTTTGCATTAAATAAATTTTACATTTTTAAAAGACAATAAATGACATAACATATATAAAAAAGATAATTCGCGGTTTGGCTTAAACATTTTAAAATAAATAAGAAAAAATATTATCTTTTTTTTTTAAAATTATTTTCAAAAAAATATTAAAAATTTTTATTTTATTTTTCATTTTTTTTTTTTTTTAAAATAATTTTTACTTGAAAAAAAAAATAAAATAATGATTATTACTTTTTACTAGACTCTAGGTACCACCAATTTGACCCTGTGCAATTTACCCCCCCTACATTTAACACAATGAAACTTGCAGAAAAATTAATATTTTCTTGAAAATTTTTTTCCATTCGAAAGAAAAAACATTAAATAAACTCCTGATGATTTTTTAAATTTTTTATCAGCATACGAAAATAATGAAAATTATGATTGAAAAACAATGTTTTCATTTTTGCACTGTTAAATCAACTGAAATTTAACGTAGCTAAAAACAAGTTACGATAAGAGGATTTTTTAAAAATTCTATGAAAAATCAATTAATGGTCCGATTTTCACGAAAATTTCCATAAATGTTTACCATTGGATGTAAATACATCTGAAATAGTTTTTTTCTAAAATATATTAGGGGAAATATTTTTTTACGATGTCTATCACCCCCCCTATTTTATTTTATGAGATAAAAAAAAATGATGTGGAAAAAAAATTTGGTACTTTTTTTCTATAAAGATAAGAGTCTGAATAACTATATCAATGAAATTGTATAACGTACCGAATTATAGTTTTTTTAGGAAAAAATAATGAAATCGGAAATAAAAAGTGCAAAAAAAATGTCATAATATTAATATTTGAAAACTTTTTTTTCTTATGTAATTGGTATGTACTATATTCTATTAAATTGTCAAAAAAAAAAATTTTTTTAAAGAAATTAATTTTTACGAGATTTTCAATCTTTTGTGTGATTAAATATTTTTATTTTCTGCGTGAAATAAATTAAATTTTTTTTTTTCCTGTGGAAAAAAATCAAAATTTTCACGGATATTTAAAAACATGAATTTTAGAATTCAGGTGAACTAAAAGTTGGTCCGATCCGTGCTCGATTAATATTTTTAAAAGAATTTGTAATTTTTATTGTTGAATAGTAATGTGTGATTCTTAGAATGTACGGAAGAGCAAAACTGACATATGACGAGACGCTTCTCGGTAACTAAAGTTTGTTTTTCTGAGCGTAAAAAAATATTTTATTTAACTTTTACGACCAATTAGAATAAAAATAATATATTGAATGATTGTTTTATCAGTTTTTCTCTTAGAAAAAATATTCAAATTTTCATTTTATTTTCGATTTTAAGAATTAATACTAAAACCGAAGACATTTTTTAACGTCAATTTCACTGCGAAATTTTAAGATTAAAGTTTTTCAAGTTTTTATTCATAGTAAATTGTAATATTAAAGTTTTTAAAGATTTTATTCATTTTAAATTGTAATATTAAAGTTTTTAAAGATTTTATTCATTTTAATAGAAAAAATTTGGCTAAAAAAGTTTGTCCGTTACACCCATCCGTACTTAGATGCATAACTGTAAGAGGGTAATAATATGTATTTCTTTCTCTCTAAATCGCGGCCTGAAAATTACCCTTTCGCACGTAATATGGATAGGTTTGTTTATTTTTTAAGATAACGATGTAATTTTTCCCAATCGGATAATTTGATCTTTGAATTAACTATTTTTCTTTGTAACAACCCTGTACGATCTTTTTTTAACGAGATTTTTGATAAACAAAGTTCGGAAATATCTATTTCCGTTTTATTCAAGATGACCTAAACGGTCTGGTGGTACCTAGTGATCACCCTTTATATAGTAGGCGAGAATTTGCACATGGCTATTAATAACAATTAAGTTCATTTCAGATAATGCGTACGCATACTTTTATACTAGGAATTTGACCAACTAAAGTTCATAATTACCTGTGTGAGTACCTATGGGCTTCAGTTCATTTTCCACTAAAATCTGTCCGGTAGACTAAAAAATGACGCCCCTGAAATCGCAGTGTACCCTATTTTGATATAGTTATGTAAATTCTTTAAAAAAAAAAAAAGAACGACAAACTTTTGTCTATTTTATTATCCACGAAAGATTAATTGAAATAGTTTAATATTTTATTTAACTAGTCTCATATTCCGTTAACTTTTTAAATTAAAGCTATTGAGTTGTTTTTTGAAAAACAAATTTCTTGGAAATATGTCGTATTTCGTTTTCTGGGAAATTGATAATAGGAAATACATTTCCCAGAAAACGCAAACTGAAAGTGGGCGATTCCATTAAGATCGGGTTGGATCAGCATCCAGCCCATCTGAAGGGTGTAACGGTGTAAGTTAAAGAACTAATGTCTGTATGATGACCATCCCTCTGACAATATTGGATTCAACTGCAAAACAACACATATTACCTCACAAGTGGTTAATCACTCTCAGTCGTAAAGAGGTTTGCAGCTGAAAGGTAAGTTTCTTTTTCATCAAAAATCAGGGAATTGATCAATCCTGTCCGGGTCACTTTAACGTGTGTTTGGTTAAAAACACACACACACATATATATATATATATATATGTATGTATGTATGTGTGTGAGTGTATGTATGTATGTGTGTGTGAGTGTACATATGAGTATGTGGGTGTGTGTACATATGAGTATGTGTGTGAGTGTATATATGAGTGTGTGTATGAGTGTATATATGAGTATGTGTGTGTTATATATGAGTATGTGTGTGTGTATATATATGAGTATGTGTGTAAGTGTATATATGTGTGTGTGTGTATATTATGAGTATGTGTGTGTGTATATATTATGTGTTGTGTGTATATATATGAGTATGTGTGTGAGTGTATATATGAGTATGTGTGTGTGTATATATATGAGTAGTGAGTGATATATGAGTGTGTAGTGTGTGTATATGAGTATGTGTGTTGAGTGTATATGAGTGTGTGTGTGAGAGTGTATATGAGTGTGTGTGTGAGAGTGTATATGAGTGTGTGTGTGAGAGTGTATATGAGTATGTGTGGTGAGTGTACATATGAGTATGTGTGTGTGTGTGAGTGTGTGAGTATGTGTGTGTGTGAGTGTACATATGAGTAGTGAGTTACATATGAGTATGTGTGTGTGTGTGTGAGTGTACATATGAGCATATGTGTGTGTGTGAGTGTACATATGAGATATGTGTGTTGTGAGTGTACATATGAGCATATGTGTGTGTTGTGAGTGTACATATGAGCATATGTGTGTGTGTGAGTGTACATATGAGTATGTGTGTGTGAGTGTACATATGAGTGTGTGTGTGTGAATGTATATATGAATATGTGTGTGAGTGTACATATGAGTGTGTGTGTGTGTGTGTGAATGTATGAGTATGTGTGTGTGTTTGTGAGTGTATATATGTGTGTGTGTGAGTGTTTGTCAATATAAAAATGTAGATGCTGAGAGACCATTTTATCTGAACTCGACTCTTAAGCTAAGTAACTTATTTTTATTTTAAATGTTAAATATTGTATTAACACTATTGGGCAAATGTCATTTAAATTTTGCCCCTAAACCATTTCGTTTACAGGAACATGTAAGAAAGGGGAAAAAAATGTATAATTTCATTTATCTTGTCTGATCATTTAGCATGTCTTCCTAGAACTAATAGCCCCCTTCCCCCATCCCGGTCCTACCTAGTATTTACCGCGTACCCCACTTGTACGGGTCAGGCACAAAGTCCCTATTAACGTGGGACCACCCACAAGCCGAAGCTCATGGAGTGGCAGGTGAAAAATTGCGTCGATCCCGTCGGCATTCCCCCTCAAGGGGGGCGCCTCAGGCACTGGGCAATAAACCCAGCCCTGCCCCTTTAAATCGAGGGGGCAGGTGTTGCCTGGGGGGATGGCCCCCTGGGATCGACGCTATTAACTAGTAAAGATCCAGGGCCGAAGCCACTGGACCCCCGGCGTTGGCCAGGTCTGTCTTCCTAGAACTAATAGCCCCTTCCCCCATCCCGGTCCTACCTACTCACGTAGAAATAGGAAATAATTTTGTCAAATAAAAATGTAGATGCTGAGAGACCATTTTATCTGAACTCGACTCTTAAGCTAAGTAACTTATTTTTATTTTAAATGTTAAATGTTGTATTAACACTATTGGGCAAATGGTGCCTAGTGTATATGTATGTGTGAGCATATGTATATTTAGGGACTGGCAAAAAATCAGCTTCTACGAGTTTTTAAAAGCGAATTAAAATTAATTAAATCTATTATTAAGGTCAAACTTTGTTTAAAACGATAAGTAGTAACATAATGACCATCATAAAAAAAAGAAAAATATCTTTACATATGCAGTTTATTTTTAAAAGATTTAAAACCATTTGTTTTGGTCAATTTCGACGCGATCCGCCATTCTGTCTTTTTTCAAGGGTTTTAAGCGCTTGTTTACAATTTTAATATACCATTCGCGATTGCAAAAAAAAAAAAAATACCAAAAATCAGGTAATTATCCGATACAAGCAAATTTGTTAATGGGGATAATGCGCACGTAAAATTTTAAGCTAGGAATTTGGCCAACTAAAGTTTATAATTACCTGTGTGAGTACCTATGGGCTTCAGTTCATTTTCCACTAAACTCTGTCCGGTAGACTAAAAAATGACGCCCCTGAAATCGCAGTGTACCCTATTTTGATATAGTTATGTAAATTCTTTAAAAAAAAAAAAAAGAACGACAAACTTTTGTCTATTTTATTATCCACGAAAGATTAATTGAAATAGTTTAATATTTTATTTAACTAGTCTCATATTCCGTTAACTTTTTAAATTAAAGCTATTGAGTTGTTTTTTGAAAAACAAATTTCTTGGAAATATGTCGTATTTCGTTTTCTGGGAAATTGATAATAGGAAATACATTTCCCAGAAAACGCAAACTGAAAGTGGCGATTCCATTAAGATCGGGTTGGATCAGCATCCAGCCCATCTGAAGGGTGTAACGGTGTAAGTTAAAGAACTAATGTCTGTATGATGACCATCCCTCTGACAATATTGGATTCAACTGCAAAACAACACATATTACCTCACAAGTGGTTAATCACTCTCAGTCGTAAAGAGGTTTGCAGCTGAAAGGTAAGTTTTCTTTTTCATCAAAAATCAGGGAATTGATCAATCCTGTCCGGGTCACTTTAACGTGTGTTTGGTTAAAACACACACACACATATATATATAATATATGTATGTATGTATGTGTGTGAGTGTATGTATGTATGTGTGTGTGAGTGTACATATGAGTATGTGTGTGTGTGTACATATGAGTATGTGTGTGAGTGTATATATGAGTGTGTGTATGAGTGTATATATGAGTATGTGTGTGTGTATATATGAGTATGTGTGTGTGTGTATATATATGAGTATGTGTGTAAGTGTATATATGTGTGTGTGTGTATATATGAGTATGTGTGTGTGTGTATATATGAGTATGTGTGTGTATATATGAGTATGTGTGAGTGTGTATGTGTGAGTGTATATATGAGTATGTGTGTGTGTATATATATGAGTATGTGTGTGAGTATATATGAGTGTGTGTGAGTGTATATATGAGTGTGTGTGTGTGAGAGTGTATATGAGTGAGAGTGTGTGTGTGAGAGTGTATATGAGTATGTGTGTGAGTGTACATATGAGTATGTGTGTGTGTGTGAGTGTACATATGTGTGTGTGTGTGTGAGTGTACATATGAGTATGTGTGTGTGTGTGAGTATGTGTGTGTGTGAGTGACATATGAGTATGTGTGTGTGTGTGAGTGTACATATGAGCATATGTGTGTGTGTGAGTGTACATATGAGCATATGTGTGTGTGTGAGTGTACATATGAGCATATGTGTGTGTGTGAGTGTACATATGAGCATATGTGTGTGTGTGAGTGTACATATGAGTGTGTGTGTGAGTGTACATATGAGTGTGTGTGTGTGAATGTATATATGAATATGTGTGTGTGAGTGTACATATGAGTGTGTGTGTGTGTGTGTGAATGTATGAGTATGTGTGTGTGTTGTGAGTGTATATATGTGTGTGTGTGAGTGTTTGTCAATATAAAAATGTAGATGCTGAGAGACCATTTTATCTGAACTCGACTCTTAAGCTAAGTAACTTATTTTTATTTTAAATGTTAAATATTGTATTAACACTATTGGGCAAATGTCATTTAAATTTTGCCCCTAAACCATTTCGTTTACAGGAACATGTAAGAAAGGGGAAAAAAATGTATAATTTCATTTATCTTGTCTGATCATTTAGCATGTCTTCCTAGAACTAATAGCCCCCTTCCCCCATCCCCGGTCCTACCTAGTATTTACCGCGTACCCCACTTGTACGGTCAGGCACAAAGTCCCTATTAACGTGGGACCACCCACAAGCCGAAGCTCATGGAGTGGCAGGTGAAAAATTGCGTCGATCCCGTCGGCATTCCCCCTCAAGGGGGCGCCTCAGGCACTGGGCAATAAACCCAGCCCTGCCCCTTTAAATCGAGGGGGCAGGTGTTGCCTGGGGGGATGGCCCCCTGGGATCGACGCTATTAACTAGTAAAGATCCAGGGCCGAAGCCACTGGACCCCCGGCGTTGGCCAGGTCTGTCTTCCTAGAACTAATAGCCCCCTTCCCCCATCCCGGTCCTACCTACTCACGTAGAAATAGGAAAATAATTTTGTCAATATAAAAATGTAGATGCTGAGAGACCATTTTATCTGAACTCGACTCTTAAGCTAAGTAACTTATTTTTATTTTAAATGTTAAATGTTGTATTAACACTATTGGGCAAATGGTGCCTAGTGTATATGTATGTGTGAGCATATGTATATTTAGGGACTGGCAAAAAATCAGCTTCTACGAGTTTTAAAAGCGAATTAAAATTAATTAAATCTATTATTTAAGGTCAAACTTTGTTTAAAACGATAAGTAGTAACATAATGACCATCATTAAAAAAAAGAAAAATATCTTTACATATGCAGTTTATTTTTAAAAGATTTAAAACCATTTGTTTTGGTCAATTTCGACGCGATCCGCCATTCTGTCTTTTTTCAAGGGTTTTAAGCGCTTGTTTACAATTTTAATATACCATTCGCGATTGCAAAAAAAAAAAAAAATACCAAAAATCAGGTAATTATCCGATACAAGCAAATTTGTTAATGGGATAATGCGCACGTAAAATTTTAAGCTAGGAATTTGGCAACTAAAGTTTATAATTACCTGTGTGAGTACCTATGGGCTTCAGTTCATTTTCCACTAAACTCTGTCCGGTAGACTAAAAAATGACGCCCCTGAAATCGCAGTGTACCCTATTTTGATATAGTTATGTAAATTCTTTTAAAAAAAAAAAAAGAACGACAAACTTTTGTCTATTTTATTATCCACGAAAGATTAATTGAAATAGTTTAATATTTTATTTAACTAGTCTCATATTCCGTTAACTTTTTAAATTAAAGCTATTGAGTTGTTTTTTGAAAAACAAATTTCTTGGAAATATGTCGTATTTCGTTTTCTGGGAAATTGATAATAGGAAATACATTTCCCAGAAAACGCAAACTGAAAGTGGGCGATTCCATTAAGATCGGGTTGGATCAGCATCCAGCCCATCTGAAGGGTGTAACGGTGTAAGTTAAAGAAACTAATGTCTGTATGATGACCATCCCTCTGACAATATTGGATTCAACTGCAAAACAACACATATTACCTCACAAGTGGTTAATCACTCTCAGTCGTAAAGAGGTTTGCAGCTGAAAGGTAAGTTTTCTTTTTCATCAAAAATCAGGGAATTGATCAATCCTGTCCGGGTCACTTTAACGTGTGTTTGGTTAAAACACACACACACATATATATATATATATATGTATGTATGTATGTGTGTGAGTGTATGTATGTATGTGTGTGTGAGTGTACATATGAGTATGTGTGTGTGTGTACATATGAGTATGTGTGTGAGTGTATATATGAGTGTGTGTATGAGTGTATATATGAGTATGTGTGTGTGTATATATGAGTATGTGTGTGTGTTATATATATGAGTATGTGTGTAAGTGTATATATGTGTGTGTGTGTATATATGAGTATGTGTGTGTGTGTAATATGAGTATGTGTGTGTGTATATATATGAGTATGTGTGTGAGTGTATATATGAGTATGTGTGTGAGTGTATATATGAGTATGTGTGTGTGTATATATATGAGTATGTGTGTGAGTGTATATGAGTATGTGTGTGAGTGTTATATATGAGTGTGTGTGTGTGAGAGTGTATATGAGTGTGTGTGTGAGAGTGTATATGAGTGTGTGTGTGAGAGTGTATATGAGTATGTGTGTGAGTGTACATATGAGTATGTGTGTGTGTGTGAGTGTACATATGTGTGTGTGTGTGTGAGTGTACATATGAGTATGTGTGTGTGTGAGTGACATATGAGTATGTGTGTGTGTGAGTGTACATATGAGTATGTGTGTGTGTGAGTGTACATATGAGCATATGTGTGTGTGTGAGTGTACATATGAGCATATGTGTGTGTGTGAGTGTACATATGAGCATATGTGTGTGTGTGAGTGTACATATGAGCATATGTGTGTGTTGTGAGTGTACATATGAGTATGTGTGTGTGAGTGTACATATGAGTGTGTGTGTGTGAATGTATATATGAATATGTGTGTGAGTGTACATATGAGTGTGTGTGTGTGTGTGTGAATGTATGATGTGTGTGTGTTTGTGAGTGTATATATGTGTGTGTGTGAGTTTGTCAATATAAAAATGTAGATGCTGAGAGACCATTTTATCTGAACTCGACTCTTAAGCTAAGTAACTTATTTTTATTTTAAATGTTAAATATTGTATTAACACTATTGGGCAAATGTCATTTAAATTTTGCCCCTAAACCATTTCGTTTACAGGAACATGTAAGAAAGGGGAAAAAAATGTATAATTTCATTTATCTTGTCTGATCATTTAGCATGTCTTCCTAGAACTAATAGCCCCCTTCCCCCGGTCCTACCTACTCACGTAGAAATAGGAAAATAAATTTGTCATATAAAAATGTAGATGCTGAGAGACCATTTTATCTGAACTCGACTCTTAAGCTAAGTAACTTATTTTTATTTTAAATGTTAAATGTTGTATTAACACTATTGGGCAAATGGTGCCTAGTGTATATGTATGTGTGAGCATATGTATATTTAGGGACTGGCAAAAAATCAGCTTCTACGAGTTTTAAAAGCGAATTAAAATTAATTAAATCTATTATTTAAGGTCAAACTTTGTTTAAAACGATAAGTAGTAACATAATGACCATCATTAAAAAAAAGAAAAATATCTTTACATATGCAGTTTATTTTTAAAAGATTTAAAACCATTTGTTTTGGTCAATTTCGACGCGATCCGCCATTCTGTCTTTTTTCAAGGGTTTTAAGCGCTTGTTTACAATTTTAATATACCATTCGCGATTGCAAAAAAAAAAAAATACCAAAAATCAGGTAATTATCCGATACAAGCAAATTTGTTAATGGGGATAATGCGCACGTAAAATTTTAAGCTAGGAATTTGGCCAACTAAAGTTTATAATTACCTGTGTGAGTACCTATGGGCTTCAGTTCATTTTCCACTAAAATCTGTCCGGTAGACTAAAAAAATGACGCCCCTGAAATCGCAGTGTACCCTATTTTGATATAGTTATGTAAATTCTTTAAAAAAAAAAAAAGAACGACAAACTTTTGTCTATTTTATTATCCACGAAAGATTAATTGAAATAGTTTAATATTTTATTTAACTAGTCTCATATTCCGTTAACTTTTTAAAATTAAAGCTATTGAGTTTTTTTTGAAAAACAAATTTCTTGGAAATATGTCGTATTTCGTTTTCTGGGAAATTGATAATATGAAATACATTTCCCAGAAAACGCAAACTGAAAGTGGGCGATTCCATTAAGATCGGGTTGGATTAGCATCCAGCCCATCTGAAGGGTGTAACGATGTAAGTTAAAGAACTAATGTCTGTATGATGACCATCCCTCTGACAATATTGATTCAACTGCAAAACAACACATATTACCTCACAAGTGGTTAATCACTCTCAGTCGTAAGAGGTTTGCAGCTGAAAGGTAAGTTTGTCGGGGCCAAAACAGCCTTGACCCCTTTCTCTGAACGAACGCACGTAATCAGAGCACGCGTGTGCATTTTCGCACGTAAGCAAACCCCTTTCCATTTCTGACCAGATATATCCAGTTTTGCCCAGCCTTAACCCTTTAAGCTCCACCCACTTTAACGTGTATTGGGTCACGTAGGCAAAACTATGTCATCATCATTTCTAACGAACTTTTCCCTGACGTCATTTGATATTTCCGGCAAATTTCGGGTATTTAAGAAGGTCGTTTGCGATGACGAGGACAGTTCCAGCCAGCCACCGACAGTTAACGATCCTGATTCCTATTCTGAACAAATGGCCTTTCCTGATTCCTGACCGCCCTGCCTCTCTACGCTGCTGGAACGACCTGCCTTTCTTTGACGCTAGACGACCAGCCTCGTTCTTTGCTGAGATGACACCAATATTTCCAGTCCAGCAATATCAGCCTTTTTCAAGGCTAAACAAACCCAGCTCTTTTCAGAGCTAACCAGTCGGCCCTTTTCACCTCAGTCTTTCCTTAACCACGAATGCGATCCTAGGGCGAAATCCCTAGAAGATCTGGATCTTACGACCAGATAGGCGTCCCTCGCCGACAGTACGCTGAGTCCTAGCTTGGTAGATCCGACTCGATCTTCCGCCGAGCAAACACCTAGCTACTCGAGGCATTTGCGCACACGTACCAGCCTGGTCTGAAATCCCGCATAACCGCGGCCAATCAGACCCAAGCAACGTACGTGCTAAGCGAACGGTCCGTCGCTGTTACGTTTCACGCTCGTACCCGAACAGTCCTCGACGGGACTACGACCGGGGCTCGCAGCCGATACAACCGCAAGCCGAGACCGTTACCGACCGACCACGACGTCAACCGAAACCCGTAGACGCACTGTATCCCGATTCCGGATTCCAGCTGTCTATCCGACGACGGACGACCTATCCACCCAGATTAACGAAAGACTGACCGAACGTTGAGCGACCAACCTCGAACGACGAAAACTCTCAACTTGCCGATTTACCTTTGTCAATTCTCGTGAATAAATTGACCACCTGGTTACTCCCTGCCATCTAAATCCTCTGCCTTTGTCTCTTTCATTGCCTCCAGTCGTTTCACTTATTCAAAAGTCTGTGGGGTCGACATCCTTATCGGCCCCGCAACAAGTTTTCTTTTTCATCAAAAATCAGGGAATTGATCAATCCTGTCCGGGTCACTTTAACGTGTGTTTGGTTAAAACACACACACACATATATATATATATATATATATGTATGTATGTATGTGTGTGAGTGTATGTATGTATGTGTGTGTGAGTGTACATATGAGTATGTGTGTGTGTGTACATATGAGTATGTGTGTGAGTGTATATATGAGTGTGTGTATGAGTGTTATATGAGTATGGTGTGTGTATATATGAGTATGTGTGTGTGTGTATATTATGAGTATGTGTGTAAGTGTATATATGTGTGTGTGTGTATATATGAGTATGTGTGTGAGTGTATATATGAGTATGTGTGTGAGTGTATATGAGTGTGTGTGTGTGAGTGTATATGAGTGTGTGTGTGAGAGTGTATATGAGTATGTGTGTGAGTGTACATATGAGTATGTGTGTGTGTGTGAGTGTATATATGAGTATGTGTGTGAGAGTGTATATATGAGTATGTGTGTGAGAGTGTATATGAGTGTGTGTGTGAGAGTGTAATGAGTGTGTGTGTGTGTGAGTGTATATGAGTATGTGTGTGTGTGAGTGTACATATGTGTGTGTGTGTGTGAGTGTACATATGAGTATGTGTGTGTGTGAGTGTACATATGACATGTGTGGTGTGTGAGTGTACAATGAGCATGTGTGTGTGTGTGAGTGTACATATGAGCATATGTGTGTGTGTGAGTGTACATATGAGCATATGTGTGTGTGTGAGTGTACATATGATGTGTGTGTGAGTGTACATATGAGTGTGTGAGTATATGAGTATGTGTGTGTGAGTGTATATATGAGTATGTGTGTGTGTTTGTGAGTGTATATATGTGTGTGTGTGAGTGTTTGTCAATATAAAAATGTAGATGCTGAGAGACCATTTTATCTGAACTCGACTCTTAAGCTAAGTAACTTATTTTTATTTTAAATGTTAAATATTGTATTAACACTATTGGGCAAATGTCATTTAAATTTTGCCCCTAAAACCATTTCGTTTACAGGAACATGTAAGAAAGGGAAAAAAATGTATAATTTCATTTATCTTGTCTGATCATTTAGCATGTCTTCCTAGAACTAATAGCCCCTTCCCCCATCCCGGTCCTACCTACTCACGTAGAAATAGGAAAATAATTTTGTCAATATAAAAATGTAGATGCTGAGAGACCATTTTATCTGAACTCGACTCTTAAGCTAAGTAACTTATTTTTATTTTAAATGTTAAATGTTGTATTAACACTATTGGGCAAATGGTGCCTAGTGTATATGTATGTGTGAGCATATGTATATTTAGGGACTGGCAAAAAATCAGCTTCTACGAGTTTTTAAAGCGAATTAAAATTAATTAAATCTATTATTTAAGGTCAAACTTTGTTTAAAACGATAAGTAGTAACATAATGACCATCATTAAAAAAAAGAAAAATATCTTTACATATGCAGTTTATTTTAAAAGATTTAAAACCATTTGTTTTGGTCAATTTCGACGCGATCCGCCATTCTGTCTTTTTTCAAGGTTTTTAAGCGCTTGTTTTACAATTTTAATATACCATTCGCGATTGCAAAAAAAAAAAAAATACCAAAAATCAGGTAATTATCCGATACAAGTAAATTTGTTAATGGGGATAATGCGCACGTAAAATTTTAAGCTAGGAATTTGGCCAACTAAAGTTTATAATTACCTGTGTGAGTACCTATGGGCTTCAGTTCATTTTCCACTAAAATCTGTCCGGTAGACTAAAAAATGACGCCCTGAAATCACAGTGGGTACTTTATGAGGAAGTTCGTCCCGGTCCCTGCCTCCAAATTTGCTGCACGGTGAACTATCAAATACCAACCCCAACTAGTACCGCTATAGCGGTGTTACTTGAAAGAAAACAACCAACTCAATAACAACCCCAACTATCGTATCGGCGCCTATTTGATGGGGGGGGGGGCTTTTTTGTCTTAATTCTTGTTTTATTATTTTTTCCATTCGAAAGAAAAAAACATTAAACCGTTTTTGTCGTAATTCTAATTTTTATGGGAATTAAAACTGTAAAAGGATTAACTCTCACTTGTGGGGGGAATTACCGCAACTTTCAAGTTCGGACACTGAATGAAAAGACAAGACAAGACAAATATATTTAACAACAAATTTAATATGTATAAACAAAAAAAAGGGGAAAGATAGATTTAAGGATAGTTTTTGCAAATTTTGGTGTGATTTGCGGAGAACTTAACTCAGAGTCCGGTTAACAAAGTTCTTTGAAGTGAAGAATGACCCGCCAACCTATCGACAGAGGCGGGTTGATATTTCGTATTTTTGTTGGTGATGAATTTTAGAGGTTGCTTTTAGGGAAGCTGTCTTTGAGTTGCAAACCCTAATTGAGTTGAGACGATTTCTGTAGTATAATTCTTTCAAGTTGAATTTGTCGAATTTCAAGGTTTGCTCCTGGAAGCGAGTGGCAACTTATTTACCAATTCAGTCTGAGGGAGTTAACTCATTCAGGTCCTTACAGGTTTAAGCCGAACCGACCACTGACTGTTTTCTCGTTAACAGTGGGGATCGATGACGTAGCAGTAGGGCACTGGAATCTGGCGCCTTAAAGTCCCAAGGCGTTCGGGTTAAGAAATGGGACATATCTTTAATAGACACGTCATCTTTAATCAAGTTTTTATTGTGATTTTTAAAGGAAATTTTCATATACATTTAAATTCGCGTTTTCTTTTTTTGACATATACTTTAGTCATTTTTTATTTGATTTTTTAAAGGAAATTTTCATATATTCCCAACAACAAGAAAAAATGCAATTTCATTGCATTGGGAACATACATTCACTGTTCATTTTTCTTTTTCTTTTTTTTTATTCAAGCTTTCAATATTTTTTGAATAATCTAACGACCACATTTAAAGCAATTTTTTTTTTTCTTTCTTCAATAATATAAATACTGATCATTCGCAGGTCTTTTCCTCATTCTTGTACTTGCCTTTCTTTTCGGCCGTGATGAGGATTGAACATTAGAATCTGTTGATTTTAAGTTGTCAGTTTCAGGTGAGAGAGGATGATAGTCATGAGTTAAAGTCAACTCCAATGGATAGAGATGTTTTAGAGAATGTTTTTGTGTTAAACCATCTCCCTTTTTACGTTAGCTGAACGTATTTTGTTGTCTTCTCCTCGGAAAAGTTCAACAACTCTCCCAAGTTGCCAATAAGGTCTTGGCTTGATTGGATTTCTTATCAGTACCACATCATCAGTTTTAATTTTCTCAGAATAATTGGTTTCGTGCAAGTCCTAGCAATTTTCTCTTAAACTGAGAAATATTGTTCGTACCACATTTCTCGAAATTTAACCAACATCTCGTCACGAATTTCAATGCTTTTTAACAATAAATCTCTTGAAGGCGGACCGGTCTCCCAAATGTTTTGAACCTTAGGTTTTAGAATGAGTTCGCTGTTAACATTAGGGCGCAAAAAACAATTAGGGTTATTACTTGTAGATCACTGTCAGATGAACATCTATATGTAAGGGGCCTAGTATTAATAGCATTTTGTATGTCAGAGAGTAGGGTTAGTAGTTCAAAATATATTTTGGAACGACCAATAGTTTTATAGAGACATGATTTTATAACTCCTATAAGGCGTTCCCAGGTACTTCCTACCCAAGGGGAATACAAGGGTATTTTAATATGTTTTATTTTGTAGTTTTCAAATTGTTTATCAAAGTTGTGTAAAACATTTTTGTAATTATCAAATTTAAATTCAATATCAAAGCGAGAATTTTCATTTATATATATATGTTTTATTTAGAGGAAGTCTAACGGGCAGAGTTATGCACACTGACTTATTTTATTTTTAAGTTTAGAATATCTAACCAACTTGCGTGTTGGGAAGACACATTTAAATTTAGAATTTCAAGATTCTCAAAAATGGTCGAACGACCAGAAGCAAAATTTTCATTTTTAGGTTATCTTAAACAAGTTTGTATGTTGGTAAGATAATTTTTAATTTCGAATTTCAAATGTTATGATCAAATTAAGCATATTTTTTAATTTTTAATTTTTTGCTATCCAACCAACTCAATTCGTCAGAAAGATAATTTTTATTTTTCATTTTTTAATATTTTAACCAACATTGTATGTTGGGAAGATAATTTTTAATTTCAATGACTTGGGATAATTTTTTAATTTTTAGGTCTTTAGTTATCCGACCGACTACGTCTGTCAGAAAGACAAGTTTAACGAGGTGTTTTAAATTTTAATATCTGACCAATCTGTCGGAAAGATATTTTTAGTTTTTAATTTTTTAGATATCTCAACCAACATTGTATGTAGGTAAGAATTTTTAATTTCGCATTTCAAAGTTAAGCTCATGACAAGCATATTTTTTTAAATTTCTAATTTTTAGCTATCCAACTAAGTTTGCCAGAAGGATAGTTTTAATAAGGTACTTCAAATTTCTTAGATATCTTAACCAACATTGTGTGTAGGTAAGATAAATTTCAATTTCGTATTTCAAAGTTTTAGATATCTTACTGAACAAATATGACAGAAAGATAATTTAAATAAGGCATTTCAAACAAGGTAATTCAAATTTTTAGATATCCGACAGAACAAATATGTCAGAAAGATAATTTAAATAAGGTATTTCAAACAAGGTATTTTAAATTTTTAGATATCTTAACCAACATTGTGTGTAGGTAAGATAAATTTCAATTTCGTATTTCAAAGTTATGCTCATGACTAAGCACATTTTTTAATTTCTAATTTTAACCTCAGTTAGTTTAACCTTCAAAATTTCCAGAATGATCCTAGACCAAATTTAGGGGTCGTAGGTAAGCAAGGTTTATACATTTTTTTCTTTTTTTCCAATTTAGAATTTCAACTGGCTCTAGAGCCAACTTTTTCATTTTAATTTGTTTAGTAATGTTAAAATTACTATTTTTAATTTTGAGAGAAGTACCCTCAACTTTAATTTCTTTTATCGTAGGTATTTTAATTTTTAATATCTGAGCAAATCTGCCAGAAAGATAATTTTTTAAAAACTTAGTAACGTTAGAGTTACTATTTTTAATTTTAATTTCTTCGGAAGAACTATCTTCCAAAATTTTAATTTCTTTGGAAGAACTATCTTCCAAAATTTCAATTTCTTTGGAAGAACTATCTTCCAAAATTTCAATTTCTTTGGAAGAATTATCTTCCAAAATTTCAATTTCTTTGGAAGAATTATCTTCCAAAATTTCAATTTCTTTGGAAGAATTATCTTCCAAAATTTCAATTTCTTTGGAAGAATTATCTTCCAAAATTTCAATTTCTTTGGAAGAATTATCTTCCAAAATTTCAATTTCTTTGGAAGAATTATCTTCCAAAATTTAATTTCTTTGGAAGAATTATCTTCCAAAATTTTAATTTCTTTGGAAGAATTATTTCCAAAATTTCAATTTCTTTGGAAGAATTATCTTCCAAAATTTTAATTTCTTTGAAGAACTATCTTCCAAAATTTAATTTCTTTAGAAGAGGTAATTTCTAAAATTTCTATTTCGTTAGAAGAGGTAACTTCTATATTTTCAATTTTTATTTCGTCCGACGTACTCGGTTTAATTTTTATTTCGTCCGAAGTACTCGGTTTAATTTTTATTTCGTTAGCAGAACTATCTGCGACCTTATGCTGCAGGCTAGTTCTAATTGATTTTATTTTATTTGTGGTCGTAAATAAGAAGTGACTTTCCCAGAACCTGTCATCTTCTAGACCACATTCTATTTTAATATTTTTAAGATATGTAATTTTTTATTTAATCTAAGGGCCTCTTCTATCCAGATATTTACCTCTGATACTAGTTTCTCGAACAGTCGTTCAGTCAGTCCGCGTTTACTCGCAATAAACGATAGCATGTGTGAAACGCGTCGACATGCACTATTTCGAGTACCGACCAGAATTCTAATTTCTTCCATTTTAGCGTTTAAAGGGACTTCCCAGTTAATTTCTAACAAAACTAACAACTATCTCTCAGACAAGTTAACAAAATGCTGCGCTCATCTTCTCAAACAGGTATCCGAACGTTACAAACAAAATTTGCAATATATGGGAATTAAAACTGTAAAAGGATTAACTCTCACTTGTGGGGGGAATTACCGCAACTTTCAAGTTCGGACACTGAATGAAAAGACAAGACAAGACAAATATATTTAACAACAAATTTAATATGTATAAACAAAAAAAAGGGGAAAGATAGATTTAAGGATAGTTTTTGCAAATTTTGGTGTGATTTGCGGAGAACTTAACTCAGAGTCCGGTTAACAAAGTTCTTTGAAGTGAAGAATGACCCGCCAACCTATCGGCAGAGGCGGGTTATTTCGTATTTTTGTTGGTGATGAATTTTAGAGGTTGCTTTTAGGGAAGCTGTCTTTGAGTTGCAAACCCTAATTGAGTTGAGACGATTTCTGTAGTATAATTCTTTCAAGTTGAATTTGTCGAATTTCAAGGTTTGCTCCTGGAAGCGAGTGGCAACTTATTTACCAATTCAGTCTGAGGGAGTTAACTCATTCAGGTCCTTACAGGTTTAAGCCGAACCGACCACTGACTGTTTTCTCGTTAACAGTGGGGATCGATGACGTAGCAGTAGGGCACTGGAATCTGGCGCCTTAAAGTCCCAAGGCGTTCGGGTTAAGAAATGGGACATATCTTTAATAGACACGTCATCTTTAATCAAGTTTTTATTGTGATTTTTAAAGGAAATTTTCATATACATTTAAATTCGCGTTTTCTTTTTTTGACATATACTTTAGTCATTTTTTATTTGATTTTTTAAAGGAAATTTTCATATTTTTCTTTTGTCGTAATTCTTATTATCGTAATTTGTCGTAATTCTTGTTTATTTATAGAAATTTGTCATATTTCTTGTTTAGATAGTTTTGAACAGACTGAGATAGATAGATAGATAAACAAAACGATATAGATAGATAGATAAACAAAACGATATAGATAGATAGATAACAAAACGATATAGTAGATAGATAAACACAAAACGATATAGATAGATAGATCGATAGGTAAACAAAACGCAACGAGATAGATAGATAGATAGAAAACAACGATATAGATAGATAGATAGGTAAACACAACGATATAGATAGATAGGTAAACACAACGATATAGATAGATAGATAGGTAAACACAACGATATAGATAGATAGGTAAACAAACGATATAGATAGATAGGTAAACACTACGATATAGATAGATAGTAAAACAAACGATATAGATAGATAGATAAGTAAACACAACGATATAGATAGATAGATAAGTAAACACAACGATATAGATAGATAGATAGGAGATAGATAGGTAAACACAACGATATAGATAGATAGATAGGTAAACACAACGATATAGATAGATAGATTATAGATAGGTAAACACAACGATATAGATAGATAGATAATAGATAGGTAAACACTACGAGATAGATAGATAGATAGATAGATAGGTAAACACTACGAGATAGATAGATAGGTAAACACTACGATATAGATAGATAGGTAAACACTACAATATAGATAGATAGGTAAACACTACGATATAGATAGATAGATAAACAAACAAATAGATAGATATGAACAAATGGAGATAGATAGATAGATCTACTGAAAGAAAAACAAATGTCACTTCGATGAATTACAAGTAAAAGAAAAAATGTTTAAAAAATTCAAAATATCTAGATATTCTTGTTTATTTAAACTAAAAACAAGAACTAAAAATTTGGGGTTCCAGATAGTCATGTCCGGCAGACATGACAAGAGTTTGGAATTGCAATTTTTTTTTATTTTGGTTAAAAAAAAAAAAAAAGTTAATTTAAAGATAAAAAGTGAGAAAACATCAATTAGAATTTGAATATTTTAATTAAAAAGGAATAATTGAATTAAAAATAGTAATAATGAAATGAACTTACCTTAACTTATTAGATATTGAATCTTTCGGTTAAATTACTGACACAAACATTAACTCTCCTGAATAGAGAGGAAGATATTTTATTTTTATGTATTTGGTCTTCCATACAATTAATGTTCTAACATTATGGTTTTATATTGAAAATCAATTCAATTGTTTTAAAATATGTGACTCTTGATATTAAGTTTAAAATGTTATATTTTTAGTTTCTAGAAATAAATATCTATTTAATGCAAACCTTACTTTATACTCACGAAGTAATAAGTTTTGAAGAAAAATTCTATTTTTGCAGAAAAAATATCGATGTATAATTTTTTTTTAATAAGATAATAGTCAATTAAATAATTATGGAAATGAGTAAAAAAGAAATCTCCTAAAAAATTATTTTATATTTTTTTTTTACATTTTATTTTTCGATTTTCGGTACTTATTTTCTCATAGAAGCTCAACCGTAAAAAAATTTTTTTGTTTCTATTCATAACTTTTGGTCTTTTATCTCTTTATTTATACTGTAAATAGTATCAAGTTAGGACCAACTTGAAGCAATGTTACACCCCCAACATAAGGGGGGTCAAAATTAAGTGACCTGAAAAAAATGAGAAAGTTTTAAAATAAAATAAATAATGCATTATAAAGATCATTCATTGATACATAAACACTGAAAATTTTATTAAAATCCGATAATTCCCTGATTTTTGGTAAATTATTTTCTGTAGGTCATTTTGTCAAAAACGAATTTTAGCCTCTGTTTGCTAGTCCCTATAATAATACTGTAACAAATACTTTTTCTGTGATAATGTTTTTAAAAAAAACGTGTGTGTATGTATGCGAATTCATTTATAAGTTCGGAAATATTTATTTCCGTTTTATTCAAGATGGCCTAAACTGATCATGTGACCGTTTTGATGATGCCTACATAACTTAATACTTTAATTCATTTATAAGTTGTTTTTTTTAATCAAATGACAGCATTAATTGGTGTTGTATAGATTTTAAAATTGTTGCATAATCATTCAGTTATACACTAATGCTGTTGTTTAATTTTTTTTATTAAAAGTATTAATCTCTGTTGAGAAATTAATAGGTACCACCAATTTTACCCTGTGAAATTTACCCCCTATCCCCTATATTTAACACAATGAAACTTGCAGAAAAATTAATATTTTCTTGCAAAATTTTTTCCTTTCGGAAGAAAAAACATTAAATAAACTCTTGATGATTTTTAAAATGTTTTTCATCTTACAGAATAATGAAAATTATGATTGAAAACAATGTTTCATTTGCAACTGTTAAATATCGTGGNTCAATGAAATTTTAACGTAGCTGAAAACAAGTTACGAAAGAGGTTTTTTTTTTTAATCTATGAAAATCATTATTATCTCCGATTTTCACGAATTTCATATAATTTTACATTGATGTAAATACATCTGAATAGTTTTTCTAAAATATATTAAGGGAAATATTTTTTTACGCGGTTTATCACCCCCCCTATTTTATTTTATGAGATAAATAAAAATGATGTAGAAAATTTGTACTTTTTTTCTATAAGCTAAGAGTGCTTGAATAACTATATCAATGAAATTTATAACTGTACCGAGATTTAGTTTTTTTAGGAAAATTAATGAAATTGAAATAAAAGTGCAAAAAAATGTCATAATATTAATATTTGAAAACTTTTTTTTGCTTTGTAATTGGTATGTACTATATCTATTAAATTGTCAAAAAAAATTTTTTAAGAAATTAATTTTTAACGAGATTTTTCAATCTTTTTGTGTGCATTAATATTTTTTATTTTCTGTGTGAAATAAGTTTAAATTTTTTTTCTGTGGAAAAAATCAATTTTCAACGGATATTTAAAATATGAATTTAGAATTCAGGTGAACTAAAATTGGTCCGATCCGGCTCGATTAATATTTTAAAAGATTTGTAATTTTTATTTGTTGAATAGTAATTTGATTCTTAGGAATATAGGAAGAGGCACAAAATTATTTTTGTTTTTTACAAAGAGACGAGACGCTCTTAAGTGACACAATTAGGCGTAAAAATTATTATTATTTAACTTTTTCGACTTAGAATAAAAATAAAGTATATTTGATTATTTATCAGTTTTCTCTTAGAAAAAATTCAAATTTTCATTTATTTTCGATTTAAAAATTAAATACCCGAAGACATTTTTTTAACGTCAATTTCACGCGAATTTTAATATTAATTTTTTTCAAGTTTTATTCATTTTAATAGAAATTTAATATTAAAGTTTTTAAAGATTTATTCATTTAATAGAAAAAAATTGGCAAAAAAGTTTGATCCGTTTACCACCCTCCGACTTAGATGCATAACCGTAAGAGGGTTAATAATATGTATTTTTTTCTGTCTAAATTCGGCCTGAAAATTTACCCTTTGCATGTAATACGGATGCAGGTTTGTTTATTTTTAAGTAACGATGTAATTTTCCCAATCGGATATTTGATCTTTGAATTAATCTTTTTTCTTTGTAAACCCTGTTCGATCTTTAATTGTTTTTTTTACGGATTTTTGATAAACAAAGTTCGGAATATTTATTTCCGTTTTATTCAAGATGGCCTAAACTGACACGTACCGTTTTGGTTAACCTAGAATATAAAAATCTAGTTAACCCAAGTTTGTCGTCTGCTACAAATTTAAAACGAATAAAATTAATTAAATATATTATTTAAGTTAAACTTTGTCTAATCAAATAAGTAGAACCATCATTAAAAAAAAAAAAAAAAAGTAACATATTAAATGTAGTAACACAATTAAAAAAGAAAAATATTGAGCTAAATCTTTAAATCTTAAATTTGTAGTACTTAATTTTATTAATGATTAATTTATTATATTATTATATTATTATTATTATCTTTAAATTTAATAAAAGCCACCCCCCAAAAACTAATAATTGATTTAATAAGCATATGAATACTTCAAGAAATAGGCTATTAGAGTAATGCCCACTGTAATTCAGGAACAACAATGCCTGCCACGTTGTATTCACTAACGATAACACGTTCTTTAGAAAGTTGGTATAAAATCTATAAAACTTCATGTTTAACACAAAAATAACAAATCGTTCTTATAATTTCAAGTTCATTAGATCTATGCCTCACCCAAACTTTTCCGTTTACATTTTCCGACTATTCAACAGTCAGATGTTGGTTCAAAGTCCATATGGCCCCAAATACAAGAAGTTCTCGAATTTGAAAAAAGGTTCCGAGTCAAGAAGATTACCTAGTCGACAAGAAATACCGTGAAGAGGCTGGAGGGCACATCGGCTGAAACATTCTACGATAACATTAAATAGGAAATAGTCCGATTAATCAATGAACTAATATCAAGCCTACTCAAAAATTCAGAGAAATAGCACGTAGATGATTCATTCGTGGAATTATCTTTTTAGAAAAATGTGATTCAGAATTGAAAAAATATTCAATGTGGAATGTATTAAAGTGAACATCAAATTTTTGGGTTGGTGTTAGTGCAACAAAATCTCTTACTATGACAAAATCTATATGTTTATCTATGGGCCTCAATAAAGAAAAAAAGTCTTGACGAAAAAATGATGAACCTAGCAAAGGGAGAAGAGAATTTAAAAAGGCTAACGGTGTCAAATGATGTGGTAGCTACTCAGTCAACCTGATGCAGCATTTTATGTATTTTGGATGTCGTAATCTGGAAAGTTTCCAAAGAAATTACACTTTGTGGCCCAAAGCATTGCTAAAATTGAAATCAAGGACAGGTTCATAAACCTTTCCCAGTTGGGAAACTTTCGGGTTGAATATTGTTGCTATGTAGATGTAACTTATGCAGCTAGAAGTGGTTATATCTTTTCGTTTGTGGCATTGATTGACAGAATGGCTCCTATATGCTGGTCATCAAAAAATTTGCTTGATAATAAAAGTTCTTTTAGTCTCAGAAACTTTTGCCTCGGTAAACAGCTGATGCTGGTTGTATATAGGTGCCATGCTTGCAAGAAACATGTCAAACTACCCTTTGTAAAACAGACAATCTATTTCTGGGTAGAGACTTTAAAAGTCCTCAAACTTGGTAATGACCCGCTCTGAGACTCAAATGAAACTCTTGTGGGTGTACTTATTTATGGGTGATACTTTGTTGTGTGTTTACACGTCTGCATTTTTGTATTGTTTTCTTGATTCATCAGTAATAAAAATTGAGAATATTTTATATAATCTTGGATGAGGAACAAATGTTTTGAAAAAATAATCAGATATTCACTTTTCATTCCTATCTCTTCTTTTTTCGATAGCAACTTTACTTGAATGTACTTTTTTTTTTCTTTTTTTTTTTGTCTCCACGTGGTAGGCTAACGGTGTAGTCTAACGGCCGCTTTTTCCTTTTGTTTAAAAATTTCCTAAAGGGATTTTTCTTTGGTAATTTCTGTTCTTGTTTGTCCGAATTGTGGTTATTTCATTCGTCGCCAGTTGTAGTGAAGTCAACTCAGGTTTAACGTTTTATAGAAGGGTTTATTTCGGGAACATATACATTCGAGGTCCTTGTGGCGGTACGTTCACGTTAGTAGTAAACTCCCTATTTTCCGTGATCTCGCCCTATCGAGATTCCCCTAATCCCGCCAGGTCGAGATCTCAGGATACTGCATACATCATTGATTTTTATACCATTTTTATATTTTCATTTAGCTTTTCTAATGGAAAGTTAGGAGTAAATGTTTTTTTTTGTTGTTTTTTTTTTTTTTTTACCAATCTCGGACAAAAAATGGGTTGTGGGTTTTAATGGTCTGTTCTAGGGACTAGCAAACGGAGTCTAAAATTCGTTTTGTCAAAATGACTTTAGCCCCCCTACGGAAAATAATTTACTAAAAATCAGGAAATTATCAGATCTTAATGAAATTTTCAGTGTTTATGTATCAATGAATGATCTTTATAATGCATTATTTATTTTATTTCAAAACTTTCTCATTTTTTTCAGGTCACTTAATTTTGCCCCCCCCCCCTTATGTTGGGGGCGTAAAATGTTTTGCAAGTTGATCATATTCGATACTAATTACAGTATAAATAATGAGATAAAAGACCGAAGTTATGAATAGAAACAAAACAAAATTTTTTTACGGTTGCGCTTCTATGAGAAAATAAGTACCGAAAATCGAAAAAAAAATGCAAAAAAATAATAAATAATTAATTTTTTGGAGATTTCTTTTTTTACTCATTTCGATAATTATTTAATTGGCTATTATTTTATAAAAGAAAAAATTATACATCGATGTGTTTTCTGCTTAAAAGGGGGAGGGGGTACATTTTCAATCGAGTTTTTCTTCAAAACTTATTACTTTTGGAACCTAAAATAAGGTTTGCATTAAGTAGATATTTATTTTTAGAATCTAAAAATATAACATTTTAAACTTAACATCAGGATTTTCATATTTTAAATAAATTTTATATATTAATTTTTCATAGCAAAAATACTAAATTAAAGTTTTGAAATAAAATAATTAATGCATTATAAAATTCATTAATTGTTAAATCAATACTGAAAATTTCATTAAAATCGGATAATTACCTGATTTTTGGTAAAAAATTTTGCAATCGCGAATGTTACAGTAAAATTGTAAACAAGCACTTAAAATTATCGAAAAAGAGGCTGAATGGCGGATATCGTCGAAATTGACCAAAACAAATAGTTTTAAATCTTTTTAAAATAAACTGCGTATGTAATTATATTTTTCTTTTTTTAATGTTGGTTATTATGCTACTACTTATCGATTTAGACAAAGTTTAACCTTAAATAATAGATCTAATTATTCTTAATTCGCTTTTAAAACTCGTAGTATCCGATTTTTTTTGCTAGTCCCTAATCTGTTCCGTCTCTTTTTTGGTCTCCATCAAATTTCCTTTGCTTTATAAAATGACGTGCGCTCGGTTGTTGTATAAACAAATATACAGACAAACTTACAGAATGTTTCATTGATAGATGGAGTGTGAAGTGGTTTTATAAATTATTTTTTAAGCTAAGTTTTGTACAAATCTATAATTTTTGAGCTTCTTACATAGCAACAATCAAATTAATTGATAAACTACAACCAGTTTCCACACGAAATTAATTCCCTTCTTTAGTGATGTGAGCGAAAGAAAATGATTCGTTTGTAAGAAAGATTTACTTTAATTTTGTAATTAAAAATAATTAATATTTGCGAGCTTAGAAGTAGTGGAGTTTAACTAAACCCAGTTAAAGGGCAGCAACTCGGCCCTGACTATTTAGGACACGCAGATAGGAGGCGGATACTTAACATCCGGGCTAAGGAAAATGCGAACGGGACGCTAGTTCTCTAAATCTTTGGACTGGACACAAGCCACTTGTTTTTTGTTTGTTTGTTTGTTTTTGTTTTTGTTTGTTTATTCTTATTTAGGACCATATGACTTTTAGGCACCTCTTTTTGATCTCCATTAAGAAAGGACATTTTTTATTGACACTGTCAGTATCCGGTTGTTTTAACAGACGATTTTTAGATTTAAAAAAAATTATAACCCTAACCCCTAACCCTTACAAACAGCCGGATATTGACGGTGTAAATGAAAAACATGTCCTTTCTTAATCGATATCAAAAAGGGGTGCCTAAAGGTAATATGGGCCTTTATCTAAAATAATAAATATGAATGTCGATGTGTTGTAGGGACTGACATAGAAAATCGGATACTACAAGTTTTAAAAGCGAATTAAGAATAATTAAATCTATTATTTAAGGTTAAACTTTGTCTAAATCGATAAGTAGTAGCATAATAACCATCATTAAAAAAAGAAAAATATAATTACATATGCAGTTTATTTTTAAAAGATTTAAAACCATTTGTTTTAGTCAATTTCGACGCCATCCCCCATTCAGCCTCTTTTTCGATAATTTTAAGTGCTTGTTTACAATTTTACTGTAACATTCGCGATTGCAAAATTTTTTACCAAAAATCAGGTAATTATCCGATTTTAATGAAATTTTCAGTATTGATTTAACAATTAATGAATTTTATAATGTGTCAGTTATTTTATTTCAAAACTTTAATTTAGTATTTTTGCTATGAAAAATTAATATATAAAATTCATTTAAAATATGAAAATCCTGATGTTAAGTTTAAAATGTTATATTTTTAGATTCTAAAAATAAATATCTACTTAATGCAAACCTTATTTTAGGTTCCAAAAGTAATAAGTTTTGAAGAAAAACTCGATTGAAAATGTACCCCCTCCTCCTTTTAAGCAGAAAAACACATCGATGTATAATTTTTTCTTTTATAAAATAATAGCCAATTAAATAATTATCGAAATGAGTAAAAAAAGAAATCTCCAAAAAATTTATTATTTATTATTTTTTTGCATTTTTTTTTCGATTTTCGGTACTTATTTTCTCATAGAAGCGCAACCGTAAAAATTTTTTTTTTGTTTCTATTCATAACTTCTGTCTTTTATCTCATTATTCATACTGTAATTATTATCGAAAATGACCAACTCGCAAAACATTTTACGCCCCCAACATAAGGGGGGTCAAAATTAAGTGACCTGAAAAAAATTAGAAAGTTTTGAAATAAAATAAATAATGCATTATAAAGATCATTCATTGATACATAAACACTGAAAATTTCATTAAGATCTGATAATTTCCTGATTTTTGGTAAATTATTTTCCGTAGGGGGGCTAAAGTCATTTTGACAAAAACGAATTTTAGACTCCGTTTGCTAGTCCCTAGAACAGACCATTAAAACCCACAACCCATTTTTGTCCGAGATTGGTAAAAAAAAAAAAAAACAAACAAACAAAAAAAAACATTTACTCTTAACTTTCCATTAGAAAAGCTAAATGAAAATATAAAAATGGTATAAAAATCAATGATGTATGCAGTATCCTGAGATCTCGACCTGGCGGGATTAGGGGAATCTCGATAGGGCGAGATCACGGAAAATAGGGAGTTTACTACTAACGTGAACGTACCGCCACAAGGACCTCGAATGTATATGTTCCCGAAATAAACCCTTCTATAAAACGTTAAACCTGAGTTGACTTCACTACAACTGGCGACGAATGAGATAACCACAATTCGGACAAACAAGAACAGAAATTACCAAAGAAAAATCCCTTTAGGAAATTTTTAAACAAAAGGAAAAAGCGGCCGTTAGACTACACCGTTAGCCTACCACGTGGAGACATTTGGTCAAAAACGCATTTTAGGCTCCGTTTGCCAGTCCCTATGTTATTCTGTCACATTTTTCAGTTGTACTCCTAGAGGCCGTAGCCCAACATATTATACCATTTTGGAATCAAGCCAACTCCATGAGCAAATTAAACACGTTTCGCTCTGAATCCAGACCCGCAATCCTGAAAATTTGGATTCCCAAATTTTAATCACTTCGATTATCTTCGACGATTTTTACGTGATTTTTTGCGACGATTTTTTTTTTTTTTGTAGGATAATAATTTTTATAACTACGAAATGAATTTGGGAATAATCGAGATAATTGCGAAATCCAGCGAAAGTCGCCCATGAAATAGAAATTATTGTTTGATCAGTTTATGCCATATTGAAGAAAGAAACCTAAATATATTTGAACTTTTTTTTTTTTTAGATCTCGCATAAAAGAAATAATGAACATAAAGAATTGTTACAAAGAATAACAGTTAATTCAAAGATCAACTTATCCGATTGGGGAAAAATTACTCACCGTTACCTTGAAAAATAAGTAAAACAGTGCGTTTTTTTTACAACAGGGTCAGTTTCTTTATTGTTATTTTTTAGCAGAATTCTGTATTCATGGTTCTTTTACTAAAAAGCACTCGCATTAAAACTTATAAAAATATTCTGATATAATTATTCAAACTCTTATCTTTATAGAAAAAAATTACAATCGTTTTTTGTCGGTTCATTTTTTCATATTTCATAAAATGAAATAGGTGGGGTAGACCTTGTAAAAATATATTTCCCCTAATATATTTTAGGAAAAAACTATTTCAGACATATTTACATCAAAAGGTAAATAATTATGAAAACGTTCGTGAAAATCGGACCATTAATTGATTTTTCATAGAATTTTTTAAAAAGTCTCTAGTCATAACTTGTTTTTGGCTACATTAAATTTCAATTGATTTAACGGTGCAAAAATGTAAACATTGTTTTTCGTTCATAATTTTCATTATTTGCGTAAGCTGACAACATTTTTGTTTTAATCATCAGTTTTTTTTTTAATGTTTCCTCTTTCGAATGGACAAAAACTTTCAAGATAATATTAACCTTTATGCAAGATTCATTGTGTTAAATATAGGCGGGGGGGTAAATTTCACATGGAAAATTGGTGGTACCTATACGGAAACTAAGAACCTAAGTGGCAGCAGAAGAATCATTATTGAATTTTTAAAAGGTAAGCTTAAATATCAATACAATACTTAAATGCAGCGATCAATTTTGAGTTCTGTAGTTTATTGTTACCTATTGCATACGGCAACAGTAATGCTTCGCAAAAAGAAATCTCCGCCAACAGTAGACCAGATTTTAATCAAAAGAGCTAAGGCTAAAGCGAAATAAATAAAGTCCTGTGCAAGTGAAAACCCAGATCAAACAACAACCAGACGTGCTTCCAATGCCGAGAATATGCAAAGACGATATTAATAGCGAATAGCGCGCAAGAGATAATATCATTAGATTATGTATAAAAAGCATCACATTTACTTAAATTCTAATGGTACTAATGCCAAATAGCGCACAAGAGATAATATCATTAGTTTACGTATAAAAAGCATTACATTCTATAGGCTACAGTCCCAAGCCGATTATCGTTCAGTTGTGTCGGATGTAAAAAGTGGCCGAATAAATTGTCCTTTATTATTAAAATGATATCACCCCAAAATTCCAATTTTTTTTCACGCATAAGTTTCTTGCCTCAAGAATTAATAAAATAAGTTTTAAGTGATTAAAATACGTATAGAACGAAAATAGCCCCGAATTCAATTAGCCAATGAGATTACAGATTTTATCTGGAATGTAAACATCAGCTGATGTTCTGTGTTTATGAAATAAAAAAATATTAATTTAGAATGACCCTCAACCCCCCCCCAAATTCCTAATAATATGCTTTAGTAACTAAAGTAAACAATAATAATGCTTTAGTAACTAAAGTAAACAATTTTTTTTCTTCAGGAAAAATTTCAAAATATAATTTTCAATTAAAGAACTGGCTTTTTAGAAAAAAAAATTTTTTTTAATGAACCTAAAATGCGTATGACTTTAGCCCCCCTACAGAAAATAATTTACCAAAAATCAGGGAATTATCGGATTTTAATGAAACTTTCAGTGTTTATTTATCAATGAACGATCTTTATAATGCATTATTTATTTTATTTCAAAACTTTCTCATTTTTTTCAGGTCACTTAATTTTGACCCCCCCCCCTTATGTTGGGTGCGTAAAATGTTTTGCGAGTTGGTCATTTTCGATACTAATTACTAGGTACCACCAGACCGTTTATGCCATCTTGAATAAAACGGAAATAGATATTTCCGAACTTTGTTTATCAAAAATCTCGTAAAAAAAAGATCGTACAGTGTTGTTACAAAGAAAAATAGTTAATTCAAAGATCAAATTATCCGATTGGGAAAAATTACATCGTTATCTTAAAAAATAAACAAACCTGCCCGTATTACATGCGAAAGGGTAATTTTCAGACCGTAATATAGACAGAAAAGTTATTAATTATTTCCCTTTTACAATCAACCAGTAAAAGTATGGATAACACTAATTTAACTTTTTGTCTTGTGCATATTCAATAACCGATTTTATTTGTTTTCAACGATTTTTAAGATATTCTTTTTTTTATCTTGAAATATTATCTAGATTTTTTTTTTTTTGTGCATTCGAAAGAAGAAAACATTTTTAAAAGTCCTGATGATTTAAAAAAAAATTCAGCTTAGGAAAATAATGAAAATTATGAACGAAAAACAATGTTTTACTATTAACATGAATAAAAACTTGAAAAAATTTAATAGTAAAATGTTACCGTGAAATTGACGTTAAAAAAATGTCTTCGGTTTGGTATTACTTTTTAAAATCGAAAATGAAATGAAAATTTGAATATTTTTTCTAAGAGAAAAACTGATAAAATAATCCTGTATACTTTGTATTCTAATAGCGAAAAAAATTATCTTATTTAACTTTTTTGAACAAAGAAAAACAAACTTCGGTTGTTATTCAGAAGCGTCTCGTCTCGTCTCTTTGTAAAACAAATATGGTGGTTATGCCCTTCCATATATTCTAAGAATCAAAAATTACTATTCAACAATAAAAATTACAAATTCTTTTAAAAATATTAATCGAGCACGGATCGGACCAACTTTTAGTTCACCTGAATTCTAAAATTCATGTTTTTAAATATCCGTGAAAATTTTGATTTTTTTCCACAGAAAAAAAAAATTATTTAATTTATTTCACGCAGAAAATAAAAATATTTAATCACACAAAAGATTGAAAATCTCGTAAAAATTAATTTCTTAAAAAATCTTTTTCTTTTTTTGACAATTTAATAGAATATAGTACATACCAATTACATAAGAAAAAAAAAGTTTTCAAATATTAATATTATGACATTTTTTTGCACTTTTTATTTCCGATTTCATTATTTTTTCCTAAAAAAACTATAATTCGGTACATTATATAATTTCATTGATATAGTTATTCAGCCTCTTACCTTTATAGAAAAAAAGTACCAAATTTTTTTTCCACATCATTTTTTTTTTATCTCATAAAATAAAATAGGGGGGGGGGAGTAATAGACATCGTAAAAAAATATTTCCCCTAATATATTTTAGAAAAAAACTATTTCAGATGTATTTACATCCAATGGTAAATATTTATGGAAATTTTCGTGAAAATCGGACCATTAATTGATTTTGCATAGAATTTTTTAAAAATCCTCTTATCGTAACTTGTTTTCAGCTACGTTAAATTTCAGTTGATTTAACAGTGCAAAAATGAAAACATTGTTTTTCAATCATAATTTTCATTATTTTCGTATGCTGATAAAAAATTTAAAAAATCATCAGGAGTTTATTTAATGTTTTTTCTTTCGAATGGAAAAAACTTTTCAAGAAAATATTAATTTTTCTGCAAGTGTCATTGTGTTAAATGTAGGGGGGGGGGGGTAAATTGCACAGGGTCAAATTGGTGGTACCTACTAATTACAGTATAAATAAAGAGATAAAAGACCGAAGTTATGAATAGAAACAACAAAAATTTACGCGATATGCGAAATACTATTATTTTTTATTTTTTATAAAAAGCAAATTCGCTTATTACTCATTTTATTTACGTGACTTGTTATCACATGATGCGAAATACTATTATTTTTTTCTTTTTTCTAAAAAGCAAATTCGCTTATTACTCATTTTATTTACGTGACTTGTTGTCACATGATGAGTCCACGTTTTCTTAGAAAATGATACAATTTTATGCTTTTTGGAAGGTAAAATGCACCTAAAACATTTTTTGTCGCTAACAACTGTTGCTTCTTCTTCGCTGGAGGTGGCCATTTTGTTTACTTATTCATATTTCGAACACACGATTTTCATTCGCTTATTCTGTTTTCGGAGCTACTCCATTTTGCTTCGTATTTTTTTTACAAAGTAGTCCGTTTAAATTTTACTTTTCACATAATATCAAGATATGCCACCGATTGCGAAAACTTTTTATTAGCCTTTTTTGATTTTTAATTAATAATTATGCTAAAATTATTACCGCTAATTGTTTAGCAACATAATTCGAAGACTAAGCCCTTTTTGACGTCTGGGACTGTAGCCTACTAATAGTACTAATGCAGAATAGCGCACAGGTGATAATATCATTAGATTACGTATAAAAAGCATTAGATTTCATCACATTCTTATGATACTAATACAGAATAGTGCGCAATAGATAATGTCATTAGATTACATATAAAAAGCATTGCATTTCATGGAAATAGCCGAAACCTTTAAGATACTAGGGTTAGGGTTAGGCTACTTCGGAAGTTTTCGTAATCTAACGCTATTTATACGTAAAATGCTATTCTAACGATATGATCTCATGTGCGCTATTCTCTATTTTAATAAAAAAGACTTGGGGATTTTAAAACTCCTGAACTATCCATTAAGTGACATTGTTAGGCCGAAATCCAAATCAAGAGATCTCCGTAGGAACTAGCTTAATTGCCGCCCGATATGTCGGCTTTTAAGGTAGTATAATTATGATTCATGTGTAACGACGTAATTATTATCCGTCCAGTAAATTGTTCACGTAAATAGATTGGCTTATTTGATTATTTACTTACATGTTTGTATTATATAATATACGCGTGTAGCTTTTTTTGTAATATTTTGTCTTGATGATTTTGTAGGGTTATACGTAGGAGCTCTCCGGTGTCAGGAAGATTAAGCTCGTTGGTGGGACGGGAGAAATTCGTCCTGTCTAAACGAGCCTACTTTGTCTCGGTTTCTGTTGCCAGTCGTTAAGGGACCACGAAGCAAATCCCCTCAGTGAGGGAGCACAACCTATTCAAACGGTCAGTGAGGGAAACAAATAATTATAAGTAAAGAGACCCATATTTGTTATAACATTGTTTTGGGGTTATATGTAATAAACGTAGTTAATCGTATATGTGCCTTCCCTTGTAATTTTATTTTTGTACCTTGTTAATTTTGCTGGAGGTTATAAAGGAAGAACACTAGCAGCAATACTCCGAGGTTTGAAGGAGTTAACCACGAGTGTGGCAGACAGGTTAAGAGTCAAAGAAGTAAGACGAACAACTAGAATTGAATTAAAGACATGTATTACATATAAAGAACTTGCAAACTTTAGTTTCGTTTGCACAAATAATATATTTGTCACTTAACTGGTTTATCCTGTGCTAGGGTATTATCGGAGCCCTTTGCTACGGCCTTCTGTTCCGTTCGGATATGGATGGACTTTTGCCTGCGTCCGACTCCGGTTCTGATTGTCTGTTGAAGAATAGTAGGAGCGACCTTTTGTTCGGTCCGTTCCCTTTCGTTGCTGAATCAGAAGAGGATGAGTTTCACACTTTGGGTTTGCCGCCAAAGTATGCTGGCTCATGATTGGTTGGTTTGAAACAGAGGCTCGCAGACAAGGGACGATAACCCCATACCCCAGAATTCTTAATAAGGTCTCGCAGTAGTACCGAGCCGTCGTTTATTGACAAACCTAATAATTTCATAAATGTTCTTCCTAGCCAATAATTCGAAAGGTTTTCATTATTTTCATTTGATGCTTTTTGGTAAATATTTGGATTATGAATGAATGAGACGTTGTTGGATTAATTATATTTAATTCTAATTATCTAATGACATAATAGCATTTATACTTTGATTTAAGCAAAGTTACGATAAAAAATAAACAAACGGTATAAAATAGAGATGTTCAAGAACAAGGGACATAACTCCTATTTTCTCCTATTTTGTTTGTGCGATTATCCTCCTTAGATCGGATCGTCGACATATTTTTTTATGGTAACTCGAAATCGCTATCTGGTATGTTATCACATCCGGGTATTTCGAAGTAAAAGATAAACATGGGATTTTCTATCCAGTATCGTTAAAATATTTATTCTTGAAAGTGTAGCCAAAAATACTTTTCTCTGTTGCGATTGATATATTTATTTAGACTGGGAGAGAATCTGGCCCGTTTTGTCTTCCATACTTGAAATTGACGATTTTTTAAAAAATCTTTAAAATTAGTGGAAAATATGCAGCACATCATAGCGCATTTTTTTTAACTTAGCTCTGAATTTTATCTTTGAAAAAACGCCTGTAGGGGAACTGTTTCGCCTGTTGTTTTTTTTTAATATATCGCTATCATCTTATGCAAATAACAGCGAAACAGTTCCCCTACAGGCTTGGCATGCGTATTGATTGAACGTAACCTGCAAAGCCCTGTTACTGTGCGTGACGACGAAGGACTTGACACCCTGTTATAGTCTTTACTTCTTATGTGTAATGAAGGTTTTGTGTGTTGGTGGGGATAACAGAATCTTGATCTAAAGTAAGAAATCAAAGATTGTGAATTTACGACAGCAGCTTCATTTTTTTCTAGTAAACCGTACTGTTACAGTTTCAAACTTGGATGTTAGTGTTGCAGAGTTCAATCAGTTCAGTTTAGGCCGAACACGGACTTCGGGTAAATATGGCAGTTTAGTAAAGTTAGGGATTAACAGGTGGTGTTAGGGGTTACTGATATATTACCTGCTAAGGAATTTGATGGGAATATCTATTTCTCTTGATAACAGAGTTCTGTGATCCTTGTCCTAAAGTTAAGAGGTAGTAGCAGTTTTAGTCGACAGCCCTAACTCCTTAGGTGGAAGTTGTAGACATTCATCAACCATCATGGGTAGCGATGCAAGGCAGCTCGTCTTTTGCCTACTCGCCACGTGGAACCAGGCGAGATAGAGCTAGGCATGGGGTGAGAAGCAAAGAATTCTGATATCGTGGGCTTGTTGAATTTAGTAGCCCGTCTTGAATCCTTTAGGCTACCCCGACGACTTTACTTATAGAAGGAATTCAAACGTGTTAAACTGAGATTTACCTTGTGTCACATCCTATCAGTGTGGATATTTTTTCCAAGTTCCGATTACTGGTATTAATTTGAAATGGACAATATATTTATTTCACTAAATTGTGTTCTCACTGACAAGCTAAAGCGACAATTCTTCCAGGCTGTGGTTATATCAGTACTGCTGTATGGCTGCACCACCTGGACCCTAACAAAGCACCTTGAGAATAAGCTAGATGGGACCTGTACAAGAATGTTGCGTGCAGTCCTGAACAAGTGTGGAAGCAGCACCCACAAAGAAGCAATTATATGGTCACCTGCCCCCAATCTCCCAAACCACCCGGGTGAGACGGACTAGGCATGCAGGACACTGCTGGAGAAGCGGGGATGAGCTCATAAGTGACGTTCTCCTGTGGAAGCCAACACATGGACATGTTAACGTAGGACGCCCACTAAGGACCTACATTGACCAACTATGCGAGGATTCTGGATGCTGCACCGGGGCAATGAGTGATAGGGAAGGTTGGCGAGAGATTGTAGGGGATATCCGTGCTGCTTGCGCGACATGATGATGATGATGAAATTGTGTCCAAAAAATTGTACTAGATATTGTCCACCCTCAAAAAACAAAAACAAAAAAAACGTATTTGTACTTTACTGTAACCGGGGGGTATCGATGAAGTCCCCCAGTTGGGGTGTTGGTCATCTTAATTCCAATCATGATCGTCCAATCGGGTGCATCCTGTTCTGATTCGCGCCGTCTTTCACCTCGATCCGCCGTGATCATCAAACCCCACTGCTATGTTGTGACAATTGTTCAAACTGCACCCGGTGAGAGAACCCGTCACAAGAAAATCATAACACAACTCAAGGGAGAACACAAAGACAAAGTAAGCTGAATCATTCTTTGGTCAGACAGGTGTATCACACTCAGCACCTGTATTCTCACTCATTATTTGTCTATTTTCTCATCTTGTCAGCCTAGCCGGACTAGGGGGGGGGGGACTAATTGACTGCTATCGGCTCACTGTCCTGAACTTTTTACCTGTCCCCAGATCTCATCCTCAAATCTCCTTAAACCTTTCCCCTTGAAGAAATCCCACACCCGGGGTTTATTCTTAAGAGAAATTACGGGGTTCGTAGGGAGCTCTTATTCTCCTGGTGGTCGGCAATTATTTCGGATGAAAGAAGACAAACAATACAATGGAAATTATACACATGTATTAAACAAAAGATACAAAATGCTGCAAATTTGATGGCATTTGCTACGAGACTTATCTTGAGAGGTGAAATTAACAGTTCGTTGGTGAATTAGCGCTAGAAAGGGATTCTACTCGCTGTGGTTGTATAGTGCTGTAGAGACGCATCCATCTTGGTCGGTTCTTGTCCGATGTGCTGGGGTTTGGTTTTGCCGCCAACATATGATGTTGGCGATTTGCCCCCTAGCGACAGGGGAAGGTAATTCTACTATCGGTTTTCCGATATTCTTTGTTCTTAGGAACCACACATAAACTTCATAATTCTTTTACATATTTCAAGGCCTTTGTCTTTCCTTAAAATCGGCACAATTCCAGCCTGACTCCACCACTGCCTATCTCTAAAGCTTTGATTTTTATTATTTTTATAAACTCCCTTTGACAGACACAGGCTGCTCCTTATCTATTACATACATACATACGCAAACACAAATACACACACACACACACACACACACACACACACACAGACATACCATTTTGGTGTTTGCTCCTTAAGTTTACACACACACACATACTTATACATACGCACCCGTATAGGGTTTTCTTGATTATACTCCTACATATTTATACACATACATACGCATGTACACAAACATAATCTAGTTTCTCCAATATTCTTCATATATATATATATATATATATATATATATATTATATGCATCTACATGCACATATGAATTGTGCCATATTACTGGTGTTGATTTGATATAATACTCGGGCGATACCGGGTATCCGGCTAATCTATCTATCCATACATATATAAAGGGCAGTTGATGTGTATGTATGTCATGAGGAAATTATGAAAATAAAACGTTGACGACAAAGTAAATATATATACACACATTCACAATTACTAAGTCTAGCTTTTTGTGCAAAAATGATAAAGATTTGATTTATATTCGCGAAGATATTTAATAATTAAAATAGTATTAAAATTCTACTTAAAAATTATAAAGATTTCATTTATATTCGCGAAGATATTTAATAATTAAAATAGAATTAAAATTCTACTTAAAAATTATAAAGATTTCATTTATATTCGCGAAGATATTTAATAATTAAAATAGCATTAAAATTCTACTTAAAAATTATAAAGATTTCATTTATATTCAAGATATTTAATAATTAAAATAGAATTAAAATTCTACTTAAAAATTATAAAGATTTATTTATATTCGCGAAGATATTTAATAATTAAAATAGTATTAAAATTCTACTTAAAAATTATAAAGATTTCATTTATATTCGCGAAGATATTTAATAATTAAAATAGCATTAAAATTCTACTTAAAAATTATAAAGATTTCATTTATTTCGCGAAGATATTTAATAATTAAAATAGCATTAAAATTCTACTTAAAATTATAAAGATTTCATTTATATTCGCGAAGATATTTAATAATTAAAATAGCATTAAAATTCTACTTAAAAATTATAAAGATTTCATTTATATTCTACTTAAAAATTATAAAGATTCATTTATATTCGCGAAGATATTTAATAATTAAAATAGCATTAAAATTCTACTTAAAAATTATAAAGATTTCATTTATATTCGCGAAGATATTTAATAATTAAAATAGCATTAAAATTCTACTTAAAAATTATAAGATTTCATTTATATTCGCGAAGATATTTAATAATTAAAATAGCATTAAAATTCTACTTAAAAATTATAAAGATTTCATTTATATTCGCGAAGATATTTAATAATTAAAATAGCATTAAAATTCTACTTAAAAATTATAAAGATTTCATTTATATTCGCGAAGATATTTAATAATTAAAATAGCATTAAAATTCTACTTAAAAATTATAAAGATTTCATTTATATTCGCGAAGATATTTAATAATTAAAATAGCATTAAAATTCTACTTAAAAATTATAAAGATTTCATTTATATTCGCGAAGATATTTAATAATTAAAATAGCATTAAAATTCTACTTAAAAATTATAAAGATTTCATTTATTTCGCGAAGATATTTAATAATTAAAATAGCATTAAAATTCTACTTAAAAATTATAAAGATTTCATTTATATTCGCGAAGATATTTAATAATTAAAATAGCATTAAAATTCTACTTAAAAATTATAAAGATTTCATTTATATTCGCGAAGATATTTAATAATTAAAATAGCATTAAAATTCTACTTAAAAATTATAAAGATTTCATTTATATTCGCGAAGATATTTAATAATTAAAATAGCATTAAAATTCTACTTAAAAATTATAAAGATTTCATTTATATTCGCGAAGATATTTAATAATTAAAATAGCATTAAAATTCTACTTAAAAATTATAAAGATTTCATTTATATTCGCGAAGATATTTAATAATTAAAATAGCATTAAAATTCTACTTAAAAATTATAAAGATTTCATTTTATATTCGCGAAGATATTTAATAATTAAAATAGCATTAAAATTCTACTTAAAAATTATAAAGATTTCATTTATATTCGCGAAGATATTTAATAATTAAAATAGCATTAAAATTCTACTTAAAAATTTAAAGATTTCATTTATATTCGCGAAGATATTAATAATTAAAATAGCATTAAAATTCTACTTAAAAATTATAAAGATTTCATTTATATTCGCGAAGATATTTAATAATTAAAATAGCATTAAAATTCTACTTAAAAATTATAAAGATTTCATTTATATTCGCGAAGATATTTAATAATTAAAATAGCATTAAAATTCTACTTAAAAATTATAAAGATTTCATTTATATTCGCGAAGATATTTAATAATTAAAATAGCATTAAAATTCTACTTAAAAATTATAAAGATTTCATTTATATTCGCGAAGATATTTAATAATTAAAATAGCATTAAAATTCTACTTAAAAATTATAAAGATTTCATTTATATTCGCGAAGATATTTAATAATTAAAATAGCATTAAAATTCTACTTAAAAATTATAAAGATTTCATTTATATTCGCGAAGATATTTAATAATTAAAATAGCATTAAAATTCTACTTAAAAATTATAAAGATTTCATTTATATTCGCGAAGATATTTAATAATTAAAATAGCATTAAAATTCTACTTAAAAATGATAAAGATTTCATTTATATTCGCGAAGATATTTAATAATTAAAAATAGCATTAAAATTCTACTTAAAAATTATAAAGATTTCATTTATATTCGCGAAGATATTTAATAATTAAAATAGCATTAAAATTCTACTTAAAAATTATAAAGATTTCATTTATATTCGCGAAGATATTTAATAATTAAAATAGCATTAAAATTCTACTTAAAAATGATAAAGATTTCATTTATATTCGCGAAGATATTTAATAATTAAAATAGCATTTAAATTAAAATTCTACTTAAAGATTACAATAGCATTAAAATAGCGTTAAAAATTCTACTTAAAATTTCCGTGAATCTCAAAGTTAAACAAATCAATATGGAAGATCAAAACAATATAAAACAATCTCCTTTTTATTTATTTATTTTTTTCAGGCCAGATTAACTTAATGTATTTAGGGAATTTTATGGAGCAACAAGCGATGATTGAATTCGCTATTCAGCAGTAACGGATCAGCTAACCATTACACCACTTTTTTTTTTATAAATTGTTTATTTGTTTATTTTTCTCCTCTACCCCAGCGACGCCGGGTAGCCGCTTATAGTATATATATAAAAGGGGCAGTTAGTGTTGTATGAATATATCTATGTAGGGAACTATGGAAATAAAACAATTAACGACAAAGTAAATATAGATACACATTCAATATCACCAAATTTTGCGTTTTGGGCAAAAATAATAAAGATTTGATATATATTCGTGCAGATAGTCTAAAAAAAATTAAATTTAAATAGTGACAGCATGGACTTTTTTTTGCATTTAATATTTTGAGTAGGAGACATTAATTTTTCTTTTCAGAGTATCTGGATCAACGCAAGTTTTGTTTTTTTTAAAATTATGTAAGGATTTTAATGGGGCATCCTGTGGGGATCCAACTCGCGATTCAACAATAGTGTATTTGCGGCACTACTTTTTTTTTACCCCCCTCTATCCAGGCGATGCTGGGTAGCTGTTTCTAGTAAATAATAAAGGTTAAAATAGAAATACGTTTTTAATTAAAAAATAACAAAAAAAAACTTTTAATTTTTAGTTCAATTTAATCTTCATAAGACATCGTTTTCTTTTGTTCAATGCAAGTAATTATGTTCAGTAAAAGATTAAAAAAAAACATTTGTTGTAATGGTCGTTAGTTTAAAAAAAAAATGTTTCAAAACAATTTTTTAAAATTACTAGAATATTCAATAGTTTAATTTTCTCTGCGTCAGGTTGGGATTTGTCCGGCCAAGGCTTGCAACAATTTACTAGTATCGATGTTTCCACCCGTTATGATACAAACGATTTTACCAGTCAATTTGTCTTTGCCTGAAAGGGCCGAAGCGACAGACGATGCACCGGCTCCCTCTGCAATAATTTGGTTTGATTCGGCTAAGAGTTTTATTGCGTCGGCAATTTCTCGTGTTGTACAGACGATCGAATCATCAACCACTTTGCTGGCCACGGCCCATACCGTTGGGAAGCAACCTCGACCACCAATTCCATCGCAAAAATTAGCCGTATAACGACATGGAACCGCCTTTCCAGCTTTTCGGCATTCATAAACCTACGAAAGAAAATGAAAAATAAATAAATGCAAAAGTAATGTCTTTGTAAGAAAATAAGTGATTTCTAGCCACAATCACACTAGAAGATTCTAGAAATGGCGACAGTTCCCGGATATTGGTTGACCTCAAAATGTAGGGTGACCCAAAATGTTTTGAAGGTAGTGACAATTTTGAGGATTAAGTAGAAAAAAGTTTAGATAAATGAGTTTAAGAAATTGAATACCCCTTCAAGAATAGATAAAACAAAACGTCTTAGGCATTAAATAACCCAACAAAGTTTGACATGCCGTAAAAATCCAACAAAGTTAGAAAAGAACACCAAGCCTAAAAGGTTCCACAAATACATATACGAGGGTAATCCCAAACGAAATGTATCCAAAGCGCTAGGGATACAGGAAAACACTTCGTTTGGCAATTGGCAACACTGTTGTGTCTGTTATGCATTTGCCTAAGTCTGCCTCGCTGCTACGCTCAGTCTTGTCTTGGCAGTCGTTTCTGATGGAGCTCTCGATTGACGCTACCGACAAGTTTGGAATTTCGGTTTTTAAACGTGAAAAGCATTAAACCATTTCAAATTAATCACCAATTAATGGAAGTGTTTAGCGGGTCGTATATAGATGACAAAAACGCCCGCAAGTGGTGTAGGGAGTTGCAACGACAACGAGGTTCATCGCTTCCTCACTGACATGGCGGCGAGCTGGTATTTCGTGAGCATACAAAAATCGCCACAGTGCCTACAAAAATCGACCGAAATGGGGGATTATGTAGAAATACAGTTGGGAACAATTATATAGGTGCTAGCGCTTGGCATGATCAGCCAATTGATCGCAGGGGTCTCTCCGACCATTCGTCTTGCCTAAGTAAGAGGTAAAATGGAGTGTTGCATGTTATGGACTGCTGAGCCACCAAGATTCCATCCTTAAGCATCAAGGATCACTACCAACGACCAATAGGCGCAACCATTCGGGGGGATTTTACCCTTCTGCAGAGGTACAGACGATGTATTCTACTGCTTCAGCCGACAGGCCTATGTTTTCTTTGTCTTTTTTTTAAATATAGGATTAATCCAGTTGTTTGAATATGCCCTCAATTTTGCATATTTCTTGAAAATTATTCACCTATTCTACAAGGGTTTTAAGAATTATCTGGGTTAAGAATAGTGAACTAGTTGAAGTACAAGGAGATAGGCTCATTTCAGAGAAGCTATATCAGCGTCAAGACATTCGGCACCAAATGTATAAACAGCAGTGTATTAATCAATACTTATTTGACAATCTGACTGATTATTCATGAAGTAAGTGATTAGATATATATGTATAATAGTGAAAGAAAGAGCGAATGAGAAATATATATATATATATATATATATATATATATATATATATATATAGCACGAAAGAGAAAGGAAAAGGGTGTGTCCTGTGATAACTTGGGAACATTCTTGTCGTAATCGGGAGTCATCACAGAACTTTGAATCTAAACCTTTATTCAGTCCACGAGGGTATCCTGTTCTCATTCCGCTAACCACAGCTGGGCTACAGGTGTTTAGCTGTGTTAATTATTATTCTATGTTACTGCTGCCCCTGACCAGGATTGAACCTGCAGTGTAGAGATAAATGTCGCTTAGAACTGTCTTAACCTAACTCCTTTATCCACTCGGCTATGTGTCCAATTGGACACATAGCCTAGTGGACAAAGGAGTTCGAAAATAATGTTCTCGAGTCCGAAATGGTTCCCGAGTCTGAGAAGGTTCCCGAATCCGCCAAGAAATACCTGAAGAAGGCCGGAGGGCACATCGGCCGAAACGTTGAACAGATAACAATGAAAATGAGGAAAATAGTCCGAATAGTACTAATAATACTAGTTATCAAGCCTCATCTAAAAAAATCAGACGGCCCTGTCGGCTGGGGCGTTAGAATGCACCGACTGCACCTCTGCAGAGGGGTAAGACTCCCCCAATGGGGCCACCTGTTGGCCGTGGGTGGCGACCCGTGATGCTTAAGGATAGAGCCCAGGTGGATGAGCAGTTCATGACATGCAATACTCCACTTTGGCCCTATCTTGGGCTAGACGGGCGGTCGGAGAGGCCCCCTCCGATCAATCGGCTGGTCACGTCAAGCCCTAGCACCTATATGATTTTCCCAACCCTATTGCCCTTATGGCAAGCCCCACCCCTTTTTATCATATCGATGCTAGAAGGCGGTGGCTGCGGGCCTACATGTCCTGGGAATGACGTTAAACTCTATCTGATGGTGAGGTTCCAGTTTTGGAGGTTTGGGGAATGTGGAGCACCCCTTCATCACCATTGCTCCCTGGTCCACTCTGACCCGGAGTGGTAGTACCTGTTAGGGTCCCATCTATGGGTAAAATAGAAAAATGTATTTATAAAAATAATTGTATTATCCATTAAGAATTGATTTATTTCAAAACTTTATCGGCATTAAATGACCCACTGAGGTTGATATGCCGTAAAACAAACCAAACCAAGTAAACCAAGTAAAAAATTCCGAGAAAAACTTTAATCAATATCTTCTGGCGTTGAGATGACTTTCGCTGATCTAACGGCGGTGAATAGTATTTAACCTAAGTAAAAGCTATTATTCAACTTACCTGAGGTGATGTATCGACTTCACTTGTAATCACTTTAACACTGGGCTTCAATGCTTTCATCACGGTACCGACACCTGAAGACAAGGCTCCCCCACCGTACGGTACAATAACGGCATCTACATCGGGTAGATCTTCTAATATCTCAAGGGCGACAGTCCCATTACCTAAAAAGAAAGATAATGATCAAATAAAGTACAGTGGTACCTTGACTTACGAGTTTAATTCGTTTAGCCAGTAACTCAATTTACTCGTATGTCAAATCAATGTTCCCTATTGAAATTAACTGAAAATCCAGTCCCCCCTACCCCCCCCCCCAAAAAAAAAAAAAAAAATGTCTGGTTTGCCTCGGCAGTCATTCACGCAACTTCCGTTTTCATCTGCTCAACTTGTTTTCGAAGTCCGAAAATTTGTTCGACATCTGAGACCTGTTCTCATTGTTACATAATTATTGGATCCCTAATACATTTTTAAGGTATTGTAGAAATCATAATGGCGATTAGTACAGCTGATGGCCTTGAGAGTGAGTGACAATGCTTGACCTCACTCTAACCTTGCCTTGCGGGGATGGATCGTGAGAACCGGAACCCCATAGAAGGCCCTCTTCCGGTTTAAGGAGTAAGCAACTCAGTCAGTTAGAACTTAGAAGCCGAGCTAGCAACATGTAAGCCTCATCTGCGCAGATTGTCTGGGTTAGGGGTGTGGAATAAAGTAACATCAACGTAAATCGAAGTCTTGTATTTATTACCTAAAAACTAACAATAACACAGGGCTTCTGATAAGGAGTGATCCCCAACAGAAACCAGACCCGGAATCCTCAATAGAAGACCAGACGAGACCTTAGAAGATATACCAGACCAAGATAGATGATAGACGATCAGAAGCAAAGCCGGACAGAAGAATAGACGACCAGAGTAAGAAGTAAGAAAGGTATATAACATTATATGCTGATTGGGTAGCGTGAAAACCCCACTATATAACATCATCCCGCTAACCATAGCTGGGCTACAGGTGTTTAGCTGTGTTAATTATCATTCTATGTTACTGCTGCCCCTGGCCAGGATTGAACCTGCAGTGTAGAGATAAATGTCGCTTAGAACTGTCTTAACCTAACTCCTGTATTCTTACACAATTCTTTTGTTCAAATTCTGAATTGTTTGACTTCAGAGTCGTTCGGAAACCGAGGTTCCTCTGAATATCAAATGGAAATAATAAAGAAAAGATTAGAGAAAATACTGAAAATGTGAACTGATATCTTATTATAATGGAGATTGTGTGTTTTTCTGTCTGTAACCGAAACTATATTACTACTAAAGTCACAATTCCCTTAGTTATTTGCATCACATTCTACATGATTTTATTTTTTATTTAAACATCAATTATTAATAAAATTGTTTCACATTATTAATACTGTTAGCCACATATACCTACTAATAACATGCAATTGTATTTATATATACAAAAAAATAGCGGTGTACAGTGTCAACGGAAAGGCTAATTTGCATATTGATATTAAATATTTGATTTTAATAAATATGTGCTTGGTATTATTGATTTCTAATTGTTTGTTTTTTTTCTCAATGAATACGAGCAAAAATCTCTTCAATAAATCTTAAAAGAAATCTTTTAACAAGAAGGAATAACTGTAATTTTATTCTTACTTCCAATCTTAACTAAATAGTTAAATTAGGAAAAATTAGTCATGAGAGACGGGAGTGATGGAAGACTAAGTTTCAAATCTTTTATCTGCATTCTTATTAAGTTTCATTAGCCCTTCCAATTTAAATATATTTTATTACATTAAAACTTAAATACTTGCACCCGGAGGGTGCATATATTTGCTAGTACCAATAAAGAGCAATAATTCTACATCTAATTATTCTATTTCAGTCCCCAAACTAAACAAGTTTCCCTAAAATGTCCCTAAAATGGTTGACAGAGAAAAGAGTAAATAAGTAGTAATAAAAGTAAATAAAGATGGTGTCACTTATTGTCAAATTTGACAATCAGAAACCGTATTAGTAAAACCTCTATTTTGTCAATCATCATCATCATCATCATCATCATGTCGCGCTTTCAGCGCGGATATCCATGACAATCTCTCTCCATCCGTCCCTATCGCTCATCATTCTCGGGAGGTCCTCTATGCAGCATCCTGCATCCGCACAAAGCTGATCAATGTATGTTTTTGCTGGTCGGCCCACACTGACTTATCCATGTGCTGGTTTCCACAGGAGGACGTCGCTTATGAGTTCGTCCTTGCTTCTCCAGCAGTGTCCCGCGTGTCTTGTCCGTCTTACTCTGATGGTTTGGGTGATATGTGGCAGGTGGCCGTACAGCTGTTTTCTCGTAGGGTGTTGTTTCCATGTCTTGTTCAGGATCACCCGCAGCATTCTTGTGCAGCTCCTATCTAGTTTATTTTCTAGTCGCTTAGTTAGGGTCCAGGTGGTGCAGCCACACAGCAGTACTGATATGACAACGGCCTGGAAGAACCGTCTCTTTAACTTGTCTGTGAGGTTGGATTTCCATATGTTCCAATTGATAGTTTATTTATAGCGGCCCATGCTTTTCCTATACGTGCACTAACGTCATTTTCTGTGGAGGAGATGTTACTGCCTAAGTATCTAAATTGTTCTACAGAGTTTAGGAGTTTGCCGTCGATGGTTGAGATGTCGCTTTTGTTTTTGAAAGACATGAACACGGTTTTATCAGAGTTCACGTACAGGCCGACATTTCGTGCTGCCTTTTCTAGGCTATGTAGTAAGGATTCGGCTTGTGCAGGTGTATTTGCGAGTAGTGCCAGATCATCAGCATAGTCCGCGCATTAGTCACTAATTCCTGACCACTGACAATACATTTTTGCAATATTCACACCATACGGACGAAATCCAGCGAAAGACACCCATGAAATAGAAATAATTGTTTGTACAGAAAGTTATGACCCACGTACATCAAAATTGTCTTTAAATTAAGTGGCTGCTGAAGAATCATCGTAGAACTTTAAAAATGTCAGCTTAAATATTTTTTTTAAATTCCTAGCCCCCACCCGGCCGGATAAACACAAGGTCTTCTTGACGTGGAGATGTTTTGTTTTATGAGGCATCCAACGAGGATCGAACTCGTTATTCAATATTAATGAAGCACAGCTTATATAACTCTGATAAAACCGTGTTCATGTCTTTCAAAAACAAAAGCGACATCTCAACCATCGACGGCAAACTCCTAAACTCTGTAGAACAATTTAGATACTTAGGCAGTAACATCTCCTCCACAGAAAATGACGTTAGTGCACGTATAGGAAAAGCATGGGCCGCTATAAATAAACTATCAATTGGAACATATGGAAATCCAACCTCACAGACAAGTTAAAGAGACGGTTCTTCCAGGCCGTTGTCATATCAGTACTGCTGTGTGGCTGCACCACCTGGACCCTAACTAAGCGACTAGAAAATAAACTAGATAGGAGCTGCACAAGAATGCTGCGGGTGATCCTGAACAAGACATGGAAACAACACCCTACGAGAAAACAGCTGTACGGCCACCTGCCACATATCACCCAAACCATCAGAGTAAGACGGACAAGACACGCGGGACACTGCTGGACTAGCTTGCTAACCATTACACCATGCTGAGAAGCCTAGTTAAACTTAAATAATAATGCAATACTTAAATCGCTTGAAAACAGTCGTAGTAATTAAAACTTGAGGGTCCAAAATTATAGGGTTGCAGAGTCGGCCTGATTCTAGAATGGTATGATATGTTGAGCTACCGCCTTTAGGAGAAAAGTTGAAATGATGTAACATATTGATTTCGCATTTATTATTAGAGATGGTGGATGTAAAACAAAGAGGAAGGGCTTACCAGCGGTTCAACGGGGCGCTTCCACTGGTGCTGGACAGATGAACCCTCAAAGGTCAATGGTCGTGATTAAACAGTTCAGTCAGAAAACTCTTGCTACTCATCTCTAAGGATTGCGTTTATTGTTGAGATAACAAAAAGGGTATGATATGTTGGGATACGGTCTCGAGGTGTAAAGGTGAAAAAAAGTGACACCCTGACACACCGGGAGGGGGGGGTAAAATTTTAAGTACCGGGCATGTATGCCGAAAAGAGGGGTCCCCTTAATGAAAAATTGTGATATTGTGAAAAGTACCTGCTACATATTACTTAAGTATAACATTTATTATCTAGATGTAGATATAATTTGAATAATTCATTTATATATCTAGATAATAGATTAGAATAATTTATAATAAACAATTTCAATTTTTAGAAAATGCATGTCATGTCATTTTTTCTATTAACTTTTAACTAATCAAGTAATTTTATAATTTAATAAAGATATACAGCTCATTCAACTGCGGCATATGGAAATCTAATAGATTGCAATGGAGTTATCAGAATAATAATTGATTAGAATAATTTTATTTATTTTGTTATTGTCAAAAAGAACAACAATGGTTAAATTACAAAACTACTAATAGTACCATGTATTCACTTGGTTACCTCATTTCAGGAATGAAGCCGCATTCTTTTAGGCATACATGTCCAGTGTTACATACCCTCTTTACCGGCACTAAATATCTATATGTTATATACTTCTCTTACTTCTTACTCTGTCGTCTATTCTTCTGGCCGGATCTGGTATATCTTCTAAGGTCTCGACTGGTCTTCTATTGAGGATTCCGGGTCTGATTTCGGTTGGGGATCACTCCTTATCAGAAGCCTTGTGCTACTGTTAGCTTTTAGTAATAACAACATTCGATTTACGATGATGTTACTTTATTAGTAGAACCCCAGACCAGACAATCACGCAGTGAGACTCACATCTTGCTGGCTTCGATTTTAAGTTCTAACTCTAACTGACTGAGTTGCTTACTCCTTAAACCGGAAGGGGCTTCTATTGCCTTCCGTTCTCACGTTCCATCCTCAGAACGCAAGGTGAGATCGAGGTCAAGCGCCGTCACTCACCCTCAAGGCCATCAGCTGCACTAATATGATTTCTACACTATTGCACATAAATATTAGGTATCTAATGATTATGTAACACCAGTAGGGTAGGTTGATTTTTAACTTAAAAAAAAAATCAAATTTCGAACAGTAAACGTTGTGTGTTGATATGATAAATATTGATACCAAAAACTAGATATCTTACTTGTACCATTGTTTGAGGAAATAGCATCAAAGATCGTCGGTTAAAATGTACCAAAAATTCTCGTTTTCCCAACATTTGGCATAGAAATTGGTTAGAAAATTTAGCAATTTCAATATTCAAAAAGAAAAAAAATTATCATTTTAAACGAAACGGATAAATATTATAACAAGAAATCAAATTAAAAATATCCCTCATCACCACCAACACCTCTGCTGCTTTTTAGCTCATTAAGTTTTAACAGTGATAACATTTTAAAAGATTGAAATCTATTTCCTCAAACGAAGGAAAAGTTTTGAAGAAAAAAAAATATTTTGTGCGGTAATTCTTTATGTCAATTTGCAACTTGCGTCACATGGAAGACGTTACAGTTCCAAAATCGACCTACCCTAATGCCCAGTACCTAAACTCACCACACTGATATTCACATTTATTCTTAAAGATTACCTGCAATCACATTCCTTTCAAACTCTGGATGAAGAAATACTCCTAACTCATCGGCCTTCTCGTACTCCTTGTTGCAACATATAATCTCCCACCAGGCTTTGTGTTCCATTCGTATAACCGTAGCTCCAAGCTTCTCCACCGCGTCTGTCTTCGTTTTCGGGGCGTGTTCTGGCACCAGAATCGTGCACCTCATTCCGTGGTGTTTAGCGAACCAGGCCGTTGCCCTAGCAAAATTCCCGGTGCTTACCGTGTACACTGCTTTCGTTCCTGGTGGCAAACAACTAAAACTGCTGCAGGCGTTGCGAAATTTGAAAGATCCGACTGGGTGGAGATTTTCGAGTTTCAAGTAAATCTGAAAAAGAAAAACAGAAAAAGAAAAAAAAAATTCAGTTCACACTATACAGACGAAATCCGACCACCTCACGTGCTGTAATGGTTGGCAAGCTAGATTTGCAAACCATTGTTACACTAATAATGGCATTGGGCGCCACATACTTCTGGCCTTGTGTCACATCTAAGCTAAGCTTAGTAAATAACTATAGGGACAATAGTTGGATAATAGAATTAAGAGGCCAGTTTTGTTCAGTCGGTAGAGCACTCGCGTAGGAATCGCAAGGTTCCTCGTTCGATACCGGTCCCCGCCAACTCAGCGCATGAGTAGCACAGTTTGGGTTTTCTGATCTGTGCGGTAAACTGGGAAGCTCACTCTACTTCAGCAAATTCAAACTCCCTAGTCTAGCGTCAACGAAAAGGGGATAGGCTCCCTTGCTATCCGGCGGATACCGACAATAGGCCACTCGTTAAAAAAGGCTAATAATTTTCCTTTAGATTGTCCAATTTCAATAATCAATCATCTGGTCATGTCAAGCCCTAGCACCTATATGATTGTCCCAACCCTATTGCCCTTAGAGCAAACCCTTTTTTAAAAATAATATGTGCTATAAGGCGGCGGCGGGTTTTAGTGTCCTGGGTATGATGTTAACCCCTGTCTGATGAAGAAGTTCCAATTCTGGAGCTCTGGTGAGTGTGGAGTAACCCTTCATGAAGAAATTTTAGCATTCATGTAATTCCGCCTTTAGAAAAATACTAATTTATTTTTAAATTATAAACATATCAATATATAGAATAGTCATAACACAATGATATGAAATTTATGGAAATTGGTTGGTTAGTTGAATTTTACTCAATTTTCTTTTTAAACACATTTTTTCTATTTAACCCATAGATGGGACTCTAACAGGTACTACCACTCTGGGCCAGAGTGGACCTGGAAGTAATGGTAATGAAAGGTTACTCCGTATAGCAGATATATAATAAGTGTTGGGGTTTGCTATAAGGGCAATAGGGTCAGGACAATTATATAGGTGCTAGGGCTTGACATAACCAGCCCATTGATCATGGGGGCCTCTCCGACCGCCCATTTAGCCTAAGTAAGAGCCAAAGTGGAGTGTTGCATGTCATGAACTGCTCAGTCACCAGGGTTTCATCCTTAAGCATCAGGTGGCCCCATTACGAAGCTGCAGCCGGTGTATTCTATAGCCCCTGCCGACAGGACTGTGGATTATAGTTGAAGAATTAAAAAGGGAAACCTTAGGGCTGATTACTTTCCTTTGAATTGTCCAATTTCAATAAAGTTGATATCGTTTTGTGTGGTTATAATCTTTCCATCTATAAATATCCAATAAATAAGGATTTTTCTAAAGGTGGAAATATCACATCTGTGTGAATATGTCTTAATTTCAAGTCCCACAATCACATCAATATATTAATATGCTTGTTCCTTAATCATCCGACCGTTATCTTGCAACACCCTCTGGTTAAAAATGAGGCCGTCCAAATCGTCCAAGATGAAATGCAAAAATTTAAATCCTCCGAATTCTTATTTCTTATGCGTGCTGTCACCTCAATTAAATAATGGACCATTCCGTTTTTATTATATAAAAAAAAAAGAAAATGAAAATGCTACACTGAAAAAATACAACGAGAAAGAAAGAAAGAAATAGAGTAGGGGAAAGATGGAGAGAGGGGGTCAGCGCATAGAAGCGATAACGCTAATCTGTTTCAATCGAACATAATGAAAAGATGAAAAGAAGGAAAAATAGAAGAAAAAAAGAGTTAGAGTTAAATCAAGTTTATCTTACTTTTTACATATTGAACTATTGCGCAATAGCTCTTGAGTAAACATATCAAACGTTGTATTATCAAATTATCATACTGTGGTATATCGACTGGTCCTGCTTGTAGAATTTTTTTTGCTGAACTAAACTTATTTGTCTGTTTTTTTTTTTGTTTTTTTTTTAGATGAGCCTTGATGTGCATCATTTTAATTTTGTTTTTGTTTTTGTTTGTTTGTTTTGTTTTACGGCATATAAACCTCAGTGGGTCATTTAATGCCGATAAAGTTTTAAAATAAATCAATTCTTAATGGATAATACAATTTTTTTATAAATTAATGTTTTCTATTTAACCCATAGATTGGACCCTAACAGGTACTACCACTCCGGGTCAGAGTGGACCAGGGAGCAATGGTGATGAAGGGGTGCTCCACATTCCCCAAACCTCCAAAACTGGAACCTCACCATCAGATAGAGTTTAACGTCATTCCCAGGACATGTAGACCCGCAGCCACCGCCTTCTAGCACCCATATGATAAAAAGGGGTGGGGGCTTGCCATAAGGGCAATAGGGTTGGGGCAATCATATAGGTGCTAGGGCTTGACGATTTTAATTTTTCCGGACTGTTGTATTCATCTTCATTGTAGTGTATAAAACCACAATGTATCGACCGCTGTATTATTTTTCTTTTGTGCAATAAATTTTTTTTGTGAACTTATTAACATAAGCGTACCTGAAGCTCGCTCTAACCTTACATTTTAGCTCTCAATAAAAACAAAACAACTAAATAAAAATAATAAAAGCAAAAAAATCAACCGAGTGAGCTTCTTATTTTTTTTAAGATAAGAGCCCAATTTCTTGGAATTTAATTTAAACTGTCTTCGGTTTTATACTGCAATACAATCGAAGATTTGTTTACGTCTGTCCAGGTGTATGCATTATATCACCTGATGAGCATACACTTATTTCATAGTAGCAGTGGTGTATTATTACACTGGATACACACTGGACAAAAATATCAATGACAACGTATAAATTCACCTCAAACCATTGCACAAAAAAGAAAAAAGAAAAAGAAACCACGTAAGAAAAATAAATATCATGGCACGTTCTAATTCCTTCGATAACATGAAGATGAACTAGAACCACCAAAAACATCGAGGTCATGACCCTATTCTGCACAAAAGTGCAAAATATTGGGTTGGTGCACAATTATTGCGGCCTTTTTTTTTTAATTCAAAAATCTTATTATAATAGAGATTCGGTGTCTGTCTGTGTTATATAACCACTTCATATCGGGTATATAAATGGCGAGAAGAGAGAGGAAGAGATGATGTCTTATGTGGTTTTATCTTGTCGGCGGCCATCTTCTTCTGGGCTGATTCCTTCCTTTTGCTGAGCTGGGTTGTCTGTGCTCATTTCGTTGCTTGATTATTTTACAATACGTCTTTATTAAAACACGAAGCCCAAAAGGGTTTTATAACCGCGCGGGGAGAAGTTGGTATCTTCGGACAGAATACCATATCACGTCTAGTCCATTTGACTAACGGCCAGAATCTAACAAAGTCAGTTTCCTTCTCACACTCGCCTTCAGCCAATCAGTAATCAACGTCGAGGTCAGGGAAAGGTGAACTTGTGTCAATAACTTTTTTAACGGTTAATGGTAACTTTTCATTTACCATACCGTTATCTAAATCTTACTACACTTACAGACAAAATCCGTAGACTACCCACGAATTATGTAACATCTGTAACCGAAACTACATCACTGTTTACATGACAAAACCCTCAACAATTGCATAAGTTTATAAATGAGTATTTAATTTATTGTTAAAATTATTAATACATAGAATAAATCTTATTTATTAACGATACGTTTATGAAAGATTTGCCTCAAAACAGCTCAAGTTATTAGTGCGTTTAAAATCCTGGAATGTGTCTTATATATCACTAAACAATGATATATAATGTGGTGAATTTGCATACTGGTTTTAACAAAACTAGGTTTAATAAATAATTACTCGGCGTTATTGATCTCTAATATTATTGTTTTATTCTCCAACGTATTAAAATCAATCCTATGAATGATTTTATATAGTAACCATTTAAGATATGATTAAAATAAGTGTAATGTTTTTATATGCGTTCTTATTTTTTCTAATTTGATATATTTCATTACATTAAAACTTAATTACTTACGCCCGGAAGGTGCATATTCTTGCCGGTAACAATAACAATAACAGTTTGTTTAATTTGTTTCATAAAAATAATCCTCTCTTTTCAGATTGCATATAGAAAATCATATCCCCATTTGTCATATTATGCTCTACCGCTTCGAGAAAGGTTGGAATGCAACACAGCCATTACGCGATCTCAATAAACTTTTTGGTAAAGGAACAATCAGCAAAAGCCAAGTTAAAAGATGGTTCAAGAAGTTCAAATCGGGTGATACAAACCTCACAGATGAAGAAGGAAGAGGTCGACCATCGAATTTCAACAACCAGGCACTTTTGGCAGCCTTGGAAGAGGACGAAAGTTTGACAACGAAAATGTTGGCCGAAGACTTCAATGTTAACCATTCGACCATCGTTAGTCGTCTCAAAAAGCTCGGAAAAGTATGGAAATTGTCTCGGTGAGTCCCTCAAGAACTCTCCGGTGACAACAAAATCGAACCTGTCCTAATTTTTACCGATGAATAAAATTTGTTGATAAAAAAAAAAGCCGTAATAATTATGCACCAACCCAATATTTTGACGAAAGAAAATAACAAACCCACAAGACCAAATGAGCGGGAATCTGCTTTCTATTGGAAATGTATATTCAATTAGCGTAGTCACGTGCTGTAGTGGCCATCGTCCAAAGAACACGGCGAGGCGAGTTCAAATCCTAGACGAGGTGGTTTGCATTTCAGATGGCGTGGGAAAGGTATGTATCCAACTCTCCCTCCATCTATGGATAAATAATAGGATAGATTGGACTCTGTTACTTTGGTTAGACAATCAGTCTAGGAGCAGGAAAACTCTGAATTCAAACCTGTTAAACTACGATTAAGAAATTAACCTTGTGTTACATTCTACTTGATATTAAAGTTTAATAATTAGGATCTTTGTGACCAAAAAAAAAAAAAAAAAAGAAAGTCTACCCTAATACGAAATTTATTTCCAAGCAAAGACTATAGGTGCTCTGACGCGACTCACGTACAATATAAGGAGATGGAATAAATAGTTGAGAGTCGCCGATTTTTATCCGCATATCAATGTAGATATTTTACAACCACCCTAATCTTTCTTTTCGATTGAATTTGTACAAATTACAATTGAATTTTTACAAATTTCTCAAATTTACTCAAATTTCAAAACAATTTTCATATCGTACGCTCTGTCTCTGAGATTTGAAATTTGTATAAATTCAATCGAAAAAATTTTTTTTTTAAAGGGGAGAAGTGTAAAATATCTAATTTGATTTGCGGATAAAACATCTGGGGTGGGTGTAAAATATTTTCATTGATTTGCCAACAAAAAGTGACAAAAACACGACTCGGAAAATATCTAAGTTGGGCCGGAAATTCGCCTGACGCCGGCACGCTAAAACAGCGTAAATTGGTACAGAAGACCCAGACGACAAAAGATTGAGATTACCAAGATTCATTTTTTCCTGTGGCATTGTGATCTAATAAGTTCAGACCCTTCAATTTTTATAGATAATATATCTTAATGTTTCCCATTACAATTCAAAAAGTTGATCAACATATTCAGTAAAAGTCTGAACTTCTACTTTTTATTTTTAATCCAGAGCTGCCGTGCTTTTTTTAAAAAAGTATTTGTTAAATTTGTTTGTAAATTTCAAGAAAATAATGAATCAATTGGAGCAATTTTTTCAGATACCACACTTTAATCCTAGCCCGAATAACGTAGTTGGAGATCAGAAGAGTGTAGGAAACACCTTCACTACCATTACTTCCAGTTCCACTGACTCGGTGTGGTAGTACCTGTTAGGGTACCATTTATAGTTTAAATAGATCTGTTTAAAAGTCATTCATATTTTGACCGTGTGCAAAAAAACAAACAACAAAAAACAAACAAAAAAACAAAACAAAACAACAACAACAACAAAAAACATTAAGAAACAATCACATTCAAAATGTAAATCTGAACGTAGAGTTAACGCAATTCGCTACTCTCTGAGTATAAAATAACCCCAGATATGTCGACATGCCGTTAAAATCAATCAATTAAACGATAATAAAACCATGATTGCGGTAATTGTCCAGATACTAGACTTTAATCCAGCACGAATAACGTAGCTTAGATCACAAGCAAGTATTTACCAAACACGTTCACCCAGAGGTTACATAATGTCACAAATATGAGGCATCCATCGAGGATCGAACTCGCTATTAAGTAAAAATGGATCTACGAGACAAGCTTGCCAACCATTACACCACGATGGAAAGATTTCTCAAGGTCACAAGTATGGAAAAAGTAGTGATCCTACTCACTACTCACAGGTAACAGATCTCTGAGTTTGGTTTGCAAGCTAGTCTCGCAGATCTATTACTCCAGAATAGCAAGTTCGATCTTCTCTGGATGCATCATACTTGCGACTTTTGAGTCACATCCTACCTGGAGCGAACGAGATGGGCAAGATAGAGTGTTCCATCGTTGTGTTATGGTTAGCAAGCTAGTCTCACAGAACCATTACTACAGAATAGCGAGTTCGATCCTCGCTGAATGCCCCATGTTTGTGACCTTGTGTCATATCCTACCTATGGCGAACAGATTGGATAAATACCTAGTTACTTACCCTTACGCCCCGAAAAGGTACAAAAGAACAAAAACAACAACTAAAAACAAAACGTTGTCTAGATAAGGCACAAGGCCAAGAGTACGGAGCTCATGATCTACAAAATTAACTAGTTAATCATAACAAAAAAAACAAGGCCGCCCTGGGGCTATAGAATACACCGATAATACTTCTGCAGTGGGATAGAATTCCCCCAAAGAACCACCTGTTGGTTGTGAGTGGCGACCCGTGATGCTTAAGGGCGGAATCCTGGTGACAGAGCAGTCTATGACATGCAACACTCCACTTTGACCCTTTACTTAGGCTAGACGGGCTGTCGGAGACGCCCCCTGCGATCAATCGGCTGATCATGTCAATCCCTAGCACCTATATGATTATACCGACCCTATTGTTCTTATAGAAAATCCCCAATCCTTTTTATCATATATGTGCTAGAAGGCGGTGGCCGAGGATCTTAGTATTCTGGGTATAACATAAAACTGCATCAAGTGGTGAGGTTCAAGCTATGAGCAACGTGTAGTATCTCTTCATTTCGATTACTCCCAGGTCCACTCTGAACCGGAGAGGGTAGTACCTGTTAGGGTACCATCTATTGGTTAAATAGATAAAAAAAATAGTTCTATGTGAAAACACCTTTAAACAATTAATTACCAACTGTTATCTCGACTCTAAGAATTTGTTTTAAACAAACTATTTACTATTCCCATACAATCATATATACAACAAATTGACATTGAATAACCCACAGGGTTTATATGCCGTTAAACCAAACCAAACCCAACCAAAACTAAATCAAAATAACAAGGTTCACCTTTGATATATTTTGTGAGTTTCAATCTATGGGCAACGTGAAGTATCCCTTCATCGCTATTACTCCCAGATCTACTCTGACCCGTAGTGGTAGTACCTGTTAGGGTCCCATATATAGGTTAAATAGATTAAAAATGAGTTCTACAAGAATACACCTGTAAATCAAAATTAATTACCAACTGTTGTCTCGTACTCTAACAGTTTGTTTAAAATAAACTATTTACCTACCACCTTACAAATTTACCTTACAAATCATATATACAAAAATGGCATTAAATGACCCACAGGGTTTTATATGCCGTTAAACAAACAAAACAAACAAAGTAAACCAAAAGTAAGAAGATTTACAATAATATTTTTTGTGTGACAATTGGATAGAAACGTTTGTGTTACCTCTGCATGGGGCCAGTCTATGTTGAGCGGCACAAGGGGTGTTCGAAGTACAATGCCTTTCATTGATCGTTGGGCCTGGTAGACTTCATCAATAGTCGGCTGGATATCACGAATAGGAGGACTCATTTTCTGTTTGTCTTTGCGAAGTTGCTGTATCCAAGAAAGGATCTGAATTAATCTTTCTACGGTGCAGTAGCAGCAACAGCGAAGACAAGGATGATCTGGGCAGTCGTGGCTCGGCCTTTATATGTACACGGACCACCAAAAATTGTTTATATCCGGAATATGAAAGAAAGAGACGAAGCGGAAGAAGAAAGGAAAGAGAGAAAAAGAGAGCGAAAAGATATAAAGTCACTCTAAAGTGAATGAGGATGTGGTAGGGAGGTGAAAGAGAATGGGGGCGGGGGAGAGACGGAGGGACAGAAAGAGGAAAGAATATAAAGGCTCTATGAGTGAATGTGGATATGGGTGGGGTGAAACAGAAAGAGAGAGAGAGAGAGAAAAGAGAGAGAGAGGAGAGAGAGAGAGAGAAGAGAGAGAGATAGAGAGAAATAGATAGATAGAGAGAGAGAGAGAGAGAGAGAGAGAGAGAGGGGGGAAGGAGAGCGGAAAAGAATAAGTACTCTATGAGTGAATGTTGGATATAGGTGGGGTGTGAAACAGAAAGAGAGAGAGAGAGAGAAAGAGAGAGAGAGAGAGAGAGAAAGAGAGAGAGAGAAATAGAGAGAAATAGATAGATAGATAGATAGAGAGAGAGAGAGAGAGAGAGAGAGAGAGAGAGAGAGAGAGAGAGGGGGGGGAAGAGAGCGGAAAAGAATAAGTACTCTATGAGTGAATGTGGATATAGGTGGGTGGGAAACAGAAGAGAGAGAGAGAGAGAGAGGAGAGAGAAGAGAGAGAGAGAGAGAAGAGAGAGAGAGAGAGGGGGGGTAGGCAGAAAGAAAGAATGAACACACTACTTGACCAGCAATGGATAAAGTTTTGTATTTATAAGTCCTCTATCCGTTTACAAAATTTACAAACCTGAATGTTCGTAGTAAGTTTTCTCAAGTGTTTTCGTGGGTGTGTCTTTGTAGGGTAAAGAATATGTGTTAATTGTAAAATATGATCATACTAGGCAGGACCTGTGGATATACCATAGTATTAATGATTTAATTATTACAAACGTTTGATATGTTTACTCAACAGCTATTTCTAAATAGTTCAATATGTAAAAAAGTGTAAATAATCTTGATTTAAACTCTATCTCTCTATCACTATTTTTTTTCTTGCCTTCTCATGTTCGATTGAAACAGATTTAGGATTATCGCTTCCGTTGCGCTCACCCCTTTTCTCTATCTTTTCTCTCTCTTTTCATTTTTTTCTTTCTTTCTTTCTTATTTTTTTCTGGTAGCAATGTTCCTTTCCTCCATATCTTTCTAAAAAAATTGAATTGTTCTTCATTAAGCTGAGTTGACGACGCTCACAAGAAATAAGAATTCGGCCGGATAAGGCGACACCAGATATTCGGATTTACATTTTTTGCATTTCCATCTTGGACGCATTTGGACGGTCTTCATTTTTTAACGGACGGTTGTTTGCATTGATGATAACTGTACGCTACTATTAAGGAACATGAATATTTAATTATATTGATAGTATTAGTTACGATAAATGCCTTGTGGGTGTTAGCTAGTTCGGCTGGGCGTTTAGAATACGTCTACTTTACACCCTGCAGAGGAGTAAAATCTTCCTCCCAATGGAATCACCCATTGGCCGTATGGGTGGCAACCGCGATGCTTCGACGGAATGCGTGACGGTTGAGCAGTCATGACGTGAAACACTCTACTTAGACCCTTTACTTAGTCTAGGAACGTACGGACAGAGAGGACCCCTCGATCGATCGGCTGTCACGCTCAAGCTCGTAGCAACCTATGCGTGAGGTTCCCTATTTCGGAAAACACTGGGAGGAGCGTTGGAGTACTGCCTTCGTTTGCCATTGGCTCTAGGTCCAGCTCTGACTCGAGAGATGTGATAGCATGGTTAGATCCTATCTAGGAAATAGATAAAAAAATTTAATTAAAAAAAATGATTTAAAAAAATGAATGACTAAACGTTTGTGTATTATCTATCTCCTCTCT